>JAODKC010000021.1:4831486-4865660 GCA_026777985.1 Mormyrops attenuatus
ATAGGTGTGGTACCTCTCCTGATTTCAGATGTAGGTGTTGGACCTCTCTTTACTTCAGATGTTGGTGTGATACCTCTGCTCACTTCAGATATAGGTGTGGTACCTCTCCTGATTTCAGATGTAGGTGTTGGACCTCTCTTTACTTCAGATGTTGGTGTGATACCTCTACTCACTTCAGATATAGGTGTGGTAGCTCTCCTGATTTCTGATGTAGGTGTTGCCACTCTCTTTACCTCAAATGTAGGTGTTTTACTCCTGGGTGTTGTTGTTCCATAATATAATGTCTTCAGCCCTGAACTCTCATAGAAAGGTGACTTTGACCTCTCATGAAATGGAGATTTTGCTGTATACATTGTTATTTGGGGAACATCAAACATGGGTTTTTTGGATTTGGGAGCCTCAGTGATAATTATCTGTAGACTGTGCTTTCCATGAATTGTCCTTACCGGACTTGAAACATGGGATATTGAGGGTACTGTAGCTGGGCCTGATGTCGTAATTGGTAATGATGGCATGACTGCCTGCTCAGGAAGCTGAGCTGCAGCTGGAGTTTGTGATGTTGATGACTGTGATGGGGTGTATGTATGCAGTGAGGCCACTAGCTGGGGACTGGTGCGGACTGCAGCTGTGTAGGTCTGTGGGGAAATCCTAGCTGTTTTTCCATAATTTCGGTGTACTGGGTAAGGTGACGCAGTGTGCTGATAGAGGGGTCTGACGAAGAACCTGGGCTGCACAGTACTTCCATAGATCGGGGTCTCTGGTGTCCTGGGTGGGGTTGAGGGGTCACTTTTCTCAAGGTCAGGACTGGCCTCACTCACAGGAGAGAGGCTGGAGCGATAGGGCGCAGGTGTCTGTGTGGCCGGCGGAGTAGCCTTCTTCTTGGCCGTTCTCTTGAGTAACTTCTGGAGCCGGACATTGTCCTTTCCTGGCTTTGGGAGGAGGGCCGGTGGGTACTGCTGGGAGAGCAGGCCTGCTTGAGGAGTACTTCCATAATTGGCAGCCATCAGAATATATTCCCCCTGAAACAGCAGAAGAAAGAGAGCATGATTCTTAGATTATTTTTATTGAAAAATCTGAACCTTTTTCACATGACATTTGTCATTGTTTTGCTGCTATTTACCTACTCCTTTATGTTAATACTTAAATCTACATCAATAAGTAACAAATATTACAAGTGAGAAACCCATGTTTACATCAGAAGTTCTAAAATGATTTCAAAAGAGTTTGTGTGTCAAAATGAGATTTGTTAAAAATGAACAACATTAATGATGATATAAGCAAAGGTGTTCAGGTCTAGAAAGTAAAAATCCAGACCAAGATTTAGTTTCAACCAACCAGCTGAGTATAAGGAGTCAGAGTCACAGAGGACTCAACTGGTTGGTTGAAACTAAATCTTGGTCTGGATTTTTACTTTTTGTACTTAATCTATCCTCTTCTGCTAACAAGAATGAATACTGCAATAATATACCATCACCTGGCATCACCCAGTAAAACCTGAATAGAAATTTGTACCCTATGTCCTTTTTTCTCTAATCTACACTGCATTCTAGGCATATATTTGCATTCAGTTATGTGCTGCCAGGAATTCAAAGAGCAACTTATAAAAGAAGGCTTTGTTTTTTAGCGTAATCGAATGAACATTTGATTTGGTATTCTGCATGTTTAAAACATCAGCCTGTTTCATATGACGCAACAACTGATAGCATGTGGTTTGGTGTTACAGGTGCGCTCTGCCAGGGGGAGTTCTGAAACGGAGACAAGTGTGCAGTTCTGACCATACGACAACTTAACTTATGGTGTTTACTGGTTTGGACTCATTACCGCTGATGCTGTTAGCGGGCATCGTCCACCACCTGGATGATTTCGGCGGCAGTAACGTTTCGTGTTTTTGTGCTCTGTGTTTCTGCCGAGAACTTGCTGAAGCTTGCGTTAAAAACAAAACCTTTTATTCCCACAGTATCAAATCCCCATTACATTGTTTTCAATCGGAATATATGTTTAGTGAACAAGTTTAGGAGGTTTTGTGTATATATACTTATGAATTACATGTATAATTACTGTGCAAATCATTCCACTGTTATTTTTTTTGGAAATTTAAATGTGTCGGGCCAAATGGATTTATACAGGAATGACTTATGGTGCCTCCTTTCAATTTATGTTTGATTTTTGCAAACCGAAATAATCAGTGAACATCAGATGGACGTTAACTTTGAAGCAGAGTTTCATATTGTTTCATTTATATACTTGGTCAACATATCACTGACATACAGACGTCAGTGAGACCCCATCACCACCCGCATTTGGTACAGAAAAAACCTCGTGAAAGAGCCTGTAACTCAGTCACTTGCTTTTACCGTGCTTATGAACCAGCACTATTTATACACTGTAATGGATATGCTACCCAGTACAACATTCACCCCTTACAGCTCCTGAATGCTGATCCCATTGCTCCCAGAGTATTCTAGGAGTGCTTATTCAGTGGTTATACTGAGGCTGTGGAGGGGGCAGCTTTCTGTGGCCTGCAGCGGTCCACACCGAGCAGGCGGTCACATGCACAGGAGCGTAATCTCCGTTTTGAGTGTGCAGGGTTAATGGATTTGTGGATTTGTGACCCCAGCCAGAGTAATTAAGTGAGTATTAAGTAATGCCTCATTTTCAGAGACCATGGGTAACAGCTGTAGTTCCATTTTAGCGTTTATTACCATGATGCCACTTCTGCTCAAAGCTCCACACTGGATTTTACTTTAATCAAAAACATTTGTAAGCCGTTTATATACTTATGTTGAATTTATGCTTCTGTTGAATTTCATTTTGCAATGCTTTGGAAATGGCTCCATATTTGTCCAGAGATGTACTGACTCTTTACTGAATATCAGTCTTGCTCTGTTTTGTATTCTGTTACTTTTGTGATACTATCATTTATTGTGTGTTCATTTTTGGTAGGCCTACTTGATACAGTCTCTTCATATCAGTTTCTTTCTTGACAATAACTTCCTCTGATGTTCACCAACTGTCTACAATAAAGGATTTTCTGTGTAAAATCAACTTTTATCATAACTACTACACATCTTTTGACATCAGTTGTCCAATTTGTACTCCCCTGTTCCCAAAATAAAACATCTTAGATACACTGAACTTGCATTTCAATTCCATTCTTGTTTCATCGACTATCTGCCTGGTGAAGCTGGAATTCAAGAAACCTCTGCTTAAGGTTCCTGTATTAATTCTTTGGCACCTTTCCTCTGAAGCCGGCATTTTTCCATCAGCTGCTACTATGATCTGCTCAAGAGCAAAATTTAGCACCTGGGTGGAAAACGAGGAGGGGTGATTAAGTTTAACAGCCCTCGGCAAGCTGCGGCTGCCTCGGGGCAGATGACAGGATGTTCCTTGGCTTTCCTTTGGCCACAGTGGACAAGACAAGCCAATCAGTCGCTTTACAGAGAGCAGCAAGGCCATAACATTGTCCCCTTGTGAAGCTTCTAGTGCTCGACCGTCTTGTCAGATTGTCATATGCATATTGTCACGTTTATTATATTTATAATACATTTTACTATATTATTATATATGTTTTTATTTTATCACCTTGCCAGGTCACACTACAGACATATTTCTGGGTGATAAAATACAATAAATATCACAATAGGGCAACCAGGTGACATTCCATGGACCCTTTTAATTCAACATTTGAAAGAGTTGAAAATAAAACCAGTCAAGTATATATGTCTGGTGATAGTAAATTAATCAGTTCAAGGCAGATAAATCAATTAAATTTATTTGTATATAATATCCTTCAAATTAATTACCCATTGCACTTACAAGTGTAACAAAATAATGATTAGCAAAAGTTATGCAGCGTTGCTATAATTTCATAATTTATACATTCGTATTTTAGAATTCATTTTTTACATATGAGTTTCTGGTATTTATTTAGCTACCACTTCCTGACAGTCCGCAATAACAAGTATTCTCATGCACAGCATAGCCAAGGTGGCTGCAGAGGATACATGCCCTGTTTCATGGCAAAACCACAGGCCTTTGAAGTCTGAATACTGTATAATTACATCAATTCCACTGCAACCTCTGAATCACTGCAGCCTTTCACTAGGAAGAAAAGTCAATGTCTGGCGGCTGAGCTGGAGCCCACTGGGCCGCATCAGTGTTAATTAAGGATGAAAGTGGTCCCACGTCCAAATTAACAATGAAGAAAATATCTATGAAGTCCAGCCATTTTGTAAACAATCACTGTCCATTGATGCTTACAGCTATGCAAGAATACAAATAAAGAGTAATCCTGAATACCACATATTTACCCCACAGGCTCAAAATGTAAAATGACGAGCTAGTATTGACACCCAAAGCTAAGTGCTCTCTCTTAAGCGCATTCAGGAAACTTCTGACCTCCCCCCCCCACTTCATTCATCCAGCATCCCGCTAATTGCCACCTTTCCTCCACCTTTTCAGCCAGCAGCAGCAGACACCAGACCCACCGCCTGAAACGTGAGCCCCTCCTTTTAAGGCGCTGGTGGGTTAAACATTTGGGACGCCACCAGAGACGCGATTTCAAAAGAGGAAAGGGTAATCATAGACAGCCAGTGCCAGCACACTCTGCACAATGGCTTCGGACGCATCGCCATTTGACAAAAACAATTACTCCAGTTGCAGACCCATAGGGCTCATGCAACAGTCCAATAGGATTAGCAGAGCTGAATAATAATAATAATAATAATAATAATAATAATAATAATTAACAAATACGTGATTTCAAGTAACTTACCAGGAGGTGTTTATTGCAGACGACAGACTCACACTGGACTAAAAACCCTTCAAAGTGGGGAAAAAAAGAGAAAAACTAACTGCAAGTGTAATTCTGAGGGGGGGAAAGCAAGCAAAAACCTTAAAATGTTTTGGTGGGCTTTTTTTAAACAATTAAGATGATTACTGTCTAATATCAAACATTCAAAGCTCAGATAATCACTACAGCCGTGTTACATTTTGACTTGAATGTTGGTTTAGTTTGGCCTTTCAGTCTTTTGCACTCTGAATGGTCAAACGTTTTAGCCCCGGTGGGGGGGTTAAAGTCCACATCAGGGACCGACTCCCGACACCTGCCCCGGGGGCTGCACCGCCGGAACACTGTCAACGCGTCGCTGCAAGCCGGCGAGAGCAGAAAATGCGGATTCGAGTGCCGTTTACCTGTGTGAGTGCCGGTTGGGGGGCTACTGGCTGCCGCCTGCAAGTCCCAGCCTGGAGTGTCAGAAGGGGAGACTCATCTTGTCCCCAGCTGTGCCCTTCCTCACATGGACGGCACAGCCTCCATGCCGCTCTAAAAATAAAACAGGAACCCCCACACTCTGGACATGTTCCGCTAGAGGACCGTCTGCTAGGTAGGAGGCGAACAGAGCACCTTAGATGCGCCCTCTTCCGTTATCGTGCAGCTTGCGGGGTATTGAGTTATACATTTATATAGCGCCCCCTCCAGATAGCTATGTAGCTGTTCCTTATTTAAAGTTTACTAGATCTAGACTGAAACAGAGCCCTGTCCATCTCCACAGACCATTAAAGTGGGTGTGTCTGCTGTTACTGATCTAGTAACGTTGTTGTACATTGTACTGGGATTTGGTAAGCTACAAAAGCAATACATATTAAACAGTTATACACCTTACACATATTCAAGTCAAAATTACTTGCACTTGACTTAATCAGTTCATAGTGATAAAGTCATTCATCTTCACGTCCTGATCAGGTTTTCTTCCTACGTTGGACAAGTAGCTATTCTGTTTATGTCATAAATACACTGTCGTCATCGTTGTGCTGTGGTCTGAAAACAGCACATTTGCATCTACGATCGTCCCGAGGAGATTTACTGGCTAGGAGTATAACCCGCCGTGTTCCTCTTCACCTGTCCATTACATGTCGCCTGCGACTCACAGGTCATTACTTCATTTTGCTTGCCTAGTTCGGTGGCAAATATAGCACAGGAAACCTTGGAGGCTCCTCTCCAAAGTTGTGCCTCCCTACCCTGCATCATTGGTCTATCTCCTTATTCAGCGCCGGGGCCAAGACGTCGCTGACCCCTTGACCCTGATGCGCCGTCGACCAATGAGCGATCTCATTGGATCAGATATCACTATAACAGGAGGACTTAACCCGACGGGGAGGTTTGCAGAACCTGACAGCCAGTCTCCGCCAAGCGGAAAATCACTTTCTTCAGCTCTTTTGAGGTAAGTCAATGTGGGTCAGGGGTGCCTGTGTTATGTGAAGGTACTGAGATAGCCTATAGCCTCCATAAAATATAGAAAACACATGCAGATAAGTGGCTCTGGGATCTCAGGTGTTAAGGTGGGGGCTGATGACATCACCTCCGTCCCAAATGCAGCTAGCGGACTCTTAAAGAAATAGACCTACATCCACAAGGTCTGTTATTCAAGTCTTTTGTACCCTTGAATGACAAAACATTTTAAGTTTAAAAAATGTAAGCCATTACTTGGAATGAAGGTATCTTCTTGCTAAGTGGTTCAATAATAGACAGAGAATGGTATAAATCAGGAGAGGAGACTGTTAGTGGTAATCTGGGCCGGAGATTGCTTCCATTTTGACTGATGGCAGTGTGACTAACTTTCTCTGCGGGTACCACCCACTAGAGGGAAAACCATGGCCGGTTCAAGCTTCATTCAAAGGAGAGAATGTGTTTCATATGTTCTGACGACACATCTGTGTGGGGGAAGAGGCTTGTCAGGAACATATACAAGTATGGTCAGTATAGTCTAGGATACAGCTATGGAAGCTAGTGTTGCAGAGGCAGACTCATCTAACTACGCGGTGTAGTTGCCCTAAGACAAAGATGGCCCACTCTCTCTGGACGTGGTATTTTTAAGCCTTGGATTTACAGCAATGTACCAATGTGCCCAATGACAATGAAGGCTTAACAGGAAGCAGGGGTGATTATAACGACAATGCTCCTGTGGTTTAGCTACCAGATGCCTTACTAATACTAATGCTCTGTGGCAGCATCAGTGAGCGGCCGCCTGATCGCTGGTGACAGGGTGGGCCATTGTTTCTGTCGGAGATACAGAAACCCTTCCTGGAGGAGGCTGGTCCAAGGGTGTTTCTTGATACGCGTACCTGGCCGTACTTGTGTGCTCGTGTACCTCTTGTACATCTCCTCCATTGCCGAAGAACAGTTACAATGCTAACAGAAGTACACAAGGATGGTAAAAATCTCCGGATGTCGTACTTGCCCTGCGCCAAATGTCACGGATGCATCAATTGCATCCTCACCAAACGAGACCAATCCCATGATTCATTGCACCCCAAGTTCGAGCTTGGGAGGAAGTTAGCAAGACTGGTCTTAACAAAACCACAAGTAGGATCTTTGCATTCTTGGTATTGAGAAGCACCCAAGTCTGGGAGAAGCAGGTCTGGACTGACCATCTGGTTAGGAGTAGGGCATCGTCCTGGGGGGCCCAATGGATTTGTGGGGACCATCCCCGACCCCCTTCCTCTGCAAAAGTTATCATAGGAAACCACCCCATGGTACAATTTATCATGGCCGGCGTTTTAATCCCAGCGCCCTGGTGTACTTACCCTTTAGCAATGTACTTAACCAGCAGAATATCCAAGTGAATACACTTGTGAGACCCAACACACCATTTTGGATACAAATATCGACCTATATGCGAATTATGAGTCAAATAAAAGCCAGGAACCGAACTTTAAAATCCTCCCAGCCTCATCCACCCCAATCTAGCACCACGTGACATATTTACATTTATTCTCCTCCCAAATGAAAAAGTCAATTACACATCGGAAAGATGTGTCGTCTTTGTGAATCATGTCCAGCTATGGAGGGATGGGTTGGGGGGGGGGTGTGAAATCTATTCCAAGGGGACGAAAACGAGCTGAGAGAGAGAAATGTGACACTGCACTATGTGCAAAGGTTACGTGCAGCTGTCTCAGATGGAATACCAAGGAAGTGAAGAATTGCCCATAGTCAAGGTTACTGTTACATCTCTCTGTTTTATACGTGTTTCTGATTAATACAATTAAGCAATGGAAGTAAATACAGAGTGTTTCACGTAGTTGTGACAAATTATAATTATAAAATATTGATTAGCTTGGTTTTGCTAAAAGAACAACGGCGTGGGAACTTGTATGTATAGTTTAGGAGTTTCAGGAACCTTATAATGAAAATCGACCAAAATACCAAGTGAAATTCAGGATCTGCTGAACCTGACCTCTGAGCTCTGCTTGGAATGAAGGAGATGCATGTTTATATGCCTTACTTAACATCTGTATATAAGTACTAGAAGAGTATTGAATTTCAGTTGACTTTTTCATGTCTAATAATAAAACGAAGTCACTCTCGTTACACATACCTTTCACATTTAAATTTAAATAAAATGAGAACTAGTCATCAATGAAGCACCGCTTCTCCTTGAAGCTGGATTCTAATCCTGGTAGTTTCTAACTGGAACACTTTGTAAATCAGTAATTTTCCTTACAAAACTATTAATGCACTAAAGGGAACACAAAGTGTAAACAAAGTATAGAACAAACTGAATCATCACCGGATGCGTAGTGTTAATTCAAGGAATATAGATCGTATTTATGTTACTAGAATGATTAATGACTACATTCCAAGGGTCACTAGCCTTGTCAGTCTCCTTTGAATTGCCTATCGTAGTCTTCATGTCATACACATGCACACACATGCACACACAACACATGGAGACACACACACGTTGGTGCACCTATCTATGAGGACCTTCCATTCATTTCTATGGGAAAAACCCTAATCCTAGTCACGATGCCCTTAACCCCTACCCAGCACTAACCTTAACCATAAATAACCAAACAAAATACAGGTCTTTTGGCATTTTTACGCTTATGATTGCATTGACAGATTTTTATAAAGCTGAGGTTATCCAAATGAGGACCTGAAAAATGTCCCCAAAACTAATGAAGTTTCAGGTTTTATCACACTTTGGGGACATTCTGGTCGCCAAATGTGATCTATACAAACACACACACTTACACACAGACAAAAACATTAACCTATCAGGACAAAAACGGGAGGGGCTTTGGGGTTGGGGTTGTAGCCACAGCTATAAATGGGAAGTGAGTGGAGCACCTTGGAGTCGTACTGAAGCTGCTTCTCTCCTCCCAGGTCCACTCTCACCATGTCTGACACCGAGGACGTGTAAGTATCAGTACTTTCTCATGTTTCCCATTTTCTCTCTCATCTGTTATGTTCCCCATTCTGTTAAAATTTAGTCAGACGCACAAAATAGCCACGTCTTTATGAGTTAAGCATTTATACATAATTAAATATAAATACATGATCACTCTTCATGAAAATGTGATGCTCGTAACTAATGTCTTTGGCTCACCTTCGGAATGTGCTGGTCTAACAGCCTCCCCTGTGAGACTTTGGGGACTATATGTATAACGCAGTACTGCCAATGGACATAAGCGTGTGTGGGACTGACTTTTTCCCTGTGTATTTTTTTCAGTGATCAATACGAGGGTAAGTGGCTGTTTCTCTACCTCTGAGACACCATTTAAACAGTAATTAATTCCTTATTACCTTTGTTATTACTATTATCCCTGTTCGTGTTTTCTAATATATTCAATTAAAAAAGCAACATTACCAGCCTTAATATTATTATTAGCAGTTCTAGTAATATTTTTAGTATTATGATTATGTCGTTCCTTACTATGTCAGCTTATAGCATAGTCTCTATATAGAGATGATGGATGTATATTTAAGCAATTAAGTAGCGTATGTTTAATTGCTTAAGGGCGTGGAGTATAGTGGAGTATTAAGTGTAAAATGTTTTTGAGACCATTTCATGTGGCTTAATGACGTCGGAGAGTCAGAAGGTTTCCAGCGCTGCGTGCAGACCTGATGGTGCTCCTGGTATTGCAGAACCCTCTCCTCAAAAAGCCTAGTTTTAGCGGTCAGAGCACATGCGTGATTGACATAGTCTGTCCACAGCCTATCCCACTGTAGTAATAAGGAAAACTTGCATTTGGCCCACTAGCAGTGGTAGTTAATTCTGGAGTTTAATGGAGACGATAAGCAGGAGCACTGGGGAGGTGTGCATGGTGTGGTAAGAGAATTTGGAGAGAGAACTCCATGGCATGCAATGCTGCATTGCTAGATGATGACCAAAATGATCACCGCATAAAGGAACATTAGCCAATAAGCCAAGGAATTCTTACAGCTGTTTCCATGTTCCTTTGAAAAGTATCCCGTGTTTGAATGCACAATTCAAACAGGTCGAGTCACTCACCAGCTCTGTGTGCTGAATGTGCAACAATGCTTTTCGTCAGTTTCTATAAATGTGCCAGAGGTAGATACTTCAGGTCCAGAAAGTAAAAATCCAGACCAAGATTTTGTTTCAACCAACCAATTGAGTATAAGGAGTCAGAGTCACAGAGTGCTCAATTGGTTGGTTGAAACAAAATCTTGGCCTGGATTTTTACTTTCTGGACCTCTAAAATCTGCCACAATTCAGGCTTGTGACCTTTTTTAATTCTACTGTTTTATTGCTTTTTTGGGAAAATGAAGAATACGAAGGGGAAGGTAAAACGAACAAATAAAAAATTCAATCTACCTTATTCAGTACTAATTTGTTACTATTTTCACTAGTTTGCTTGCTTTTGTCATTGGATTACCATCTTCTTTTGGCATGGTAGAAACAAACTCACCAATACTTGTTGTCTTTATTATAGCTTGCTGTGTCAGTGGAATTAGCTAGTGTAAAGGACTGAGATTTGGTGTATATATAATGCAAGGAGAGAGTAAAATTTCATAAAGTATCTGACGATTCTTTCTGCAGATAAATGCCATATAATTTAAGGAATGCTGAATCCTAACGTCGGCTTATCTCTTTATTTAGTCAATTTCACAAAAGCATTCCAACATCTTACAATTAAAAACAAGCTATGATACTCTGTAGGTTATGTGCTCTATATCAGCGATTAATGAAAGATTCCCAAGGCAAGAAAAATAAATATTTTGCAGCCGCAGGAATATTTTGCTTCTTGATGCAATGCGGCTCCGGTTCCCACCTCTTTGTAACAAACACCTCGGATTATGGTGATGGTGACTGTCCATCACTTGGTGAACCAGACCAGCTCCATCAAAACTACGACATGCCCTCACCCTTTCTGACCGGAGATTAACCCTCTCGGCATACCAGATCGCAGAGTCATAAGCATGCTCTAGTTTCCACTGCCTGCTTGCCCCCCCCCAGTGGGGCAGAGTGGGTGGGGCTCACACAGACCTAAGTTTGAGAAACCAGCTGACACTACAGGCTGGTCATGTTAGTCAAAGCTCAAGGTGCACATCTTTAACTGTGTTCATCCCTGAGTTATTTTTCTAATCTCTTCAGTTTTAATCTCTTTAAGATGAGTCAGAGTGGCCTTATTAATGACCATTAATTCAGAAGGAAAATTAAAACTTCAGATGATGCAGAAATTCCTTCTATTGCATGTAACAGGTTCAGGCCAAGTGCCCCCAGTATTTCCTTGCACCTGCTCTTCTTGAAGAGGCACCCACTAATCCATCACCCTCTCTTCTCCTTTTAATCCAGCAGTCTTTATCGGCTGTGATGCCACTTAGTTTTCCTTGCATCCTATAACCTTTTGCCAAAAACTGTGCTTTGCTTCTACTGCTTGATGCATGCCATACATCAGTAGACAAGGATGTGTTAGAAGTAGAGATTGCACCAGAGGTGGCCAATGAGCCAGAACCAGACCCAGTGGAAGAGGTGCATGAAGAGATGTATGAGCAAGGTATGTGGAATACATATTCATTCATCCTTCCAAAACGCTACTTCACCTGACATGGGGAGTTAAAATAGAGCAGTGTTTCTCAATCTAGTCCTCAGGCACCCTAGACACTCCATATTTTTGCTACCATCCAGTTCCCAACACATTTGTACCAGGTATTTTTTTGTTCTTGACTGGCTGAGAGCTGAGAGGGAGCAAAATTGTGGACTGTCTGGGGTCCCCGAGAACTGGACTGAGAAACACTGAAATGCAGAACATTTATCACACCATCCATACATGCAGAGTAATAAACATGTGAAGGAACTGTTCAAACCCCAAAATGAAATCTCAAACTGCAATGGGGGCACCTCCTCTTCATAACTGACCACTGTGAAGAAAATCCATCTGCAATAATGTCCACCTGCAATAATGTCCACCTGCAATAATGTCCACCTGCAACACAACAAATGATGCTTGTTTAAAAATGGCAGGTATTGTGACAGTTTATGGCTGCCTCCAGCTGTAATGTGTCAGCACTCTTCCTTGGACCTGAAATTTTGCAGTAACATAATGTCTACTTCACATCAAATGAAATAAGGTCGCTGTTTCATCAACATGTAAATCTTATGTAAATCTTGGAATAATTCAAAAACTTTTGATGGAAATTGTCCCTTTTAATCTGCTCTGCTTTTTTGTCCCACTTTTTGAATTCAATCAGCAATAGCCAGCCAAGCTACACTTACAGAGGCGCAGTTCAGACAACAAATGTGTACGCAGCTGAGCTGAAGAGCCATATCACTGGAACTAATCTTGTGTAATTTGCCTTCGCTTTCCACACTTGCGCATGCCACAGGCTTGTGAGGAGAAAGATATGTCGAGAAATCGTTTGCATTCGTGGTTGTTATGTGGGTGAAGGGATTCCACAGCATCAGCTGTTATGGGCCCCCGTAGTGGGACTCCCTCCTGCGAGAAATGTGGATGCACCACAACTCTTCCAGACAAATCTATGTATCCCCGTCCGAAAAAATATATTCCATGTATGCAAGCAGAAACCAGATCCTTAATCCTCCCCCAATGTCAAACAAAAGTTAATTCTAAATAGATATGGGTGAATGAATATGAAACAGTCAGCTGTGCTTTGCTGTGCCGCAAATACTCTGCTTATCGACGCTGTGCTCTTCTCTTCCGCATGATGTGTGACGAACCAGTGGAGGAGGGAGAGCAAGATGGTATTTCAGAACGCTGATTTCGTTGAGTTGCTGTCTTGCTTTGTGTCTTTGGGGATGATGGTCTTTCCACTCAAAAAAATATATATATTGAAGCATATAAACTACAGCACACACCTATTTCAGTGGATGTCTGAGTATAGTGGATGTTTTCTTTTCTTTTCCTTGTGTTACACTTTCACAGTCCAGCTTTTAAAAGGACTCGATCTAATTGTCCAAGTCTTCAGCGATTGACTTTTGACTACAGTTAGGATTTTAAACTTACAATAGAAATCTTTAGGAATGGAACATTAAATATATATATACTAATAAACATTTTTTTAGTGACCTTATGGGTCCTTAAAAGGCACATTTTGAAATAATTGTTATGACTTTGCGTTTCGTAGCATTAACATTAACGAATCTACATTAACAACTTTTAATCGAAGTATGACTTAAATGTGGATTACATTTAAAACCTGTTTTCAGTGTTGCTATGTGTCACTGTGTAATTAAAATATCCTTGATGGTGGGATTTACATCCTCTTTAACTTGCTTTGACCCCAGACTGCAGTGCTGACAGCCAAATGTTTCTTCGTCTCTGTTAAATCTGCTTATTTCTAACTATTGTTTTAATTTTTACTTTAATCGACAGATGAGAAGCCAAAGTTCAAGTAAGTCGCCTTTCCAGTGACCTTGAAGTATTCGAGATTCATATTATGTCTGAGTGTATGTACCTTTTGCTCAGGAAATACCAGAGGTGGAAATTTCCCACCCAGAAAGTAAAAATCCAGACCAAGATTTTGTTTCAACCAACCAATTAAGTATAATGCAGGGGTTTCCAACTCCGATTGTGGAGTATTCTACCTGGCTTCTGATGAGCCACATCTGCTCCTGGTATTTACCTGAGTTGGAGAACCCTGGTGTAAAGATTCACAGTCACAGACAACTGGTTGGTTGAAACAGCTTGGTCTGGATTTTTACTTAATGGACCTGAAATTTCCACCTCTGGGAAATAGCAAATGCTACCATAAACCATGTTTGTTTTCATTTAAGTTTTTGAAGTACAGAGACATAATAGATCTCCTTTAAATCGCTGATTTGACTTGATGGATTTTCTGTAGGCCAAGTGCACCCAAGATCCCAGATGGGGAGAAAGTAGACTTTGATGTGAGTAACTCTACATGTAACATTTGCTTTCCCTTCTACAGTCTTTTGTTCCTTTCCAGTCTTCTACAGTGCAATCAAAGGAGGGCTACTCTGTCAAGTGAGTCTGACCTAATGTAACATGTGTCCCTACAACATTCTGGTCTGCAGGACATCCAGAAGAAACGTCAGAACAAGGACCTCATTGAGCTGCAGGCCCTAATCGATGCTCACTTCGAGCACAGGAAAAAGGAGGAGGAAGAGCTGATAGCCCTAAAAGACAGAATTGTGAGTGGCATGTCTGATTAAGTTTATCATCTTTTATGAAGCGATCATCCCCCCCTGGTGGTTAGAAATGGTAACACCACTTGACTCCACGTGTCCGCAGGAGAAGCGTAGATCTGAAAGGGCGGATCAGCTGAGGATCAGAACTGAGAAGGACAGGGAGCGCCAGGCGAGACGTGAGGTGGGCATTAGGTGCCACTCCGATTTAAGGTCAGCATGGTGAGAAGCCCCCTTTCTGACTAACCTTAACAATACTTGGTACCATTTCCCATTACAGGAGGAGAGGCTGAAGAGAGAGGAAGCAGATGCCAGGAAGAAAGCAGATGAGGACGCTAAGAAAAAGTCAGCCCTGTCAAACATAGGTTCATCCTACAGCAGCTATTTGCAGAAGGTGATATGGTTTACCCGCAGCGTAGCCTTCAAGCCAAAGGATTTGAAATTCAGAATTCTTAAACAATACTAACTAAATGCGTCATCTTCAGACGACACTCTTCATACTTTGGAAAGTACCTTAGCTAAATTCCATTTAGAGATTAATCACAAAGCAACAATACATCAACTGAAAGGCAACGTACCGTGACCTCTATCTATTTGACGGGGGGATGAGGGCCGTGTTTGTCTGCTCTCGCTCATACAGGCTGACCAGAAGAGAGGCGGGAAGAAGCAGACGGAGAGAGAAAAGAAGAAGAAAGTTCTAGCGGAGAGACGCAAGCCTCTCAACATTGACCACTTGAGTGAAGACAAGCTGAGGTACGTGGTCTTTTGCTCACCGGGTAACACCTAGTGCACCTAGAATTCAGTGGCTTATGGGATGCAAATCACGTGTGATGAAATCTAGAAGATGGTGATAGAGATTATGAGATTAGTGATTATGAGGACTGATCTGTATCCCCCATGCACCATTACAGGGACAAGGCCAAGGAGCTGTGGGAATGGATGCAGACCCTCGAGTCTGAGAAGTTTGACTATATGGAGAAGCAGAAGAGGCAGAAGTATGAGGTGAGTCTTTCTCTGGGAATCAAATTAGGATGAGTTTGGAGTAGGTAATTGCTTCTGTGAAATGCCATGTCGTAATAGTACCATTTTAAAAACTTTGTAGACCTTCTTTCCAGTGAATTTCTTCATCAATTCTTCATTCTTGGCATAAAAATGAAGGTGACAGAGGGAGTATTTGCCTTTGCGAAGACTGAAAAGACACCTGTCTGTAACAAGGCACTTGCGTCAACATCATCTGTTCATAGGACGTCTTATGGTAAACTGAAGAAAAACAATATATCTCTTCAAGTGTTTCCCAACTTGGTCTTCGGGGACCCGCAGAAAGTGCACATTTTTGCTCCCTCCCAGCTGAGCAAAAAGTAGACTGTCTGGGAGGGTGCAAAAAAAAACATTTCCAGTGAGGTAGTTATGCTTATCATCCAAGAGGTGATCCCTGTCACACCCAGACGTGAATGCAGCTATACTCTGATCCTCTCCAGGTCACAACACTACGTAAGAGGGTGGAGGAACTGAGTAAATTGTAAGTAATGCAGCATAAGTACTAAAGGCACGGCGCCCAGCTGAGAGCGCATGGTCTGTCTGCATGGGAAGCGCTGTGGGGCTCAAGGCAGCGGGGCAACAGGTCAGCATCTGCAGGCAGCTCAAGGTCCACAAAACACATGACTAACAGGAAGGCTTTTTTGCAATTCTGTTGGCAAATCTGGCACTGGGTTCCTTCAGAAGAAGAATTTTTCTGGTATTAGGGAGAATTTTTTGCTAAATGTAAATTAGAAAATCAAAAATCGATACTTCCACGCTTCAGAAGCACCTTCCTAGTCTCCTTTTTCAATTGTTCCTTACTTTGATAAACTGAACTGTAAGATCTGTTGGCCCAAATGCTATAAGGCCTCTCAAAGGTAAGTGAGTGATTCTGGGTCAACCAAGCATCTACTCTTGACTTCCTGCCTAGCCGCATTCTCAGTCAGGACATTCCCTCATCACTTCTGCTTCCTTCTCTTCAATAAGGTTGAAATTTTCAGATTTAACACCCTCCCTATGTCCAGCTACCAAGGTCCAGCGAGTCTAAGTCCTCTGAGCCAAAAGATACCGTTGAGTTCCCGTAAACACCACAAGGGTCATCACAGTAAGGAGTGTGTGTGGATCGGTGTTTGTTTTCTTCCTCAGTCTACAGGCAACTTCCCACTACTGGTCCTGCTACTGGTGAGAGTCAGGCTTTGACGAGGTAACCCATCCTGTTCACCTTTTAAAATGCTCATGTGTTATTTTCAGGTCATCTCTCTCAGAAACCGCATTGATGAGCTGCAGAAGCAGTAAGTACAGTGTCCCACACCACCCCCCCCTCTGCACAGGCAGCAGCATGGCAACCTGTGGCATCTCCCGCCTTGTGGAGGGCGTTCACTTTCTTACAGCATCATAATTCTACAAAGATGCAACCCCAACTTAGCTTAAGAAAGTCACATCTCTTGACAGAAGTGTCACCAAATGCACTAGGACTTTGAGAACATTCTGAAAATCTGACCAGAAACGTGAAGGCCAACTTCACGGAAAGACAGTCCTCAAAGGCTAGATCCACTTACTACTTTTACATTAAGACCATTTTGATTTCTTTGAGACAAAAATGACTACCACCTGGACATTAAATCCTTGTGGATTACAAAAATTGATTATTAAACCCAACAATGTAACATGTAACAGACCTCTGCACTGGTCTGCTGAAACACAAGCATAAAATACACACAATCAGATTAGACAGTTAAAGGAAATATTTTTTCCATCTTCTCCATAAATAAATATTCTGTCGCAACCCAGATACATATTTGCAACACTATGTAAGATGCATTTAAAAATTTGCATTTGAAAGTATGGATGCAAAGAAAATGCATTTAAAAATGTGACTATGGTCAAATATGTATTGGCTGACAGACCAATAAAGTGAATATTCTATATGTCCATTAGCAGAATATATGCAGTGGCTCTTCAAAACATGACCATAGATGATAGATGTGATTAACACAGTTTTTTGCACAAATACTTTCAAGAGAGCCTCCAAGCACCAAGCTGTCTGCTAGTTTTTCGTTAAAACTCCCATGAGAAAGAAAAGGCAAGAATACTCACAGCCTTGGTGTGTTTCCCTCAGCCACACACATGAAACAACTTTGTCTTTTATGTTAAACTGTTATGTTAAAATGGGACGGTAACTACTGAATGATAGAAGCCGAAACCCGCATGATACTGGTCACCTTGCAGGTATTGTCTCCCGTAGTGTGCGATCTGGTGTGGAATGACTTCAGCTCGTGGTACCAGGTGCATGATTCAACACCAGACAGTGATTTTTGCTATGCGAGATCTTCCTGTGAATTCAAATAAATTTGTAATAGGATTTCATACATCAAACATTAGCTGAACTACAGGATAATCATTAAAATACAAAACTTGATGTACGATCAAGCATCAGTTAAAATGCTAAGCACTTATACAATCGGAAGTAACACGTATGCATTTAGAAAATTGAATTCGCCCACCACAAACATTATTTTTGCACATTTCTTTAAAACACAATAACTTAAACAGGTATGCCTGTTAGGTTAGCCTACTTAAGCTAGTCATAGTCCTAATGATTTCTGAATAATCACTGCTCTGCCCTCACCTTCAGCTTTGTGAAGGGTACATATCTCTGGAACTTCATGTTGTTGCTCCACTGCCAAAACTGCAGGCAAGAATCGAGCATCACTGGGTCACTGCATCAGGAAGCTGGTCAGGCCTGTGACCATAAGCCTGTGGCTGTACTCTACGGAGGAAGTGTGACATTTAATCAGTAAATCACTGGGAATAACAAATCACAGCCATAAAAGTGGGTAAAACCTAATACAATTTCCCACACTGATTTGCAATAAAGAACCTTAGTCTGAAAAAATAGTCATAAGCATGACTGTGATCCTGTAATTAGGAACACGGTGATAGTGGGTGTATTATTCATACCCTGGGTGACCTGTACCTTTGGTCCATATAATGATAAAATACTCCACTGAATCTCCAACTAGTTTATGCCCCTACAAAGCTGAAGAGTGACAGGGTTTCCACAAGGCAACATAATGCCATTCTAACAGCACCATCACTTAAATCCACCCTGTAAGTCTCACGTAGCTCTGCATCTGAGGCAGAGGGAGTGTCACATAGCCCCTCTGCATCTGAGGCAAAGAGAGTCTAATGTAGCTGCCTCTTTGTCTGAGGCAGAGACAGTCACACATAGCTGCCTTTGTGTCAGAGGCAGTCTCACATAGCTGCCTTTGTGTCAGAGGCAGAGGGAGTCTCACATAGCTGCCTTTGTGTCAGAGGCAGAGGGAGTCTCACATAGCTCCTCTGCCTCTGAGGCAAAGAAAGTCTAATGTAGCTGCCTCTTCGTCTGAGGCAGAGACAGTCACACATAACTGCCTCTGCATCTCAGGCAGAGTCTCACGTAGCTGCCTCTGAGGCAGAGAGAGTCTCACAGAGCTGCCTCTGCATCTCTGCCACATTACAGCAGCAAGAAGGGAGCCGCTGCCCGCCGCAGGAAGTAAAGAAGCCCCCCAGGAGGCCCCACACCCAGCATGCCCCTCTCTTGTGGCCCGGACCATGGACCGCTCCTATAGGGGACCCCCTACTGCAACAGCGATCCAGACCACACTAACACAATCGGCACAAACACGACACACACTCCAAGTCTTCCCGCTTGTCTCACACGGTAAATTTTTTTTTGCTGCTGTTATAGATATAGCCCCCACTGAGCCCCCACTGTGCCCACTCACTCTGGACTGCTGTCTGGTTAACAGTTTTTTTTTTTTTTGTAAATAAAGCATAACCCTTCAACAAAGTCTGTATATCTGTTTGCTGTTTGCCCATAAGCAGGTGTGCAATTTTTGCTCAGAAGATGGCACCCCCCTCAGAAGTCAGCATGGTAGGGGGAAGGGGGGGGTTCCTAGCCTTAGATGGCACCCTAGGCAACACCTATGTCGCCTAATGGGTTGACCAGTGTCCTGACGAGTTGAGCTACCTATCGAGACGTGCTATCGAGCATTTCTGCGCATGTGCAGTTCCACCGTCTTGGGATTAGGGTTTTTTGAGGGGTTAGGGTTTAGGGGTGTCTTGGGGGTTAGGGTTAGGGTTAGGGCTGTCGATTAGCACTACACTAGCCTAACTCGACAAAGTAGCTCAACTCCACAGAACACTGGCCCTGCTCGGATTAAGTGATTATTATAATGAATATTATCGACCACGTGGCTTTGAATGAGTATACATTTGATAACAGATTTAGCGATGCCAAACAAAAATGTGCCAACTCAACATGTCAATATGAAGGTGCTGATGGTAACACCAGGCACTATTTCCAGGACCAGTATAAGAAATTTAAGTTTAGGCCAATTAGGCTAGTTTTTTTTAAAAAAATTCGTCCTGTTATATACCAGATAAAATTTTCACTGAAAATCTCACGCCAGCCAGCTGACCAAAGTTTGCAACTCTGCTATAAGTTAACGTTTTAAATTTTGAACAGTTCTCTTGATAGCGGTATCCTGAACGCAGTATGTTTGTATGCACAAATTGGTTTGGTTCGAGTAAATGGAAAGGTGAAGGACAGTTTGGATAAAACGACCGAAGAGGAAAAAATTTAAAACGGAATGCTAACCTCCTATTGCAGGGGTGGCCAATCTTATCCGCAAAGGGCCGGTGTGTATGCCACCCCCGTCCTATTGAAAAGCGAGAGAAATGCGAAGAATGGTATAAAAAAGTCAAGCTTCATCACCACCAGGGTTTACAATCCGCGCCAGGAGGGCGGGAGACGGGCCAGCAGCTAGGGTAATGTTTGCGGAGACGGCGCAGCACCCCTTCAGAAGATGGCAAAATTCAATGAACATGTATGTCTGATGGGCTTTTCTACTAAATATAATAGGTTAATCGTTAGTGCGTATTTTATTCACGTAGACCTGTAATTAAATTCCTATGAGCAATCCTGTTTATAGGAATTAATATAATACTGCACTTGTACAATCTTGGTGTTATTCCAATAATATTATTTTTTAAAGCGGTTAACACTTCTCAGTTTGCTTCCGGATCGCCAAAAATACTCGAATATGTCCTATCTGTAGATTAGATGAGATTAACTACGTCTACAGCGACCTGAGAATTTATATATAACAGAAAAAACACCTCGCGCGACGATGCTTCCATTAACCCTTTACACGCACTGCTGAAATTATTTTAATAAATTGATTATTTTCTAACTGTGGAAGTCGCAAACAAAATATTTTTATCATACAAAATACATATACTAACAATCGAAGAACCCATGAATTATTTTCAGATGCAGTTGAGAACAAAGGTTGCATTATTACTTTTAGACACTAGATGGTGCTATTGTTCAGCCAGATTGCCGGACCTGTTTACGCCCGGAGAAGATATGGGTTGGCTCAGCCCAGAAAGATGAGGTTTTTCCCCGGAAGACGGATTGATCTATTTGTTTATTTCTTCATTATAGCAACAATAATATCCGAAACCTTCCCAGAAGTTTAGATTTCCTTGTTTCAATTAATGAGGTACTGTACTTAAAATTCGGTTTAAACTGGTTGTTAAGCCTGTGTAATTTTCCTCGGGAAAAATGCATTTTTTATTTAGAGACCGTATTATATATTATATACTATACTTTATATGCTAAATTTTTGTTGTAAAGTGTTTTGAATAGAACAATAACACATTTTCAAGTGTAAAACAATATGTAACAATGATTCATTTTAACTGGAAATTTCCCCGTAATTATGCATATTTACATGAATCTTCCAACCGATCATAATAGTCACGGGGATAAAATATATTAGGAAAAAAAAACAATATATATATATAAAACATACATAAAAATATATAACATAAAATTTTGCTAAACATAGACATTTTGTATTTATATATAATAGTGTGTGTGTGGACATATAGTGGAATTTTTATCCTTGAATCCTGCATTTCGTATAAATCTGGTTTTTATAAAATATTTTAGTTACATTAATCAATGTATTTCAGAGAACAACATAGGCCATATTACAGTATAAGCGCTCAGCATATCTTAGATATTGCAAAATATCACATATGTTAAATATTGCTGGATATAACTGTAGTTTATACCGAACAGGGAAACGGTTTACTTAAATATTTACAAATAAGTATGAAGAGAAATTATAATTGTGCAATCATAACAATTAATTAGCGCCTTTACCACAGACGAACGGAACTACTTGCGCGGTACATTAGCTAGCGTTTCGTACAACCCCAGCTGACCGGTATTTAAGGACCGGCTTTAAGCTCGACGTTATTTACTCGGGCGCCTCCGTTCAGTTTTTACTAAGAATCTTCGCCAGTCAGTAATGACATAATGGGCTTTAAAATCAGTACAATAATTCGTTTGCGTCATTTAAAAATGTGAAACAAATATTGCGGTTTATATAGTCCTAATTGTATTTTATAATAACTTTTGGATCACTATAAAATATTAAAAGCAATATATAAAAACGAATAATTCAGGTAACCACATTATCCTCGTTCATGAACACTGTTACTGGTAACGTTAAAAAAACAACAAATTTAACGCATTGATAAATTTGTAAGATATTTGCCCATAACACATTCACGGTTCATTATGTTTGGATGCCATTTTTGGTAACGGAGGAAAAAAAGGCAATGAAAAATTATTGAGATTAACAATTGAATAGGCAAGCATGTTGTATAACGGAGTTAAATTTGCTGCGACAGATCTTGGGAGAACCAAGGAAATTAAGGAACGATCTTTCATTCCGTTTTGATGCTGTTTACGCAACGACGGATTTAAGACCTCACCAAAAATATGCCATTAGAAATTAGAATAAACTAAATATCTAAAGCGTGTTGCGTGATGTACTCTTTTCCTGTTTTGCATGTTTCTATTAAGCTAAAACTTAACTGACTATATTAGGCCTAGTTAGAAAGAACAAATGGCTGCAATAATTTTATCTTAAGATAATTAATAGCTTATTTCATATTAATATTTCAATGTAAACAAGCCACAACAAAAATCAAGACAGGATTTGTATAAATAGCCACATTGATTTCTTTATTAAAACACTGACATTCACTCAGGTTTTCATGTATAAATATAAAGTTAAGCATTTGACACGACAAACCAAGCGTCTCTATAAACTGGCAACATTAAATACATTTGTATGTTTATTTAGCAAAAAAGGCTCTTAATTACAAATGTACAAAAAATGGTCCTCACTTTCCAGATTTAATTTGCGTTTTTGTCTGACTTCTCCGCGCAACCAGGCTATAAATGATCGTCATTACACGTGGCACATAAATTACATTGAATGTTTCCCTAAAGCAGTGGTCGAAAAATATGATACAGTAGTTCCACAGGCAAACACACCCATTTAAATACAAGAAGGCAGGCCAAGATGGTGAAAAAAAATCAACACGAATGAACCACGAATGAATCAGGGATTGAAACAGGGATACTTCGACTTTAAGGAACAGGGACATCATTCTATTATTGGCAAAGAATTAAAGTTTGGCCGTTCTTCCGGTTCGTCAATAACATGCAGTAACCAAGTCCAATAGTTTGTCTTCCCGCGTCCTTTAAAGGAATTCATTGGCATTCAAGAATGTATGGTCAAAATTAGTCTTTTGTCGTTTTAGGCACCAGGACGTTTCATAAAACCTGGTAAATGGGGTTTGAGTCATGAGCGGTTTGAGGGCAGTTGGTGGGGGACGGGACGGATGTTCCTGTCTCCCCCAGTATAGATCCTTCTCTTGGGGAGGTGGGACTGCCTTCGGACCCCTCCTGACTCGGTAACACAGGACAAGTGGATGCATCTGTCGAAATTCGCTCCACAATGCTGGATAGACAATCCAAGCTGGAAATCACGGAGTTCTTGTTACTTCTGGAATCTGAAGAGAGATTTAAAAGCCGTGAGATGATGTAAATATAGATTCGTTTGTGGCTTTTAAGCTACGTGTCTTTTTGATAATGATCACATATCCAATAAGTATAATTACTTTGGATAATGTTTTTTCTAAACATTTAAATAACTTACAGACACATAACATTATTATATCGTGGCTATAAGTAAAGACGTCATTTAATCAGTGTTGTTTTAATTTTGCGGTGTTTTAAGAAAGAAGCTGCGCTTACCATTTGCAGTTTCGGTGAAGTAGGTACTGTCATAGCTGTTTCGTCTCCTTGACGTGCATGTTGGACCATTAAAATCCATCTGAAGGAAGAAATACAAACGTTTGAATTTTTCGGAACAAAATGCGCTAAAAATCCGAATATCGATTATTCGTTGTTATTTAAACGTAAGCCTACTATAATCAGCACACTAACTACACACATTAAACTAAACTGAAAGTGGGGAGCTTTTCGTTTCAAATTAAACCACCGAACTATCCAAATCATTCTGCATCTGCATTTTTCCTAATCATGTCTTACCATTCCGTCTGAGCAGTTGGATCGGGGGCTGGACGCGTCAGAGTCCCCGCTGTAGTGCTCCAGCACAGGGTAATAGTTCTCGTCCTGTCCACGGAGCAGGGACTGCAGTGACTCGATGTAGTTGATGGCATTTCGGAGGATCTCCACCTTGGGCAGCCGCTGGTTGGGATTCGTGGACGTGCACCTCTTAAGGGTCTCAAATGCATCGTTGACTTTGCTGAGTCGCCTCCTCTCTCGCATGGTCGCCGCTTTCCTGCGATCCGCGTTGGTGGTCTTCCTCTTGCACGCTTTGCACGCCCAAAGAAGGCACCTGCCGGCCTGGTGGTGACCGCTCGGAGCCCGGATGTGTTCGTCCTCTTTGTGGTTATAGTCGTCCGGCTTCAGCAGGCCCACGTGAACCAGCCTAGGGTCCAGGTCCTCGAAGAAGTGCATGTCACTTGTGTTGAAGCACGGGTCGTCGTAAAAGTCGTCTGCGGATGAAATTGGAAAGGCAATATCCGACAATTCCATCGTTTATTCGATTTTAAAATCGAAACCAACTGAAATATTACTTTTGAATGATATTGAGTTTTCGCAAAATCTCCAGACGTATAAGTCTAACGGGACAACCGAAAAACTGCTTAACTGTATTTTTTTATTTTTATTTTTTAGTGTTGTCAGTCCTAGGTTTACATACGGCAGCACCCTTTGGGTACCTGTTATTGATCCCCTGCATTGCGTTATTTATATGCGTATCAGTAACTTTAGGGCGTGTCCTGTCCCTCCCACAGCTGGGCAGTCTGACCAATCGGCTCGCTTCTCCCGGACTGGGGCCCCAGCAGGAGGGGCTTTCTTGTCACGCGTTTCGTGCTCGTTTTTACCGAACCTTCAAGAAACATAAATAAACCTTATTTATTAATGTAAAAAGGAGCGTATATATAGAAATTCTAATTTGTTTTCTAATAATTTGGTTATGTCTGTTTTACATGCTTTAAATAACACTTGAAATTTAACACCCTTATTATCATATTTCTCATAGATATCGCATTTAAATAACTTTTTAATAAGTTTAAAAAGAGGAACTAATGAAAAAAAATATTTTACGACGTAACACTACATTAGGAGTGACACGAAAACGATACGGTTATTATTGACGTATTTAAATTACTGTAAAAACGATTAACAGAAAGAAAAAAATATTTCGTAGTTGTTAAGTGTGGTGAGGCTTATAATCACTTACGAAATCTACAAGATGTTTTTACGAGCGAATGACGGTTTACAATAAAATGGAGGTCAAGTGAATCTGCACAATTTTTGTATTTCAAACACAATTATTGGGAATTTGAAGCGGACTGTCAATAAATTCATACAGTAATTACTGCAGGCTATGAAACGCGTCTGCTGTTTCAGCTTTCAGTGTCTATGAAGGGCAATAAAACATAAACACTGGCGAGTTAACTCCGATATTAGATGTGTTACTGTAATTTATAAAATTCATATGTTAGGAATATGAAATCCTAATGCCGACTAAAATGATCTATCTCCTTGGGTTAACTCAGGATGAAAAGAGTTTTTAATAAAGATATGGATATCTTACAACAACCATAATATTCATCGTAATGTTGAAATTTTAAACTCTAGTGTTTATTCAGTTTTTGATTAAGTTCCGTTATCTAAATCGGTGAAGACTTTACGTTATGTTTCAAAAGTCGCTAACTGCGGGAACGAAGACCCGATCCGACATGAAACCCCGGAGGCAGCAGATGGCGGTACAGATTTGACGTCCCCTTACCAAGAAGGGATCACGCCAGAACAGCTTATTATAAATAGTACAATTCGGCAGGCAGGTCGGAAATGTAATTTCTAAGTACAAGGCTTCACATCGGCATCTTATTACTTTTCAGGTGTATGCCGAAACAACAGAAAATAACAGCAGGCTTACAGAAATGAGTGGTGTTTATTTAATTTACAACATAAAAACTTAAAAAATAATGGATTCAAAGGTTGCTTTTCTATCAAATACACAGAGCAAAGGAAACACATGAATTATAGCCTAACATGTTCGTTTCAATTTCCATTGATAGTACAATAACTTTGGTAGTATCCTTAAACATTGGATGAAATAATTACAAAGTTGATCAATAAACGCACAAAGCTTCGGGCAAATCGAAAAACTAATATCTCAACTACAGATACCTGCATTAATGAAAATGTTTCTCTGTGTATATACTAAATTATTATATTCATGTATTTAATAAATTAATTGACTTGCTATGAACGTAATGTACACAAGTTGAAAACAAAACATGAACCCACTTTATACCGGCTAATACGGTACTCATTAAGAACACCGAAATGCATGCTCTCTCTGTATTGGAGCGAACAGATGAATATAATGAATTTTAATGAACAACTGATTTGTGACGCACTATTTGGACTTGCATGTTCTTCAAAAAAAATATCTACATAACTGTACATTTTATCAATATAGTTTTTAACTTTCAAGTTTATTTTTTATTAAAAATAAATTATTAAACACTGAAATATCCAACAGCAAATTTCCCATCCACACCCTAACGCACCGAAATACCATCAATTCAAGGGAATACGAGTTATAGGAATTCAGAGTTTCAAAATGTCTTGCTACTACTAATATAAACATATCACTGGTCATACAGTTTCAACAACTAAAAATGAACAATTCTCTCAAGGAGAAACGGTATACATACGATAAGTAAAAATGTTAGCAAAAGCTGACAGTGACTTTGCTGCATCTAGTTTTATCATAAATAAAAATGTTCTTAAGCAGACCATCATAACATTGTTTTTTTTCATATATTGCTTGCTGAGGACTGAAAAGTTGGGCCCTAGAAGCAAAGCAGACGTCTTCCCTCAATAACACCATTTGTCATTAACCTCAGCCAGTGAATCTGGAATGTTACATATGGTAGAACGTCACCAAAACCTGGTGGTCCACACCAAACACCTCACACCCAAATCCCAGCTTAAGCTGACTTGGACTGCTACACCTAAATGTTGCGATCAAAGGTCAGTATCAGATTTTTATTCAAAACAGCATTTCATGACTGTAACTTTCAATTTAGACATCAATATATAACAAAAATGTGAACTTTTTAACACTCGCTGATCGTTTAGACTATCATTGGGTGGGAGTTATGGCGAGTTATGTGTGTGAACTTTGGTGGTTCTACATTGTATTTTTGTACTTCAAACCATATTAAGCCTTTTTAACCATATTGATGGAAAGCTGCATAATCGGCTGGGTCCGGATTAACATGTGGTTTGGTCCGTATCTGGACTGCGGTCCGGACTCTGAAACCCCCGTGCTAGAGTGTCTAACATAAACACCCGACAGTGCAGTTTTAGTTCTGCAAACTCTTTACTCATCCAGATTTTGCCTGGCTTGCTCCAAAGGAAGGTGCAGCATGGCGTCTCAGTGGGCGGCACATTAGCCTCATACCTCCAGTGTCAGGGGTTCAAATCCTGTCCCCAACCCCAGGTGAGTGGAGTTTGCAAGTTCTCCCCCAGTGTGGGCGGTCTCCTGCAATTCCAAAATACGATGACTGGCTTCATGTTTACCGTGGACTTGTACGAGGAAAATGAAATGGAACACTATTTAATACTGAGTGTGCTGATAAATTCAATTTGGTTTGATTGGAAGGTTGTTGGTTCAAATCCCATGGTCAGCAGAGTGATTTTACCATTGGGCCCTTGAGCAAGATCCTTAACCTGAATTGATCCAGAGATTGGCTCACCCTGCTTTCTCAGTTGTATGTTGCTTTGGATGAAAGGATCAGCTAAATACACAGAAGTGATCAACAACAGGAGTCCAAAAATGCCTTTGGAGGGAAGGGGGCGGGGTCTCGACAGGGTGTTCATGTGTACAAATGAGAGTGGGCGAGCAGGATCAGATACCAGACAGCTCCTCCAGAAGCTGATCTATTAGGTACTCTCCAAAGCCGGGCTCATGGCCACTGCATCCCGCTCTCTTGGCGTTGGTCAGGAGATTGCCCAGTTCTTTGACCTTGGGGACCAGAGGGGCCAGGAAACAGCTCTTGACCGTGCTGGCTGTGTGTGGGTCGCCATGCTCCCTGGCCAACTGGCAAAGCTCCACCATGCAGGACAAAAGCTCCTTCCATTGAGCAAGCATGACCTCCAGGGCAGGGATGAGGGAACATACATCCTCACACCCAGGCTTCTGTCAGACCAGAGAAAACGACACATGCAATCAAATCGACCTTCCGACAGACTTTACAAGACTTCTACTCATCCTCACTCTAGTTTTCTTATAATTAACCTGATTCTGAGATATTTCATATCATGAAAAAAACTACACATTCACACCGCATTAATGCACAAGGAGAAGTTCTGACAGGTGCGTAACACAATACAAAGTCCAGTCTAGAAGATCAAATATATACCCAATAATAAATAGTATCTACAGCCTGTAACATATTCACCACAGATATAGAATAGAGAAACTGAGTGCGCTGGAAGTGGACGCATCACTGCAAACAAATACCACAAAACTGAACGATAGAATGCAATTTAAATGGAGCTGACAGTTTAGGTTACGTTCTCCATCTAAAAGAGAAAATCACTGTCAGAAAGACAGATAGTAAAACGATGTACTGCGATTTGGGTCTGGTAATATTATAGCAGACCCATGGACTGCTGTCTCTGTTTTGACAACAACGTACAATACGTCAACTCCCTCACCCATGGTGTATCATTATAGTCTGCGAAGACCGTGTTGGGAAACACTACTCTGTGTAGAGACAGTAAATCCTAATAACACTGATAGTCTATATATAATACATAAAACTCATAGACTATATATAGAGATGACACAGATATATATATATATATATATATATTAAATTAATGAAGACTCTATAGCACGTCAAGCAATATTAACCAATACATTTGCAATTTAACTTGCTAAACAGGCGAATTTTAAGCAAAGACATTTGTAAGCAAAAACAATAAGTTTAAAAACATATAACATTGTCTTATATCAATCATTGTTTGGCATACATGATAACGCACACGTAAAAACAACAAACTGCTTTTGGCCTGGATGGATAACAAGGTGTTCCAAATGGCTGACGACGGACGCTTTGCGGTGCCTCGGAATCAATTTCGCACGACTCGTAAACCTACGGGAGCGGAGTAGGAATCACGCAGGGCGGTGTGGCATCGCGACGCCACGTATCTGGCTGTCCTTCCACTGGCCACTGCGCTTAATCTCCCTCAATTTTCCGGAACTCAGGGGTAACGTACACTCTGGCCGGCATTACCGCGGGGATCTCCGGAACGCTGTGGGGGAGGTTTACGGCCTCACCGCGGCTCATGTTACTCTGCTATTGACCGCTCTCTTTCGTAACATGGGATCTTGTGTTGAAAAGATAGTATGACATACAGACGGGAATGACTTTAAAATCTCATAAATCACTGGCCCTCAATCAAAATTTGTAAGTTTTTTATATATATATATATAACAAGCGGCATGTGTATTTTAAGACTAAACACCTTCATTAATGGGAAAGTTGACAACCAAACAGTTGGGAATGGGTCCTGCATGCAGAGGCTGGACTATCAGGATACATATGAGAAGTAGGTTGGGTATGGTGAGACGGTGACTTGCTGTCCAGTGTGTTTGGGGGGGGGGTTACCTTGATGTCCTTTTTGCAGTAGTGTGCCCCCCGCTCCGTCAGGTAGGCCAGCATAATCTCAGCCTGCTTCTGCTCCTTCTCCGATTCCTGACGGAAAAAGCCAGCTAGCCTTGGCAGGGCGACATCATGCTGCTCAAATATCCGAGCCTGACGGAAATGCAAGAATATAAGGACATGGTCCATAATGCCGGGCTTGGCTGCACTCTGGCATTTTATAACGCTGTAATAAATTAGACACACCTTACTGCCAATTTCCCTTCAACAGTAACTACCCCTATACACCGTCTGAGTATCAACCAGTTGCTGAAGGTTACGGTTTACTGCTCTAAATCAATACCTATGACGGCTTTTCACAGCAAGTACCCTGTCCCCAAAGGACAATTAACACAGACTTTTTCATTCTGCCCAAAACTATAAGACCTAACTCAAGAAAGCAGAGAACTTTGGGGGGAAAAAAAACACTGAATAAGGAATACTATTCTGGATGTAAGATTTACAGATCATTAAGTGGTAAACTACTATGTTCACACCGATTTGAAATAATTTTATTATTATAAAATATATAAACATAATCTGGCTGATTTAATAACTTAAGCAGTGATATTGAGAAATAAACGTGGAACAGTTTAAACGAAGTCTGTTGTATAGAAAAGGTTTTATGAAGTGGCGTAGCGTTGCTCTAAGGTGCCTTTTGCTTACATGTACTGTATAGCCATCATTAGAAGCGCAGCGACCGATGGTGTCGCCATCCTTACCAGCGCTTGAAACCTGTAAGCAGCTTCCATAAGCAAGGTCGTTACGCCGCAGAGACTCTCCTCCACCACCGCTGGCAGGTTCTGCGTCACCCGGCTGCTACTAAGCGCTTTGTGGTTTTTGCAGATAGGGAGGCTGGTTTTCAGTCTTTTGCAGCGTGGTTCCGACATATTTAAATGTCACAGTGAAGCCTGCAAAAAAGTAACGAAACTTACAGTGTCAAACACTGGAATTCGGTCTTTTAATGCTATGCAACTTCTGACATTTGTATTTATTCTTCACCTTACGGAATCAGTGGAGTCCCAGGAGGTTGTTTGCCCCGCGCAAAGTTAAACTTCTGCAGCGGTAGCGACACAGCAGGACGGCATCTAAACGCTTCCCGTGCAGCACAAGTTCATCCGGTGCGCATCCTGTGCGCTGCTGTTCGCAGAGAGGAGACCGGACGTCTGAGCGATGGGAACGGCAACAAAAAAGAAAAATAATATTTTACCGCTACAAGACGTGCGCGGATTTTTTTTTCCCGTATTGCAAAACTGGCCTTCGTGTAATTTCTAACGTGATTTAGAGCTGCAATCTAAATGACACAATGAGATTTTCCGTTTTCCTAACAGTCGTTCTGTGTTTGTGTTTATACGGTTTATGCACCTTTATATAGACACACCATGGGATATTTACAAAGAATTCGTAAATTTTGGTGAAAATAAAATTTAAAAATCTGTAACGAAACGTCTGCAGCTAAACAACAAATTCATTTTGTATGTGCTATATTATGGTGGACTGTTAGTCGAAAAAGCTTAACTCAATATTAAAGTAGAATAGGCTTCTATGTGTAAAATATATGTATGTGGATTCTGCCGTTATAAAGGTATGGATAAAACACCACAACTTTTTTTTATTTGTCGTGATTTGTTTATTCATACATTTTGAATTTGGAAGGGGAATTTAATTCAGAGTACAACCGAAGTCTATAAACGTCCTTGTCTGAAGTTTCTGCATTATACAATGATGCCAGTCTGTGGTATGAAGTTCAACTGCATCATTTCCATGTGCCACACGTAAACATGGGGGTGTCCTTGTTTTGGAATGTATTTCCCCGTTGCCACGTGGCCCTCCAAATCCACAGTCCCCCTCGCCAACACCCCCCCAACTCATACCGACCAGCCAGAGGGGGTCTCATGTTACTGCGGGGCGACCACGGCCGCGCTCTCCTCGCAGATGACAGACACAGGGGACTGGGCGCTCCAGGGAGGACAGCTGACCCTCGTATACGAGTGAAGGGCACCGGGGTCAGAGTGGGGACCGGCAGCCTGACTTACATGGTGCTCCCACTGTCCCCTGGAGGAACCACCTTCGAAGGGCTAACATTTACACCCAACTTGCTTCTGTAATATGAAAATGTGAAACACACAATACCTATGCTAGTCCGAAAGGATTATCTATTAGTATTACATGAGCTAACAAAACAGAGAATGGTCTGAGAGCATTACTTTTAAACTGATCATTTAGGTTACTCTCCCAGAAAAACTGAAGTATGATACTGACTGGGCTTCTATCTAAACACGTAATGTATAATTTTAAAAGTACAGATTATAAATGTCAGAGTGTGTCTTAAATACCACAGCTGGGCTAGTGGGTGTCTTTCTGCACAAGGATCGAATACTTGAATATTTTAATGACGTATCAGAGTCCTTTGTATGTTGTTTGTATGGATGCTCAATGAGGTGGGGGTTCTCCTAGTCTGTGTCTGTTAACAATCTTGAAGGTGGACCTTCACAAAAATCTGGTAATTTTCTCTGTTATACCTCACATTTACTACCACAGGAATCCATAACAAATTATGACTATTTCATAATTTGAAGCGGATTTATGTCTAGTCATATTACAGTGGGATCATAGGAATCTGGACTGGAAGCTCAGAAGTGAGGATGGACCTTCATATATAAATATTCCTAGTATAGGATAATGAAGCTGAATGGGGCTGATACAGGTGCGAAGGAAAAAGAAAAGATATTTTTGTGGACCATTGTAATCAGAAAAAATTAACCAAAGTAAGTAAGTATTCGAGGAATACTGTATATTGACCTGATTGGTTTTCTCTTGGGGGTAACAGCATCTTCTCTATAATGAGGAGGCTTCCTCAACTGGACATAGTCACACACACTGAGGCCTTTGTTCAGCCTGATGCTTCCCATTATATACCTGCCCACCCCAGAGGGGACAGTCAGCTGTAGCAAGTCTTGCCACGCCCACAGCCATGGTGCTGATGTCAGTCCACAAATTGTGCAACATCACCATAATTCATAGTCATGTTTTTCTTTATTTTTAAAATTTTTTTCACTCCGAGTAATGGGCCTTGAAATACCAAGCTTTGCTTCTTCTAAATCTGAAAAACAGAAACATAAATTCAACTGTAGAATGTTTTACATTGAATCATAGATTTTGCTATGAATAATTATTTTACGTATGAGTAGTAGGGGAATGTTGCATTACAAACCTCAAGTTGCTCAAGTGGCTCCACAGTTTCGTAAGAGGAAGCCACTGGCCTAATGTACCAGCACACTGGTCACCCAGTAATGGGATGGAGCTAGTCTCCACTGGAAGGGGGGAGTCTCACCCTCACACCTGCCACAGAGCGTAACGCCCTCTACGGATCTGCTGTGACAACGGAAGCATTGTGCTGTGACGTAGCACAGTCTCGGACAGCATTACACACAGACCCATGGCCTGTACTAAAAGCGGGGTTACTGGCTTATCGGGGTAACTTGTCAGATTTAAGGTACCACAGTTTAAAAGGACTTCATATTCGTTCACTCACATTTCACTTATACAGCCAGTAACCCCGCTTCGTAGTACAGGCACCAGGGCTGAGGTTGTGACCCTGTGTGTGTGGACGACGGGGGATTGCGGACCGGGTCACAGGATCCTAACGTTGCTGGCAGAATGGCAGCATGGGGGGGGGATTACTCTCTGCCCTCCCCCACTCGACTGAGAAGTCCAAGATCCATTCTTACGCTATGTTTGCATGGGCTAACCCCAGGTCTTAGCCTCATGCCAAAAGCTCCCCAGGTGACACCCTTTGGGCTGTTTGCACAGCCAGGATTGTGTAATTCAATGTCCAGGATGGTTAAGAGAGCAAAACATCACCCTGGGGAAGTCATTCAAACACTCTGTGGAGCTGCTGTTCCAGAGGATGAAGGCAAGACCCTCACAGAGGTAATATGCACACAATATTCAGGGGTCAGAGAAAAAAATAACGGAAACATCACAAGGAAACATTCCAACATGGAAGGAACAACGCAGCCACGAAGATGAATGAAATTAAGTTGAATGTTAGCAGGATGTGTCAGTTCTGAAAGGGATCTGATAATAGGCACTTTAATTAGTGAATTTTCTGCTGGACAATGAGTAAAGTTCAATACGAGCCAAAGAGTCAGTTTCTGAATTGTAGGTGCATCAGTCAGACAAAAAGAAAAATTATTTCATTTGGCATGAGGAAGCATCTGAAAAATCATAACGCCAAATATGAAATTTCTGCATTTTCAAAGAGGAACAGATAGAAGCTCATAGTATGTGACAGATGGACAAAATGTTATGTTGTGGGTTTCATAATACCGGAATTTATGTCAGGGCTGACGTCGGGAACCATTTGTATCCAAAGCCATTATACAAAGACACATACCCTGGTACAGCCTGGTACATACCAGGTAAGACCTGAAAGAAGACAGCAGAATAAATTAAGCCTGTTTTACATTTTGCCAACACAAAGATAATTTGTCATTGAGAACAATGCCTGGTTATTATTTTCAAAAAATTACTCTCCTCATCGTCACTTAAACATTACAAAAACATTATAT
>JAODKC010000021.1:4870405-4888411 GCA_026777985.1 Mormyrops attenuatus
CCCCCCCCCCGCCCCCCGCCCCCCCCCCCGCCCCCCCCCCCGCCGGCCCCCCCCCCCCCCCCAAAATTTAGGTCTGGGGTACTAACGATGTTTGAATCTTGGGTGGTACTCAGTGTGGACTCTTGTCACCCCTCCCATGGTGGTCCAGTTTATTACAATTCAATACCATGCAAATGGTTAAGAACACCAGGAGCCCTCGGTCAGAACGTGGGTCCATTCCGGTCATCTGACAGGCAGATCTGAGTCTGTGGTATTTCGGCCTTGCGTATCGATGTCACCGCAGAAACAGAAATGCTGTTTACCATCTCACATCTTTCTAAAGCTTTCATGATAGCTGATAGCTGGCTGCACTCTGTTTGCTAAAACAGAATAGGAGACTAGATTTTTCCTCATAAATCACAAATCAATTTTTATTTCCTGGGATAGGCCCCAGACCCCCATGACCCTGCATGGAAAATGGATGGATGGATGGATGGATGGATGGATGGATCCCTTCCATGCTATTAGACTACGACTAAGGTGATCCAAAGTCACATCACGAAGCACAAGGCATAGGGGAGGCAGGGCGTGAATTTTTATCTATCTATCTATCTATCTATTTTTATTTAAACCATCTTCAATAATGATTTCATTGAACAAAAAGTATCATGTTAAACAACTGGTGTTTATGCAGCATATGAAGCAGACTATCAGCCATCAGAAATAAATGTACTGTCTTTTTTAAAAGCCACTGAGACCGAGTACAGTGTTTATTGCCACAGAAAAAAATCCAACATGTTGAAGGAAATGTAGACCATGACGAGTTCACCTCCGCATTCCGTCGGCTCCTGATTTTTACAATTTCTTGGTTCATTCCGCTCGCTGGCCGATTCCTGAAATTGCCCCAAATTTCTTAATTGCTGCTTCAAGCGTAACTGTGACAATCGCGCTGGAATGCCAGGGGCATCGATAATAAAGAGGCAGCCTTCGTGTTTATAGCAAAAAGGCGCTACGGTTACACTGTTAATTCCGACGCCCGGGTGGCTTGGGTTACCTGCGCTTGCAGGATGCGCCCCGTATTCGCCGGGCAGTAAAGACTCACGCTACTCGGCGCTGATCGCTTTTCAAGCGAAGTGCGACGGATCGGATGCTGTCTACGTTTGCACCCTCAGCGCAGCGCTGAATGCTAATAAAACGCGTCACACGTTTCATTAGTCTGTGGAAAATAGTGAAGTGCACTCTGGTATATCTTTTAGTTGGTAGTGACGAACTCATTTTATTAACGTATTCACGCTTTTTCCAAAAACAAAAAAACACATGTAACCTATGAGATTGTGTTAGATTGTGTTCAGCTGTACAAAAAAGTTTTATCTATTTCCGCCGTCTCCAAAACTTTCTGGTAGCATGAACACAATTAATTCTACAGTTCTGCTTGGGGATTGTAGAAAGTGTCCTACACGGTGAGTAACAGGCTTTTTAGTACACTTTTCACCAACCCTGCATTTGGCCTGTAAAACCACCTCTTATAAAGGAAAATAAAAGGAAACTTCAGAAGTTTTGAGATCGTGATTATGTCTTTCTAAGAGCCAGATCACCGCAAACTATCTTTTCTCCCCACAAATTCAAACAAAACAAAACAAAACATAGTCATATTTTATGTTTCATTTTATCATTATTTATTTATTTATTTTAGATTTATATTTTTTTTTACAACTGCCATTAATGACCACTTCAGCCTGCACTATGGAGCATGTCACCATCACCACCTAACAAGGTTGCCAAATTTCTCCCTCCTGACCTCACTTGCAAAGACCTTTTAAGTAACAGAAGTTTGAAATAATTCTGGCACATTGAAGTAAGTTTTCTGCTTTGGTAGACTTTTCATTGCTTTGAGAAATGAAAGACGAACTTTTGTTTTCCCCAAACAATATGATTTTACTTAACAAACTGAAACAATGTGATTTCTTTCATGCTATCAGTGTCTGGGGCCCCCGCAGCCTTGGGGGCTGCTTTTTTTTCATAGGAAGTTTCAGAATGACTGTGGAATATTTGGTGGCATGTAATTTCCTGTCTGGCAAACTATAAAAGATTCCAGTGCGGGAACTGAGACCATGTCAGCATCGTTTCACCTCCAACACTGTCGGTTTTGCTTATTATGTGGACCAAGTTGGATTTGAAGTTAGACAGAAAAACCAGTTTGATGGGCAGAGGTCCACGGGTGGAGATGATGATCGTGGAGGTGGGGGGGCAGGTGGGGAGGGGTGGGGGGGTGGACTTGAGCAGTGATGTGGCTGCATGTTTCCCCCCTGCTAACATCAGGTGTAAGTTCACACCGTCTGCCCGGTAATGCCCAGCGTAATCCTTCACGTTTCGCCCCCTAATCAAGCCCGCCATACAGGCATTGTTTCCTGGGGCAGGATTGAAAAACCACATGCTGGTCCCCCCGCTGCCGGGGGGGATCTCAGGCAGATAAGCTCCGGTCTCGCGGTGACGTAAAACATCAGACATTGTTTTAAGTGTCAGAGGCGCCACTATGCCCGCTTGTGGCGGAGAGGGTTTACTGGCACCGTCATCGGAATAACAGGGTGCACCCTCTCAGAGAGGTGCGGGAGGGGGGGCAAAGTGGACGATCAGGCCGGGATGCTGAAAGACAAGAGGGGTCTGGGATGGCCCCGTCTTATTGGTGAGACCCACCCCAGGCATTCATTTCTGATTGGGTAGTTCTTCATTAAACAGCTGTGGTTGCTGTACTGTGCCGCCAATCGCTTTTGCTTTCACTACCAGACGGAACATTACAAAGAAAGTCAGTGTATGTTTGCCAGCTAGTCATAGCTCAAACTGCAGTACTGACTGATCCACGAGTACCTGAAACTTATACAAGTGGCTAATGTTGTGGAAACACCTACATTTTTGGCCTTATGCATTAAAAAATATTACATGAAAATTGGCAGTAATTAATATTCATAAACAATCAAAGAATGTTACAAAGCTCATATGCTGGGCAATTAAATAAGTAACTGGAGTGACTGGAGTAAAGTTCTGCGGTCTTTAAAAACTGGAAATGTTTCCACAGCTTTGGCCACTAATATACAGTTTGACATGAGGAATCCCCTCTTTCACTGCAGATACTAGCATTCCACAATGCTAGTATTTGAAAATACATGAGTAATATATGAGTAACGGTACAACAACACAAACGAGTGATGTGGTGCAGCGTCTGCCTGGGCCCTGCAGGGAAAAGAGGATGATGAGCGCAGTTTCACGGCCTGTCATCATGCCCCCACTGCAATGGGAGATTAAGTCACATGCCGCGCATGATCGGATCCTGCACGGACAGGAATCCGTCGCCATGTCCAATCCATGTCTCATCTAATCTGTTATGCCATCTTCATACTCCTCATCGGTCACACTTTCTGCACGCGAACACCCTTCCAGAATACTCCGTAACTTCCAGAACGGTGATATTAGCTAAGCTGGGGTACGGTGAAAAGAATTATAGAATAGTAACAGGCAAGGAGTCTGTCAGTTACAGGCCCACGAAAAAACACTAGATAATATCAATTCTGACACCAAATTCTTTAAAGAAATAGTAGCAGGCTTAAACAGCAAACTTAACAATAAAAATAAACATAGAAAAAACACCTGAAATGTAATATTATATAAATACATTTTTATTTGTGCTCCATATTATTGAAAACAACATCAAATAATTAAACATTTAGAATGGCATTATGAATACCACTTTCCTTCATTGTTACAGAAGTAGTTTTATTTCAGGCACTATTATATAATTATGTTTTTCATGTCAGGCATGGAAAATTAATAATGAAAAAATCTGATCATAAATCAAAATCAGGAGACAGCACAGACTGCTTATCAACTGGTTCCTCTGCTAAAGCCCTGGCCTGGTGTCAGATTTCGCGTCAGCCTGAGGGATTGTATATTCATTGTACCTTGGAGCTTTAGGGCCTGTGAGTAACGGCACGAGGTCCAGGTATGTCTGCCCACAGCGGTAGGCGGGCGGGCAGTATGCCCTGTGTTTCTGTGGCTATCGTACCTCCGATGATCCATCCATTCATTCATCTTCAATAATTCCTTAGCCAGATAGAGATCCCCTGTGATGCACCACACCTCCTAATGTACCATGTTATTCCAGGAATAGACCACAGACCTGGTGTGACCCCGCATCGGAGAAATGATTAAGGGAAAGTGCATGGATAGATTTAGAGATCCAATCATCCGCAGTATATCCCAGGAAACACAGAGTGGCAACACACACCGACACTCATCCACTCACACTATCGTAGGTTAAGAGTCAACAATTCACCTGAAGCACTCATTGACTCTGCAGAGACAGGTTGGGGTTGCGGTAGATTTAAACAAACCCGGGGGCTTTGAGTACCGTTCTGTGACTTATTCAATAATTGCATCCACCGGAATGTTGGTATTCCACTGAAATTCAATGAAAGGAAATAAATAAATCATTGTAATATTTAGGCATACTTGTTTAAACAGTGGTGTCTTCCTGCAAGTGAAATATTTGTTCATGCGGCTGGCATGTATGGTGGCCTCGCATCTCCAGAGGTGTGTGTTTCATTCTGTGCCTGGCTGTCTGCGGCCACGACGGAGGTATGGCGAAAAAATGGATAGCCTTTTATTTCAGTTAAACTTTAAAGCCTCCCGAACATATAATACTAGACATGTTATACTAACGGGCAGATGGATATTAAACCAATAGCTCTCTCCATCATTCTGTTTTTTGGGGTGGGGGGGGCGAGGGGGTTTAAGGCAGACTATTAATTCCCTCTATACATAATATTATAAGGAGATCATGTTGCAACTCAGGACTTGAGTTTTTACATCACATTTTTATGACGTCTCAGTATGTCAATTGATTTTGAATGGCTGATACAGTCCTGTGAGCGTTTTTATTGGTTCACATGGATCAGACTGCATTTTCAGAGCAGGTTTGTGTTATTCATAAGTATATAGCCTCTCTACTGTGTTAATGTGACCTGTCTGGGTTGGTGCGTGTTTTACATGCAGAGTTTTATGTCTTTCCTGGATTATGATCTCACACTTATACCAAGCTGTACAGTACTACTTTCTAAGTGCATTTTAAATTAATACATCTTTTAGAAGCAAAGGGTGCTTCACCTGGTTTACTGCCTATTACACCATCTGTAATTCTTTTCTGTCCCTTTTCATGTATACCAAAATACATGTTTCTACTACATGTACACTATACATATTTATATAGTAAACTGAGGACAAAATAACAACTTTCCATATCATTCTAAAAAAAATGACACATCAAAGAATATTCTAACAACATTTTGAAAATGTCCGCAAACCCGACTGCGGCTGTTATCGGTGACCGCTCAATACGCAACGTGCACCCTAACAACACCATAAAGTCTGAGTCTGTTTAACTGGGGTGTGATGAAGGACAATTCGGCAAATGACTGTGGTGGCTGCGGGGCAGCGATCCATTGGCTGTGGGTGGGGGGGGGGGTCGGGAAATGGGCATGCAGCAACATGTCCTTCTCTGTGGGTGTCAGCAAAACCAGGCTGGCCTCTCTCTGCCCAACCCCAGCTGTGAGAGGGATATGGGGATTCCAGATGACCTCAGGAGGTTGTCTCACCCTTACTTCCCATTTAAGCTGTCACACAGCCATACCGTGCAGCTGTACAATATGAGCTCACGCGGCTCTTGTGGGCAAAACTGATCAATAACTTACCCCTGGTTTGCCCTTTGTTCCCACCCCCTACTCACATGCATTGTGTTTATTGATGACCGACATCACCACCGTCGCAATTCATTGGTGGGTTGCTCATGAACTCAACACAGCTTTCCGGCCGCACTATGGTGTCCCCCCAGACACCTCAACCCAGGCAGGTTTTCCAGAAAGGGGAACGGGTGTACCCCCCCGGTGCAGGGACGTCTGCAAAATGCATAAAATGCAGCACATTAGCCAGGAGTTCTCAGCAGAGAGAGAGACATAGTCATTGCGGTGAGAATCACCTGTTACCATTTAGACTTCTGAAACAGAGTAGGTCACATATTGTTTATTGTAATCTTTAAATTTTTCACTGATAGATTATTATGTATGTGTGGTGGTATTTAAGTTGGTGTGGACAGGGAATATAATTATAAACAGCAGACTGCATACCATGTTGTGTGCATTTAGTTCGGTTCCTGGAGGTACTACATGGAAAGACTGTGCTTCCTTCAGTCTCCACAGACCTTCTGCTTTTGAAGAAATTACATAATGGTCTCTCCATCCATTTCTTCGTGTTCCTATTCATACATGCCAAGCACCCAAACATCGGTCAAGCCGGGTTAATATCTGACACTGTGAAATGCACAAGCTCAGACTGTATCATTGGAATACCATTGAAAAGTTATATCTATAACATACTCAGAGAAATAAAATGAAATATTCATGTTACTCTATATGGGATCTGTTATGATGACTTGGAAATGGGATTACTCAATTAAAATGTTCTATGCAAAACGACCGCAGATACACAAGCCTTGCAAAGTCCATGAGTAATGGGTTATTATAACCAGTCGGAGTACAGCGATTCTGGCCTCCCCATCCCTATGACTACAGTGTAGCTGTGAGCACTTTGAAAGTATTTCGCAAAGGGGAAACAGCGCAGGGCTTTCTTCAGATAAATCATCATTCAACTGCGGAGAGATTCTGCCTAATTGCAGTCAGGAAATTAATGGATTTTAATTGGTTTTTGATTGTGTTTTGTCTGCCCGTGCCCCAGACGTGGCTGACAGGTGGAAAGCCCTACTCCATCTCTAAAAGGGGGTGTGGAGTTGGCACTGGTAGCCTCTAAATTACGCGTTTGCTTCCTGTGCCTCGACCCCCAGGTCCGTGACCAACAACTGCAATGTATTTTGTGTGACCAACAGCTGTAACTTCCCAATTACCATGCTGTGCTGCTCCAACTGCACCGCGGGGGGTCGGTAACCTGGAGCTCACAGCCAAGTGCCGACAATGCTTTCTCACACGGCGCCTCCTGAATTTGGTGCCTCACCCACGGAGGGTGAAGTCCGCAGCTCTCGGACACCTTCACGGGCAAGTTGTTCTCTATTTTATTGTCCTAGATCAGTTATTCCCAATCCGCTCCACGGGAACCCCGCAGACAGTACACATTTTTGCTCCCTCCCAGCAAAAATTGCAGGGAGCTGGGAGGCAGCAAAAACGCGAACCGTTTGAGGGTCCCCGAGGACCTGTCATCCTGTGCACCATCTTTCTCTCTGCTCCTAGGAGTCACCATACCACAGACAGAGACAGTCACCCATGTTTACCAGTGCTCATCACACTATTCAGGCAGCTCTTGGGGCCCCTATTAACTGGTCACTTGATCTCTATCGCTATAGCAGGGCAGCAGGTAGGAACAGGGGCTCGTAACCCGAAGGTCACTGGGTCAAGGTGCTCTGCTATTGCAACTTCAAAAAAGGTACTTCTGCAGGAAAAAAATCTTGCTAAATAAATAAATTTTAGATGTAATAAAGAGAAATGTGGGAGATGGGAAAGGGGGGGGCTACTACCTTTGTGTATGTAAGAAAAACAAGGTTTCATATTTAATATAGACTTATGGACTTCCACTTTTTAAAAGTCACTTAAGTAACTATTATTTTTAAAACACATTTATAACTGCAGTTAAACATTATGAACAACATCTTTGTGACTAAAAACAAACTACATTTTTGATACTAAATTTAATCAACAAAGAACTTATTTAAAAGATCACCAAGGGTCATATTAAACTACAAACATGACAGCTTATATATTTAGAAAAGTTTGTGAGAATGATAATAAAGGACTGATAATTTACTGCGGTTTAGCATTCAGTTCACCAGGGTTTCACTCATAGACAAATTAATCGAGGCAGAAATTTCACCCCATGACTCACTGGATGTTTACTGGATATTTTCTCCCATAGGTCCCGGCTGGGATGATGATGGAATGTGCTGGCAAAACTTCTTTTAAGGCTTGCTTAAACCAGTCATACCATTCAGCACTTAGCAGACAAATTTATCCTAGTTTTTAGTAGAACAATTCAGCTTCAGAATTCACCTTTCTGATGTCCCATTTAAATATTATATTATATAAAACGATTATTTTTCATAACCATATAATGGCTCCATCTTTATTAACTAGTGACTGCACACTTGGATTCAGCCAGTAAAGATGTTACACAATACTGGTCAAAATCCCCTTTCTGGGATTATAACCATGTTCCCACCCTTTCTGTCTGTCGGGTTTTGTATGAGGCAGAGGTTTTCTGGTCTCCCACCCTTCCTCCTAAAAATTCATTTACCACTGGAATGTAAAAAAATGACTATTCCAACAACGAAAAAAGCTGAATTTTAGCTGGAGAGATGAAAATGCTTTGTAGTAGGTGCCACATTTTTGTTGCAGGATTTAACATGTAGACATATACGGATCTTTTTGCATTACATTATCTAATAATAATGACAATAATAATAATAATAATAATAATAATAATGCACTTAGCCTTTATTAACAGGTAGAGAACCCAAGCATACCTATAAATTCTGGGCCCTCTGAAAAAATATTACCTTTATGTATGACTTCACGTATTCAAGGGCCCCTGTCAAGTGCTGGGCCCCCTGCATCTGCCAGGGTCTCCATGCCCTGCGAAGTCCCTGATAAATACACTGGGCCCTCCGTGACCCCAAGCTTTCCTCTCCTACAGTATGTGTCACTTGGGACAAAAGCGTCTACTAAATAAACTAAATGTAAATATAATATAATGTTTATCCAGATTCCAAGAACAGAAGAATGGGACTGGATTTGTATGGGCCAGATTCCGTCGTGCAGGACATTAGTCATTCACAGGATTTGCATGTTACATCTTTGTAACTGACTCACACCCATAACTCTGTGTGCTGTGGATGCGTTATGTCCCTTTAGAAGGACGCCTGGATTAAGCACAGTAAATTCAGAGAGACAAGAGAGTAGAATTCACAGAACATCTAATGGTTAATATGTGACAAAAGTGTCACTGCATAATTAGTTTCTAATTACACCAGTTACCATTTCTAAAAATAATGGTTAAGGACAAAGATGTCATAAGCATCAGTACATTGGCAAATACAGAGTCTGTATGAGCATATTTACATTAAATTGAATGTGTTTTAAAATGTCTGTTAGGGTGAGTTATAGTCATTGAATATAAAAGCGTCAGATTTTACCAAAGATGAATTTACTTGTATCAGTGTTTAACTACTATTTTTAGCAACCAGACACAAAGCAATGTGATGTTTAGGTGTGGAGGCTGGAATGCAGGGGAGTCTATATCAGTCATTATAACTCGCAATATGGTTCATCTTACAATATGTCGCTCTGTTAGGTTGCCAAATTCAGGATGCTTCAGCCCAGAGAAGCACAACCTCTGTCCTGCTTAAACTGCTTCGTAGGTTAATGATCCCCTTTACCTCTAGTCTCAACAATTGCCCCCCCCCACCTTTCCACCCGCCCCCGCAGCATAAGAGCTAAGAAGCCCAGGCCATTGCCCAGCCCTTTTGCTAATTAACCACCCAGTTCTCTCCATAACATCAATCTGAGTAATTTCTTCTGATAACAAAAACCCAGAGATTTTCCCAGCTGTCGGCAGCATCATTGCTTTGGGTCCAAACACTCCGGTTTAAGGGAATCTTGCCTGGAAGCCGATGAAAACACCATTTAAACGTGAGTGGGGTGTACACAGCCACTCCGTTTTTAAGCCAAACTCTTTTAACACTTGGCAGAGAAGTGGCAGAGGAAAGTTACCTTCAGAGATAGAGAACACACTATAAATAGGCCCCAAGGGTACATTCTGGAGTGATAAAGACCAAACCCTTATTAGCAGGGGACCTGGCCTTTTTTGAAAGAAAAGCGGAAAGTGAACGTGTGAGCTATAGGCTGCAGATTCTGTCAGAGAGGGCGGCGGTGCTGAAACCCAATCATTACCAAGCATTTCATCAACCCCACTGAGTCCAGAAATGTTTTAGAAATAGAATATCTCAGTGGTCGACTGTTAGCTACCCGTGATCAGTCTCTGGACTTAAACTTCCCTTCATTATTTCTATCAACCTTTGATGGCTAGAGAAACCACAACCTCCTGTCGCTCTTTCCCTCTGACCTCTCCCCTCATGTGACTCTGAATGCTGATGAGCTAATCCCAGCGTAAAGCGCATCGTCCACAACGATATCCAGAATCACGGCGACAAATAACTTTGTTGCCTGTTGCAGAGTTATGGGGCATAAAAGCAAAGGAAGTTTTTTTAAGTGCTACCGATTTCTGAAAGATCAGGACAAACAACGCACAAATTAAAATGATAATTTACTACGACTAATATTTAACTCAAGTAAATCAAGCTTATGAGGAACGCAGAACCTGGAAGGAAATCTATACCCGTCCATACCAGTTCATGGTTATTTTGAAGCCTTGTATTTCCAGTTGGCTCAAGTGGAGAAATGCGAGTCAACCTGGCGTCAGGTTACCTAGGGATCAGGTGATCTTGCGCACCAAGCCGTTTGATTAATGGCCATAGACTAAAATAACAGGAGCAACTATTTCCACATAACACAGATATCAGCAGTGGTGGAAGTGCCGAAGGGTGAGTTCAGGGATGCACGGAGGGGTCAGACTGTCCGTCACGCTGCAGACAGGGATGAAGACTGACAATCCCCATAATCTGTACGTTAATAGTTTAGCATTGACACAGCCGACTAGAGGATGCTTGTGCAGAACAGACTGAAAACGAATCGCAATTTTCATTAAGATGGCTGAGCCAGGGAGACTTAGTGGCGATGGATGCATTTATGAGGTACTGCGAGAAAGTTTTCGAAACGTATCAAATTCTAAGAAAGGATGGCTCATACTTTAAAATCTGCACATCTGAGATGGCCCCGTCAAACTAAAAGCGAAACACTGTGCAAGGTTAGCCCGTCCCAGGAGCAAATCGGGTTAAGGGTCTCAGTCACGTCAGTCACGGGTCCGATGGTGACATCACTCGGCCAGCTACAGGACAGAACTCGCGACCTTCTAATCGGGGCCGTGCATCCTAACATGCTGAGCCACACAACGTCCACTATACTTTCTCCAACACTTAGTAGATTAAATTATATTTTGGTTCATGCTAACGCTAATGCTAATGCTAAGTAGCTAGTGAAAGTTCACATCCACACACAGCTGGACCATTAACAGTTCATCTCACCCCGACTGAAAACAGCTGCTCCTTCCAAAACAGATTAACAGGTCGGAAAGACGAATATCTGACGGCCGCAGTTACCTTCCAGAGACCCTCCAGGCTGGCATGTGTGACGAAGGGTCCCCCTCAGTGCTGTGATGAATGTTTTTTTTTTTTTTTTTTTGAGGTGGGCACACAAGTCATGTGTCATGAGCACAGTAACAGATACACGGAGCAGGTCCTGCTCACTGTTTACTCAACTGCTGTGCCCGAACCCGATGCCACTGGGTAGTTTTCTGCCTGATCCACGTTAATGCTGACAAATGACTGCAGCCATTATGAAGTGTAGATGCTTAGAGGACCACACCAGGCATCCAAAGAGCTCCTCACTTCAGCTGCTCTAGAAAAAAGCTATATTAATGTACGTATACAAATATAAAATAATTTAGTCATTAGTAGTATGAGCTACTTATGGAAATATTATACAAACTCCCCATATATCACGGAAATACACACCTGCATAGAGATATATCTTGTGTAAAGGTTTCATTGTATGACTCATATTTGTTGAACTATGCTCCTGAAATTATGCATGGTTGTTGAAAAAAAATGTTTAAATGTGTTTCTGTTTTTTTGCCTCTATATTTCAGTTTTCTGTCTTCAGAATATCTTTTTGCCTGATCTGCATGGCGTGCTCGACAGGATGATGGTGAGTGTTAAGAGAAAGAACTGTATCAGACAAAAAAAAAAAACCCAAGGATGCCCCCACCTCAGGAAACAAACCACACAGGTGACATTTGATCAATAGTTTTTTTGACTGCCATCAACTCTTCTGGAACTGCTTGCACTATTCAGGGTCACAGGGGGTCCAGAGCCTATCCTAGAGGCTACGGACAAAAAGAAGGGTCACACTCACACCTACAGGCAATTCAACAACTCTGATTTACCTCAGCATCATTTTTGACTGTGGGGGGAAACGAGAGTACCTGGAGAAAACCCCCACGATGACACAGGGAGAACATACAAACTCCACACACAGGGCCAAGGCAGAGACTAAAACCCAGGTCCCAGAGGTACAAGGCGACAGGGCTAAGCACCGTAGCACCATGCCGGTTACCCCGGCGAATCCGCCCCTGGGCATCACAGTAAGATCCTACAGTAAAGGTCAAAAGCTAAGGAGAAATTAAAGTCACCATTTCATCTGGATCTCATATCTGGACCACAAACGAATCCATGTAAGAGACCCACATGAGCCTGAGGGTACGGAATATGCACTAAAAATGTCCCTAAAACTGACAATGATCTAGGCCAGTTTTTCTTACCCCAGTCTACCAGGAGCAGTGCATTGACTTTACTTAGCGAAAAACCGAACACAAAGCTAACAAGCACATTAAGGTAACGAGAATCGCCATGTAGTAATAGTCTTACTTAATGTCATCGTGGTTGTTTTTTTCCATCAGAATTCTAAGGGCAGGTGTGCTGTTATTTTGCAGTGTTATCACAAAGGTAGTTCCTCCATTTCGTCTTGCTGGCAGGCGTAATGAGTTTTTATTAAATAAATGCCGATTCTGGCAAAAGAAGTCATCTCCTGGTCCTTTCTGCTCTTGCCACAATGTATTAATTAGTCAGAAACTAGCAGTTAATTATGTACTGATCACATGTTTGTTCATCATTAACCAATCTTAACAGTTCCTGTATTTCATGCAGTTACTACTGTATATTTGTTCATGGTTTGTATTTGAGTAGTAAATGAGTTACTAAGTTACTTGTTCCACCTAAAGTAAAGTGTTGCCCAAACTTCTACCCTATTACATTTTATGGTGCAAACGTAGCACATAGTCAAGTACAAACTCCTTGCAAGTGCAAGTCAGCTCTTTAAAAAGTGAAATCCAAACATCTGAAGTGAATTCACTTTCCAATTGTGGGAATAAATGTAGAGGCTTTGGTATCCATGCTTAGCCAGTATCCAGTCCTCTGGTACATGCAGTTAGTTTTATGTCTCACAATGACTGTAAAATGGCTGTACGCAACAAGGCTTCAAGGCTTCACCACAGTGACGTCGACAGCTAACCAGTGCTAAAAATGGTCAGGCCCTATGACCCATTGCTGATCATTCATGACTCAGGCTGTGGGGATTTTTACATTAATGACACCTCCACATAAATTAGGTATAGGTTAGGTCTCCGCGCCAAGAAGGTCATAGGTTCAAATCCCATGGCAGACAGTGTAACCATTAATGCCATTGGATCCTTGAGCGAGGCCCTTAACCCTGACTGCTCCAGTGTCTCTGGATGCTAGCTGACCCTGCTCTCTGACCCTAAGCTTTCCTCACGTATATATGTCACTTTGAACAAAAACGTCCAGTATATGTGATGCTAATACTGCAAATCGAGAGCAAAAAGACATAATAATGATTTTGCTTTAGGTTTTCTTGTGTATTCTTCCAGACCCTCAAAAGGCCAGTTTTCCCCAATAACCACACTGCTTGGGCCAGCAACTACCGTGGCACGGAGGCTGAACTGAAAAATATTTATCGTCTTTGAAATCTATGATTGACGTATTCAGAGTTCACAGCAGACACATTATCTCAGGGGATTTTTAAGCAGGTAGGAGATGGCCAGCATTCTTCTTCAGCGATGTACACTTTTGTAGTAATTCAATCTCTGATCGAGACAGCGTCTTAGTGAGCTTCGCGTTGTTTCGACTCAAAGGTCATTTAATGTCATGAATTTATGGGACTGCAGTTGTCGGAGACTTGCATGGGGACACATTCCTGAAGATAACCTCCGAGTATTCAGCTGCTGCCACGTCACACAAGAAATGTTTAAAGTGTGATTTTAATGGGCTTGTCAAAATGAAGAATGCTTTCGTAAGTAGACCTGAAATATTCAGTCATGTATTTCTAGTTGTGACATTAAGGGAGAAAATAGACGAGTCGTTTTAGTGAACATTAATGACTGTGGGAGTGCTTAGATATGTGGAAGCTTCTGACTTTACTTGCTAGGTTCATGCATTTAAAGTACCCTGAGGTTCCATCGTGGTTAAAATCTATTGTTCGTGATTTGGTGAGCTGTCTCTTTGGGTGATTAGTATTAAGTTCCTGTGTTTAACTGCGAACCCCTGATGGCGAAGACGGTCCAGATGGGGTGGCTGCGAGGGCGGGCCATGTTTTCGGCTCACATCCCGTTTGCATTGACAGACCCTGTCACAGGCCTCTCAGGCAGAACCTTTGCGTCCTGGGCCTGGCTTAATTAACAGTGCTGAAAATCGACTAATGGCTTGCCAGTGAGAGAGGTAGCTAACAGCAAACTGACTTTGGTTTGTTTTGTTGGGAAACTGAGAACTGTGTCACTGTAAACTGTGCACCATAAGATGCATTTCAGGCCAGAACTAGTACTAAGTTCATCAGGGAATTTTAACAAAGAATAACTGTATTTGGGACATCCAATGAAACGCATCCAATCATAGTCTTCACTGAATTCCATACAAGAATTACAGTGTACATATGAAACGTAATATATTGAAATATCTGCGACAAAATCAGAACAAAACTACAGAATACTACTCCATTCCAATATATCTGTGACATGAATTAAACTGTATTTGTAACTATTCTTGACCTCCGCCTCCCAAAATAAAAGGTGATTTTAGAAATTATTTTACAACAAAACAGTTCCAGTATAATACAAAAAATGATGATGATCCCTCAGATTTTTTGTTTCGTTGGATGAAATTTTCTGCTAGACTACAGAATGAAATAAAACACAACACTGAAGATTAAGATACACACAATTGTGTATTGCCAATTTAGTAATGACTAACTTTGTAAAGCATTATGAAGCTATGAATTTAATGTTTCATAAAGATACTAAGCAATCTATGACCCTAAGGCATGTATGAACAGTTAACTCTTACTTATGACATTGTTTGCTTCTTACATGGAGTGTTTCTGATATTATGTAATTGTTTTCTTTAAATGTTTTTATTTCCTTTTCTCGAAAAGCAGGATCTTGAAAACAGATTAATGAGCCTCCTGTCCACACTTGAGAACAGATCACAGTTTCGCCTGGCCAGGGTTCGAAAGGTTAAGCTGATCTTAACTGGTCAAACAAAGAGACTCGCTCCCGAACCTGGCCCTACGTGTAATTAGGTAGGTCAGGTCACTTCCTGAAAAGGTGTTGGAGGACAAATGTCATGCCCTCTCTCACCGATGTCACATGGACAATCACTTTTCCAAATCTCCAGATCGTCGGCCGTCCTGCATCTCTTCTCCAGGTTGTGGTTGTTGTTGTCGTTAGGGAGCCCGGCTTGGTCGGACTCGGACTTGGGGATGTTTTCCCACACTGGCCAGCAGAAGTAAATTACACTGATCAGCCATTTTTACAGCCTGTGAAAGAGGTATTGACAATATGGTCCCCTGTGATTCTTAAATGTTATTTATTGGCCGAGTTACAGAGGGCAGTAAATTGCAGATAAAGCAGAAATTCAATGCGACTGAAATGAAGCAAAAGCCTGTCATTTAAGCATTCAGCTTATTACCAAGTATTAATATTTACTGTTCACAGGGACCTTTTCAACGGGATACGTAACCCACATGTTACATTATTTTTAGATGTTTTGCACACATCTCAAGGCTTTCAGTATTTTGTTAATATAGGCTTGAAAAAACACGCACGTGTTGCTGATAATGTGTCACATAAGCTCTATCCCTCCAAAGGCAGGTCTAAGTGGAATACCTACTGGCCGTCCCTTCAACCCCGTGGCCAGGAGATTTATGGCTTTTGTGAAGAGAGCTGCCTCCACCCAGCTGCTGTGGGAGTCACGGGAATCAGGGCCTGGTCGGGGCTCTCCCCATGCGCCCCCGGAACAATGCAGCTGTGGGGGCCGGGGAGCGGGACTGTGGGGCCTGCTCCATGGGGGAGTCCCAGGTTCGCAGACGGGGGTGGTTAGGGGGGGGGCAGCAGCGTTCCCCCAGAGTGACCCACCCACCACCCGGTAATCGTGTCACCGTCATATGGGCACATCTGACAAGCAGTGGCACATATCCTGCAGGTGAACACTCCCAGATTATACCCATCTATGCTGATGGCACAATAAAAAATCATAGCTATATTTTTCAGCCATAAAATCAGTCAGTATTTCCATACCAGTCGGATATGAGCTTAGACTGAATAGGGAAATACTGGGGGAATAATCGTCACATGTACATGTCGATTTGAGCCCAACATGCACCAGCTCAGTGCTAATGACAGTTTCCGAAAGTGGGTCTTATTTAGAGAACCATGTCTTGTAGCATCAAAATAGCGAGAATTTCTCACATGATACCAATGATTTATAAATGACGGATCTCGATCTTTTTTTGTCAGTGTTTTAATTCGGTTTAACCCCCATAATCAAAGCAAACACTGCTATTTGCAGGATACGGGTTATATATAGAAGGTCATTAAGGAAATATAGAGATCAATTCCTGTAAATGTATGAATATAATTTATATAATGCTGAAGCTTGCATGCACTGACTGCCCATTTCCTTTCCCTCTGACCTGCTGTACCGGGGTACCTGGGTCACCTGACCGCTCCCGAATGGAAACTTACAGTATGACATGTGAGAGGCGCCGGCCATTCAGGGTGACCTACAGCGACCAAAAGTACGTATACATGCGTCTCTTTCGCTCCCCGTTCCTGCGTCAGTAGCATTCCTCCCGCTGCCCAGTGATGTCGGTCGCGTTCTGCACCATCACCGTAAGCCCGGCTTCCAAGCCGCGCTCCAGCCGACGTTCCCGGCCATGCCACCGACGGCCTCCCCGCACCTGCTTCACACTCCACAAGGTCGGCGGGCTCCTTGCTGTTCCGCCAAAGAATCTCCCCTGATGACAGGATGGGCGGGGGACACCTCGCTTACCTTTCTACACTCCCTCACCGAGGCAACCCGCCTAAGCTGGGGTCACCCTGAGACACACACCCCAAAAACCCAGCCATGTGCCAAAGAAATATAATGGCAGCGGTTGTTTACAACAATAGCTGCTCGCTCTTCACTTTGTCGCCACCTCCCAATAAAGAACACCTGTCATTAAATGGGCTCTCTCCCGACGTGTCAGTTCATCACTGTGGCCCTCTTCTCCATTAACCGCACCTGTTATACATGGCTGTACATTGATACCTGGTCTCTCAGGATGAGGATGTGATGTTTTTTCATCAATTTTCCGCAACGCTTTTATCGCGGTAGGAGATGAACTCTTCTACAGGCTTTGAGTTTGATCACTTGTGAAATCTGGAAATCTGAAATTGAATACGATAAAAATAGTTTCAGTACGTGATTATTTAGATTTAGTTATATTTACCATGTAAAAAGTAATTTGATAGAAGCGCGATACCTTATTTAGTAAAACATGATAATCAAAATTGAGCACAGAAAAATCTGACTCATACTTACACTAATTAAAGAGAGCTGTTTCAAAGTAGACTTTACGTATGATTATTATGTTTTTAGTAGGGACTGTGATGCACAGTTATCTGCTGTTTCTGAAAGGTCCACAGATGGCTGGGGGGGGGGGGGGGAGTTCACACGTTTAAAGCTTGAGCTTAGCAGTATATTCACTGAATGTGGGGGCACGCTGGTGTAAATGGACAGGGCTGTCCTACCTTGACGCCACGGAACAGGAATGGTGTTTACTATCCAAAGCAACAGGTCTAGCAATACAATGTCATCTGACTTTGCTGAGCCTCACCAGGCGGGGGGGCGGCGGGGGGGGGGGGGGGGGGGGGGGGGGGGGGGGGGGGGGGGGGGGGGGGGGGGGGGGGGGGGGG
>JAODKC010000021.1:4888511-4903609 GCA_026777985.1 Mormyrops attenuatus
CCCCCCCCCCCCCCCCCCCCACCGGACAGAGACCGTCACAACAAACTGGCCTGTTTGGAAAACTTGGCTGTTTCAGTGTTTACACAGAGGGCTGACCATTAAGGATATTCACAAATAGCTGGGCCTAGTTTTCCGTTTGCGTCCAGTATTAGGTTACATTTCACCCTATAGCTAAATACCACCGCTAAGTTTACCTCTGCTGGTGTTTCAGGCGCTAAAGTTCAGCCCTAAACATAATTAGCTCTGGCGATTTAACTTTTTCTTAACCCCATAATGAAACAACCATATGTGACTTTGAGACATTTCAAATGGTTATTCATGATAATTCATGCTTTTGCACCATAAATGCTAATATAGTGATATATGCCTTCTGAAACAGACAAAGGAACCATTTTGTCCCTTTATTGTCGACAATCCAACATCAGCTTTCTAGCTATCAGTGCTAACTCTCTGCAGCTGTTGAGGAGCTACTTACTCCCGCAGCACAGACACCATTCTGTCATTTCACTCCACCCCTCTCTGGCCCAAATCCTTCACTGCTGAGCTCCATTTTGTGCATTTTGGAGCTACAGAGGACAAGAACCACAGTGTTCTAACCCAGTGTTTCCGATTCTGGTCCTAGGGGACCCCCAGACAGTCCCAGACTCCTGGTAGGAGCAAAAACGTAATCTGTCTGGCAGGGAGCAAAAATGTGGACTGTCTAGCAGGGAGCAAAAATGTGGACTATCTGGGGGTCCTGGAGGACTGGGTTGGGAAACATTGCTCTAAGCAGCCTCTCACACAGCAGGTGACCATCAGGTGACTCCTAGGCATTTATCTGAACATCTGAACATCTACTGAACATTCAACTTTTTTTGCTAGTATGGCTATTTAGCTAATACTGATTATATTGCAGGAATACGAAATTCAGCTCTTGCCTTCTTTTACACTTTCTACCCCCTTTCAGTGATACCTGTAACACATCCACGTGCTGCAGATATAGCTGGTAATGCCTGCAATCTATTAAGCATGATATTCATTGATGAGAAATCAAAATGAATGATTACATAGTTCGTGACCTTGGTCTCGCAGTTATTATCCACAGGTATGGGATGTAGGTCAAGTGAAATATGAGCCTTGTCCGACGACTTCATCGCTTTCCTTCCACCAAGCTAATCTGCACGTCGGTCTTGCATTTTCTCCTGTGGTTTCTCATGAATGAGGTCCTACTCTCTCCCCACTAAGAAGAAGCAATACGCTCAAATCTGGGATTGCTTATCCGTCATGCTTCAAAAGTAGCACTGACCCGCATAGACATGTTTGTATGCTGGAGGTCCCAGTCATAGGTAACCAAAAGGCCAACAGAGGTGCAAATGCAGGAGGGCCAGTACCAACAGGCTGGAGCCAACACTCAGCATGGAAGTAAGGCCACTCAATCTAGCCAATACCTTGTATCTCCTGTACTACAGCCCAGACTCCTTGTCCACTTTCCCAAAGACAGCATCCATTGTGAAGGTCTGATCCATCAGAGTCCTTCCCAATCATCCAAATGGCACTAGACCGGACCTCTTCCTTTCACTGTGGGTACCTCCAGGTTGCCCTATCCTGGGCAATATACTCTACATTTAATTGGTACCTTTCATAGGATCTGTTTCGAATTGTTTTTCTGGCTTCTCCCCACAGACCTGTTCATTAAGTGAGGCCTTACCAGGAGCTCCGGACGACAGCAATCCAACATCAAAGCACAATGCACTTAAATCTCTCTTCACAACCAGCTTGCTTTGCTGAGGGAGAGAATTTCCCCATGGGGTTCAATAAAGAATCAGTTATTATTATTATCATTATTATTATTATTATTATTATTATTACTCAACTATTGGTTTTATAAACAGCTATATGAAATTTGTTGTCAAGTTAAATTGGTGAGAAAAATGCCTTAGATTTAATAAGACAAAATTATGCTGATAGAAGATAATTTATAAAGAACCAACGAGATCTAGACTGAAAGTAAGATGAATTCCTGCTGTTCTGACCCAATGTAGTAGCCTAAACAGCCCAGACTGCAGTTAAAACCTCTTAATCTTCTCCATTTTAAAGAGAACAATGGGCCTTCTATTAATCACAAAGCAGCACTCATCTTCACGGTTCGGGACACTCTCCACACCACAGACACGTGTCCCCCACTTGGCAGTAATCCTTGTCTGCCATGCTGAGCATGGTCCTCCTCCCCGAATCGCCCTCCAACAGCACCCCTTGCTGGGTGCAATGGCAAGTTGTGGTTTCAAACATCTTGTTTTCTCATTTGCCCAATGACAGTTGTTCCTGCAGCTGAGCATGTGCGGGACAGTCGCCCAATGTTCCAGGGGTGGGCAGCTGTGGGACAAATCATACTAAAGCCTGGAGATTGCTCTGGAGATTAAGACCATACAGTAAAGTGTGTGTGTGTGTGTGTGTGTGTGTGTGTGTGTGTGATGAAAGTTTTAAACCACCAGCACTGAACCTTCCCCACTCACTAACCCCCAAATAAATCCATTCGTCCATTTTAACCCCCCCACACCACCCAAGGTCCTTCACTAAGGTCCTCCAGTAAGGTCTCTCAGAAGGACATAGGCCACCATGTGGGCCAACACATGGCACACAAGCTTAACAGATGACAACCCACCTGCAGGAACAGGTGACATAAGGAACGTAAACCCCTTAAGATTCCTGACATTTAAAATAGACGGTAACTATTTCAGGGATGCGTCAAAAAAGTAACTTTCTCACTAGGTTTAGATATTGACACTGCATAGATGCATTTTATCATTTAACTCTTAGCTCATATTAAACCTGAATATAGACCTGGATATAATATGTCAGCTCATCAAACAGGTTTGACGCTTGTATCGTTATTTACTGTATAACAAAAGAAAACCTTTTTGATAAAACACAAGTATAAATGAATGTACGTTAACGTCACGTTACACAAATTTGACCTAAATTTCATTCATAAGGTTGATGTCTGTGAGGTTAATGTCAATCTAGGGACCATCAACCTGGACATTTTGAGTGAGGGAAAAAAATGACATTTTTACAAGCTACATTTATAAATGCCATGTCCTTGTTAAAAATGGATTTTGACCGAAATGTCCATAATAATTCACCATGGTGGTCACCCCTGTGTCAACCCATAAAACACATAAATCAATGTAAAGAATACAGTCATATATATGATATAAAACTGAAGTTTACTCATATAGGTATTAAATCTAAACTAGGCATCACAAATGGCTCCACAGGAAATTCCACTTTTTTCTAAGTTTCACAGTATTAAAAAAGCTAAGTGCTTATCTTTAATACTTCTATTCAGTAAGGCATGACAGCCAGACTAAGTGCACATTCATATTAATAGTTTCCAGAGTATTTAACTCACATTTACCGAAATATTGTGACCCACGAGTGGCGTTCCGGAGTTCAGTATAGCTCCCAGATAAGCATGATGTCTGATCAATTTGTGTCTTTCACTTGTTCATTTTTGCTTTCTTTTTAAAACTGACTGACTTAATGCACATTTCTATATTCAATTTTGAGCTTGAAACAGCTAAGAGAGAGGTAACCCAAAATCACGTAATCCCTGCTGGCTCACTGCAGAATCAATAATTCAATAATGACGTTGTCTAGTATTCCCAAAACATGATTCCCACAACTACTGTATACCAATACAAAACAGCACACACCTTTTAGCAAGTACTTTGCTACATTGCTTTATTTTTTGCATTAATGATTTGCTTGCAAATTCGTACATAATTGTAATTTAAATTTTTCTCAATCTCAGACATTTAATGCATCAAGTTAAATTTTATCTAAATATGTACTTTGTATTACCTTTTTTTTTAAATAGGGAAATGTTATACTGACATACGTCTTCTTGGCTGGCGTGGTGTCTCAGTGGTAACACCACTGTTCCCTCACCTGTTTGCCAGGGCTGCCAGTCCAAGCAGTAGGAGGAGGTCTGGGCATTTGAAGCACGGGCTCTCCGCCAAGTCAGCGGGCCACATGTGAGCATTCGCTTCGGCAAAAGCCACGGGGGTGAATCATTCTGGCTACAATGAGCTTTCTGATTTCAACAGGAAGACGGGCTAAACCCACAAAACTTTCCTGCGAACTTGAAACTCCATAGGAGAAAAAGGGGGATTTCAGAATGACTGAGAAAGTCTTGTGTGCGTGTAACAGGCCAGGCAGATCATCTTCAAGCCTCGCCAGCCTGGAATCTTTTATTAATAGCTTTCTTAGAGCTGATGATGCACAGAGGGTGACTTGAAGAGAAGTTTGTCCAATCTATTTTGCACGCTGGCGTTTGGTTTTCTACGAATCGGATGGATGAGGCGCCTAGTTTTGCGGGAGAGCTGAGCCAACACGCCCCCCTGACTGTCCCATTAATCAATCTTGGCCTCTCTGTGACCTTTGAACCCAGACTGTCCTGCTTGCTTGTTTCTTGAGCCGGACAGTTTCTTTTTCGGACAAAAGACAAATGCTAACCATCAGCTAACTACGCTGTCAGCTTTCTGGTGTCATTGTGCGAGGTGACAGAATATTCTTAGAAAAAATGTGTGACACCACAGGAGCATGATATTATATTTCCATTACATTATAAATTATAAATTATAAATAGTAACAGTTAGGTATAGCTGAATGATTCAATTAATTGTGGAAATGTTTTCATATATGTGAATCACTTTTTTGGCAACCCAGTAACTTTATTACAGTTAAAAATAAAGGAGGCAGCAATATTTGTATTGTGTTTAATAATTTCTTCCCAGCATGCAATGATCTTGTCAGGGTGCTTCACTAAATGTGGCTTATGATTTGGATTTCCATTCCAGAGCGTCAAGCGCCGACGGTGCTGAATCAGAAGCTGTTTTTACAGTTTTACAAGATCTAGATTTCTGCTTCGTGCTTTAAGGGCAACTTCTGCTCCTGAGTAAGTCTGAAAGAATTTTATTAATCATCACTGTAAAAATGGAGAGGCCAGCGTACCGTTGGGGTTCAGTTAACAGATCGTGGACATGTGTTCTCTCTTCTATTCACTCTCTCCAGTCCCACTGCCAAGAGATCCAGAAGTCAGCCATTTTTAAAACATGAATACATTGTGTAGTATGTTAATCCAAAATAAGTAACAGCAAGTTTGCACTGAGCACATTCCGGTGTTGAAACATGTCTGCAATAATTAAGGCCAGAAATGTTTCAGAATTAAACTAAATAACAATTTCATCGCTAAGGATATTGTCAAGACCTCGTCTCCAGCAGAGGGAGTCCTGTTTACAATTCATTTTACAAAAGATGCATCAGAACAGGGACAACTGTCATTAGCTCCTGCCTTTTTACCGAGGGGGGCACCTTGCTATCGAGAAACCATATGGAGACCCCTCTGTCCTGCTTGTTGACATGGTGAGGGGCACCCCCCCGATGACCTCTGGACGGCCTCGTACAAGGGCCCACACAGGCTGCCAGTTGGGCGTGGTTGTCTGTGTCCTTGGGGGGGGTGGGGGGGGGCCTCGTTCTCTTTATCCTCACCCCATAACCACCCCCAGGAATAGCCAGGGAGTGAGCAGTTCTAGTGGTGAGGGACCAAATGGGCCATTTCTCCCTGATTCACTCATTAATATGTTTACATCACTCAGTGTAAGCCACATTACTCTGAATTAACGACTGGTACAAATGGAAAAAGGGCATAATCAGATGGAAGAAGACTCAGCGCTGAGAATTGTGTATAAATAACTTTTGTTTTTTTTTTTACATGAAAGAGGCCATACCTGACTCATCAGTGTAATATTGTGGGATAAATGTGTGCATGCTATAATCTAGCGAGCGATGACAGGATCCGGCACAGGTGTCTGGCTTTTTAAAGGGAAATCTCCAGCATAGACTGCATTAGGGCCTACTGCTAATTCTGCTGTGAGGGAGACCCTGAAGCAGGGTGTAATGTTTCAGTGTTGAGATGTGATTTACAAGTGCAGTTCTCAGCGGAGCCCCCCCACCCCAGTCCCCTTCCACCCTGATGCCTTTCTATAAGCTGTGGCCGATGAACCCATTTCAAAGGAGGGATCCTGGTGCCCATATCAGGGGAATGAGAACATTTCAAAACAACTGAGGGGAGAAGGCAAGCTGGGAAACAGCTGCGGAGCCTGGAATACGGGGCCGTTACCTGTGTATGCTATACAGTCAAACCGAACATGTATTCATTAAGCCAGCAAGGTCTCTTGCAACCTGGCCGAACACTTCAAAGGAGAATGTGGAGCTCCTTTGCCCCACCCTTCTCTGCACTGTGGAACCGTCTCTGGGAGCCAAACTAGATCTTTTCAAAGGAAGCGTTTATTGAAAAAGCAAATGTACATTAGTATGATATACATTAGTGAGAACATCATATTCACTGTCGCAAAACAAGTCACAACAAAAGACAAGGGCGCAGATCTCTCCAGCCTCCATGTCACGAAACAGACAACCCTGCCATGATACTATGTTTATATTCCAGTTTAAAGGCAGCATAAAAAGGAAAAAGGCAAATTATTGAACATTTATGCTGGGGTTACATAAATATGAAACGCACTTTTAAATGGTGCTGTGTGATATTACCATTAATTATGTTCACTTTTTTATTCTCAATTCTGAAAAAAGAACAGCAGTAGTATCTTAATTCCATTGCAGAAATTTACTAAATAAAAATGTTCTACAGTATGTAAGCGAATAAATAAATAGTACTCAGAACAGTTTGATTTTAAATGTAAAGCTTAATTTCACTGATATTTATGGAAAGCATTTCACACAAAAAACAACATGTTTCAGTCCTATAAGCTAAGTATGTGCAAAACCATTAAAACACAGAGATACTTATCTAAGTAGTATTTGATCACCAGTTTACCTATGTACAAAATATGAATATTTATTAAACACATTTTTGCTAATATATGTTTGTGTGCCCAGATTCTAGAATGAAAAAAGCAAAAAAAAAAATTCATCGTTTTACAGGCATCGAACAACGCTATTCTTACAGTGTGACACATCATTTATGACATGCAGTACTCAAATAGATATACCATATTACCACCACAGCCAATGAACTTTTATGAAATGATATGGACGACTAGTCAGCCTGTAGCTCTTTTAAGATCTGACAAATAGAATGAGATCATATATTCACACGGGAAAAAGGAGCCATAACTGCACAAGTCAACAATCAATGCCTGTCAGCCAAATCTCCTTCAGTGTGAGGTTATGGGATTGTCAGTGTACTGGGCAAAAAACACAGAACACGGGATCTGAAGGCGACCCATGTGAGAGAAACCCCTGATTGCCAGGAGATGGCTTTCCCTTATGCAAAATGCCAGTTTTATTTCGAGGGAGCTTCGTTTCGTCCCGTTTGCCTTCTCCCGTGCGTCATCGCTTGCCTCTGACCCAGGTCTCAGAGGCAGAACCCATTTACCACAGCTAGGACCATTGGCAGGAACAGTCAGTAGGCTCCTGGATGGTGTAGGTCACCCAGGTGGAGTTGCCACTGCAGAAGAGCTGCACGGAGCGCCTCTGTAGGCCCACCTCGCGGCAGCACTTACAGAACCGCGCGTAGGTGTTGATGTTGTAGTTGTAGATGCTGGCTGATGGGCACTTCCCATCGCAGGACACAATGTTCACCTGGAACCAAATAGAATGGGTTTAGGGGACTACATGGCACAGAAGCACTGGATGAGTGATTGGGAAAATAAGCAGGACATAAATAAGCACAAAACAAGGCTCGCTCACCGGCCTGTTGCTCCGACAGTCGTTTTTCCTGATTGTCATCCGGACAGTCACCTTCTGGCATGACTTCCCATCTTCTTTACCTGCAAGAGTATAGGTAATCACATGAAACCATGCAACTCACAACATTCTTTTCTGCGACATTGGGACTTTTACAAAATCATATTTGTGTCATTTGGAGAAGCTCTGCAGTCAAGTATAAGTATTATTCAGTGGCTTGTTTTTAATTTTAAGAAAATAATACAAATCTTACAAAAAGAATGTAAAAGAATTATCTAAAAATATGAACAACGTAACGACAGCTAGAAACGCCTCAAACATTTCAACCAGTATGTAACGTGTAAGAAACGGCTGGAATCGGCAGATAGCAGAAATGTTTCAACCTTTTGAAACAGAAGAAACTCACATATCGAGACTGGGTCTGTAAAATTGACATTTCATTCAAACTTTGAGCGAAGTACTTCTAAATTAAAACAATTAATTACCAAGGTGAACAAACATTAAAATTAACACACAATGTTACATTGCGCTGGATAAAGAAAAGTAGTAAGTAAACTGACAGCAAACAATATTTTACGTCTGCTGTTTTGAAACCAGCTATTTTTGAACTGCGTAGAAATTGGCTGGAGTGCTTCAATGACATCATTTTCTGCACAACATTCTGACTAGCAGAAAAGGAAATGCATTGCAATGTGTTAGAAACTGTTTGGGTCATTTGGCATGTGCAGCACTAATGCTGAGGAAAATTTCTGCGGGAAGCAGGCAGCCACATGCACACTGGGCATGCATAAAGGCATATCCGGGGTCAGAGGTCAAGAACGACCTCCTGCCACCTGTGCCATATCACCCAAAGAGCCATGCTACGGACCTCTACTCCTAGGATTAGTGTCAGCACACCAGAAACGTGTACTAAAATACATGCAACACATATCTACACAGATGCTCAACTAGGTGGCCACTACCAACAGTACATTGTTGGTGATCAACAATGCACTGCCCAAACAGTACAAAATGGAGGAAGCTTTAACTGCATCGTGTATATTAACAGCACAGACTTCTGGGTAAAAAAATGGTAAAATGGGATGAAATAAAAGGATTTCGAAATACTGGAGAGCATTTAATCCGGTTGAAGTAGGGAGTACATTGTTGGTTATCAACAATGGTGCTGGCAAGCCTTGTTTGTCACATGATTATTCAGTCATCTGGTACCTCGTTCACAGTCAGTGCTAACTGTGGGAGTCAATGGGCTAACAGGGAATGGGAACAGGGACAATCCAGTACCTGGTGAGATTGGTACATGTTGGTCATCTTGCAAAATAACACAGGACAATCTCAGCTGGCTGAGCATGGATGTTTATATGCTTTTCAAAGGTAAAGAAGTAACAGCAATAAAAATGTGTGTGGGGGGGAGGGGGGCTGTGTTTTGTTACAAAGGTTTCATTTATATACACCTGGTGGACATGAGTACTGTCAGTAAACAATCATTCATATGTATGACAGTAAAAAGTCACGAATAATTCATTTTTGGAAAAATGACATTAATTTGAGAATTTTATTGGACAGCGCAGTATGTCAGTGTTAGCGTATTTATTTATGTTAATTTATGTTAGTATTTATGTTAATGAACGTGAATTCAGTTTATCAAAATTTAAACTGTATCAGTTTGATGCAACAAAATCGTACATGTGCGTCGTTCGTTTTTTAGTTCAAAACAAACAGTAAGAATTCCTTATATGTGTCCTTCAAAAGCAACCAACAGAAGAACTGAGTCAGCTTAGAGTGTTAAAGTCTGCATGTTCTGTTGTTAATGCGGGGTAAAATGTTTTAGAAAGTATCATTTAATTCTGCATTTTGATCAAAACAAGTATGATATTATATACGTCCATCTGAAGAAAACAGGTCACACACAGTTAGTCCATGTGGTATCAAGAAGCTGCTGCTTGTGAATAATTTCATTGAAAAGCATATAAAATATAGAGTCCCTATAGCTAAAACTGTGCATACACATTATTTTGGGTACGACACAAAATTGCAGTGAAAACATATTTCAGTGGATTTTTAAAAATTAAGAAGCATGAAATTTTTGCCCAATTTAACATCCACTGACAAAAAGCTTTAATATATTTTGCTTAAAATGCCCGTTGGCACAACATGAAAAGCATAGTTTTGTTTCAGACTTCATTAATTTGCAGGGAGTCCCACATCTAGCTCAAATAAATATTTTTAAATGTTTCGTATTTTGAAAAGAGTTAAAAAGATTTCATGGTGCACTTCAATATACAGCAAGCAGTGAGGAACTACAGACCTGCGGTCCTATCTGTAAGCTACAGCGCTTAGAGGCAGGCGGGGGACACGCTTGCCGCTCTACTCACATGTCTTGCAGCATCCGCCCACGTAACTCAGTATTGTGCCCCCGATCTAGGACGACATCAAATTTGATGAGGAATGGAATCGACTTTACAATTTTTGATACAATAAGAAAAACATTCATCAGCAGAACTCAAGTCCACAGATTTAGCAAAATACCAGCCAGTGTGGAGCGACCAGGGTTGTCAAATGAAGCCCCCAAAGAAAATGCATTTAATCTGCAACTGTTGGTTAAAATTGGTGATTGGAAATAACATGAAGTCTTGGCTGTGAAAACCAGTGGAGGTTTTTCCCAGGAATCTCCTGCTAATTTCCTCTCAGCCACCCTGAATCCTGAAAAACGGGCTTTGAAGAAAATCAAAATGACCGAGATCTTGGGATCTAAGGCATTTTTTCCGCACTGCTGCTGACGGCTCTTGATTTGCTTTGTCTTTCCCTTAATGGGGCCAGTGACTGTTCACAGGCATCGGGGTTCTTCTGTTGGGTGGATTTGGGGAAGGCCTGACACGACACGCACCTTAATGCACTCGGACTCGTTGAAAGGGGGGCAGCTGAAGGGGTAGGAGACCAGCGTGGGACCGGACAGAGTATCCGTACACTCATACTTCAGGCAGTTCGACACCCACGTCCTTCCGGGCTGAAAGTGATGACAATTAGCATCCTTCAGAACATAGGAAAGGTCCTACAGTCAACAAGGGACTAGGCTTGCAGATTAGCTAATGACCTGGACCTTAAGTACTGGTATTTCAAGACCCAGTGAAGACCGTTGTATCCTTTAGAAAGATACTTAGCATAAATATTCTATTGTGCATATTCTATCCATATCACTTAAACTAAAGGGACTTACTAATATGGTATTTGTCCTTCAGCCTTACCTTGTACAATTCAACTGAGCCATTTTCATTTGTGTACATACAGGAGATGTTCTTGCAGAAGCCACAGCATGTCATCTGGTCCTTTGGTGGAACGTATACCTGGTTCTGAGGGACGCAGCCATAGGATGGTTTTAGGAGGTAACCATGGTGCAGGATGGCCAGAGGTAAGGATGCAATTCATGACGGTCACCGGCCTCACCGGCTGGCACTGGGAAGAGCAGTTTCTGCTGGTGGCCCGTGTGCGGAAGAATCCCGTGGCTGTGTCCAGGGCGTGGGTGCACTGGGTGGTGTAACAGACGCCCTCGGGGCTGTGTTCCACCAGGGTCTGGCCCGGTCTCATCACACCCCTTTCCCCGTCCACGCACACCGCCTCCCGCTCTGGACACACAGACGCAAACACATTCCGACTGTCCGCGCCGTACTCAACCTCCCACAAACAGACAAACCACTGCAAACCACAGCCTGACATTGTGAAATTTTGGCTGACTTGGCCATCCGTGATGGTTTTCTCTGAATCATGAAGCATCTTTTCTATCCCACATACCCTGGAGGACCCACATTTTCTCACCACACTTGTATCTTTTGCACCCACACTTGTTTCCCGGATCTGTGAGGAACATTCTGTCCACCTGCAAGGTCTCTCCCTTTCAAAAAAAAAAAAACAACAAAAACCATAAAAAAAAACTGCAAAGTGAGCAAAAAAAACACCAGCCCTTGATGTTAATTAACCTACCAGATGACATTTTGGCCTGGGGATGGCTTCACAGGCACATTCTGGAAGACAAGATGGACCGTGAGTGATGTCGTGGCCACAGGGCGGAGTGACGGCACCCCCAGGCGGCGAGCTTACCGCACGTCTGCAGCGGACAGCAGCGCTCCGGCGAGGACACGGTCACCTCTGACATGCCAGGAAGGCAGGTGACCTTGGGACACCTGTAGGGCTCACATACTGCACATATGAAGAGTCAAAAATGCCTTAAGCTTATCTACTTTATCGAGTTACACAATCACCCAGATATCCTGCATAATATTTACTTTTCCACCAGACTGTGGGCACATCTGGAAATAAGTAAATAATAACGGTGCTTATTTTGGCCCCTCCCATTGTACTCTTGTACAATTTATTCAAATACATTTGAATTATTTCTATATATTACAAGCTTGTAAACATTTGCAGGTGTCTATGTGTGTACAAAAGGAGATTCTAGATCAGTGTTTCCCAATCCAGTCCTGGGGGACCCACAGACAGTCCACATTTTTGAGAGCTGGGAAGGAGCAAAAATGTGGACTGTCTGGCAGGGAGCTCGGAGGAAGTAAAAATGTGGACTGTCTGGCAGGGAGCTCGGAGGAAGCAAAAATGTGGACTGTCTGACAGGGAGCTCGGAGGAAGCAAAGATGTCGACTGTCTGGCAGGGAGCTCGGAGGAAGCAAAGATGTCGACTGTCTGGCAGGGAGCTCGGAGGAAGCAAAAATGTGGACCAGCTGTGGGTCTCCGAGGACCGGATTGGGATACACTGTTCTAGATGCTCATGGGTTGGCTGTAAGAGTGTTCCGGAACGACTGACCGCAATGATAGGCGGGGCAGCAGCGTTCCGTGCTGTTGGTGTCAACGGTCAGCACTTCACCCTCCTGGCACTGAGGTATGACGTCCGCACATGGGCCGCACACTGTTCATGCACACACAGAGCGATGACTGACTCAGAGCCAACCAATGTGCAGCCAGACAGATGTGTCGCAATCCCACCCCATCAGCCCCCACAGCTAGAGGCTGTGTCTACCCCCCTCCCAGTGGCTGTGTCTGCCCCCCCACACACTGTTTGACTCACTCTAAGTAACTTGATGTGGATATGATCTCAAACAATGAACACAATCCTCCCTTCACCTAGATATACAGCTGTGGTCAGCCATGCCTACACCAGGAGGGTGTAGGATCATAACTCACTGCATATGTAGGCCAGGCAGCAGCTCCCATCTGCCCGTGTGGTTATCAGGGTCTGGTCCTCCCGACAGGTCGGGACATCCGACTCACAGCGGCTGGGGTCACATTCTGAGGGATGGTGCGGGGGCAGATGAAAAAAAATCAGTCACAATCAGCTTTAAGATTTTTCATTTCTGTTTATCTATCTAGCATCATGACTATGTGTTTAATACATTAGTACAGTATTTCCCAACCCGGTCCTTGGGGACCCCCAGAGTCAATATTTTTCCTCCCTCCCAGCTCCCTGCCAGACAGTGGACATTTTTGTTCCCTCCCAGCTCCCTGCCAGAAAATCAACATTTTTGATCCCTCCCAGCTCCCCGCCAGAGTCAACACTTTTGCTCCCTCCCAGCTCCCTGCCAGAGTTGACATTTTTGCTCCCTCCCAGCTCCCTGCCAGAAAGTCGACATTTTAGCTCCCTGCCAGACAGTTGACATTTTTGCTCCCTCCCAGCTGCTGTACGTAGACTGTCTCGGGGTCCCTGAGGACCGGGTTGGGAAACACTGAAATAGTATATACATATTACCAGCTATAAATTGCCCATAGCATGTGCAGCATGTGCCTTTGTACGTGTCCTACAGTGGACTTGCATCTTATGCAGTGCCATATGCTGCCTGCAGTATGATCCAGGTTCCCCACAACCCTGTGCTGGATAAGCAGTTAGAAGATGGATGGATGGATGGATGGATGGATGGATGGATGGATGGATCAATCGATATACTACTGGGTCAGATACTAATTCAATCATCTACTCAATTACTCAAAAAAATTGTTGTGGCACAAGGAGACAGAAGCACGTACCACAGATGTAGTCTGGACAGCAGGAATCCTCCCTGAAGTAGGAGACCAGCTTTTCCCCGTATTTACACTGAGGGGGGTAACTTTCGCACAGAGTCTGATTGCAAACTGTGAAGGAGAAACGACAGGGGCGTGAAACAGGCACCGTACTTTCAAGGAAAAACCAGAGGAAAGCTTTGCGTTGTGTTTATCTTCACCGGAAAGGCGCACGACTATCAGACCCAGAATATCACATCCGCTGCTTCCATGGGGCCGTACGTGAGTCACATGGCACCAATGCCACTCTCTATGGAGTGCTTACATGTTTCCTAGCCCCCGGGGGTGTCCGTTCTACATACCGCAAGCCTTCCGGGGACAGCAGCTCTTGTCATCCGCCAGACTGACAGTGACCTCCCCCATCCTCCTGCACACAGGCTGCGGGACACCCGTACAGTCATACTCCACCGGCACGATGGAGTCGTTGTCGCACTTGTACATGCAGCAGCCATCCTTGGAGGTTGTCCACACCTCCCCCAGGGCACGAGGGTTTCCAGAACTGTCCGTGCAAGCTGGGGAGTCGCAGGGGGACCAAAGTAAATGTAGTGCTTATGGAACATTTTGGACCACTTGCAGAATTCAGCAGAAATATCGTAAATTTATTTGTTTATTTGTGTATAACGAAAATCATTATTTTATTCATTTGTTTACAAAATATAAATCACATTCATTACAATCAGTAGTTTTAAGTAAAACATTCATTTCAAGTAATAAATTGAAACCCAATGTTGCTTTTGCAACTTTGGTTGTTGGCGCTTCATGTATATGACTTGTCTTGCATTTAATCTGGCCTGTATATTGTGTAAAGTCTGTAAAATATATGTTCATTGTCTGTATATTGTCTGTCTAACCTGAGAGGCATCATCGGCTAGAACCAAATTCCTTGTGTGATTTAATATACTTGCCTAATAAAAAAAATGACACCAGACAAGGAAATGTCTGTTAAACGCTGCTTGTCAATGGACAATAAATTTCCATTTTTACAGAATTAAGCAAGTGTCCCAAGACTTTCTGTGGCTCTTTTTTCCTTTGATGTTGATGCTTTGAGAAAAGAATCCCCAAGACCTGGCATCAACTCCATGGCGTTCCCTGGCTTTGCGCACTACACTACCTGGGAGAGACTCCGTGGCGTTCCCTGGCTTTGCGCACTACACTACCTGGGAGAGACTCCGTGGCGTTCCCTGGCTTTGCGCACTACACTACCTGGGAGAGACTCCGTGGCGTTCCCTGGCTTTGCGCACTACACTACCTGGGAGAGACTCCGTGGCGTTCCCTGGCTTTGCGCACTACACTAC
>JAODKC010000021.1:4903709-4919319 GCA_026777985.1 Mormyrops attenuatus
TTGCGCACTACACTACCTGGGAGAGACTCCATGGCGTTCCCTGGCTTTGCGCACTACACTACCTGGGAGAGACTCCATGGCGTTCCCTGGCTTTGCGCACTACACTACCTGGGAGAGACTCCATGGCGTTCCCTGGCTTTGCGCACTACACTACCTGGGAGAGACTCCATGGCGTTCCCTGGCTTTGCGCACTACACTACCTGGGAGAGACTCCAGGTCCCTCATAAGTCTGACCAGCACAAAAAATTGGAAGATGGATGGGTGACTGGATGGATGGATGGATGTGGTTATGTCCCCTTAAAGCACTTCTGTTCCTATCCATGGCCGCAGAACATAAGAAATTTCGTGGGTGATCCTCTATTTTAAAGCATTGGTACTGAAAGTACCATATTTGAAAGAACAACTTTAGTAATTTCTTAGTTGTGCATAGCTAAATGATCCAGATATCTGCACTGCTACATATTCATCTAAATTACAGTTATGGTGTGGGTGTAAGACCAAGGAGTGTGTTATGGGATGAATTTAGTGAAGAGCGAGGCGTACCACACTTCTCGGACGGGATGCAGAGGGCAGAGTAGGGCCGGTGCAACACTGTGCCCTCGGGGCACACGCAGCCCTCAGTTAGGCCCGAACACTCTTCCGGTTCTGAGTCAAACTCATGGTTGGGGCAGGATTGGGCAGTGCAGGCGGGCAGACAGCCCTGGTAACGTAGTCCGGGCGGGCAGGCAAATGCTGGAAGGGACACAGAGCTAGATTAGCACTAAACGACTGGAGAGAAGCCAAAGTTCAGAGCACTAAACGACTGGAGGGGAGATGGAGGGCTTACGGCAGAAATCCGGGCTCCTCCACTTAACACAGATGTTGAACTTGTGGCAGGAGGCCACATACGCAGCCAGAGACAGGCAGGGGTTCTTTACGTACTCCTCATCACGAACCCATACTTCGCAGAAGACCGAAGGAGGGACCTGTCAGTGACACACAGGAAGGCCACGTAGGCAGGGTTCAGTGCACCAAATGGACCATCCAAGCATCCCTGCAATGGAAATATGCGGAGGACACGCATCTGGTGAAATCAGCGTATCAGGAATCTGGTGCCTGGGGGATCGAGAGGTCAGCAGACGTACGAAGGTGTGGCAGGGCCTGAAGGTGGAGTTGCGGAGCATGTCCAGGCAGTGAGAGCAGTCGCTGGTGGAGCAGTTGACCTCCCGGCGCCGGCTGTGGCTGATGTAGCTGGTGGTGTTGGGCAGCTGCCAGCTGTCGATGAACACTGCCGGGTCCTCGCCCTTGTCCAACGCGGTCCCATTGGAGAGAGTCAGGTCATTGGCGGGACTGCCGTCACAACAGCCTGGTCGAGGAAGAGAGGCAAGCAAAACGAAGCATTTGTTACAAAGCCCCTCATTTTTGGGTGAATATCCTTGTCCGGCAAGGATTCCTACCACAGAGCCCCATAGTTGGCAGTTTATTGTTGTAGCCTTCGGTTTCAATGACCATCATCCCAGTGCTGTGGAACCACTGCATCTTCAAGCCTGCTGGTGTCCGGATCAGATACATGTTCCCAGTGTCCAGGACTTCAAATCCGTACTTCTTGAAGCGAGGCTTGGCGTACCGTGAGTTGACATACAGCTGGGAGGAAATAACACGAAATATCTTAAAATAACTTAAGCACAGCTGATCTGTTTACATCCTGCTTGAAATTGATACAAAAACGATAAAAATTAGCTTGTGCAACAGCTTAACCCACTAAATCAAATGTTGTCAGACTTTAAAGACCAAGCAGGAAATGGGAAACACCTACCCTTCTTTGGAGTCGGTTTACCAGAACTTGATGCGAGTTGTGCGTTATGTTGAGAGCGACCAGACAAAGACTGGTGAAGTTCCACAACAACTTTGACGGGACCTACACAGCCAAAACAAAAAGGAAAAATCAGACGACATGTTTTCTGTCCAACTGAACAAGGTTTGAAAACACATCAAACTACTCCATCCATCCATCCATCCATCCATCTTTTCTTACTGCTTTTCCATGACAAGGTCACAGTGAGCTTGGATCCTATCCCAAGCACAGGACATGAGACAACAGAACACCTGAGATGGCATGAAGGCTCCCAAAGCAAAGCTATGAGAATATGGGGAGACCACACAGACTCCACGTAACATATGTATATATTTACAATATACATTTAACCCCCAGGTTAGATTAGATTAGATTCAATTTATTTTTATGTAGCGGCTTTCACAACAGAGCCACCCCTAGATGCTTTACATGGGTGTGTTGTGTAACAGCATAATTTCTACAGAATAATTCAAAAATATGGAAAAGGGAAGACAAAGAAATGAAAGAAAGAAAGGCAGATGATGAAGGAGGAGAGGAATCAATACTTCCCAAGTAGGGAGAAAAAAAAAACCTCTGGGGGCCAAGGTCAACTGGCTGCCCGGCCCCCCGCGGGCCATGCTATGATGAACTTCATTGGTCCCAAATGGAAATTATTGAGGGAATGGGAAGCAGCAAGGGTACCTGATCTTTAGGAAAGTTAGGAAAACGTAGGAATTCTCCAGACTGACCGAGTCTGTGCTCCGGCACTCCCGGACCTGGATGCTGACGGTCTCATTCGGCAGCTGCGACACGATGTATGAAGCAGCTTTATAGACAGCCACACTGTTACCATCGAAGGTGATCACGTTCAGGTCAGGAAAGACAGAGCAGCGGCCTGAAGGTTTCACACAAGCACAGCATTTGGACATATTTATCGCTGTACATTACTGAAAAGCATAACCTAAATGGCAAATAACAAATAACAGGGCCCTGGTTTATAACACACAAATACTCAAAAAAGTTTCATGCTTTCCTGAAAAAGAAATCTGGAAGGCCTACGAATGCTTTTTGAATGTTCTTATGTTTCTGTGCTGTGGTCACTAACTACCGCTACTGAGCGAGAAAACAACAGGTTTCTCTTTAAATCAAAGTTTGACGGAGGCTGCATATTTTTAGCGTAACTAATTTAACCGGATAAATTCTGCATTATAAACTGTCACTATAAATCTTGGTCATCTATCCCACAGTAAGTGTGGAAATATGGAGTCAACATGGATCCATTATTTATTTCTTTAAATGAGTTTAATACTTTTGAAAAAGGTGGCTGATGTTCACATGCCCTCCAGTGAATGTAACTTTATACATACAGGTTGTATACCCCCTAAAAGCATCTGAACTATATATTTTCAAGCCACACCTTTTTTTTTTTTTACAACCCCTAAAGGTCATGTGTTCTGATCGCATCTGAAAAAAATGTTAACAGTTAAACTTATTAAATCTGTCCCGAAGATTAATCCACCGCCCTCCCACCCCATCCAAAATTTGCACTGGTCCCTGACATTTTCACTAAACCCATCTAACATCATCAAAAGGCTGGGAGACCCTAACCTAGAGGAATAAAAAAAATAGATGAAAAAAATCATTCTGCAGGTCATGCATGGAGTGCACTGTGATTGGTCAGTTTTAGCATTTGTACTTACATGGGCAGTCCCATAGGGGGCAGCACTTATCTCCATTCACTAGGATAGCGAACCCAAGGAGGCCACAGTTAGGAGGGGTGGCTTTGAAAGGGCAGTTCTGGGACTTGTTGAAGAGTATTAGCTGGCCACCCACGCAAACATACTTTGTGCATTCATCAATGATTTCCGAGTAAGGAGGCTGTAAACACAAGAACACATTTTGTCAATCAAAGTATCTGAGCACAGCCCATTGGTTCACATGTGGATTCATGCCTACTTACCGTGCACATCTTAGCTGAGGGAACAGTGGTGGACCCAGGAACCTTGGTGGTGCGCATGGACATGGGTGTAGTGGTTGCTGTGGTGTGGGGTGACAAGGTAGTAGAGAACAGCTCTGAAGTCACAGTTACCAGCATCTCCTCTGTTTCCACATGTGCTGAGGGTGAAGCCATAGTGGTTGACATTGTGGTAGTCCTCCGGTCGGGAAGTGAAGGCCTTGTGCTCTCGGTCTTGACAGCAGTAACTAGGCTGGCTGGTGACAGTGTTCTGGTGGTCCTTTCAGTGGCTCTTTCCAAAGTAATGGGAGGAGACTTGCTCGTCTCTCCAGTGGTGCCTGTAACGGCTAGAGGAGGTACAGTGATGGTCGCCAAGCTGAGTGCTGGGGTTGAAGTGGTTTCTCTCACTGTGGTATGGAGTGTGGTCTTGTTCAGAGACTCTGGAGTAATGGCAGGGGTGGACGTTGAAGTAGGAGCATGAGTGGTGACTTTCTGTGTAGCTAGAAGGGTAGCCTGAGGTGAAGGAGGATACCCAGGCGCAGTTGTGGTGGTTCGCAGTGCTGGAGGTTTTTCTGATGGAGTAGTTTCACTGACACTCTCAGTGGATGTCATCCTGATGGAAGCCTCAGGCAAGGAAACTGCTATGGACGTGGGGGCCCCTGTTGTTCTACTCACAGTTGGTCCCAGAGTTGATGTGGTTATAGTAGTCTCTTCTGTGGTCCAAACAGGTAGGTGTACAGTAGACATCCTCTCTGAAGTGGCAGTTGTCGAGGTGGTGAATGCTGGATGTGTGGATGATGGGGATGTTGTTAGCATGGTCGTGACCTTCTCAGTCTTCGTCATTGTGGACGAGACGCTGGTAGTTTCTGTTAAAGTAGGTACACCAGACACTGGTCTGGTGGTAGAGGAATAAGCAGTAGCTGGAGTTGGAATCATAGTGGTCAAGAGAGTGACTGCTGGTGTCTCTGGAGCTGCTGTTTCAGTGGTGGATGTCAAATGTGTGGTGGTATCTGGAAGTATGGTCGTCTTTTCAGTACTTGCTACAGCAAATGGCGTGTCTGAGACTGTTGTGGTACGATGAGACACTGGCGATGTAGATACAGTCACTTCTGTGACTGTGACCATGATAGGCTTCGCTGCTGTTGTTGTGAAGACATCCCTGGGGACCTCAGTGGTTGAGGTGCTATATGAGGTGAATGGTTTGGCTGGGACCTCGCTTGTGGTAACTCTGTCAGTCCAGTGCACTGGAGTGGGTGACGTTTTGAAAGGAACATATTCAGTTGATGTGGTAGGTGCAGATGGATGCTTTGCAGCCATTGAGGAGACTGCTTTTGTAGTGGCCTCAGCGGGACTCAGTGTCACGGGCAGAGTTGACATCTCTGAACCTGGAGTTATGACACCTGTTGTTGTAGGAGTTGAAATAGAGGCAGTGGATGTGACATGGGGTGCCTCTGATGTTACTGTTGGGGTCTCAGGAGACTTCACTGACGTGTGAGAGACATCTAGCACTATAGTCTGAGTGGTAGTGGTCTGTGTCATGACAGTACTGACATTAGTTGTAGTCAATCCCGAGTCTGATGTCATAGTTGTCACTGGTGATGTGGCTGTAGACTTGACGGTGGTTGCTATATCCAGACTGACTGATGGGGAGGTCCTTAGAGTGGACACAGTTGACGTCACTGGATGGACTGTGGTTTTTTCGGTAGATATCGCTGGGATCGGCCGTGTGGATGTGCCTGTAGCTGTACTAGAGATTGCTGACGTTGAGATTACTGTTGTTTTTTTAGTTGGAACTGGAGATGAAGTTGAAGCAGTAGCTGGAAAAAGTGTAATTCTTACTGTTGATGTAGAAACAGAGGGTAAAACTGGAGTAGTAGATGTTCTCAGGTCAACAGGGGAGGTAGCTACAAGTTTCTCAGACGTTATCTCCCAGATAAGTGGACGCCTTGTCTCCAGTGTGCTTGGGTGTGTTGTTTGCAGGGTCACTGGTGTAGTCGATTCAGTGGTGTGTATCGAGCTGGCCCCTGCCTCTGTGTGGACAGGCCTTGACAGAGCTGTTGTTAAGGAGGTTTTGATGGCAGAACTGGTGGCTGGCAGAGGCGTGGCCTCAGTGGTGGAGCGTGTAGTAAACTTAGTAGTTTCAGTACTATCTGGCATAGAAGTCTCTCTATACACCTTGGTGGTTGGAACGCTCATAGCTGATGTGGTTGTGACAGTGGATATATGCAGTGCAGTGGTAGGTAATGTGGTCGTAGGGGTGTAAATAGGAGATGCTGTATCTGTGCTTTTCATTGTGGTCATTTGAGAGGGTGAAGCAGGGGCAATGGGCTGGCTGGAGGTAGTGGTGGAAGCCATGGATAGGAGGACCAGGAGGGGGGGTGTGGAAACCGATCTCGTGGTCCTGGAAGTTAAGTCGGAGATAGCCGTGGTGCTGGTGAGCCAATGAGAAACAGGGGCAGCGGTGACCTTTGCGGTGCTGAGCGTAGTGGAGACAGTCGCTGCTGTAGTCAGCTTGGGGACAGGACTCAAGACTGTTGTTGCCTTTGCAGTACCATGGAGCTCGGGCTCATCTGCTGGTAACTTAGTGGTCCAACTGCTGGTGGACACCTCGGGATGAAGTGTGGTGGCAATTTTTGGAGGCGGAGGGATGATTGATGGGGTTAGCGCTTCCACCACAGTGGTCACCCTGGGCTCCTCAGGTCCTGCGGCCTCCTCAGAGCGGGCTGACGTTGGGGTGGCCGGGGATATGGTGTGCACCGAGGAGGGGGCTGCGGTGGACGCAGAGGCCGCTGAAGTGACAGCTGCAGGTGCCTCCACTGTGCTGCGGGGAGTCACGGCCTCAACGGCAACTGCTGGCCTGATGCCTGAGGATGAAGAATAAAACAACTGTTAGTTAAGAACTGTAACCGGGGGGGGGGGCAAAAAGGCACAGCGGTAAACGCATCACTCGTGCCAGGCCTGAAACCCCAGCGCCTGTGGTTCGCCGTCGGAGATTATGGCCCAGGGCTTAATTAAACAGATGCTGGAATAAATATTTCGGCTTCTGAGAAACTCGATATTTTGCTGTGATGATGTAAGAAGCGCTTGGATCAACGGATAAACCCACGAGCACGTGCAAAGGAGATTCCTGGAGCATCAGGCTCCATAATACCCCAGAGCAGATTGAAGAATGTATCCAAAGCTCAAAAGTAACATGCCTTTTCACTATTGAATGTACAGGCTACATATTACATAGCTTAAAAATGTAACTATAATACTCTAATATAATGAAAGTCAGGCTAAATATAGAGATCAGTCTTTCTGCTATAGCAACATAATATTAGAGTCAGGTGAAAACTTACAGTCCTCCAAGTGCACACATCTCTGGGTCACCTCATCTAGGACCATGTCTCCAGGACATTGAGGAAGACATCCCTCCACTCTACAAGGAAAGCCAAATAACTCTAAGAACAGAGCCTAAATTAAAATTCATACCCATACAAAAGTAACACAAAGAGCTTTAGTCGTGTTTCACAGATTTAAACATAAAGAGGATGGTTGAGCAGGCCTGTATGTGGGACATGACTAAACATCATAATTAATTTTGGGTTCTTACTTTGGAATGGTGGTACATGCTTGGCCATAAGGGTCACTGCAGGTCCTGAAGCAGGCGCTGAAGCATGTCTCATACCGCCACTGACAGCGAGGACCCATAGATGTGCCTGAGTTGGTGCCTAACAAAAAAAATCGGACAAAAGAATGATCTTACTGTACAGTGTGTACATAGCTCAAATGACAGTGAAACAAAAAATAAAATCTACCCAACCATTTAGCACAGAACTTTGGTTTTATTTCTGGCAAAAATAAACTGCAATGGATTTAACATGAACTTCATATAATAACTTGCACCCATCAGAAACTGCAAATCCCCCCAAAAAAATTCTCCCCAAGTCCATAAGCATTTTCACCTGTGTGAATTTGCTTCAGTAACACTTTACTTAAAGCAGTCATATAAATGCCCTGTACATACCTTCATAATACATTATAATGCATTCGTAATGTATTATAAACACGGCTGTAAATATTTATAAAAAGGTATAGCACATTATACCCATGCTTATTGTGTGTTATGAATGCTCTATGAAGCTCTCAGCTATAATGCAGTATAAATACCTTTATATGCATTATAATGCTCTGTATAAGAATTAAGGATGCTTTGTACAATCGTGTTTATAATACTTTATGAATGCATTATAACGCATAATGAAGGTATGTACAGTGCATTTATTTGACTGCTTTAGGTACAGTAAAGTGTTACCGTCGTTTCTTTATGCATACATTATTAGTAAGGCTCTGCTTAGCCAGTATGAACACCCCTCAGAACCTTCCCTGCGATGTCACGCACTGCACAGCTGCAGATCGCTCATTCAGGCAGCCATTGGTATCCAGCAGCGCCATCTAATGGAGAATGTGTGAAATGCTTAGTCGACAGCTACCATAGCTGGCCAGGAGAAGTATGAAACTAGGGGCTACTAGCAAGTTCAATAATATATGTAGCACGTTCCTTTGTGCCTGTACAGGAAGTATGTACAGGTACATAAATAAAATAACCCAATTTAATAATGTGGGACTGTTTAGTGCAATAAATACCAGGTGTCATATGTAAAAGTGTGGCTATGATGTAAACTAGAAAGGACACTGTCAGCTACGAACTGGAGTCCCGACAACGGCCTCTGCTATGCCAGGCATCTGAAGCCGTCAGCGGGAAACCTAATCTCTGACTTTTCCATTAAGAAAAACAAATGCTGGCGTATTTTTAGTCGCCATAATTAGCCGGAGCTGGGCCCCGGCAAGCTGGGGGGGAGAAGCCCTGTAATAGGAGCCGTGCACGCATCTGATTGGTGGAACAAACCTGTAATTTTCCACAGCTCCTGGTTAGGGAAGCACTTTTTACGGAGAGCAATGGATCTAGAATGTGGTCTGGCACCGCATCTCTCACCCCCTTCCCGGTAGTACGGTCCTGCTGCCGTCGCCCTACATCTCAACACCCCCTGACCATGCCCCCCACACCCCCACACCCAACTGAGGACACCCTGGAGTGTTCATAAGAATACTGGCTTTGACAAGAGCTGTCAGTTCTCTGGGGGACCGGAGTGTGCCGAGAGACAGCTGCGCGGCTCTGCCAGGTTGGGGGCCATACAAAACATCCCCCCCCCCCAACTGAGGGCCCCCAGCAAGCCTGCGTATGACCAGCCGCAAAGAGCAGTTTGCTCTCAATGTTCCCATTGTTTCCTGGAGAGCGTGCAAACATCCTGTAATGCTATGGATGCATTTTCTATATGGGTTCGGTATAAATCTGACTGCTCCATTTTTATATGCTAAACATACTATCATTGCGGATTTTATACGGTAATATGTACATTCACTGGCATCACTTCCAGGGGGTTCCTTGACTGGTACTCTATGCTTACTGGGCTACAGTACTGCAGTGTTTCCCAACCTGGTCTTCAGGGCTCCACAGACAGTCCATGCTTTTGCTCCCTCCCAGAGTGGAACAGAGGGAGCAAAAATGTGAACCAGCTATTGGTCACCGAGGACAGGATTGGGAAACACTGCTGTACTGAATGAACATTTCAGTGGTCCAGATATAGTTATTGCTGATTGAGGGAATAAGTTATTCTTGAATCTCGTACTGAATTGATAAGGTAAATTCATACCCAGAACAAGTATTAAGAGTCTGACAAAGCAGGGAAAGGCTTCTGTATGATGTCATCCGCCGACCTGCAGTAACCTCAGTTACTGTACTACCGGCCACACGGGGGCGCACACTGACCCATCAGCCTGAAGAGGATGGACCTGCGAAAGCTGGCGCTGTGGCTGTATTTTGCGAGGCGCACCCTGGGTGCCGCCGAGTGCAGGAAGTGGCCACGCGCGGAGAACGATTCCAGTGAGTCATAGCCGCTGGTCCAGGTGTCCCGATGCAGGACGTAGGTGGACTCGTCCCAGAACCGCTCACTGTCCTCCCACTTGGTTAGCCGCAGCAGGCCATCCCCACCCACATGGAGGAAGAAGTTTGGCCTTTCGGCTGCTTCAAAGGACACCAGAGATGGGTCTGAAAAAAGACAGGTGTGCTATCAGTCCCCAGTCACTTTTAGCCATGAATACTGTTGGATACTAGCTGAAGCCATTCAAGAGTGTCATTTCTCAAAAGTACAACATCAGGCCCAGTGGTAGGATTTGACACACAAGTTTCTCATGAATAATGCCTTGTGTTTATTTCTTTTTTTGTGCTAATTTACTTAATAACACAGCTATTTATTTTTTATAGTATCAGAAAATTTTCAACTGCTGATGAGAAGGTGGGGCAAAAGGGGGAGAGATGAGAAAAGGCGGGGTCACGTGGGAATGGGTGTGGCTTACCATGAGGTCGCACCCTGCTCAAGCCAGGGGTCATCATGAAGAGTGTGGTCACTCCAGTGGCTGGCGAGACCCCCTTCACTGAGAAGACCACCCCGCCTGACGAGTTAGCAGCCAGAAGGCTGTCTCTCTCCCTGTAAGTGACTAATCGGAAGGGACCTTTTCCCAGAACTGTAGAGGAAATAGCTGGATTAGTCCCCACTATGGGAGATAAAAGACATCAGGAGGCTCATTCATTCTGTATTTTGTTGACCTGTAAACCACTAAAATGTTTGGAATGAAGCATTAATTTTTCAGTCAGATGGCAAATCTATAGGTTATACCGCATTTAGAACTAGCCAGTACACTGTCGGTCCATTCTGCTTATAAATTACAAGCAAATCAAGTTGCCACTCGAACAGATTCTTCCTTCATGCCTGAGAAAAATATTGAACAGAAATTTTGGATTGCTGAATTATGACGATTAGGAATCAACCAGAGGAAAGTCATGGATCATTGAAAAAACTTGCTGTTTGGCATCAGTACTATAAAGTCATTCAAGAGCAAAAAAGGGACACAAAATTTAAACTATTTGGCAAAATAATTTTCTCAAACTGTCAATCTGAGAATTGTACCTTTGTTGTAGAATTCGCAGTCATAAGCTGTGGAAACGAGAGAACAGAAGAGCATTCAACGAAAATGTTCATGTAGAACCGGCTGCGATGTCCCCTCACTGTATATATCATTATGAATGTTATTGTGATATCGGTTAATTCTGGGGACTTTTTCTCAGGTTCGCCAGTGAGATATGACTCTTTTTCTGCACTAGTCATGATGGAAGCGCTGGGCAAAGACTGTGACCAGGCCCTCAATCCCACAGTCCCGCCTCGCACACGACCTTGGCTGCGATGCATGTGTCGCCTCCCGCATTCCCATCCCCCCGCGCCAGGACACACTCACGGCACATGGCTGGCGAGCGCCAGTCCACGGAAACACCCAGCTGGCAGCAGCGATGGGCATAGGCCGACACGCTGGTGCAGAAGCACTCGCAGTCGCCCCCGCGGCTGCAGCCACACGTGTCCGTCAGGCAGTTCATGTAGAACCAGGTGACATCAACCTGGGAGGGGGGAGGACAGCACTCAACATCAGTGAACTGTGGGCCAGCAGCAGGTCTCTCAGAGCGACAGAGACAGGGGATAAAAAGTGCAGCTGTAGTGATGTGAGTGACTGAGACTGGGAGATGGACTGTGTGCGTGTGTGTGTGTGACTGCGTGCGTGTGTGCTTGTCTGTGTGTGTGTGCCTTTGTGTATGTCTGTGTGTGTGTTTGTGTGTGTGTGAGTGCATGTGTCTGTGTGTGTGTGTGTGTCCACAGTAAAAATGATAAAACCTCTTACTTTTTAGACTGTGGTGGCATTTTTCAGGTCCCCACAAAACAAACCTCAATTTTCTAAAAATCTGTGGCTGCAATGAAAAAACTAAAAATGCCAAAAGTCGTGTATGGTTAAGGTTAGGGCTGGGTGGGGGTTAAGAGTGTCATTGCTGGGATTAGGCCCATAGAAATGAATGGAGAGTCCCCATAAATATACGAATAGAAGGAGAACCAACACCCACTCATTCTATTATTATATTTTGTACTAAAGCCTTGTTAAAGTTTTTAAAATGTGCCTTTACTTTCAATGAAAAATGCATAAGTAGAGACAGCGTGGGTGCTCTGAGCCCCCCAAATCAGCTGCGGCCCTTGGATTGAATGAGTGAGCTTTTGGACGCTAGGCACGAATGTGCAGCTCCTCTCCCCCCACCCCCCGTTAAACAGCTGACCCAGCAGGACCCTAACCCTGCCTCACAGTTCACCCACAACACCCACGAAAACACACAGGCACAGGGGCAAAACTATAATAAGATGATTGTGACCCAAACACATATGCAAACAGTAATGCAATCTGGGATAAAGACTCATAAATACAAACAAATCACTATGACACAAACGCATTAAACTGCTGATACGTTGGATCCGCACTAATGTTTCTCCCAAGAGCCATTAAACTCAATTCCCAGAGGAATGTCTGTAATCTGTGCGTTTACAGCCTGGGAGTTCAGTTAGGCTTCACGGAGATGGACGCATTTGCTGTGATAATAAATTGAATTTACATAACATTAATCATAAATAATGTGTAGATCAGGGGTCACCAACCTTTTTGAAACTAAGAACTACTTCACGGGTACTGAGCCATACGAAGGGCTACCAGTTTGATACACTCTTCTTAAATCATGTGTAATAAACATGTTTTAAATGCTTTTTTTAGATACTGTCATTCTCAAATCTATATAAATGCAAATGTGATTAAAGAAGAATAGCAACAGGATAAAATTAAATGTTAGACGCTGCTCACTGGTGACGTGCTATTTTTAGAACAGGTCCGCGGACGACTCATGTGGTCCTTGGGGGCATCCTGGTGCCTGCAGGCACCATGTTGGTGACCCCTGGTGTAGATCATAAGGATAAATGTTCTTAACAGGAGAGCTTTCCAAGACATAGTAATTTTATGCATTCTTGAAATTGGTATTTTATTTCAACAGCTGTGCCATGTATTCATGGTTATTCATCTTTTACCAGTTCATTTTCCTAACATGAATAATTTTTATGTTCGCATTAAAAAGTTTCCTTCCGACCCATTAATGCTAATTGGTATTTCCCTAGGAATCCATGACACTGTAAAAACGTGTGTTTTTTATTACATGAGTTGCCAAATGATGGTGGTGATCCATGCAACAGCAAACAAACCTCATCACGGTCATTTGATGGTCCAACAAAATCAGCATTTTTTGCAGTATGTGTACTCACCACTGGGTGGCAGAGCTGGAACACCTCACTGAGCAGTATTCCACACTGACGTTTGGCAAAGGGCTCCCTAAGAGGGCTCAGGCTGCAAGGGTGTCTGATATCAGGGCTGTTCACACACTGATGAGACAACCCCATAGAGCCATTAGTGGACACATGACCCTGCGTAACTCCGTAACTTTTGGTCATAGGTGTGATTTTACACTATGAAGATTAAGCCATTCTAGCTAACTGGAGAAATTATCCAGAAAATACCAAGATGAGACATCATTGAATATACTGTTTGCTCATTAAAGCAACTTCATAGAGCATCTTCTTAAATTTTCAAATGCAGAGGTCCAGAAAGTTCAGGTCCAGAAAGTAAAAATCCAGAACAAGATTTTGTTTCAACCAACCAGTTGAGTACTCCGTGACTGTGACTCTTTATGCTCAATTGGCTGGTTGAAACAAAACCTTAGCCTGGATTTTTACTTAATGGACCTGAACTATCCACCTCTGTTCAAACGTACGACAGCACAGTGCGACACCTAGGACCACCAACCCCTGCGAGGAGATATTACTGTCTCACCTCTGCTGTCGTCCAGCTGTTTCCAAACTCTTGCGGTGTCGCAGACTCAATGTTTTCTGGGGTTGTCATCTCATTCACTGTTTTCAGGTCGTAGTTTCCACACAGTCCTGTCAGCTTTCCCTGAGGGTGACAAGTCTCATAACACAATCGCTCCTCTACTTGTCAGGGGAAGCTCAAAATTCATAGTCGTTCAACAGTATTAAAATATCACTTGAAATTCAACTGAATGACACTCTCCATTATTCTGCTTATTGTGATCTCTTGGTGATTATTTTGGCTCAATAGAGCCTAAATGTACCATTTTAGCCACAGAAGTACCAAAGCAAATGATGTGTGTCCATTTCACGTTCTTCCAGTGGCCCTAGGTCTTCCACCGGACTCTACAGTGACTCTTCAGTCACTGTAACACTGACATCACTCTGTGCGCACTGTGTACAAATGCCTATAATCCTATGAGTACTGCTTACATTCAGTTCATACTGTCCAAATTGTCGGTACATTTCTCAGATCTCTTGCACATTGCACTTATATTGCACAGCACAATCACTTCTACCTTATTACTTATGTATAGATTATGTACAGCTGAACATTTCATATATTTTTTTATTTTATATTGTTATTTTTCTATATTTTGTTATTCTCTTATCATGCACAGCTGCTTGGAGTGACTGGGGTTACATTTCACTACATGTACGTGACGAATAAATCTCTTGAATCTTGAATCTAGCTTTTCCACTGTATTTTCAGTCTGAGAGATCTGCTTATTCCTGGGGGGTAAAGTTTCGTAATGAGGTCCAACACTCTCTCCATAGTGAGACCTATTAACCCTTTTCATCTTCTAATTTTTTTTTGTGTCTATGTCTCCCGCCTCACCTGCCAGCGTGGACCAGCCTGGATGTGCACCGTGGTCTTCCTGTCCCACATCACTGTGAGATCCTCGTTGGGCACGTGCAGGATGGTGAAATATCCCGCCTGCCAGATGAACAGGCCTTGCTGGCTGTCGATCAGGCTCGTGGGATTCTGTGTGGCAGAAGAACTCAGTGTGTCCATGTCTCCTCTTTGGGATGGATGCAGTAAAGCCAGAAAAAGAGCCGTCCTCCAAAGCAGTGCTTCCCAACTTGGCCTGGGATGGAGCAAAGACATGGACCGTCCGGGGGTCCGAGGGCCGGGTTGGGAAGCACTGCTATAAAGGACAAAAAAAAACCTACTGGCTTTCCACTGTCATTGTCGAAGGCGACGATGGATTTCCCGATGCTTATCACCAAGGACTTGCGACAGATGACTCCGCTGTCGAAACAGTCCACGTTTTCAGTGGTTACACTCACAGATGCATCGACATCACTCTGTGGGAAAAACGTAACAGAAGAGAGAGGGGCAGACTGAGTCAGAAAGTAGCATCCGAAAAGTGAGATTTATAGCTATTCACAGGTGAAGAGTGGCTTATTGCAATAATTAATAACTAAAAAATATACATCCTCCTGCCAACAGCTTATCCATAATAGGGACGGAGAGCTTGGAACTGATCCTGGAAAGCATGGAGCACAAGGCAGAGATGGACAGAATGCCAGTCCATCGCAAGGCACAGACGTACACAAACCACAGGCACATTAGATACCCGTGAGCTAACCACAAGTTTTTTTAACAGCATGAACAACATAAAGAGAACATGCTAATTCCAGAGCAGAAGCTACCCACTGGAATGAGACTAAATATAAAACGATGAAGTTCTTTAGGATGATCATGCTTGGCAATTTGGATTTAATACAGAAATGGTCTTGCAGCATGCATGGACAGAGGGAAGCCGCAGGCTCACCTTCAGCAGGTACACTTTACAGGCTCCGACGTAGTCAAACTGCAGCCCGTCAAAGGTCTTGTAATGGCGATCTCCGTACGCGGTGCATGTGGATGGGCAGGGCCAGAATTCACACTGAAACGTCCCGTGCTGGCAGACACTGAGGGGGACATTGGCTGTCCTTAGCCTCAATGTTAATCTGAGGGGGGGGTTACCCTAACCCATGTGACACTGGGGGGGGGGGCAGCAATTGCCATAAAAAAAGAAA
>JAODKC010000021.1:4923107-4953835 GCA_026777985.1 Mormyrops attenuatus
GCCCCCCCCCCCCCCACCCCCCCCCCCCCCCCGCCCCCCACCCCCAGCTTGGGCGGCCCCGATTCGTGCCCACCCCCCCGGCCCACCGCACCCCCACCCCCCCGCGCGGCGGGGGGGGGGGGGGCCCCCCCCCCAGCACGATAATAGGGGCCCTAAAATGTACCAAGAAGAAGTCCCCTGCTTGACAAAATCAACCCGGCAAATTCCATCTACCAAAATATTTCTTCAGATTGAAAGTTCAAGACCAATTGGGGGGCCAAAGGTTACATTTTAGCAGGGGGCCCAGAATTTCTAGCTACACCTCTGCTGATACTGATAAGACAGAAACCTTCTCAACTTATGAAATTTAACATACTTTTAACTGACATACTAGATGAGGGCCTGAGGAGTGAATCATGCAGTGGTGCAACCAAGGTGAACCTTGAGGAGATACTCTCCAATTCCTCTGTTTTGAAAAGAAATACACTGTATGGACATAGGTATTGGGACACCTGGCCATTCCACTTATAGGAAGTTTTATGATGTCCCATTCTAAATCCAAAGGCATTAATATGGAGTTGGTCCCCCTTTGCAGCTATAACAGCTGCCACTCTTCTGTGAAGGCTTTCTACTGGATTTTGGAGTGTGTCTGTGGAAATTTTTGCCCATTCATCTAGAAGAGCATTTGTGAGGTCAGACACTGATGTTGGATGTGAAGGTCTGGCTTTCAACCTCAGTTCAAATTCATCCCAATGGTGTTTGATGGGGTTGAGGTCAGGGTTCTGTGTGGGCCATTCAAGTTCTTCCACACCAAACTCACCCAACCATGTCTTTATGGACCTTCCTTTGTGTACTGGGGCACAGTCATGCTGGACAATTTCTCTATTCCTATTCCTGCTTTGTAACGTGACCTGTTAATAAATCCACCGCCTTGCTTATCTCGATCTGACAAGACATTCAGAGGTTACAAAACGGCCGAAAATCTGGCTTTGCACATGGTGGCGAGCAGCCGTCTTGGGCACCATTTGCATGGATCAGCGACTTCGATCACACAATCTTCCGCTCCACACACATGGTGCCCTCGCTGAGCTCCCCGAAGAATGTGTCTGGCTGCAGGCTTAATCACACTGAAACCGTATTTTTTTTATCAATACCCTCATCTCCGCATCGCCCTGCGACATAATGAGTCTTTGTGGCCATATTTATGGAAACCCTGACTTCGGCTCTCGAGTTGCAGGCGTTTATTAAACATTCATGACAGGATTTTAGTACAGGGAAGTCCCCTGCTCTCCCTTGTGTCAAGGTTACTAATCGTGTTTTCCTGTGAAACCACCTTCGAGTATCAATTTCCTCTTCGGAGTATCGTCTGGTCTTGAAGATTAAGTAGCCTATTATTATTGATCACTTCTGAGTTTGTGTTTATCTGGATAGGTCGGCATAAATGGTTAAATATCCTGATAGATACTGAACACACCTGTGCCTACACACCGCATGAGCACTTTGAATACTTTTCGTCAACGCGTTGACCGCAAGCTATTATAAGCCTGTTGGAAGCCAATGAGTAGCCCCTGGACAGCTCAATCCTACAGGCGCACCTCTGAACTTCTATCCAGATTATTTTCTTTGTAAAAGTAGACCTAGTAAAAGGTTGTAAAAGGTTGAAGACCCCAACCCCAGAAATAACAGGATTACAAGAACTATGTGTGTATTGATAAAGAAAAGAGCAGACTTACTAGCTCTGACGCCCACTCTCAGCACTCATGTAAACATGAGAAGTGCATGAAGGCATTGGAGAACATAAATCAACAGATCGTGCTGACATGTCAGCTGAATGACAGAAGAATCACAGCTCTTGAGTTACAATTAATAAAAAGCCCACTTAACCTCAACACTGCCTCTAAGCGGATCAGGTGGCCTTCTTTTAAGCAACTCTTACGGCTGAAAGGACATTCACAGTTAGAATGAAGAGCAACAGGGTGTCATTAGATCACACCCTCTGATGGGGGCGCTCTCTTTTTAAGAGTCAATGTAGAGAAACCTGTCCTGGGATATTCTGCCTCTACCTACAATTCTACCTACAGGTGACTCCAGTTACAAAAAAGGCTACACAGAAAGAACAAATGTTGACTTTTTGTGTAAGTCCAGACTTACATAAGTAAGGCAAGTTATCTGACAGGGAAAAGAAGGTTAAAGGATTACCTACAAGTTCCCTGACGTAATTCAGCCCAGTGTATAAGCTGACATTTAGGGGGTAGGTAGAGTCACGGATCAGCAGTCCTCAAACTGACAGCTTCAGCTTTCACTGGGCACACACATCAATGCTCTCAGTATGCTGCACAGCTCCACCAAAATTCTGGACTTGAAACAGCTTTGATCAACCCCTTAGCCTCTTCCGTTTCCCATCCCTTCTCCCCAAAGAGATGAACACCTGGCCTGCTCCTCAACAGCTTTTGCTCAGTGGGGGCAGCTGTGGTGGAACTAAGTTTCACGTTTCAACAAGAAACAGACATGCAGTGGATTTATGTATGCCCAAGTCCTCACTAATAGCCCCCTGATCATTTCTAACATGATAAGAAAAATTATCTACTTTTTATCTTACTGAATAACCACCTAGTCTGGGTAATTAATAAGAAAAAGGCACCAATATTAGGCACCGAATAAGAAAAAGGCACCATATTGATAATATTTCAAGGTTAAGTCACTCAACGTTATTATAATGGTTGCTTTCAAGTCATCAACAGGTTTTTTTTTCAGCTGGCAAAATACTGGATCCCACAGAACTGTCAGGCAACGATTCATTATTTCTTCCAGAAAACACTTTGTATTCAAAAATCTTTTGGTGCCTACATAAACATTTTGAAAAGTAGTTAGATTTAAAGTGGGTGATTCTACTTCACTTGAGAGCTGAAGTTGCCCCTAGTATAAATTACACTTATTCAATCTGTCTGAATAGCGGAAAGTACTCAATCTCCTGTTTTGAAGTACTATGTATACTGTAATAAGCGTAGGAGAAAGGAATAAAAACCAAAGTAGTAACTGAGGAGGTCAGACACAAGATTGTAGCCAAGTATGGACAATCTCAGCATTGCAAGTCTGTCTCCGGAGACTACAGGGTTCCTGTTTCCACCATATGTAATGCTATCAAGTAGTGTAAGGCCCTTGGCACCAAGGCAAATCTCCCTGGATGTAGCTGCAAGGGAAAACAGCTAAGGATTGTTTGAATCGTGGAAAGCGCAACTTTCATAGAGACTCAAGCCGACCTTCATACGCAAGGTGCAATAGTTTCAATTTGCGTCATCTGCCAAATCAATAAAAGACGGTAATGTATTCAGATACCAAGGAAGATGGTCCAGATGGAGCAGCAAGATACTTAAAGTGCTTTAAGTATTTGAATGCAGCTGAATTTAAGCACTAGAGACCAATTTAGAACTTTTCTGGTAAACCCACAACATATCCTTTTACTGCAAACAAACAGAGGTTTTCCTAGAGAAAAACCATCCTTATAGTCAAGCGTGGAGGAGGTGCTATGATTTTTTGGGGGGTTCCTTAATACCTCTGGCACTAAGTGCGTTGAGCGTATGTGAAATTGGAAGAAATCAGAAGAACAACAGATTTGGAGAGCAATGTGCAACCCAGTTTCAGGAAGCTGAATCCTTGCTGAAGGTCATAGGTCAGTTACATGTGTCCCAGGAAGCGTCCCAGGAGGCGTCCCAGGAAGCACACAAAGAAAGTAACCCTTCCCTCTACGGTTATTCACTTTGCACGAAAGAGACATAAATGAATAAAAGGAGTAAAAAGGTCTTCCTGCATAACTATGATCCCAAACACACTTCAAAAATACTGAGGAATGATGGTTTAAGGCAAAACACTGAAATATCCAAATGAAACTGACCAAACTTCAAGCAATTAATTGAGGAAGCTCGTTGACATAAAAACTGCCTGATTGCGGTTATTATGACCGAAGGCTGTGCTTCCAAAAAGAATTTTCTGATAAAACGTTACTTGACAGGGCATACTTTGTAATAACTCAGTTACTACTGAAGTACAAATCATGAACAAATCATGGACTAATGTAGTTGCTGCTTGAGATAAAACATGCATCACGATTCAATAATGATGAATTAACATGAGATCAGTATGTAACGAAGACTTAGTTTGTGGTTAATTGATACATAAGTAATAGCATAATGCTGTATTTTTGTGCTCCGTCAAGTGAAGTGTTACCATTTTTTAAAGGCAATTTCTTTCCATTTGAAAGTATGTACTCATTCCTGAATCAAAATGAAAGATTTCTCAATATGACCAGAGAAACGAATAATGGTGGATACTTTAAGGACTTTTAATTATTTATGGGCAAATTGTGAGCTATCTGCAAAAAATACATGACAGCCAATATTTTTCACTGGATTTGTATACAAGTTGGCTGGGAGGTGCTAGAAGGCCTAGAATGGTTTTCATGTAATGCCGCGTAGGAGTCAGCAATTATGACAAAAAACCAGGGGGTACCCATGTGCCCTTCATCACACTGTATCACTACCAATGGGCTAGATACACAAGGCCACCCCCACCCATTTTCTGTGGTAGCGTCCAGTGGTATAATTGAAAGCAAGCAAACTCACCCCAAGGGGCAGACACAGCCAGGTACACAGGGTTCGTGGGCGGAGCAGGTGAGGTTGAGCAGGTAGGTTTCACAGGTCTGCTCACACTCCACCCCCTTGCTTGCAGGCAGCCCGCCATCTAAGTCTGCACAGTCATGGTACAGCTGGCCAGGCGGACATGTCTTATCTGGGGGAAGAGGCACGGATCAGGGCCCACTACTTACGGACAACAGATGGGATATATGAAGCTTGACCTTAATTACCCACCTGTCATTTAAAAACAGATACAATTAAAATCACTCTGTGTTATATTCAAAATCGAATATTAGAAATGGAATACCAAATTGAAAAAGATTTGCTATTACAAACAATGCAAATAAATTAATATGAAGTGCGTTAAAATGTTACATTTACATAACTGCATAGCTATGCTTAAGTTCAGAGGTGGAAAGCGGTTGAGTAGTCTGACTGTGACTCTTTATACTCAACTGGTTGGTTGAAACCAAACCTTGGTCTGGATTTGTACTTTCTGGACCTGAACTTTCCACCTCTACTTAATCAGGGAGGTAATTGCATTTCCACACACCCTAGAAGCTGACCTTCAGGCCACCAAGTCCTTGACCAATCATTGAATGGAATAGTGAGAGTTTATCGATCCCTTGGGGAAACTGTCTTTTCGCCTGTTCCACCTCGCTCTCCAGGAGACACACAGAGAGGTGAGAGCAATACCGGGGGTGATTGTGCAGGGTCAGTACCCCTGGAGCTGGGGGCTATGGGCTATGCCGAAGGGCCCATAGTGACATCAATTTGCTGGCCCTGGGATTCAAACCAGTGACCTTCTGAACTCAGGTACACAGTCCTAATCTGCTGTGCCGCATACCATCTCAATTAAATCATTTGTCACTTGCAACTGTATGTACACTGAAGGTGAACGGTACAGCACTCACCGATGTCAGAGCTCTGGGGCACCATCTTACCATCCCGACAGACGCTAGAGCACAGGAAATTAAAGTAAGTTTCAGCACAGACCCAAACAAGCCCGGGGTGTTTCTCAATATGCAGTCTTGACCGCGCTTGGTGGTCACTCTCATGTACCCGTTTTACTTCATATTCCAATTGGCAAAGACCAGTTTCAATACTCAAGAACAGAAGTACAGAGGACAGCAAAAAATCCCCGTATGTCATTCTTGCAACATATCGGATATCAAAGGTACATCACTGCGTCCTCACCAAACAAGACCAATTCCATGATGAAGTTCCGTCTTGGGAGGCAAGATAGCAAGACCAGTCTTACCAAGACCACAAGTACAAGCTTTGTGTTCTTGGTACTGAGAAACACCCCCTGTTGTCGGTTCTAAGGAAGAAGCGGGCGGAAGGGTCTTACTGAACACCTGATGAGCTCAGAACCACGTCCCCCGGTGCGTACTCGGCCCCCAAGAAGACACAAGGGCAACTGCTCCTACAGTCAGGATGTGAAGAGAATGTGAGGTGGCCAATAAAAATGGACCAAGTTCCATTCACATTTCAAAAGAATACTAAGTGAACAGAAGCAGATCATACAAGGCATGTACAGAGAAAACAAACCCTACTTTCACTTAAACTGTCTTGCAGTTAAACACAATCTAGCAATTTTGCGGGTCTGCTCAGACAGTTTTGCCACCCAGGGAGTCTGGACGTCACGAAAGCAGTTTCCTTTACAGGATCAGCAGTGTAAAATGAGCTAGAAACGAGGTGGAAACATACGCGTTTTGCTATCGGTATCAGCGGCTGCACAAAAACAGTGGACAAACAGTGCAGCAGCGAAGAGCCGGTGTGTAATTGATTTCCCAGCAGCCCCAAACCCTGTAACACATAAGCCTCGGCGACAGACCGAGCTCAGTGACACAAATTCTTTCTCGCCGGTTATCAGATACCGCTGCCTTCGACAGCTTGAAGGGCAATGAATGGACGGTTTCACAGCGAATTCCTCAATGTAACCCTAGCATATGCTAAGTAAGGCGAAAAAGCTACTGTAAAATGTAAAACCTGGAGTTTCAGACAAACACAGGTGCATGTATTCCAGAGCAAACAGCCTAAGCGAGTCTGTGCAGAGAACGCTAAACAGACGGCCTTCTCACAGCACCTAATCCCTATACATACAAAAGAAATATATATCTCTGTTATCTACTTCCTTCTGACTTTTAACAGAAAAAGCAAGTGTACCGGTCAGTTACAGTAAAGCAGTTCATTGCGCCAGAAAAGAATACTTTTTTACAAATTAAAACAAATTCTAAAACAATAATTTAGCACTTCAATTTACACTTTGCTCTAAAATGAACGTACATGGTGTTTGTATTAACATAAAAAAAATCTTTGTAACACTTTACTTGAGGGGCAGAAGCAGCTTAGTAAGTCAGTTACTACTCAAGTACAAATCATGAACGAACATGCAATCAATACATAACTAACACTGAGTTTCTGTAGGTGAGAGAAAGCTGGCTGTGAAGTTCAGCCACCCACAGTGACAGCCAGGGAGCTGGGGGGTTAAGGGCCTCGCTCAAGGGCCCACAGACGTGCCAAGCTTCCGATCGCAGGCGCAGAGGCTTAGCCCACTGAGCCATATGCTGCCCCCATATATATATAATGTATATTACATATTTACTGTAAAAATAAATATGCAGTATACATTTATAAATCAAACTCATAATGAACTAAATCCTGTCTAAATCCCGTGTTCTCTGCTACCGAGTATGATCACTTGTCTGTAGAGACAAACATCCCTATAACCATAATTATTTTTTTAGCCCCATCTGAATTTCCTGGGAAAAGTGTCTTAAAATCCATGGGAAGACTAACCTGCAGTGGCCGTTTCTGCCTCCGGTCATACACACACTCGGATGATGTCGTCTCAAATGAGTTAAGCCCATTGGATGTGTTTCCAGCGACATATCCAAGTGTGGTATATATAACACAGCCTTCAAGACAGTCTTATCAAGTGCTCCCTCTCTGTTGCTGTATTTTATCGGGAAACTAAAAAGTTCCAGAACTGCTGATTATGACTGACTAGAACCAGCATGTCTATTTTCTATGCCGAACACCTGCTTATGAATTAAGGAGTGGCCTGTGTATAGAAATGTATCCATACGTTTCACTGTGCATTCCAAACCTCAGATGATGTAACCAAAACCAGGCACATAGCCTCAGAGCAAAATTTTGGGTTTAACGTCCCCCTGACCCTGAAATTAATTTACACCTGATTCACCGTTAACGGTGTTGCCCAGGTGTGATTACCTGTCAACACAGGTGCGCGTCCGGCTGCTGTAGAAAGTCCCCAGGGCGCAGACACAGCCCTCCTCGCACTCCCCCCCACAGTGCTGGGCGACAGTGGCGGACGGGCAGCGGTGCTCACAGGATGACACACATGTCCCGTACACCATCGTCTCTGGGCAGGTGACGGCTGGGGCGCGGAGGGGAGAACCGTATCCTTAGGGGTTACCAAGGAAATGACGAGACACACAAACCCCTACACGCCACGTGCACTTACCGCAATCTGGGACATGGGCCCTGAAGTCCACCGTGACACCATGCTTCCTGCAGCCGCGGGCATAGCCCGCCAGAGCCGAGCAGAGGCACGGGCGGCCGCACTTGCATGTGTCGGCCCTGCAGCGCTGCTGGAAGGGCAGCGGGCTCAGGAGCGCGTGGCAGGCTGAGAATGGGGCCTGGTTGAGGAGCTCACACATCTCGGCTGCGTAAGAAGCTGGGCGCACACAGGCACAGTAAGCATGTTTATCAGGATGTGTCACCGCTTAGACAGCACTGTGTCTCTGCTCAAGCCATGTAGCAAATCAATCAATCTGATATAAAACAGGTTCACTAATCAATACGCTTTCAGCTGCTCTGGGAATAACAGGAACGGAGTGGCAGTGATTCTCTATTCATGTTTATGTGTATGTCCTGTAAACTGAACGAAAGCCATTACCTCATGAGTGGAAGTGTAATCTGAATAAATGTAGAGATCGTTTCCAGCGGGAGCATGGGGCAACAGAGGACCTGTTGTGCTACCCGGATTTGTTTTGGTGGAGGAGAAGCGTGCGGGGATTCGTGGGACGAGGGGAGAGGCCAGGGCCATTGTCACAGCCAGGGGGAGCAGGGCGGTGCCTCCGGAGGCGTGGCAGTGATGGGGAGGGGCTTACCTGCCTGCTGGTGTGTGTCGCACGGATCGAGTTGCGGGACGCTGGGGCTTTGCACGCAGGCCGAGGACAGTTTCCAGGAGTTTCCGAACAGCGGTGGCGTGCTCTCAATCATACCTGAGGGAGAGCTGAAAATAAGGATAGGAACAGGGCAGGGCAGGAGGGGGGCTTTAAAGGCTGAAGCAAAATTGCAACTCCACCCGAAAATGACAATAAGCGTGTCCTGTTCACTGCCAGATGCCATCCGAAGGAAACTTGGTCATGCGCATCATCTGATGACATTAGGAGATAATTCACGAATTTGTTAGAATGTGGTCTGAAAGTCTTCATGTCAATATCCATCAGCACATTCTTTTATATTAACCGTACTTAGTTTCTTTTGAGCACAGTTTCCATTTACATATGAAGAGTGACTGACTAAAGTCTTGAATTTCATTAAAATTTCAATTTCAATGCACCAACACTATTTTAAAACACTACTATAAAGAAATATATTGTGTGGAATAAAATGCATAGAGTTGAGAAACATACCTTTACACTGAACATACTGTCCATGACAGAGGCATCTAGTATAGTGTGGGTTTATGTTATTTTTTAACTACCAGAGATTCCTGTACTTGCAGGGGGAGGCTACAGGAGAGCTGGGCAGACAGCACAACTACATAAAAGCCGACTTGTGGGGGAGAACTGCAAGACCATACGGAAGAGCTTACAGGAAGTCATCTTGACTGTTCCCATTGAAGGTGCCACACAGCCCCACGGTGTCGTCCTTCCAGGACTCGTCCACCTGAAGGTACAGCCGGAACTCCCCCCAGTTGTACTGCAGAAGGAGCCCCTGGGCTGCCCTCACCTGCAGGAACATCGAGGACAGCTCCTGGATATGAAACACCTCTAGAGAACAAACAGAGGCACTGGTTAGTTTGGCACCTCAGTGTGGTACATCTGTAACAACTGAACAGTGTGCAGCACTGGAGGGATCTCCAGCCAAAGCCAACGTGTAGGCCACAGTGTTTATAGAAGATCGTTACCTTACTAGCTATCTAAATGATACCCATTTTTGTGTGAAGCCTTAAGAGACCAAGCAGAAGAGCACTTATTACTGACTGCTCATTGTAAGTTACACAGTTAAAGAACTTTCCACAAATGGATACTGCATATAATTACTGTACTGCAGATTCTGTACTGGCTTTGCAAGGCACGTCTTCTAATATTCTTGCGTTTTTACATTATAAGCAGCACATTTTATCAGCATTCAGTCTTTAGAAAAACCTTCTTTGATAATAATATAGTATTAAACATCTAATGTCTGTTGTTGAACCTGTATTAAAATCTTTAAAGAATCTGTCAAAAAAAATCTCTCAGACTTACTAAAGCCCACCACAGAGCTTATACAATTCAATACAGATGTAAGCTGACAAACTAGTAAAAAACGATAAAAAATGTTCACCTTAGATATACATGATATAGCCTGATTATACGAGACGAGCAACTTGAGTAGCGATAGACGAATACAGAATAATCACTAAGGTCATATCGCTTTATCCTGTTTTGAAGCTATTCTGGTATTACTGTCCCTTTGAAGCTATTCTGGTATTACTGTCCCACAGAGACCCAGCCACATGCTGCATCCATCACGTTAGAGGCAAACATCTCCCTGATCTGATTGGTTGGCAGCTCCTGCTCTTCGCACATATACTTTACATGCAGGAGTCAGTTTCTCCACTTAAGCATCATGAAGAACTTGAGCAATAACACGAGTCGGCATGAGAACATGGGAAAGAGGGTTCCCGCGGAGCTGTATAATGCCACGTTTCTTCTGCTGGCCTTTGTTCCATTGAGTCCGTCTGCAGAGCGGCTGTCACCCAATCCAGCTGAGCCATCTCCAGACTGCGGGCGGCCGTGCGGCCGAGAGTGCAGAGCAAGGGCAGCGGGTGCGAGCTTACCGTCCAAGTAAGGCAGGGAGATCCTGTACTGGCCGGCCACGAACACCTCGCCCCCGTGGGTCATGGTGACTTCTGTCTTTGGGTCCTCATCCATGACCATGGTAACAGACTGGATGCAAACGCCATCGAGATTCTGCAAGGACATTGGTAATAATGGGGACGGTTTATTTGGGGTTTATACTGATTCAAGACAGACACAGTCCTAGAGAAAAGTGTATCATTTTAACAATGAGTGCTTATTTCTGTTATAGCTGATGGACAGTCCTTCAAGTCAATAATTTTGAAAATTATGTAAAAAGTCTGCTGATGGGCTGTCAACTAGCCTCTTGCACTGAACGACATGCAATAAAGTCAGGTTTTATCATCCAAAATGCTTTTGTTGTCGTTATAAATCAGTTATATCTACATCTATGTTAGCCTCTCCCAGGGAAAAAAAAATCACAGGAATATCCCTGTTTTCAGGTCTGTCAGCTGTAATTTGCGAGTTTCTTCGCTACGAGAGCCAACCCTCAACAGAAGACAGCATAGCTATGTAAGCAAAGCTGGTTAGAAGCAGGAGTTTTGATCGTTATCCAAGTGACACCCTAACAGCCAGGGAAACTCAACCTGGCAGCGAATTATCAACCCGTATGAATTCTTCCTTTCATAAGTGCCGAGGCCGACGATCAGTCGCGGACATCACATGGGCCGCTGTCCTGTCGCCGCGGCGTTTCGCGGAATCTCTCCCACCGAAAAGCACTCTCCATCGAGCCACTACAAAGAGCTTCACTCCGCTGCTCGGGAGGCAGATAAGGTAATCCAGGGCAATTTGCCGTCCGATCGCCTGTCCGAAGAGTGTCTGATACTGTATTACAGAGCTACTCACTGCATGCTGAGTTGTGGCATCAGTGACTCGGAGGCCTGCGACAAAGTGGAGGCATTTAGACGGCGAGGACGCCGGCCCTTTGTGTCGCCCCGTGTTTTATCTAACACGGCTTTGGAGGGTTTGATCATGACACAACTCCACTCCAAAAGCCTCTTTATCTAATCTCCCCCCCCATCCTGAAAGTGGCCATTCCCGCACAATTACATTAAGTGCGATGCTGCAGAATGCTTCCCATAAACACGTAGCCACAAATTCAGTTTTTGTGCAGTAATTGCGGCAGGATTCACCGAGAGCACCGGACTGTAACCGAATCCTCTAACAGGGACAGACGCCACATTCATTAGGACCTTTACATCGCTCTCTGGGGGAATTAAACTGGATAGTCGGTGATGAGGGAAGACACGGCTGTTCAATTTACACTGATATGAAAAAACATATTTCTTATTATTCGTTCAACTTTCTCAATCTGCCAATGGAGGTTGTATCATCCCAGAATTACCTTACAAATGTATTTTACATATAGCTTACTCTTATTTGGCTGGGTGTTTTACTTCATTACCCTAGTTCAAAGCGCTTGCCTTCGTTCTGGTCACATGTCCAGGCCCATACCCCCCACACCCCCTGCCGGCCATCTCTACCTTGCAGTGAAATGACAAAGTGGTCCGGAACTCACCGGTCCGCATGGAGTATTTTGTATGGTGACGGTGAACCTCCCCGAGTTGCGGCTCTTGGCCAGGACGTACTGGCATGTGGCATGGAAGGTGTAAACGCGTCCATCGAAAGTCTCAAAGTGAATGTCTCCCATGACGGAGCACTCCCCTGCAAGGATGTGCAACATCAAACTTCGCCAACCGCACAAGCTAGAAACTCGACTTGTGCATAGTGGGGTGAGGTGTGTGTGTTGTGGGGGGTGGGGGGTGGAATACATCACGTACCTGGACAGCTGTGCTCTGAGCAGTTCCACAGTCCTCCCAGGCAGGTGCTGAAACCACAGCGAAATCACGGAGATGTCAACAGGTGGATAATGGCGCCAACTGAGATGAGTGTGGTGGAGAGGGATCGTGCTGGGAAGAGTGGGGGGCTCACCAGGTGTTGCACTCTTCCCGGATGGTCTGGCCCGGAAGGTAAACCATCCCGTGGTGCTCGCAGGGGCAGTCTGAGGCCTTCATGCAGCTGCCGTTCTTGTAGATCTGATCTGGGAGAACATGGGCATGCCAGGTTGGCGCTGGGCCACGGCCAGGCAGGTCGGAGGCCCGGCAGCCTCAGATACACCTTAGAAGCCATGGCCCCAGCCTCACCTTCGCCGCAGTAGCAGCCGTCCAGGCACTGCAGCTTGCTGTCGATGCAGAGGCGATCTACGCTGCAGGACACTGGGCAGCATGAGATGCACTCCTGGTAGATCAGTTCTGGGGGACACGAGACAACTGCAGAGAAGACAGGTGCCAACAAGCCATCAGCGCTGACCGTGTGGACTGGCATTCATGCTCATCTCACAGCTCCTCTGGTCATGGCTGTTGTGAATTAGCCTTGTGCTATAAGAATATCAGGGAGATATGCCCACAACCCCACTTTACAAAAAATAAGATCACAACCAGGGTGCCATATGGGGGTGGGAGTTAGGACAGGGGCCCTAAAAACTGAAACATAATTTGATTGGTCTGGCTTATTATTATTTTTTTTTTCATGGGGCCCAGAATCTCTAGCAGTTCTGACAGCGCCTCTGATCACAACTTGACTTTCCCAATTAGCTCAACCTTCTGAATTAACTAGCTACCACCCTAACCAGGGAGACTGGATAAGCCAGGAAGAATCAGAAGAGAGGAAGCTGAAAAACTCATACCACACTGCGGCATATGGTTCCGCCAGCCCTCTAGGGGGCGCTCAGCATGGGCACAGGCCCTGGCGTATTCCGTCAGCACCTGACACACTGCCTCGTTATGCGAACCCAACCTGATAACACACACAAGGTTATAAAAGGTTTACCTGTGTGAAACTCACACAGGCTGTTATACCAGCACCGTATGAAAATGTCTGTCTTCCCACCAAATCTTAAGTTAATCATTAATGGTGCTTCAGCAGGTTATAGCAATCAAAAGAATAAAGGTGGGAAATGAAGCAGAACAAGTAGCAAAATCATAGTTCTTACCCAACAAATCTAAGGCTAAAGATTAATTACCATGAATTAAAATAAAATGCGGAGAGTTATTTATAATCAGACGGTATTTTAACACACCTTGGCAAAGAGGATCACTATCAAAAATCTCTCAAACAAGGAGGGGTATATTTATGGAAATTGAGAGAAGCAACGACGACCTTGATAGCTATGGAGCCTATTTTATATATTTTAAATTACTTACAGGCAAAGATCATTTGAGCAACTGGCCATGTAGGGAAACGGGCTCACAAACTCGTGGCAGGTCTTAAAGGGATCCTCAAGCAAAGATGCACACACCTCCATCACTTTCTGAAGAGGAACAAGGAAATCACAGGTAATGTAAGCCCAGTGCAAATCGGCCACTAGGCAGAGCGGGCTATTTACAAAACCAAAGCCTCCAGTTACAATCTGAGGTCTAGGTGGAAGAGGCAGGCAGAGCCCGGTACCTGCAGCGTGTCGGGGTCGAGCGCGGAGCATGGGGAGGGATAGCGGGAAGGTACCAAGGGACAGGTAGCCCGCTGGGGATCCACGTCCATCCAGCTGTTGCCAAACACAGCCAGGTCCTCAGTGAACACCCCTACAGAGTGTGGTCGACACGGATCAGTGCTCTGACCATATGCCGCCGGTGGAGCTCGTAAAAGGACCCCTTGTGTCCCTGTGTGCCTTCAAACCAATGATGCAGTGACTTAAAGGGTAAAGAGTAAAACTTGACACTGGAACTAACTAAAAACAAAATGAACTTTGAATCAAGTCAGTCGTTGCAGAAGACAAATGTCATATCTAAATACCAAGGTAATTTAATTCAATAAAGCCTTACAAAATATATGTATTAAAAAAAATAATAATAATAATGAAAAATGATATTCTATGGCCTCAGAACATTCTATATCTTTGGTGTCCGGAGAACATCTGAGATCCACCTACCATAGCTGGTTTTGAGGTCATCCTGGACGTCAGCATTGAAGTTCCCACACAGACCACAGGTCCTGCCCACGTACTCTGGACTCATCTTGATGTAGACAGAGGAACTGTGTCCCTCCCAGGCCAAGGTAAAGCCATGTGGCTGTGTCACCAGAATATAATGGGATATCCTTTCTAGCTCGACATCATGAACGCTGTGAGGGAGCTCCAAGCTGGAAACGGACAGTCAGAAAACCACATTATCATCACACTGTAGTTGGACACTCATGTTTTACATCGTTTTGAAAGTTGACCAATGAGTGTGGGGTGGGGGTGCCAGAAATGACAGGGGCCCTAAAAAGTGAAACATAACTGGATTGGTCTGGGGTGTGCTGTGAGAAGTATCCTATGTATCCATAGGATGGCTCCTCATGGTCATTGCCAGAGGATTTGAAAATCGGGGGGCTCAGCCCCATGAATAACCAGCTAAACATCGTAGACATATTTTGCAGTGGATTAATTTAGATAAATACTAATGGAATTTTTTTTTCTAATTTACAATGACAGGAACACAGTTTTTTTTTTATGTTACCGCCGCAAACTACAGCTTCTAAATTCAGTGAAAAGGGCGGGAGGCAGTCTGAGGTAAAATTTGACGGTAAAATTCACCACGGAAACTTGTTGTTGAGTTTTAAAACTTCACAGAAATGTTTTAAAATGTATATATTTATTAAATTGTATGCGGGTTTAGGATATGTTATAATCTCAGTTGTTCTTTTTGAATGAAAAAAAAATTGAGGTATAAAACCTTCATTTAGCTGCTGAGATTCGTAAATAATAATTAGTCATATAGAGAAATGATTGTTATTATGATTATAATGATTTGGGTTATTTCGGTTAAATTTGGGTTATTTTTCAAAGGATATTTTTAGACATCCTGAGGTAACATAACATGCTCCTATTACTGGTATGTATTGCCACATGAGTTCAGTGTAACGATACCGCATTGGTTACTTAAAAACATTGTTTTCTTTTACACGTCATTAAGTTTTGTAAAGCTTCATAAATTTCCAGCTTTAGCTAGTTGTCTCAGCATATACCTTCGTTTTCCTTTTACGGTTATGGAGCTAAAGCCCCCCCTAAAACATGCCTAACGACACCCCTGTTCATTGCTTTGCTTATGAGACAGGACACAGTACAATACCATGGTACAGCAAACTGTGATTACCTCTGTCCTCTGAAAGTCACGTCGTGCTTTTGCAATCTGATCTCCCCCTCCCATGGCAGGAAGAGGCTGATAGATCGCGCGCATGAGTACGGCGATCTGGGACAGTCGGGATCATTGTGCACCTGTGCAGACATGACACTCTCATGGAGAAATCCTCATGGCTGACTTTAGGAGAGTCTCCAAACATCAAAGTACAATCTCCAGACTATACTGTGCTGACACAAAACATCCATCTCCAAGAACAGCCCTTGGGCAATCAGAGTTACCCGTGTTTGATTGGCAGATAAATTATATTAAAGTAGACAATGGCAATAAATTCTTGGCTCAAGCAGGATCCCATCCTCTTTCCCATGGACTAATTCCTCTTAGTGGGTCCCCAGACAAAGTAAATTTTGTTCTAGATGTTCTAGAGTACCAGGTGAAGCAGGTAATTACGGCATTAAATGGTAATTGACAAAAATGACTGTAATAATGAGATCGCTTTCACTAATCTGCGGGGTAAATAACTTCCTCTAGCTAAGACAGTAGAACCAATATGGCGCTTGCTTCCTGAAGAGGGAGCTCATAGAATCTGCGTTCTATGAAGGAGAAAGCTATCAAAGGAACAATAATACATCCCTTACTATTATTGGAACAGGAACAGGAAAGGTTTCCTATGCTGTACTGATTCACCTACAACCCACTTGTTCAAAGAGCATTTCTTAATATGTAGTATTTCTCTTTCATTCTGGCACAAGTAATAACACATTGCTCCATTTCCACCAATTTTTACAACAAAATTTAAGTCCTGTAAAATGTACTATAGGTAAGACTGTATTTTTCTCTTTATTTGCAGCCTTTATTTGCAAAAATTTGTGGTTTAGTAAGTTTGTGGTTTAGTCCTCTTGCACATATCAGTTTTAAAAATGATCATGCTTGCTCGTGTTTGGAAATTATAGCTTGGGTGTTTGCTTGGCAAGTTGGCTGCTTATTAAGCTAGCGCTCTGCCTACGGCTGTATGTCAGCATTTATCTTTCCACCAAGTCACACCATAAACCAAAAATATCCCCAGCACAGTTTCATAATTACATTTTTTTTTTGCAGTGTTAAAACTAGCTGACACACATTATCCGCTTATACAGCTGTACACTGGTACACCACCCAAGACAAGAATCGAACCTACAACCTTCTAAATAAAGGCATGGCTGCCCACTGACACGGGACGCTTCACCTGCCTTTTGGGTGTGGTGTCATGTGTCATGTGACAGATGGCTTACCCGCACATTGCAAATGACCACAGACCATGACAAGTTAACAAAGAAAGAGAAAATGAGAATTGGGTCTTAATGCGCACTTCACCTGGATGACAATGCTGGACGGCGTAGTATCTTCACAATCCCGGACCAGGGTGTAGGTACACCTGCCCGGGAAGTGGTAGTACAGCCCATCGAAGGTCTCGTAATTGTACTGTCCCCATGTCCGGCATGTCATCTCCCTTTCCATCCCCGAATTCGGAACTGCCACAATCAATCAGGAAAATTGAACAGACTTCAGCACAACATATTCATGAAACCGTTCTTAGCTATATCGACCACCAGCAAAAAAAAAAACTGTTTGTTCAGGGCATCTGAAATAAGTGTGCTGATCTACCAAGCGGAAAGTGAAGTCAAAGCAGATGACGAGGTGGTTTGCTGTAACCTGTCTGGCAGCGGATTCCAGTTGCTCGGTATAAGCTGCAGTTGCAGGAATGTGCGTGGCTGCAGCGGCCTCCGTTCAGACAGTCGACCCCACAAGTTTCTGAAAAATGTTGAGTGCATGGAATCGGAATGCAAATTACATTCTCTGAAATAAAAATCCAGCATGCGGTATATTTAAAAGTTAAAACGACGCCTTTAAATGTAAAGTCAATACAAGTAATCGAAAACGACTTTTAATATGCAGCAGAGTAGCTGACCTTAGAGTCATCAATATGGATAGGTCAGATAAAGCCTGACTCATTGCAGGCATTTAGCTCCGGCTAACGACGGCTCGCCAACGTTGCCAACATATGGCAGGTGGCGGGAAGGGACAGCTGGAACGCTATAGCAGCATTCAGTCCGCCACGCTACCGCGACGCATGGCGTCAGACATCCCTCGGACAGGGCGGGAGTCGGAAGATCAATGGCTTCGCCTCTGCTCTCTCACGTCTCACCGTAACCCGGGGAGACGTTGAAACAGAGGTCAATTGTTTTGCCATTGACAAACACCGAAACTTGCCCTGAGATAGCCCACCGCACATTGACTGCATTTTATTTGGTTTGAAAGAAGACTGATTCCCATTATCTTCAAAACATAGAGATACTGTATTATGGGTACTTAAGCCATGATGTTTTTCCCGATTAGGGCTACCGAGTCTATCGAAATGGCAGCAAATGCCGATGTAGGCAATTACGCCGACTCCATTTTCAGAGATAATGTCAACCTTTGTGCGAAGACGAGACTGCCCCCCCAGGTACCTGTGGCTCTGCGCAGTGATGGCTTCACAACTTCTTCTGAACTCGAAGATGTGTTGGTAGATACTGCTGTAGCTGCTGAAAGTATCGCCTTTTCACAGCATTTTCCAGCATAGAAAAAAAAATGGTGTTAACAGATGCCAAAACTACGTCCATGCAACTTTTGTGTTTATCCCAGTACTCCCTGTTGTAAGCAAAACAATCAAACTATTCGGGCTTATGATCAGATAGCATTAGATGTACATTTCCCTGCTGCCAGTTGAGTGCTGGGCCAATATCTTGGAAAGAGAAGAATGTGTCGTTTTCAAAACTAAGCCGTTGTAACTGGACCTACATCATTTAATTAATTGTGTTAGCGTTTTTGCCCTGTAATCAAAAAGCACGCTGAGCTCTCAGGTGACAGATTAATAAAGAAACAGATTAAAGGCAAGACTTTGAACCGCATCATGTACCCCTTTTTTAATTCCACACAGATTTAAGACTTTACCAAATAAATCCTCTGATTCAGGAATAAGATTAAAAAGTTTTACCTTTTCTTTTTACTAAAGTCAACGAAAGCAGAAGGATTGTATTGTAAACGGGGTTTCTAAATTATAAAAGTTTGAATTTTAATATTAGAAGTGATGTGAGAAAACCAAGCGGAGACATATAAGACTACGCTCAAGGGACAGATTGAGAGCGCATCGCTGGTCATAGGAGCCGCCGGGCCGGTTCGCCTTGGATAACCCAACGAAAGCGAGCTGCTCTCTCCTCGTCAGCGAAACTCAGAATGAACCGAATTTGGGGAAGGAGCTCAGTTTAAGCCTGATTTAGGTCACTAATGTCATAGTAATAAAGCAGGATTTGGACAAGATGAATTGCATTTACTTGAATTACAGTTAATTACGTTTCTTTTAACGTTTTTTCCGTTTACATTACTCCTCTTCAAGTCTAACATTGCGGATGCACCCACGTATGGTGCACAATCGACCGTAATTCAGCTTTCAGTTTTTAGCTATAATTAAACCAATACGTATTTGAACTCGCCTTGCGTTTCTATTCGTGTCAATAAAATGGAATTGAATGATGAATATACATGATCATACAAATAAATAAATGAAACATTATTATCCAGGGAATTGCAAACGAAAGAAGGCGAGTAGGAGGGAGAGTTATACCATGGAGTTAGATATGTTCCAGGTAAGAACACGATCATTGTAACTTTTATGACATTGCCTCCTTCTGATGTAAATACATTTCTCTTTGTTCTATGACACTTCAAGATATTTTACATATTTACTGGAGCTGCTACTTAATGTCGCCGACATGCTCTTTCAATGCAGCGTTTCAAATCAGTAGCCCTAGACCCCTACCTTCGCTCCTTGGGAACCGGTATCCCGTTTCGGCACCATTATACTGCTGCTTCTGCTGTTGGGAAAAGGAGAGAACAAGGCACGGTTTGTTCCTCACACGCAATCGGCATTTCTGTCGGTCAAGAGGCACACATAGACTACAGGCAAAGAAATAGGCATGATATATTAATACAGCCAGAATTAAAGTTCTTTGAAGGTTCTGGTAAGGTGAAGAAACACAAATTTCTTGGATTAAATGAAAGTAAGTACATTCAGAAAACCGACAGAAAACTGACACTTTTACATCTTAAACAATTATAGGTATTATGTTCCATTAAATACAAGGATGACCAGAATATTTCTAGTATATATCATATAGTATGAGTGATCTACTCCAGAGTTCCAGTTACCTTTCCAGACCATGCCAGTAAGTTAAATTTACGCTGTCAGCGCTCCACGACACTGCTGGAGAAAATATCAAGCGGACATGAATAACATACATTTTACTGATTTTTATTTGAGATATCGTACCAATTCAATCAGAAGAATCGTAAATCATTTTGCAAACTGATTATAATTAACAGATAAATCGCGATGCATCGCATGTACTATACAAAGCTGCAATAATTAATTGCACTTCGACTTACCTTGGTTAATTTGCATAAAAAGAAACAATAAAAAATATCCTCTTCGCTTTCTGGTGAGACCTAAATAAGGATCCATTCGTGATACATATGATCCACGTTTCGGTGGAATCACTTTCTCCCCAAATCCAGTGGCAAAAATTATTTAGCTGCAACAAATACGCATTTTTTCAAACATTATCTGGAGATTGTTTGTTTCCACTTTGGTTTCCACAAACTCCCGTGTTAGATCTGGGGGCATCATTGCTCCATGGTTAAAGGATGACGGGTCCAACCTATTAGCATAATACATTCAGACAGGTACCTTCCGAATATGCAAATGAGTACGTGCATAATCGCCACAGAGACCTGAATACATGGGCAACGATTTCTCATTCGTATTTGTGCACAATTTTTCACCGTTATTAGACTCCTAAAATTTATAAATAAGGGATAACAAATCTTCTGTGTAGTTAATTGGCTAGATCTTGTTCAAGTTATATAAAGAATACGCGTTAGTCGTCGGTTCGTCGAATTGATCGCAGGACATTGTTTGTGATAACCAATAACCGTGTTATTATCTCGCGTTAGCATGCGGAATAACCTTCATAAATGGCCTTACGTGAATCTGAAATGCCGAACATTACATATTCTTTAAGAACACATACTTTCGTGCCTCAAATTGGCTGGATAAGGTTTGGCGCCTTCTACTGGTGTGATTGCAAAACGATTAACAATACCTTCTCCTCCCGGGGTCTAAGAAAGTTGGTTTGTATATTATTGTAGTTTTTGTTGTAATGGACAATCGGCCATTCCAAAGGGTTGCATGGATTATAGGACGAATATAGCCTAATATTACTACTGCGTTAATATAAATGCATATACTGGTATATTTAATGGACTGTGGGGCAGCTCAGGTCCAGATGTTGCCTGATAAAAATGAGTGAAATAATCCGACCAGCCAAGAGTGGAGGACTGGCTAAATTTTTCTGGAGAATTAGTTATTTGGGGATTGCCATACTGGAGCTTCTGAAATCTCCAAATATCTCCTACTTCTTAATGTTTTTCTTTAAAAATGGTTGATTTCAGGCCATTTTCAATCGATTTTTTTTGTTTAACCGGGAGATGACTCTACCTGTGCCATGGAGACGAGAGTAATGCGTAAAACGGCAGAACTTAAATTATTTTTAGGGCTAAACTTAAACATGGATGCATGAGAAAACAAAAGGCAGTGCAGGAGAATCATTACTAATTCGTAAGACTTTGCAAGTCTGAATAATATCGCTTATTAGTATAGGTGTTTTCATCTTTATCTATGTTCGTCTCTAATTGACGGAATATGCCAAATTGAAAGCACCTCCAGAACACACTAACAGGGCTAACGCACGTTGCGATACGGGCTGAAGACCTGCGCTCCTGAGTCTGCGTGGAGTTTATGAATCGCCCTGCCGGGCATCACACTGACACAGATGCGACACTTTGAGTTACACTCCACCCAGCGTCCGAGTAGCGCAATTACACGGTGACCGAGCGACGATCGCCCTTCCTGCTACGCTGAGAAAGGACTCGCGCTTTCTGCTCAGCCATGGAAAGAAAGGTTGCCCGGGAGTTTAGGCACAAGGTAAGAACATCAATTGTCTTAATGAATTAACAGAATGCGGTATTGAATACAACGAATATTAATCAATGACGTACTGCGGTTTGTAAGGCTGCTTCGAAGAAGAAAGTGATGCCCTATGAACCCGTACCCTGGTAGAGGGGGATGGGTATCACATTATACAGTTCAGCGCAAAAAGGAACATATGACATAAGGCAACTACAACATGCAGTCGTTGGAATACCGTGTGTTCCTGCAGGTTACATTACAGATTAAAGTTAGAGATGATATTCGATATGAGCAAGTGTTTTGAGGGAACAACGAATTCATTTGATAAATTAATACAACATCACTGACCATATTTTAAGTCTATATGACCGTTTTATATGATTGTATCTTGGTTAAAAAGCTGGCAAATCCTCAATTACTGCATAAGATCCCACATAAGAAATTACCTGATGACGTATTCGCTTCATAGTAGTTTCTGATTGGCTATTATTGTTAAGGTAAGACTCTAAGGCGCAGGTAACGAGTCACCTGGGTCATTGATCTTCTTGATTTAACTGCTTTTGTTTTCAAATACAATTCTTTTTGTTTCGTGTTTTATTTTGTGATTGGAAAGCAAAAATTTGGTCAAGTGTTTATTATTTTTGTGATGCCGGATCGGCTGCGATGGCAAAATAGCGAAGTGGACGGAACTGCGCTTCAGTGGTCCTGCCTTGTTACTCTGCCCCGTTATACATACTGGCGACGTCCACAATGGCTCGTTCACTGGCGGATAATTTAGGGGCGCTTTCAGAGGCGTGCAGCCAGGCGGAATGGAGCGGCTGATTTACTGCGGCTCTGAAATGGGAGTAGCGCCAGTGCGCATAATACGAAACGAAAAGATATCCGAGGGATTTATTTAGCCCTTTGCGGATGTTTTACTGTTTTGTAAAAGTTAATTATACATGTACAAAATATTGATCTAATATGCATATAATTTATAGTTGTCTGATAGAAACTCCGGACTATTAAAACAGCATAATTACATTTAATGACCATGAGTCACTATCCTCCAGAATCTCACCCAGAATGTTCTTGCAGTTTGTGCTGTCTTCTTGCTTTGACCTGATACTGGATGAGCTGTTGTATGGGTGGATAAAATCATTATGGTGTACACTTTTAAAAAAATAATACTAGGATTTATACAATGACGATCCCACCGAGAATAAAAAGAAAAACTATTACAACACAAAGACCTGGAAAACTTAAGTACTGGGAAAGAGTCCTGATTTTATTTTTTATTATAGAAATCTGTTTCTGCTTTATTGAATTTAACTTAAAATGCAAATTCATGCATACCCTTCATTGTAAGTCCTACTTCCCGATGCTTTCATGTATAATCTGGGCTCTTACTATGATTTTGGACTGGATTACATTTCTAGAGGTATTTCAGAAGGGAGTCTGCATTTCAATTTTGTTTTGGAGGGCCATGAATCTCCCTTAGGTATAAATAGGTTTGTCCACAAACTGGACACAGACCATCAATGCTGTAAGGTGACACTACTGTAATCCATCCTTCCTCACGTCATGCGACGTGGGAAGCGGCTGTTTGTGGCAGCCCAGTAGAGGCAGGGATCTGAATCAGAGGCCTGCAGTGCCACTGCCGAGTATCCCATAAACACCCAGAGAGCATCTTCTCTGGCCACAAGCGTCTGCGGCGAGGCCGCCGTGACGGGAAATGTGCTACATCAGTGACTGGCCCAAGCGTTTCCTCAAAACGTTCGTGCAGCAGTATAGCCGCTATCAGGTAAGTCACCATTACAGATCTACTCTTTGTATTTCTCATTGAGGCTGGGAGCGCCATGTCCTAATATCTAAATTATGGTTGTGGAGGCCCCCCTCCCCCACCTTGGTTATGACAGCCGTGTTATCTCTGACTATCCACATCTAGTGATCAAACTGTCCAAAGGTTTGTTTGTTTTCTAGGTGGAGCAGCTGATAGACAATGAGGCGGAAAAAGACTACCTTTATGACGTGCTCCGACTGTACCATGAGTGAGTGCGTTCACGACGCTCGACCCCCGCGGACATCTCCGCTATGCGTATGATTAACGACTCGGCGTGATTAACGCTTAGACCTTACGGTCCAGCACTATGGGGTTTTCGCAGACGGTCCACAACTTGTGGATGCATGAATTGTAGGTCTGTGAAGATGGCAGTCGGTTTTCAGCATGCTATACAGAAAGAGAACATTGTCCTACATGTTCGTTTCGGGCATGTTGTGGTGCTACACTTCACTCAGTGTTCCTGACTCTTCTAGTGGACAACAGAATTGCAAGGAACTGTTGGGATATATGGTTTCCATTGAGTCCAGTACTACAAAAGCAACTGAATGAAGTGAAATGTAGCTGCAGAGCAAGTTTCCATGTGATCTTTGTGTGGGGGGGGGACATAGTTTTGTTTCACTCCAGTCAGGTGTCCAGTTCTCCTCCTTTGCCCCTGACCCAGATGAACCCTCTATTCAGAAAAGCCTTCGCTTCTGATATGCGAGTCACCGATGAAATAGCCGATGTAAATAATTCAGCAGGTCAGCAAATTCATAAGAAACCTTCATACAATGCCTCTGGTCAAGCCTGGTACCGTTTTATTTTATTTTATACATTTCAAGCTTTCATAGCTTTCCAGAATAATCACAGCCATAGTGATTATTCCGTTTACTCTTCCTCGGATTGGAGGGATTTTACAATTAACTATTAAATCATGCAGCAAGGCATTGAATATACAATATCTGTATGTAGTACAAGATTTGATAAAACTTGGTTTTAAAGAATGGGACGGCACAGCGGTTACCGGTGTCATCTGTGGGACCCGGATTCAAGTCGTAGCCCATCATGTGTGGAGTTTGCATGTTCTCCACAGATCATGGTGATGTCCAATCCAAAAAAATGCTAAGGTGAATTCGAAATTGCCAAATTGTGAATGGTCTGTGTGATCTGCACTCTCAGAAAAAATGGTAATAAAATTTTCCTTTTGCATGTCACTGTGGCTGTACCCTCAAGGGTCTGCCAATAGTACCCTTAGCTGCAGGTAATTGTACCTTTTAAGGTACAAAAATGGACTCAGGAACATTTCTGTACCATTGATGGTACATTAATGCTGTTTGTACAGCATTATTCCCCAGAGTCCATTTCTGTACCTTACAAGGTAAAATTACAATGGTAGCCCCAGTGACAAGCCAATGTACAAATTTCCACCCTATTTTGTGAGAATGTATGATGTGTTGGTGCCCCATCCTGAGTTATTCCCTACCTTGTGCCCAAACCTTCTGGCATGTAGCATAGGACAAGTGGGTACCGAACGGATGGATTTAAAGAATAGCATATACCGTAAGGTTATGAGAAATTTAAAATTCTCTGAATATGACTCCAGTTCTAATCCCATCCAGGATATACCCTTGCCTTATGCCCTGTGTTTTCAGGAATAGGCTCCAGACCAGAGTTGGAAAGTTCAGGTCCAGAAAGTACAAATCCAGACCAAGGTGGATCTGAACTTTCCTCCTCTCTTCTACACCACCCTGTGACCCTCCTCAGAATAATGGGATGGATGACTGCAGCTTTCCCAGGAATCATTGTTTTCTACATTCCACAGATCCATGGACCTCCCAGTGCTGGTGGGTGATCTGAAGCTGGTGATCAATGAGCCTAGCCGGCTGCCGCTCTTCGACGCCATCCGCCCCCTGATCCCTCTGAAGCACCAGGTGGAGTATGACCGGTTGACTCCTAAGAGGTCACGGTGAGTGTGAGGAGGCCCTGAGTTTCCAGAGCTTGACACCCAGGCCTTACTATTTAGTGAGATTAGATAATAGGGAGTAGAGATTAGAGTTTAGAGAGCATCAAGCAATGAAAAAGTTGAACCATAATCAGGGCTTTTTCTGTTGTACTGGGCTCAGATTAAATTCCCTGATTTATAGTCAATCACAAGTGCAAGATCAGTGAATTGCCTTTAAAAAGTCCACACCCGCCACACGTGGGAAATAATGTTGGAATGTAGCAGCGATATCAGAGCTGACCTGAGTGAGAACAGTGCTGTGGCAAAGGAGAATCCATGAATGAAACTTCCAGCTAACATGGTGAAGGAAGATCAAATCACACCATTACATGGTACAAGCAATGGACAATTGGCCTTAATTAAGAGATAATAAGCATGTAACTGCAGTGGCTGCCTTATCTCTGGTGCTGTGTATCTTGTTCAGATGAGAGAGGATGCTGGTAACTTGATCGCAATCATGCTTTCTAACATAATCATTGAAAAGAAACTTTTTCTTCCTTTTCAATATACTTAAAAGTCCAAGCACCAGCAGGAATGTGAACCTGACAGCAGTGTGCAAGAAGCGTGAAACTGGTGGGTCACATGACGTTATCCCGTCACCCCCCCACCCCTTTGAATGTTCAGGAAATTGAAGGAGGTGCGGTTGGACCGCACACACCCCGATGGGCTCGGTCTGAGTGTGCGGGGTGGTCTGGAGTTCGGCTGCGGTCTCTTCATCTCCCAGATCATGAAGGACGGACAGGCGGACAGCGTGGGGCTGCAGGTGAGGGGGGGGGGGGGCGGGGTGGGGTGTGGCGGAGGCCGACAGAGGAGAGGCTCCTGACCTTTCTTCTTGAGTGCTCTTTTTATTAACTAAGTGGCTCTACATGAAAAGTCCTGTGAAGATTCACTTCACAAGGCACACTGGTGAAGGGGGCTTTTAATTAGCCGTGACGCAGCTGTGCTCAGTATCGAGATGAAATGGTGGTGGGGGAGGGGGGTCAGCACTATCTTCCACTGGGTTTGACCAAAATACTGGTCTGCAAACATAGCTGTGATTGCTTCAGCTCTCAGAATTTAATTATGCAGCATTTGTCTGCACTTAAATGCCAGCATCTGCAGTAATTATGAATGTGACGTGTTTTAATTAACATGAACAACAGTTTCCTCATGGACTTTGACTACAGGCATGAATATGGCAGAGGATGGGGGGGGTGGCAGGGGTGGGGCATTCAGTGCTTGAGCACCTGTTCCTTTTGCCCAAAGGCTTATACCTGCCTACTGTATATGAGTACTGAGAACCCTTTATACTTCTGTGCGCCAATGGCCACTAACTGAATCGACCGCTTTTACTATCGAGTACCTGCCACTGAAAAGGTCTCTGCACAGCGCTGGCTCACAGCAAGTGCCACTTAAGTCAGATTTTTAACCTTGACGCGCATTACAATGGTTTAAATAATTTAAGATATGCAGTTCTGCTGTTGTCCAGTAGGTGGTGTAGAAGACCACATATGTGTGCTGGGTAGCCGGCTGACAGATACGTATCACAAACTAATCATTTCAGTGACACACAGTCTTTATTCTTAAACGTGAGCTAATAAAAAAAAAGTTGCGAAACAGTCCTGGTAATGTGAATTCACAAAATTCACAAAAATGTATTTCCATGAAAAATTAATTAGTCTTTACACAATGAAAGACTGCTAGAAGGTTGTCACGAAAAACTAGTTAAATAACGGGGGGCTATTATTTCTCATGGTTTGCTTCAACCCCCGCCCCCAGATTGGTGATGAGATTGTTCGCATCAACGGCTACTCCATCGCCTCCTGCATCCATGAAGAGGTCATCAGTCTCATTCGGACCAAGAAGACGGTGTCCCTGAAAGTGAGGCGTAAGTTTGATGCCGTCCTCTACCTCAGGCCATCAGTAGCTGCCGCTTTTATGAGTCCGTAACATGTCATACATGAACGATACCTCACAAAGCAGCCATTTGTTATTCAGAATCACTGTTTTATGTAGTGTACTTGTAATCACTTTCTGTGATGGAGACACCACTAAACACTCCAGAGGTCATCAGAGAATCATCTAATCAGTTTTATTCACCATGAGTTGCTGTCAATAATTAATGAATGCGGCCTGTTTAACGACGTGCCGCCTTCCAAATCCATGACAGATGTTTCTCCACAGGCTTTCCTCTGAATCATTAATCATATCAGTCTTATTAGAAACAGATAGCTTTATTCTTTCTGACAATATTTTTACCAGATACTCACCACCACCAGCTTTTACTGAACAACTGAACCGCAGATAATATTTGATTGTGTTTTATTAAAACATCGTTCCTCTTTTACTGCAGATGTCGGGATGATACCTGTCAAAAGGTATTGTCTTTTCTCTTTAATTACCATTTTAATTTGTAATATGTAGTATATGTCAACTCTAGCTAATGGATTAGTGAAAGGATTTATGAATCTTGATAGAGATTATTTTGACTAGAGTCAAGCATTGCCTGTTAGAAATTTAATTATATACTATTTTGTGCCGCTGATTAGAAGCTTTGATTCATCTTACTACTAATGACATAATGAGAGGAGCCTGATTGGGCCAAAGCACTTAGGATGAAACCTTAATCAGGGCCGTCTTCCGCTTCTCTTCTCCAGCTCCACAGACGAGCACCTCCGGTGGCAGTTTGCAGACCAGTTTGTTTCCGAATCCGGGGTAAAAAAAAAAAAATCGTCCCTCGCCGATTTCCTCGGCCCATTCCTTTATCACCGGCCATCGCGCGCATCCGATGCTGACGTGAATCATTTTGACCACCTGTCGAACGTCGCTTCCACAGGACAAGAAAAGCAGCATTGCCGGGCTGGCATCAGTCACAGGAAAGGAGATCAAAGAGAAGAAGGTCTTCCTGAGTCTGGTAGGCACCAAAGGCATGGGGATCAGGTGAGTAAGCGCGAGGTGTGACGTAGGCCCCTCATTGGAGCATGTGAAGTTAACCTATGGGGCTGAACCCTGTGTTTCCTCAGCATCTCCAGTGGTCCAACGCAGAAGCCTGGGATATATGTGAGCAACGTAAAACCAGGATCTCTTTCAGCCGAGGTGGGGCTGCAGGTGAGTCTGACACTGGGGTCTGGATAGCAGAGGTGGATAGTTCAAGTCCAGAAAGTACAAATCCAGACCAAGATTTTATTTCAACCAACCAGTTAAGTGCTCTGTGACTGTGAGTCTTTATACTCAACTGATTGGTTGAATCAAAATTTTGGTCCGGATTTATACTTTCTGGACCTAAACTTTCAGCATCTGGGTACAGGTACAACCCTGGTACAGATTTGTTCCCCAAGGTACAAACAACATTAATGGACCTCAAAGGTACAAAAATGTTCCACAGAGTCCATAGACTAAAGGTACAGTTACCTACAGCTGGGGTACAATTGGCAGACGCAGAGGTACAAATTGGTATTTTTTTGACAGTGCAGTAATGTTAATTAGGCATAAATAAAATGCATTAATAATTTTAATCAACTCATGTTCTGCCTGAGCAGGGGTCATAATTTGTGTGATTGACACACACACAGGTGATGAGGGCAGCTATGTTTTATAGGTTGGTGACCGGATTGTGGAGGTCAACGGAGTAGATTTCACCAACGTGGATCACAAGGAGGTGGGAGTTTCTGTGGCTGTGTACCACCCACACGTGTTTACCATGACAGAGGAATGTGTACCAATTATAACGGACCACACTGCTTCCTTTTGTTCCTTTCGCAGGCTGTCAGGGTGCTGAAGAGTAGCAGAAGCTTAACTATTACTGTTCTAACTGGAGCTGTGAGTAACACGTCGGTCATGTCCCTGCTGAAAAAACTGTGCCTTTTCTCACCTCATAGCTGCTAGCGTCAGGAGTGCTGATAAATATTCTCCACTTGTGCAGAATGTCTTTTAAACAGTCGCCGTAGTTAATTATATGTGCTTGTTAATTTAATTAGTCTCTTCAGAATTAGGCTGCACAATACAATTGGGTGAAGTGAGTCAAGTCAATGAATCCTAAGAAAATCATGTGACCTTTGTTACATTTTCTATTGATTGGGGAGCAAGATTAAATGATCTGTCCATCTTCCCTTTTGACTCGATTTTTGAGTAGTGTTCATTAAGTGCACTAAATGGATCTTCGCTTAATGGATTTGCAATTAATTGGTCAACACGGTGACTGATTGCCTGAAGGTGATCGATGGAGAGGAGCTGCTTCAACTCTCTGACAGTAACACGGGTCCACTGGCCTCCTACAGGGCAAGGAGCTGTTCATGACGGACGAGGAGCGGCTGGCCCTGGAGGCGCGCAGGGAGCTGGAGCGCCAGGAGCTCATGCAACAGAAGCGGATGGCTCTGGAGGCCAATAAGATCCTCAAGGAACAGCAGGAGAAAGAGAGACTGTGGGTATCCCAGCATGCATCACTGCACAGTGACACTGCACTAGGCGCTGTGTATTAGGAGCATCAAAGCTTGTATTACATTTTTTCCAATTGTAAGGTAGCACAATATACAGCTCTTGAAAAAAATTAAGAGACCACTCTATATATTTTAAAAAATGTGGATTTTTAAATGGTGGTTTAATCCAGCTTCTGCTGGTAGAAGGCTACGCTGAGCAGCAGGTTGTGTCCGGTTTCATAGTACACAAGAACAAGATGAAGCAGGAGACACTGGGAACTACCGGAAACCAGCCAGGTAGAGAGTGGCAGCGACTTTCTAAGGCCAAAGATGGCTGTTAACTTATCTGACAGTTTCTCATGAATCGGAGGATGACATCAAGTGACGTTGAAAGGATTGCGAACCATTAAATGGTGTGAAGTACACTGCTAAGACAGTTCGTATCAGGCTCTTAGAAGCAGGACTGAAGTCCCATAAAGCAAGGAAAAAGGCCTTCATTAATGAGAAACAAGAAGAGCCAGGCTCTAATAATGTACATTATTTACAGACACGCACTTGCAAACATATATATCATTCACAGTTCATCCATCCATCCATCCATCCATCCATCATCCTCCGCTTATCCGAGGTCGGGTCGCGGGGGCAGCAGTCTCAGCAGGGAAA
>JAODKC010000021.1:4959297-4974958 GCA_026777985.1 Mormyrops attenuatus
GCCCCCACCTTCCCAGCATGCGGGCCCTGCCCCCCCCCAGGACAGGTTCGGGACTAGCAGTTACCATCACCCTATTACCCAAGATACCTACAGGTCAAGGGCCGGTTTCCACACGATCAGTCCCAGTGAGCAGTCCTATCCACCCAGCCCAAAGGTAGTGTCCATTTCTTAGCGCTTTCCTTTAAATGCAGTGTGATAGTACTCCAAATAGTATTAGTACTATCACAAATGTACAAATGTGATAGTACTAATAGTACTCCAGGTTTTTATGTAGTATTCATTGTCGCTTTTTCGTTATATTTTCTCTTATTTGCCCTACTTCATCACTGCTGTGGGACAAAAGTCACCCACTTGTGCTTACAAAGTGTCAAGTGATGTGACAGAGAAAGTGATTTGATGTGATTTAAATTACCATCATGACACGCACGAGTCTGGTGTTTTTAGCAAAATGATTTTTCTGGCTTCTTGCAAAGCAGAGTTTTGCTGTATTTAGCTATTGGCTAATGTAGACTTTTCTGGGGTTGGTATAACATAGTAAAGTCTGATTCTCCTAAGCTAGAGACATCCCTGTGGGGGGGTGGCAGGCTGTCCTGGGAGTCCATATAGCATTGTGTGGTTTGCAGTGGCACGTCCTGTTTGCTGCTCTTCCCTCATATTTCCTTGAGTCGTGTGACCCAGCTGCTCTCTGTGTTTTGCTGCCATTTAACTGTCCAGGTTATGAGAAGCACGTCTCACGCCAGCAGGATCTCCACGGCCAGTAATCCACTGGTGCGTTAGCAGCAGAAGGCAGGGAAGGTGTCATACACGAGTGCTTGATTTGTTTTGGCCATAGTCCTTTTTCAGAGAGACATGGACTACATCCAAAAATTGGGTTATAAAACTGAATGTTTTAACCGGAAGCTGTAGATTAGTGTCCCAGACTGGGAGCCCTACCATTGTGCTGCCAAACGATGCAGTGACGCTGATATATTGTATGTGTGAGTTACCACCAGGGCTCTTTTCCCCCCGTGATCCACATTTTTTTTTTTGTAACGCGGTCCACTGGGTAGCAACTTGCCCCCAGCCCCCCCAGCCAGCGGCGGCAGGTGTCCCCTGTTGTGTCCAAGCCTGTCATGCTCCCCCCCTCGCAGACTACACGTGGGCCCACTCTCCGCTCAGAGGCCCTGGTAAGGCTCTGCCCCCTTCCCGTCTCTCTGTCCGTCTCTATGGTCTGTTTTCATGTCAGTTTTCAAAACTGACCTTTCTGGTTGCCACAGCAGCCCCGCAGTGTCTTGTGTTTCTCACACCCCTTTGAGGAAGATGGCTTCAGGCATGATGTCTGAGACTACATAAGGTCTCGAGTCCTTGACTAATATTAGAGTGGCTTCTAAGGTTACTTGAAGCGGTTAAACACCATAAGGAACTTTGTCTAGCGTTCGGGGAGATCTATAGGGTTACTACTGCTTGATATTTCATTATAAAGCCAAGAAAGTGTACTGTCTCCACATAATGATTGGAAATCCATGCAGAAAATAATGATGGATCTTCTATTGATTCTTTACCTGGAATTTTCCTCCTCATTCTCATTAAACACAGTGTTTGGTCTAATTAAGTCTCAGAAGAAAACTGCCCCTGTCATGTTACACTTTAAGTAGATGTTTACTCTGGTCACTTGGTGACTCAGATAGACACCCCCCAAGACCTCTTTAATTGGCTAGTTCTTGCACTTTTCCTACGTTGATTTGTTCATGGATGTCTGATTATCCTTTGTTTGAAAACTGCATGTTGGCTGCATTAATCTCACCGTCTCTGGTGCGAGCTCTGGCTAGGTGACCCTGTTTCACAAACACCTTCCCAGCTTGGTGCCTTGTCTCATCAGCAGCCCTAACCGCTGGTGTCTCCACCTGCATTCCAGCCCCCAGAGATGCTGAAAAGGATGGTGATGTACAACACCTCTTTCAGGTCCAACAGGAAACAAGTAATCCAAGTAGACCGCCTCCCCCTGAATGAGATTTGTGCTTTGTAACCCTTGACTCCTCTTTACAGTGTGGGGTCTTTATGATGCTGTGTATAAGGACCCTAAATGCACGGTTGTGTTTCTGCTTGTGTGCTACTCTGGTTGACGTGACTAAGCTTTTTCCCAGAATGCAGTGCTCCCGCATGCTCCCGTTCACTAAAGCCGGGCCCAAAATAGTGCTTGCACTAAAACAGTGTCACTCGTCAGATTTAACAAATGGTTGCTGGTCAGTCTCTTTCACGCCTATAATCTTTAAATTAAGAAACTTACTGCCTTAACCTCTTTAGTTTCTCTAAACTCTAAATCACTGATGTGTAAAACTGTAAGATCGGTAAATATATGCTAAGCGACATCACAGTAATAATGACTCCTTCTTCTTCATTTAGAAGATGTCATCTGCCCTCATTTTTCCTGTTTCATTTTTAAGCCTAGATTTGTCTGTTCCACAATTATTCCAGTGCCCCCCCCCCCAAAAGTGCATGACTTCTTCATATGAAGCTCGCTCCCTATAATGGAGCTTCACCTTTCTTTTTCCCAGATAAACGCCCCACCGCCGCCCAAAGTGCACAATCACAGTAATTAACGTCAGAACCGGCTGGCTAAAATTGTCACAGTGGCTCTGGGTTAGTCACTTTCGGCTACCCTTAAAGCTGGTTGTGATGTCTCCTGCGGCCACCTTGTTGAGATAGACCTCCATACCGTGGTTGGCATGATACCTTAGTGGCTAGTACCGTTGCCTCATACCCACTAGGGTTGGTGGCTGGGTCCCATCTCCAGCTATGTGTGTAGGATTTGCGTGTTCTCTCTGTTTTTGCATGGTTCTACTCTAGGTACTTTTGTGTCCTACAGCAGAAACCCACACGTCAGAGGTCAGAGGTCAGATGTTAGTAGTGTGTCGGGCTCTGCGTGAGCATGGCTTGTTTTGTTTGCGGTGTCCCCTGCCCGCTGCCTTTTGCGATAGGCTCCAAGTGTCATGTGACCCTGCATGGAAGAGGTTTCAATAGATTTCAGTCAGGTTTCAGCACAATCCTCACACACTTCTGATCTTGCGATTTCTGTGAAGTTTGCCCCTCAATTTCACCAGCCAATGTAATCTAGCTAGGATAATTACCAAATGACATCATACCAATTTTACTTAAACGTAATTAGCCAACCATCTCCAACCAGATGGTCTGTTTAATTGCATCAAAAATCAGACTTTAATTGCTCAGTAATAGAAAGGTTTATTTGATGTTCATCACATCTGCCTGGTGAATGAATCCAGAGCATTGGCAGGAACCTGAATCCAATCATAAAGAAACGGTTTGTATTGACATTATTTATGCATTTTCCTAATGAAAGGTGCCCTCAGGGGTAATCATAGTGCCAGGCGGTAATGGCACTTTGGAATGGAAATTACAGGACCTGGCTGTAATGCGTCTTTTTAAGTCTTGGTAAATTTCAGCTGTATTAACATAGAGTTTATATATTGACATTTCTTTCTAGTCAGTTCACATTGTTTTATTGTAGTGTGTAAGGTTAAAAAAGTGTAGGGAACATGTGTGTGGACATCCTGGGAGGAGGTGAAGTCAGGTGGTAAGCCATGTGAAGAGTAATGTGATGAGTCAGGTGATAGGTCATATGATATGCCCACTTATTCAGATCTCCTATTCCTTGTTCCCACCCATTTAAGTGTGAGAATTTTATTATGACTAACCCCCATTTTAGATTTCTTGTGACCTCACCCCATTCCCCCCTCCCTATGTCACCTGTTTCCATGTGTTCTTCTGTCTCGAGTCTTACATAATCCTCTGGCTAGTCCCATATATGTCTTTAGTTACAAATTAAGTTATTACAGAATATATCAGTTGAATTAAATATCAGCTTAAATGAAATTGGCAGTATGGTTTAAGGCGTTTCTGATTTATTTGCTCAGTACCTCAGCTCTCCTGTGAGAGTGTTTTATGGTCCATTCATTTTATTGGAGACCGGGCTCTCATATTTAAATTTATTTATTTTCAGTGCAACCTCAAATTCTGTCAAAGGGTTGTCAAAAGGAATCGCGATACATTGCCACTCCAGTGCCGGCCACCTGTGCGTGTGTGCTGGGAAATTTGATATAAGCCAGTGAGACTGCGGAGAAGCACATCTAACAGCTGGCACCCTGAATCGAGGCACCACATGACGCAAACTAGAGTAGAGCTCAGAGGAGCAGATGTAGGAACAGTCAATAAGCTTTTTGTATGTTGTGGGTAATTGTTTTTATTTTCATTTCCTTTGAGATCCTACACATCGTACTGAATTATAAGCAAACAGAATTCATCGTTTTCTTTCAGGGTTTCCAAAAGTATGTGGAAGACTTCGACCCCTATTCCATGGTATGCTGCTCTCCCTCGACTTTATCGCAGAGTGTTTTTCAAACGTTACTATCCCTACATGATGCCACTGCTCTATAGCAGTAACCGTGAAGTTTCTCTGGGGCTTCGGGTAGCACACCCCCCGCTGTGGCTTCTGGGATGCGGTTCAGCTGGGAGGGCCTGGCATACTGACAGTGACAAGCGCATCCACAAAGGCCTGCTGGCATTGAATAGCTCTGCGCCGCTCGCCTGTTGTCTCATTGTTACCATGACGATTCATTGTCTCCTGTACCTTTTTTTAACAGTTCACCCCAGAGCAGATATCAGGACGGGATGTGCGGCTGCTCAGAATTAAGAAGGTAAATACTGCCAGGTTAATCTTCTTCAGTGGGACCATGTGATTGATTTTAACGATTTTAAATTGTTTGGAATAAAGATGAAGGCCTACTGAGCACAGAGAAGGAACATTGGAAAGGAACATGGGAAATTAGACGTTTGTAACAGTCCAAAGCTGGAATATTCATTTTTTAATGCATAGTGGTTAGTTGATCGCTAGTGTTCAATAATTCTTTTCCTTAGGATGGTCCACTTGATCTTGCTGTGGAGGGGGGGATAGATTCACCCCTGGGAAAGCTAGTGGTATCTGCCATTTATGAGGGCGGCTCTGCAGACAAACATGGTGAGCGTGTGGATCTTCAGTAGCTAAATCACTCAGTCACCAAGCAGCAGATTGCATGTGAATGATGCATCACAGCAGTGCCCCAGCGCCGTTTTTTACTCTGCAAATTGCATATTTAAAAAAAACCAGTTTAATTTTGCTCTGCCATGGTGGTTTATATTGGGTGTGATGAAAAAACACATTGCAAACTCATTCTATTACCAGAATACATCAGGTTTGCAAATTTCCACAGAAGCATCTTTCACAGCTTGTTGGAGTCTCTGCTCATGAATTTTATGTTAGAGGAGTGTTAATTTAGCCGGTTCAATTTTTTTTTATTGCCAGCTTTTACTTTTTCTGAAGTTTTTGTAGTGAATTTAAATTGAGATTGTTTTATAAGGCTGGAACTTCATAGCGACGTGTCCCAGACAGTAAAGCACTGAAAAATATACTGAATGTGTGTCTTCCCTGTACCATATCTGTAAGACTAATGAGCAAATTTGATCGCTGTGGTCTTGATGTTTTATCAGAGCCAAGCCAGGCGTTACCGTAGTTACTGAAATCGGTCGCCAGTGATTTTGACTGACACTGAGAACACACATGTGTGTTGCCAGGTGGAATAGTGAAGGGGGACGAAATCATGGCTGTGAATGGGAAGATCCTGGCGGATGCCACCCTGAGTGAAGGCCAGAACGCTTTAGCCAGAGCATGGAACAGCGGTGGGGTAGGAGCACTGCTGTTACTCTGAAAGGAGGGTCTCTCTGTGACAGTTGGGATGTGTTTATATGCAGTTGTGGGAAGTTACTCACAGAGGTGAAAAGTTCAGGTCCAGAAAGTTACAAATCCAGACCAAGGTTTTGTTTCAACCACCCAGTTGAGCATAAAGAGTCACAGTCACAGAGTACTCAACTGGCTGGTTGATACAACACCTTGGTCTGGATTTGGACTTTCTGGACCTGAACTTTCCACCTCTGTCTGTAATGGATTACTTTTGTGAGTAACTTCCCCAACACACTTTAAAGGCAGCAAAACCATCAATTTATCTGTCTTCCAACCGCTTACCCTGGAGAGAGTTGCCAGACAGCGGAGGATGCAAGGCTAGCATACACGCTGGATGGGATTCCAGTGCACAGTCGTCTACTTAGAAATTCTGAATCCCTTGACAAAATTTCACGGCCCCCCCTGTCCGATTTTATGTATCATTTTACTTATCCAAGGGCCTCTGTCAAGTGCTGGGCTCCCAGAATCTGTCAGGGTCTGCATGCCCCTCCAACAGGCCTGCCAGTACAATATAGGACACATACATGCACCAACTCACTTATACACTATGGGCAATTTGAGAATGCCGGTTAGCCCAACTGTATGTATTTAGACTGGAGTACCCCTGCGTCACTGAGAGAGAACAGAAGACAGGAATCAGACCCCTAACCCTGTAGGTGTGATACAAAAGTGCTGCCACTGAGCTACCATAAGTGAATTCAGCAGGGGTGAAAATCAGTTCACTGTTCACCAAAATAGCCCCTAGAGTTGAATCTGAAGACAGCCTTTCTTAATTCATTAAGCGACGCTGTCAGTGGATTTTCTCGGATAAAATGGAGACAGCAGTTCATTTGAAATGCATGCCAGGGTAAGCAACTATTAATGCGTGCTTGTGTGTGTGTCTCTGTGTGTTTGTGTTTACGTCTGATTGCTCCTCATCTACTTGCAGGACTGGATCGACCTAGTGATTGCAGTGTCACCTCCGAAGGAGTACGAGGATGAAGTGTATGTATCTCCTCCATGTTTTGCTTAAGTCATTTAACCCTTCAGTGCCTACGGAAGCAAAGTCCCTGCGACACAATAAGTGTCAGCTCAAAACAGATCACAGAAAGGCAACACTTTCCCCATGCTAAATATTTAATTTGACGTTACACTAATTTTGAGTAGTTTTAGCTTTAATTGTGAGAGACCTTTTTCCACATAGTAGAACACATCTTGTCTTCATTGTGTAGTGTATTCTCTCTATTATGTGAATGTGTTTGGGGAGACAGTGGTGAGGGATATATAGTCATTGACCACATCGGACCTGTCCCACGTGTATTCAGCTCTAAAGCAGCATCAGTCAGTCCCACCGCAGAGGGGCGGGTTTTCAAAGGCTCCGCCTCCGTGTACCGGCAAGGCTACCTTCTGCAGCTGTAGCGGCATGCGCATGGAAAGGGTAACCGCCCCTTTGGTAGCGCAGAATTGCGGTGGGAGGGCAAACGTGCCTGTATGCGTCATGCGGACCGGACGGTCTCTCTGCCTGACCTGAACATACTGTGCTCACATTAGACCTTTCTTTCACTGAGGGGTTTAAACAGAAACATGGAGGCTGGTGAAGTCATCATCATGTACATTTAAAATGAATATGTTCAAGAAGCCAAAACAAGAAAATATCAGCCTGGCAATATCTGCAATGGAATGGATTGAATGGGTCGACATACATAAGTATCGAGGGACCGTATTGAAGTCATTGCTTTGAAAGTTACCACCTCTGGCTCTATCCTGGGGAATTGATTGTGATAAGTCAGAGTAAGTCAGGTGTGAATAATTTCCGGGTCTTAAAGCGACAAATTCTCACGCGCCCATTGTCAACAGTCGTTCTGATTGATGTTGTCGAAAGGGACTGGTCTCTGTAATGACTCATACAGGGCTGTTTCAGTGCTTGACAAGTCCATCCTTTACCGCGTGCTGCCAGGTTTGGTCACTACTTTGTGACGCTCTCTGATTGTGCTGTACTGATTTGTGCACTTGCCGAAATATGCATGCGTGTGGCGGTAGTGAGGTCGTAGCCTTCAACCGGCATTAATTGTTCAGTGTGTGGAAGTGTTAAGAAGTGTTCTCTCCGGAAGAATCAGAGTCAGTGCAGAACCTGTAGGATGTCCATAATCCACATTTATACCATAAGAACACTGTCAGACAGAACCTTTTTCCCTGCATGCAGTTTCTTATTTTGCACTTAATGCATGTTACCTAGCCAGGTATTCATGTCAGAAATGTGTAAAGATGTAAAAGATATAAGTGCACAGTTTGCTGACAGATTGCTTTGACCGTGCCTCTATTCTCTTCTTATTTTATTACAGGACATTTTTTTAAGAAACGTTCTGCAGCTGCCAACCATTTGCCCAAGACTCAGACAAACTCCCTGTGGACTTTTCAGTTTCCTTAATCGTAAGAGATCAAGTTAGAATTGCTAAGCTGAATGCAGGGAAAGCTTGTTAATAAAGCTTAAATGCTGTTGTGCTGATTCATTTACTGTGTGAATTGTGTGTTGCAATGATTTGCGAGTCTGATGGACCATCACAGCAGTGGCCTTCAACTTGTTTGCATGTGGAGTGTCTGTTAAAGGCATCGGACATGTGACATCCAGAGCAGATAGACCTAGTGACTGCTGGACTGGGCTGCCTTGACTGAAACACACAAGCTTGGATAATTTTTCTCTCCTGCCAAAATAAACAAGCGAGAGTCATCTGCGGTATCTACTAGTAAGGTGTACAATAGATCATTTATTGTATGTCAACGTGGCCACATTCCATTGCTTTCAGAAGAATCTATTTATAGGTTTATAGATTTCACATCCTTTTGGCCTTTGTGTTCTGCAGAAATTTGGTCTGAAACTCTTCAGATTGATCACCGTTCTCATCCATTCCGTTGACGGTGGATGTTGATGTACCTTAATGTCTTTTGATCTGTACTTTAATTAACTGACAATGATTTCTTGTGGTGATCAGCATCTGTGCATTCTCTGTATCAATGATAAAACAAGACTTCATTAAAAAGCTCACTTGTTTTGATGCCTTGTGTGCACAGACATTTATTTACCATTTTTCATTTACAGCCTTCTCTTGGAGTTTTCTGATTTCGAATAAAGGACGACTTGTCGCTTTGCTGCGGTTAATGTGCATGTCACTATGTTGTTTTAATAATAAGGATAAAGGAAGAGGTTTGTACTTTTCTGTTTCAGTTGTGTTGATGGATTGATGGATGTTTGGTTGTGCAGCAAAACCTGCTAGTTATAAGACATGTCACATATCTACAAATATTATTCATCAGTAGGAATTATATTATCTTTAAGTGAATATTTAACGGAGTGAATTTTGTGCGATAAATGCACCATGAAATTGAATATAATGACTATGCTATAATAAAAGTATTGTGCGTTTATCGCAGTGTAGCAGTAAACTGCACAGGAATGTAAATCTGTCTACCTAAGAATGAATGCATGGTCATTGGCCGCTTTTGTTTAGAGGAGCAGGGGTCGCATGACCGAATTAATTATTGCAGTGAGCTCTAGGGGGCGATGGCGTTCCTCTCCTCCACGTTCAACGTTAGGGTAACATACCGTAGCCTTTGTTGCACGGAAACTTTAATTTGCGGTGTTCTGTCGTTATTTTTTCTGGTGCTGTTTTACTTATAATTTGGAAAATTGGATGTAAAGACCTCTATCTGCATTACATTTCTCCAGCGATGCCCTTCGAATAGGCTTAAATATTAAATTATCCAGTCGAGCGATTATGGAAGACGTGCATTAAGGTTATAATACGTCCAGATTGCTGTCGATCATTATCTAACATTAATACCACGCCTACAATAGATCATTCTGAATGTGGCGCCATACATGACATCTTGCTGATTGTGTGTCCAGTCCGTGATATGTGCCTAAGTGCAGTAATTGTAGTTGGGAAAAAGACGATCTGTCTCTCCGTTTCTGAGTAAATTTGTCTGGTTTGCATTCAGCACCTCGGCTAGCTCCAGTGAGCCGAAGGGAAACCGCACGGCAATAAGACTATCAATTATGCTTGGCAGTTGACCAAATAATGTGCGTGTGTGCCGGCGTCAGTCAAATAATAGGATATATTTGCACAGGATGTCGGGTTTACTGGGATGTTGGGGATAACCGCGCACTGCATCCATGCCACACGCGTTTATTGTTAGGGAAGCCAAAGAAACAGGAGTCCTTACGGTTTCGTACATAGGAACAATACGACGCCCTGCTGAAAGTGCACCGAGTCCCCATCGGTGAATAAATAGAAATAGTAACAATTTAATCCGTTTATGAAGGTTCCAGTGGAAGTTCCAAGCTTTGTGGATCAGGATGGTACCCCGCTACAAACCGGTAGGTGCCTCGGTGGTAAATCTATTAAATCGCCCAGTGGGTGTTTCTCGGTATTAATTTTCAATATGCAATGAGAAAGTTTGCCGTTGAATGCATAGTAAACAAATACAGAGCTTCCAGTTTATTAAAATACTGAATTAAACGTTTGGAATTAAAGATGAATCTGTTTAAATGTATAATAAATACTTTAAACTATTTAAGTGTTACTTATTCCTTTTCTTGTTATAAAGCCAGATTTTAAATTTACTGGATGTTCCTTTTCATTGCCGCATATCACTGTATTAATTTGTACATTTGAAAGTGGCATATTGGTGGCAAGATACACTGAATATGCAAATGATCTTTCGTTAACGCTGTTAAATGTCAGCTGTTTATCTCTAATTTGTTTTGCTTGGTTCTTTCCCCTCCATGCTTTGCAATAATACTTCCGCTTCTTTATTTATGCAAATGTTATCCCTCAAAAGGGTCTTTTCCCATTAACTTAACAACGGGGCAGGCTATAAACACCATCCATTCCTAAACAGAAAACGTGCTCCTAAGTCCGTGTTATATTACCTGTCTGCCGAGAGCAGGCCAGAACGACATAAAGTGGGCTACTTTAAATCGAATCGGAGGGGGGGGGTTCATTCATTTTTATTACCGCGATCCACAGCAGCGTCGTATATCAGTTATTTATTTCCGTTTTACACAGCGACAAATAGAAATGTAATACTTGCCTGGGCCCGTGTGTGGTATTTAACTATGTGGAGTCCGTCCGTCCTGTTAGCGCTTATGTTTGATGCTCATGGGAGTTACAGGGTGTAATCTAATAATAATAAATAAAACAACCATGATAGTGCTGCGTATTTTTATTTCGCACCAGTCTTGCGTTGGTTGTAACCTAAATGGAGAATCATGCAGACTTTGCATGCACTTGTATGTTGTGTGAGAGCGCACTCATGAGATGTGGTTCAGGGAAGCATCCAACTTCCCGATCCAACTGTCCTTCAGTCACAAAATACCCCCCGGAGACTGTAAGCCTGAAGACGGCAGCTCACACGACCACGTGAAGTTTCCTCTGGTCAGGAGATCGGTGAACTCGGAGCCTCGGAGCCGTCCATGGGAAGGATGCTCACATACACGCTACACGGACACCCCCGAGACAAAGACGCTTATGATATATTTAAAATGCAAGTGCAAGGCATCTTAAAGGGCCAGTCGGCACATCTTCTCACACCCAGCCAGCTATGTGGATCATTAATAATGCACTCGGATCTGTGGCTTAGTCTCTGCTTTTATTCTGTGAAGACAGCAATACCTCCGTGAAACCACACGGTTGAAATCTGGCCCAAGGCAATCCATTAATGGACTCTAATCCCCAAAATACTCTTCATAGTACATTTCAGGGACAAGCCAACATATGGACATACACTGCATTTTTAGACCCATAGGCAGTGGATGTTTCCTGGTCGTGTCTGGGGTGCATTCAGTAGGGGAAGTGGCTTGGTGACCCATCCATCTCATCTTTACCTTGGAGCAGATCACATGATGGCAGGTGGGCGGACCTGCCCCCTGTCGCCACCTGATCCCCGGGTTTCCGTCGGGCCGTCTAGACAAGCTTATTTGTGCGTTCTATTATTTTTTTCTCCAGAGCTCCTCCACCTTTCATCGCCTTGAGCAACACGAATTCTGTGACTCTTTCTGCCATCTACTATTTCACATTCCTGGTCGGCTGCACACAAAATCTTACGACACTTCTACGGCATGTATATGGTCACTTTTTGGCAGATATCTGCATTTATAGTTATAAATATTAAAAGATAATAATATATATATAATCACTGGAATCTAAGCTGAATCAGTACAGTGGTTCAGTTTTCATTCTGCATAAAATTACAGCTATGCAAATTTTCCATCCAGTGTAATGCAACACGAGTAGAAGAGCAGTGCAGTTATGTAACATATGAAGATCCCCCAATGAAATCCAGGTCGGTATTTCTCTCTGCTTTGCACATACCTCTCTGTGACGTGTGCAACAGCCTGCGCCGTGAAAGAAACTGCACCACTCCCTCCCCCACTGACAGCCCCCCCACACACACACACCCCTCCCCAACACCATTTCATTGATGCTAGCGCCATCGCCGCACAAGGTCAGCTCAGAAATCTCGCTGCTGGGGAACAGGAATAGCCGTGGAATGCCGGATTCGGAGGTCGGCCGGCAGAGCGCCTGTGCGCTGAGTGCCTCGCCCGGTGTATAGAGCTCGATCGACGGAAGCGTATTTTTAAAAAAGGATGCCGCTGCACTGTCCTGGAAGAACGAGACACGAGCTTCTCTGGCTTCTGGAAAAGCCGCTTAAACTGCATTGGGAGGGGGGCTACTGTTCCAGAGGTGGCCTCTGACGGCGGCCGGCTCAGCCTGGGTCACCTCCATTGTGGTCCTGCCGGCAGAGATGTAAGGAGAGGGCAGCAATCACCTTGGAATTGGGGTATGGCTTGCTGCTGGATTAAGATGCTCTGAGGAGTCTTCTTTGTGCCTTTATTTTTTTAGACCCCCCCCCGCCTCCTCCCCACCCGACGCTCTCTTCTGCACCATTCCTCACTGCCTGATCTCCACAGAGTCCGAGTTCCGCCATGTCCTTCGCATTCTGTGGCAATGACAACGGCTCGAGCGCCTACAACGTGGACCGGGGCGTGCTCAACAACGGCTGCTTCCTGGACGCGCTCACCGTGGTGCCCCACGTCTTCCTGCTCTTCATCACCTTCCCCATCCTCTTTATCGGTGAGTCCCGCAGCAAGGTGAGCGGCGTGACGGAAAGGGCAACTGTGCCCCTGCCTACTAAACAGCTTGGCCTGAAAACAAGGCTGCACCTCTAACATCTTTAATGTGTTTCTGGGTGTATAAATCATATATCTGATGCTTGGCTTCTTCTGGGCTTATAACCACTCTAGATGCTGATTTCTATGTTATGTTCCTGTGTGAGGTATTAATGTGTGAGAGGTTTAAATCGAAGCACAGGATAAAATTAGCTTTTAGCTCTGTATTGGTAAATCCATCTGTTCTAAATTACCTAACAGTTTTTCCTCTCAGCAAACCATATTTATATTTTATACATACCTTTAAGATGGGATTTACTCGCTGTGTGTGGAACCTTTTCCATCTCGTAGAGTAAGGTTACTGTCCTTTGGTCAATACCATAAACATTATTTCAGTGGTTGCAGTTAACATCTCAGAATGTCATGGAAAGCCCTCTGAGATGTTGGGGTCCCTTAGTTCCTCAGAAGGCATAGGTCTCTGCACACGGTCTCCCAGAATATCAGCCTGTTTAGATGTGTTCATTTGTTGTGGGAAACTTCTTAAGGGACAGGGATAGGCATTAGTATTAATACCTCCCCAGGGTTATGATACTGGCTTAGGTCGGTAATGGATTTCAGTGTGTGAGTTATGTTACAGGGGTGTGTTTCCATGAGTTCCCTGGAACTTCATGGCATTAAAGTACCTTTAGGAAACATGGAGACTGACTTATTGTGATACCGCATTTAACTAAAGAGAAGTGGGTGATTTTGAGCCCAAAGATGTCTCACCTGCCAAGGATTCAGAAGCTTCCATCCATGTAAATGACTGGCTTTTCCCTTGGCCTCACCGCCATGAACCAATTTGCGAACCAATCAATTTAATCGCCAGGGAAGCCCAAAACAAGTAAGCTGCATAAATGCTCATTAACAATCATCGCCAGCACCACCTTCCATAAGCACAGGACCTTAAGCAAACACTGCAGCTCGGTCCTCTTTCGCCCCCTGCAGGTTGGGGCAGCCAGAGCTCCAAGGTACACATTCACCACAGCACGTGGCTCCACTTCCCGGGCCACAACCTGCGCTGGATCCTGACCTTCATCCTCCTCTTCGTTCTCGTCTGCGAGATCGCGGAGGGAGCCGTGTCGGACGGGTACGTCTCAGTGGGTGAATCAGGGTTGCGGCACAGCAATGGGCCAGAGTAACGGGGCACTTGGCCCCCAGGTGTGGTATTCAGAGCGATCTTTGGAATGCTTTCTCATTAATTTATTAACGAGACAAACAGCCCGGAGACCCAGGCTTATACGATACAAGCTTAGAGACTGCTGAACATGCCCTATATGCGTGTTATTCCTATGTTTTTGACATACGTGATGGAAAGTGTTCATGTGTGAGTTTGTCTTTGCACACAGGTGAGAGTGGGTGGGCACCTACTAACCTCTCTGGAGATCTCTGTCGACAGGTTCAACCAATCGCTTCACCTGCACCTCTACATGCCCGCTTGCTTGGCCTTCCTGGCAGGCATCACCTCAATCATCTACTACCACAACATTGAGACCTCTAACTTCCCGAAGCTTCTACTTGGTAGGTGCCTCCTGCAGAACAGAAAGGCTGTCTAGGGTTTCCCAATGAGACGTCACCCAGGGCACAGGCCAGGCCGAGGGGTAGGACAAGCGGGGCTAAAGTACCCTGTCGATTATGACGAAGACTCAGTGGGTATTGAGCCACTGCGTGGGGACCAGTACCTCAGCTAGCTGGGAGATTAGCATGTCCTACAGCACCTCCCAGCCAAGGAGCACTGACTGGGCCTGCAATGTGTGTCACATGACCGATGACATGGCGAAGAGAACATCTTACCCTGATGCTTTAGGACAAGTATGGATGAGTGTGGGAAATGGTCAGTACGTGAAAAGTGACACAGAGAGTGAGGGGGGTTTCTTGGAAGGTTTCTCTATGTGCGTTTGCTTGCATTTTGAAACATTATTATTGCGTACTTGCATGGTGACCTACATCTGATTTTCCTGGAGACTGATATAGGTATGATGACTCTGGCACCAGCTTGTCGCAGGGAAGAGATCGATACCGCAGGTCTAATAAAATGCGGCGTTCTGCCGCTCCTCGTTTTTCATTACTTTGCGAATTTGCAGGGGCACTGAGAGCATGAGAGGCATTGGGTAGAACATCCGTGAAGTTCCACTGGTCCCACAGCCGGCCTATTTCCTCTCTCCCCTGGGTCGCTCTGCGTGTGTGTTCCTCATCTCCGACCTCATGGCTTTCCCTTTCTTTGCTCGTATGGAGGAGTCATCCACTCCCAACTCGATTCCTCTGCGTGACACCCACTCTGTATAGCTGTCAGCCCACAGATGACTCAAACAACATTAACCAGTTAATCTCGAATGAATTTCCTGCCAAAAGCAGCTCAGGCCACAGCAGACTCAGTTTTCCATGAATTATTAACACCACTGCAGGGACACACTATAGATGCGACCCAAACGATATCATCCTGTGGACCAATCCCAGAATCCTTTGCATCTGAAGTGAATGTATCATTAGTTACAAATAAGGAAAATGACATGGATGCATCTATATTTTTTAATTTTTGTTTATTAATTGAATGCTGTGCTGGTGGTCATGAGTTATGGGTTGTGACCGAAAGAACGAGATTGTGAGTACAAGCGGCCGAAATGAGTTTCCTCCGCAGGGTGGCTGGGCTCTCCCTTAGAGATCGGGTGAGGAGCTCGGTCATTCGGGAGGGACTCAGAGTAGAG
>JAODKC010000021.1:4975058-4985210 GCA_026777985.1 Mormyrops attenuatus
TGGCCTGGGAATGCCTCGGGATTCCCCCAGAGGAGCTGGACGAAGTGGCCGGGGAGAGGGAAGTCTGGGTTTCCCTGTTTAGACTGCTCCCCCTGCGACCCGACCTCAGATAAGCGGAAGATAATGGATGGATGGATGGATGGATGGATGCTGTGCTGGTTCTTCTCTGTTGATGGAATTGGTTCGGCTGACGTACTTAAGGGAATCTTAATCACTGGTCTTATTTTAAACATTGGTCTTTGTTATAATCTGTGGTCAACCAGTGGGAATAGCTAAAATAAGTGGCTGTGTTTTAAGGACCCTATCAGTGACCATGGTTTATGCTTCCTTTATTCCTCTCAGCTCTTTTGATCTACTGGGTCTTGGCTTTCGTCACAAAGACCATGAAGTTTGCCAAGTACAATGAGCACAACGTGGGCCTGGGACAGCTTCGCTTCTGCATCACAGGGCTTCTGGTCCTACTCTATGGCCTGCTGCTGGCCGTGGAGATCAATGTCATCCTGGGCAGGGTGAGCACCGTGTGGAGGGCATCCCTGTGTGCGTGTTTGTGTGCGTGTTGTACAGTATGCACTACAGCAGTCTGTCCATAGTGCTAAACACCAGCCATACTTTTAAGTAGATTTTTATTCTCATATGGGACACTGGCTTATATATAGTTGAATGTGGCTGTGCTTAGTCTATGTGGTAAGTGTGTCTGTGTTTATATGCACATAAATCCAGGCTTTGCAGCTCCCAGGAGATTCAGAGCCAATACAATTGAATCTTCTTACCATGATCATGTGACCTTTTGCTGTAATGCTAGGCTGTCAGTTACCTTTACGTTCAATATTCTTTGGATCCCATCCACACATGAGCTTTCCTATTTATACAAATACATTGTGGTCACATGACGCAAGTATTCAACTGTTCCAGAACTTGTGTTTATTTAAATGTCATTTATCTCAATAGATGGATAGGGGGATGGACGGGTAGACGGATGGATGGACGGGTAGACGAATAACTGATATACTAAAGAACACATAGTCACTGCATTAAGGATCCACTGAGCTGATATGAATCCTTCGCAAACCTGTGAACTCCTAACGGTCGGCAGGCACACTTCCAGCAGCACGTTCTTCACGTGGCGTCCAGGTCGTCCTTGCTCTGTCCAAGGCCGATGTTGAAATATTATACTGCATGGGCTGTGTGGCCCAAGAGGGGCCTGGATGATGCACTGCGGTGACTTAAGAGGCGAGACACAATAATGCAGCAATGTTGCGACTGTAATGGTGCTGTGTTGGCTGCCGGTTTTCAGCTCTGCTATGTGTTTATGTATTAGGCTCCCTACCTCAGAGCTTCTGTTTTATTAAGTCATTAAATGCTTGTCTTTGCTAGGTGCTTTGTATAGGCCCAGTGGAACGGACGTTTAGACCGAACAGGGGTGTCTGTTAAAGAGTCGACAGATTGCCCCAGCGGTCAGAAAGTCTCGCACATTCATCCATTTAGAAAGAGTTACGCATGTATTGATGACATGGCTTGTACTGTGAAACATTTAGTGGCAGGGAGCTGTGAATCAGAGTCTCTGTGAACAGAGTCATTGCTCAGTTAAAGTGACAAGCAACACTCTGTGTTATTTAAAGGCAAAGACGTTTATTAGATTCACTGCCTCAAATTCAGCACTAGCAGGATTGCTGGCGTGCTTGTGGGTCTGCAGCTGAGGGATTAGCTTGAAATGAGGCTGTAGAGAGTTGATGTTTTCAGCGCGTGTTCAAAATGTAGGGCAGCATATGGCACAGGGGCTGGGATCGTGGCTGAGTGCACGGTGCCAGCGTTGGCTGGATTGGAGAAGAGCATCAGCCAACATGTGACCATGTGACTTTCTTGTCGAAAGCTGTATAACTATTCGGCCAATGGGAGTGACTCAGACTGCAAGGTTGGTGTCAGTAACATAGGTATAAGAATAGCTCTCCTAGGTTTTGAGGTGAGCCGCACTTGCTGAAGTCCCACACAGTCACACACTAGGCAGTAGCCTAATTCACACACACACACTCCTGCTCACATGCTCACACAGATGCATTGTTTACAATCTAATTTGTTGACTGCGCTACCTGATCTGCTTTTTTGAAAAGGCTTTTTTTTGTTTGCTCTTGAAAAATCTCATTAGACTTAGAAAATAAAAACGAACTGGACCGAGGTCATCTTCCATAATTCTCCTCACCCACACCCTATTTCACAGATCCCGGTGGAGCGAGACCGTAAGAATGTTGAAGGTTAAAGGAGATACTGCTTATTCAGCAGTCACGGTTTTCACGACATCAGCCTAAAATACTGAGGGTTCACCACAGGCATATGCATCCATCTTACTACGGCTTATCCTGGTCGGGGTCTCAGGGAGCCCGGAGCCCAACCCCAGGCAGCATAAGGCACTCGGTGAGCAATTTGTTTAACTGCCTGTCCTTGGGCTGCCGGAGGAACGCCGCCCAACACGGGGGGGGGGCATATAATCTCCGCAGCCACTGTGTGGAGGCAGGATCTCAACTCTTAAACCATGCCACCCCCTGAATCACCATACCACCACGCACGCAGGTGGCACAAAAGATAAAGCGGGCGTTTGTGAGTCACAACCAAGCAGGATACTCTACACTGTATGCTTAGCAGAACCATCAATAGCTGGTCACCCTGAAGAACAAAAGGTCTCCTTCTCTTGTCTGAAAATAATATTGCATTGCCAGTAGGGAACCAACTTCATGCGGCTTGTCATCTGTCTAACAAGTGCAGTATGAGCAGGCCGAACGGTTCCAGAAAATCTGGCTGCCAAGAAGTGTCATATTCCGAAGGCCTGAAACCTGGGGCTGCCGGGGAGGTGTTGGTAGGTCGTATAATTGTGGGCATTTATAACCACATTGCTGGCACTAAACTGGCATTCTGTGCACCAAAGCAAGCAAGCAGCTTCACTGTCTGAACATCATTAATGTCTAATGGGATTGAAGGCGGGGACTCAGTACTCAAATACAGCAGATTTCCATTTTTGGTTTGGATAAGAAACAATGACACTGAACAACAGCACAGTAAAATAACGATATTTACAGTCTCAGCGCTTTTTATTGAAGGATTTGTAACTAGTCAAGGGTTGCATGATGCTGTATATAACATATACTGTATTAGCATTTTATATATTTGTAAAGAATGCAGGGTCATACAGACACGCCGTTTCTGTAATTGCGTATAAATTTTATGATATAGAGGGAGCTGCATTATATCGTGTGGATGTGTGTGCTCAGTATGAGAGGATATCTGTATGTGAAATGTGTGTGTGTGTTATGTATATATTACGACCAAATGTCCTATTATTTTTACATTGTAAGGACTATTTTTTTCAGTCCCTACAAGGGGAAACTCAATTTTATAAAAAAAAAAAATCTGTAATTGCAATCAAAAAGCTAAATATAAAATGTTTGTTTGGTTACTTATGCTTAAGGTTAGGGCTGGGTAGGGGTTAAGGTTGTCATTGTTGAGATTAGGGTTTTTCCCATAAAAATGAATGGATGATCTCCAAAAAGATATGATTACAAAAATCGTGGGGGTATTTTACGAAGCAGAATATCTTGCTTAGCCGGATAAATTGTTGGATTTAAGGGAGTCTGGGCTAAATGGACTATGTCTTCATCCACTGAAATGTAGCTCAGACTACCTTACATCTAAATGTGTGTTTATGTGAATTTGTGTGCATTCTGTGTTTCAATATTTATGAATAGACATGTGTCTGTGATTGTATTTGTTTGCTTGTATGCACACATGTTTGCAGGTGTATGCTTGTATATCTGTGAATTTGTGATTTTGACATAGTGTGTAAAAATATTGATGCGCTGTGTGCATGTTGACATTTGCATTGTGATGGTGAGTGTGAGACTTTGCGAGTGTCCATCTGTCGCCGTGTCCGTCTGTGCCTGCGCCCTGTGTCAGTTCCTGCCGTGTGATTGGTGGCCTTTTCTTGCAGCGCTATATGTGTTTCAAACACCCCACAGAGGTGAAGCCTCCTGAAGATCTGCAGGACCTGGGCGTACGCTTCCTGCAGCCCTTCGTCAACCTTCTGTCCAAGGCCACCTACTGGTGGATGAACACCTTCATCACATCTGCCCACAGGCGCCCCATCGACCTCAAGGTCATCGGCAGGCTGCCTATCGCAATGCGCGCCCTCACCAACTACCTGCGGCTGCGCATGGCTTTTGAGGCCCAGAAGGTACGCCATGTGTGGGGAGGGGGATGGTGGTGAGCATCTCAGGGAGGGTGCTGACCCCAACATTTGGTATGCTTTCCATTAAGGAGCGCTGCATAGCTTACTACTAGATGACGATGACGATGATGATGATAATGATGATGATGATGACTTTATTTTCCATTTGGACAAACACAAGTATAGGTACATTGGTAACCCTCCTTATGAATGCAATGTCTATAAGGATCTATGAACACATTCATGCCACTATAACGTATGCATAAAGCATTATAAACATGGGTATAAATATTTATAAAAAGACATAACGCATTATAGCCATGTTTATTATGCATTATGAATGCTCTATGAAGCCCTCGTCTATAATGCACTGTAGATACCTTTATAATGCAGTACAAAGCATCCTTAATGCATATACTGATCATTATATTGCATTGTGAAGGTATCTATAGTGCATTATAGATGTCAGCTACATTGGAGCTTATGAAGTATTATAATCAACACTATAATGCCTTATGACTGTCAATAGAAGATGCTGTACTGCTTTATTAAATTGTATACCAGCCATTATAATGCATTATGAGGGTTTCTACAGTATTGTGCATTATAGATGACAGCTTTAAGTATAGTGTTCCTGGTACATTCTTGACTTTCTCATATCCCATCTTCCTTTCCTGTGAGAGTGAAGCTTGGGGTCAGAGCACAGGGTCGGCCATTTATACAGCTCCCCTAGAGCAGATTTTGGGGTCAAGGGCCTTGTTTGAGGATGCAACAGTGATATGAGTAAGCCATGGGATTTGAACCGATGACCTTCCAGACACAGACTCTAACTCAAAGAACCGTACACCACCTGGGGTAGTAACACAGCTCCTGATTCTTTCTACGGATGCAACAGTTATTGCTTCAAATGACCAAATACCTAAAATAGGATTTACTTGTGATTTTCCAGACTGAAAGCCTTTCCAACAACACCAGAGGTGACTATCCCATTTCGAGGGCCAGTGAGCCTGCTGGGGATCATTCCGCTTATGCCTCACTTGCAGATTCGTGCCGATGATAATTGGAGAGTACAGCTTCCTTCGGATGACATGGGATGCCCATCCCTATGGAAACCGATGCTCTAATTACAAACAGAAGGCAGCCAAGGACAAGGCACGTTTATTACACAATGAAAGATGAAATAGCAAAAGAGAAATAAGGAGAAAGGAGTCATTGCCAGGGAGAGAGATTGTTTATTTAGCTTAGACTAGTCAGGCTAGGCTAGTCAGGTCCTATGAGGGATCTGTTTTCATTGATGGCGTTAAAAGAAACATATGCTGAGGATCAACTTCAATACGGCACTGCACATGTGTAATGGAGATCTGAGTAAACCTAACACTACAATAATCGGATAGGTAGCATGTGAGAAAACCCAACTGGAGAGACACACGGGGCAATTCCGGAGTCACAACTGATAAGGTGGGATATCCCAGCTTTGTGACATGGTGTACAGTGGCTCTCAATGGCCCTGAGGCTCTTTGATGGGGGACAAAAAACAATCACTTGATTGCCATTTAGACATCAGCTGTGGAGGGGGTTCGAGAGTTGAGGGTTTTCCATTACGCAGTGAGGTCAGATTGCTTGCTCAGCTTGGCCACAAAGTGCCTCCGTGGATCGCTGTGAACGAACAGGGTGACATTTTGACCCCTTCACGTCCGGCTGAGTGAAAAAAAAACTCTTCCTCCTTGGGAATGGGGTTGTGACTGTGTTGTATGGGACGGAGCCCCAGCTCTGGTCCCCAGATCGGCCCTGAACCTCAGGCTGACCTCTCGCTTTCTTCAAAGCCATCGTTAACGCTTGCTAGCGCAACCTCGCAATTTCACCGAGCAGCCGCACAGGACGGCGAGTGCCAGATGTGGCCTCAGATTATGAGTGCATTCAACCAACAGCGCCGCTTAGTCAAGCAAAGAAGTGAGCTGACGAGCAAAAAGCAAAGAATATGATGCCTTTTTACTTAAAAAATGGAGAGGTAAAAACTGCCAGGCTCCCACTTCCATTTTTTGGCACTTTGGCTTTTAAATGTTTGTTAAATTGTGTATCTTTGCACCTTTTTGGAGTCAGCAGGAACCTACATGAGCATTCAATGTAGCAAAGAAACAAAAAAGCCAGAAAAGAAAAGGTTTAAAGCAGATTAGCGTTTTGATTCAGGAGATCTGGCTTAATGAGACCCCAGATAATCAGGCAGCGTAGCTTCGTTATTCCTGATGCAGATCACTCAGGGAGCCGCCCATCTCGTTACCGTTGCTGTCGGAGCAGGAGCCAAGCAAGTCGCTGAATGCTCTTGTTCGTCATCCTCAGAAACTGCATGGGAGTCAACCGCAGGGGCCCAAGTGGATCTGGAGGGCCCTACGGCAAGCTTTCGGGCGACCCATCATTCTCAGCATCACCTTCCGCTTCCTGGCCGACTTGTTGGGCTTCGCCGGGCCGCTCTGTATCTCCGGGATTGTCCACCACATCAGCAAGGAGAACAGGGCGCCCCAACCCCCGGTAGGACCTGCCAGTCAAGTCCAGCCATCACACTGAGCCGACACCAACAGCCCGACAAACCTACCTTGGCTTCATGATGAGGCCCTCACCCTGTGAAAGGATGGGTGGATGAATTGACTAACCTCTTACACAAATGGAAATTTAAGGTCCACCAAGTAAAAATCCAGACCAAGATTTTGTTTCAACCAACCAGCTGAGTCTCTGTGACTGAGACTCTTTATACCCAACTGGTTGGTTGAAACAAAATCTTGGTCTGGATTTTTACTTTCTGGACCCGACATTTCCAATTATGCCTGCTTAGATTAGATTGACCTAAACACTAAATAAAGAAAGCAGTATTTCCTCAGAAATGTATTACCAACGTGTTGCCATGCTGATGTTGGATGAATAACATTGAGTGTGAAATCAGTTGATCATGATGGACTGAGGGTGAAATGAGACTGTGAGATACATGAGTGCATTACTCTCAGAATTACACAGAAATACAGGCAACAGTTTTCTGTGATTTCTCTGCCTACTGTTGTTTTTTTGTTATTCCTGGTCTTGTTCTTACTCTGCCAGTTTTTAAGCAGAGCTCCTGTAATTACATGTCATTTTTTATTAATATCACATTAATATTGGAAAATGGTTTTGCTGGAAAAACAAGCAAATGACTCACCAAGCACCAATATGATCATTTAAACCACATCAAGTTAACAAACAGTGATCCTTGGAAAGCCCTGTCACATTATACATGGTAGACAAAGTACTCCTTCTTTACTAAACATAATTATTTTAGGTGTATTTTCGAGCTGAGAGCTAGTCTCTGAGCCATAGAGCCTGGTCTCTAAGGGCCTAGCTCTGTTTCACCCTCATAAGCCCATCGTCATCCAGTGGTTTCAGGCCAGCACTGAACGCTACGTTGACGAATCTACGGACCTGGTTTGCTCTGCTGCAGGTGAAGCTGCTGGGGATCTATTTCATCTCCTCGCAGGAGTTCCTGGCAAATGCCTATGTGCTGGCAGTGCTGCTTTTCTTCGCTCTACTCCTCCAGAGGACATTTCTCCAAGCCTCGTACTACGTGGCTATCGAGACGGGCATCAACCTGAGGGGGGCCTTGGAGGTACACTTGACTCACATTCATACAGTGTGGCTTCCCCGGGTCGCTGGATGCTCTACAAACGATTACCTGTGCTGTTCCCATATTTACAGACGAAGATTTACAACAAGATCATGCGCCTATGCACCTCTAACATGTCCATGGGGGAGATGACTGTGGGCCAGATTTGCAACCTGGTGGCCATAGATACCAACCAACTGATGTGGTTCTTCTTCCTTTGTCCGAACCTATGGGCCATGCCGGTTCAAGTATGTCACAGCTGCAGATATCGTTACTGTTCCCATCCATCCATCCATCCATCCATCCATCCATCCATCCATCCATCTCCACTGTTTTATTAGTCATTTACTACTCATCTATAAATAACTTAGTGCCATAAATCGTTAAACTGCTGAACTACAGTGCAGATTGCTGCTGGAAAACATCATTTCACATTTTAAGATGTAATTAAGAAAAATGTCGTTCCTTCCCTAAATTAAATTAGCCAATATACTTAATTTTCTATTCCGCTGTAATTTAATTCGCACAGATTTTCTGTTGTGCTGTTTTAACTTTCAATGCGATTTAGAACTGAAATTAAATTTGCCGTACATTCTCCCCAGCCTTCACAAGTCATGTTTTGCTGAATACTGACAGATTCCAGATATAACTATTGGGTCTTTTGTACTCTAGTGAATAAATATGAATCTCTATTTTCAGAATCAGGCCTTAGATTAATGATCGAGAAGGACGGGGGTTGGCTTTAATATAATATATTTATCAAATATATTGTCATGGCAGATATGACTTCAGTGAGGTAAAATAAAACATGCATGAATATGAACGCATTTATATAAATTTTACCATACAACAGACTCATGCAGCAGAGGGAACCCAACATGAACTGTGATTTAGCAGGCAGTGGAAGTAAGCAGTGAATTCAGTAACGTGCCACATGCACTTGCTAATGCTACAGTTTATGGTGTCACATTTTTCAAAGTTAACTGAGGGTGCAGTTTAATCCAACTGCATTTCCTGGTCTCAGTTTGGACCATGTCAGAACTGGATAGTTTAGGTCCAGAAAGTCAAAATCCCCGACCAAGATTTTGTTTCAACCAACCAGTTGAGTACTCTGTGACTGTGACTCTTTATGCTCAACCGGTTGGATTAAACAAAATACTGATCTGGATTTTGACTTTCTGGACCTGAACTATCCACCCAGATCTGGGCCATGCCAAGTTTGGGAAATACTCACATTAACTGAATCCATCCACTGGAAGTACAGTCAATGAAGGCTGGAGAGCAAACAGAAGATGTAATTCCATCTATGTCCTCGAATAACCCAGAGTCTCCCTGTGATAGCCAAATATCATCTGATTCCAAACCACCAGGTATTTTCCAGTATAGTACTCATCTCTTATTTATACCTTACTATTATACCTTACATCAGGGGTCTCCAACTCTGGTCCTGGAGAGCTACTGTCCAGTAGGTTGTCTATTCTACCTGGCTTCTGATGAGCCGTACCTGTTCCTGGTATTTACCTACTCGTCAGAACCCAGGTAGAATAGACAACCTACTGGACAGTAGCTCTCCAGGACCGGAGTTGGAGACCCCTGCCTTTCATCAATCCATCCATCCTCCCTAACTGCCTATGCAGTACTCAGTCATGCTGAACCTACAAGAAGGTAGGGGGGATAACCTAAATGGGTTGCCAGTCCATTGTAGGGCACACTGGTGTGATGCATGATGCATGTAATATTGCCTGAATATAGCCAATTTTGCAATTTTGCATCATCATTTTCTGCTTAAATGTGTACCAGATGGTAACAAAAGGTTGAGGATTACTAGATGTTGCCATTTAGATGTTATACTTCAAGGCATAACTACTTTTTCTATTATATATCATAAAATGTAATTATATATTTTTTATATACAAGCCAGTGCTGTAGTACAGCTGTGTAACATTGTGTTTCGAGTCACCGAAGGGCGAGTTTTACTTTATTCTCAATGAGACCCTGAAGGTCAGAGGGAACCCAAGGCTGCAGCTGTGAGTGAAGCTGGTGGAAGGAGACTACTGGTGGCCTGATGTCCTTGTGCATGCTGTTCCAGATCATTGTAGGAGTCATCCTCCTCTATTACCTCCTGGGAGTAAGTGCCTTGATCGGGGCCACGGTCATCGCCGTCCTGGCCCCAGTGCAGTACTTCGTGGCCACCAAACTGTCCCAAGCGCAGACGAGCACACTGGTGAGTGCATCCGCTCCTCCGGGGGGGGGGGGGGGGGGGGGGGGGGGGGGGGGGGGGGGGGGGGGGGGGGGGGGGGGGGGGGGGGGGGGG
>JAODKC010000021.1:4985310-4997459 GCA_026777985.1 Mormyrops attenuatus
CCCCCACCCCACCCCCCCCCCCCCCCCACCCCCGGCTTTCCAACGCAAACAGATCCATGAGGCCTGCTGGCCGCTTGCCATGCCAAGGAAACCACACGTTCAAGGCTCGTTCCAGCAGGCAAATATTGACTCGTCCTTTAGGCTCATCTGAACGATCATCCTCTATCGCATCACTAACAGAAAGGCCGGAGAGGATCACCAACAAATAGATCAAGTAGATTGAATTTTTCACCAATGGCACCTTCTAGTGTGTTTGTGAGTGTATATGTGCGTTTCCAGCATCTTCCAGGTCCTGTGTTCCCCTCCCCTCCCCCCACAGGAATACTCCAGCGAGCGGCTGAAGAAGACCAATGAGCTATTGCGCGGCATTAAGCTGCTGAAGCTCTATGCCTGGGAGCACATCTTCCGTGACAGCGTGGACGAGACGCGGCAGAAAGAGCTGACCAGCCTGAAAGCCTTCGCCCTCTACACATCTGTCTCCAGTGAGCCTTCTGGACCATTTCCTGACAAAAACATTAACGAGAAGGATTCAGAGGTTCAATCCGAGGTCGCGAGCTAAAGATAGAAACCTTCAATGCACATTAATATTCAGGCAAACCTTCAGCATTATTGTCATCTCCTGTCTGTCTGTGCCGGACCTGTCTTTGATTTTGCAACATGAACGTTTTGTTTGTTTGTTTTTTCAGTCTTCATGAATGCAGCAATCCCAATAGCGGCTGTTCTTACTGTGAGTATGAGGTCAAATGTGTGTCTGGCGGCCCCTAGCGCCCTTGCCGTGGGTTCAGTTTGTAAGGTTAGCTCACGCTGCTGCTTCTTCTGAAAATCCCCTTTAGTTTCATCAGTGACGGGTGTCCTGGCATTTGCTGCCGTTTCCCGTTAAGATCCACTGAGTTGCTGGCAGACTGTCAGACCTGTTTGAATAATTTCCAAAGACATTTTAAGGACACTGTTTAATTGTCGTCACAAACAAGCATAAATCCTGTCCTATTTATAGAAGTTTGTGGTCATGGTAGAAACCTACATACACTGGGAAGAGTGTGGGGTTAGAGTCACACAGAATTTTGAATCTTGTGTTTTCTTTCGTCTGCTGTGCTTCCTGCAGACGTTTGTGGTCCATGTGCACCTGTCGGAGGATTCAGACCTCTCCCCTGCTGTTGCCTTTGCCTCCCTGTCCCTCTTCCATATCCTGGTCTCGCCCCTCTTCATGCTCTCCAGTGTTGTGCGCTCTACCGTCAAAGCCCTGGTCAGGTAAGTGAGCATGCGCTGCCCCTTATGTAATGTACGACAGGCATGTAGTGTGTTTTTGAAGCTGGACAAGGCCTTGGGACCATCTCCCTCAGGTCTGTGTTATAAATTTTTCAAAACACAAAATCTTTCCAAGCATATCATCCATCCAGTATGTGTCCATCCAGTATGTGTCCATCCAGTATGTGTCCATCCAGTGTCGCTCCATAATAAAAGCAGGTGATTGCACATCATTAAGTGTTTCTAAAGGGTTAAACGTCAAAACATTGAATAAAAAGCATACTAATGCATTGTGGGTATGTTTATGCCTAAACTTGTGAAGCAGTGTAACACCTAAGAAGTCTCATATCCTCAGTGATTACCCAAAGTTCAGCACAGGGACACTGTGACGTAAAGTGACGTTCACAAAGGGTCACTCCATGTGATCTCGCACGTCTTGCACCAGGCAGTTCTCACAGGCTTCCCACTTTGTTGTTGTTCCCGTTTTATTTCCCCTTCATTTCTCACAAACGAGGGAACTTCTTGGTGGAAAGAAAAGCAACAATGTGGGTGGAACTACAAGGAGGTCTCTTCCTGAGAGAAACCGCACTGCTTTTCTCAGCTGACAGAACTGTGGGCTTTGTATGGCAAGCCACAGTATCCAAAATAAATGATTGTGCTAAAGAAAGTCTTCCATTTTTTTTCCTCCATGTTCTTGCATCGGTGACGGTAAGAGGCAGCGTGTGGCTCAGTGGGCTAAAGCCTCTGTGCCTGCGATCGGAAGGTCCCCGCTTCATGTCTGGCTTTGGCAGAAGAGTCACATGTCTGTGGGCCCTTAATCAAGGCCCCTAACCCCCAGCTCCATGGGCACCTGCTGAGGCTCGCTGCCCTTTGCTGCCAAGCCTGCTCTCACTTATGACTGTGTGTCATGGAGAGCACGGGGTAGGCGAGAAGAGAATTTCCCCACAGGGATCAATAAAGTGTCATTATTATTATAACATGGTTTGAGGGAGAGTCAGCCTATTGCGAGGATGTCGGTTTAATATTTGTTAGAGGAGTGTGTATTTTATGATATGAGAAGGCTGAAAGTGCCCCACGCCATGCTTGACTGAAGCTAATAGTGTACTTCAGTACAAATTTTGTTCTGCGCGGTAAATAGCTCTGCCAAGTAAAAAAAAAAAAAAAAACAAATTAATGACAGCAGTTTGATGGATGGAGGAGGAAGAGAAATTGAAATTGGTCACATTAATTTAACCTGAACTTTGGAGTTGGTGTAATTCCATTCAGCGGGTATAATCCAGTACCTCAAGTGCAATAATTCAAGATTAGCTCGTCTTATTGTGGCCTACAGACAATCTGATACTGTGGCCATTAAAGATTTATTGTGATTTAGGCTCTATCAGCATCGCAGCTGAGTAATCATCCCTGAAACCTTTCCTGTCAGACACAAAGCTCTGCAGAAGTGGCATCTTAGCATCCATGTTTGCGCCCCGCTGTTAACATTTGTGTTGCAATTTTATGGCCCTACTGGGACATGTGGGCATTAATCCATGTCACATCTATAAGCTTTAACCATGCATACCATCTCTGTGAAGCACCTGTGTCGGCTGTCCTTCTTTTCCATTAGTGTGGATCAATTTGCTCCGAAATGAACGTTCCTGCGTTTTGCCCATATCATGTCTCTGTCTGCCAAGCACGAGATTCATCACTGTGCTCCATCGTTTTTTTTAACGCCTGTTCCAGTCACATGGGATTAGCTGCTCCCCGGATATACGCAGCCGACAAAATAGCACAAGCACTGCGGTCCCGAGCACAGCTGCCGCTGTTGGTGGCAGTTCCAAAGGGTGTCCTGTTCCTCTTCCCCTTCCACACTGTAAATCGTTTTAAGAAGTGTCCGGGCTCCCCACAGCAGGCTGAGAGCCACAGGAAGTTCTGTCTATTTTTGGAATGTTGTGGCACAGTAAAAATGCAGGGGATATGAACATGAAAAGGACCCACCTCCCTGTCCTCTTTGCAGCTGTGTCAGCTTCCACAACTCTAGAGTTTCAGTGACGGAAGTCAACAGTAAACAAGTTTGAGATGGTGAAATAAAACCGACATGTTCAAAAGACAAGAGTCAGCACATTCAAAATCAGCTCTCTAAGGCAGGGGTGGCCAGTCTTATCCGCAAAGGGCCGGTGTGTGTGCAGGTTTTTGGGGTAACCTTTAGGTCAGCTGTTCAATCCCAGGTGTGAGGACTCTTCAGCCAATCAGTCCTCTAATTAGTAATCTAATCAAGGAGTTGCAGCGAAAACCTGCATACACCATAGCCCTTTCTGGATAAGATTGCCTAGCCCTGCTCTGAAGAGTTAGAGCAGGTCAACATCGGAGTTTGGGGAGGATGACGAAAAACAAAAGTTACAGCCAGGTACTTTGTTCAAAAATTAAACTAATTCTAAATCGAGCTGCTTTCCGCTTCTTCAGTGTGCAGAAGCTGAGCGAATTCTTCTCTGGTGAGGAGATCGGTGAGGAGCAGGATCCGAAAGGCATCGTTCCCACAAGCTCTGGTCATAATAACGCATACCAGGCAGTTGTGAGTATAGAATTACCCTTGGCCTTCTTGATTTCCCCTAGCCTGCCCTGTGCTCAGATCCCCATCTCTTTCTGTACTGTTCTCAATAGCCTAAATGAATTACACATATTTGTATTTCAACGTACCTGAGATACTTCTGGGTTTTTATGTTGGGCTGTGGCAGCCCTTGAAGGTGGTGAACCGGAAGCATCCAACCAGGGAAGACTGGAATAACTACAGACCTCAGAGGGAACATGACTGTGAAGCTCCCCTAAGCCAGGAGGATAATATGTGCATCAAGGTGAGCTGAGCAAAGTGATGCTACAACTAGGAGGTGAATTGGGTTATATGGTTAGCTATATAGGCTAACAGGACCAAAATGACATGATTTTGCAGACCAAATACTGCAAAGACCTTGGGTGTTTCTCAATATGCATACTTGACCGTACTTGTGTCCTCCTGTTTTACTTCATCTTTCATTGGCAAAGACCAGTTCCAATACTCAAGAACAAAAGTACAGAGGACGGTAAAAAAATCTTGAGATGTCGTTCTTGCCCCAAATATTTATATTGGTTGCATCTTTGACAAACAACAATCCCATGATTCATTGCGCACCAAGTTCATTCTCTGAAGGCAAGATAGCAAGACCACTCTTGCCAAGACCACAAGTACAGTCTTTGTGTTCTTGGTATTAGCAGACACCCCTTGTTGGATAATGATTTCAATAAGGCACTTGAGAAGTCCTCTCGGTGTTTGAATTCAGATGGACACTACTGTGGACGCCAATGTTAGTATCAATTCTGCTAGATAGTGGTCTTGAGAACGTACTTTCAGTATTTTCACATTGCACAGTCCCAAGTGTTGGACTGTATGTTTGGACATGGTTTTGATCATGTGTATCTGGCAGCTTCACCTCATTAGAGAAGTTGTTGAGGCAAGTGTCAGGAATTAGCTATGTATGGGATATAGTCAGTACAGGACATATTTATAAAGTGTTTTGTGTCACAATTGTCACATTAAAAGAATGCTTGAAATAGTTTACCTGTATGTCCTAATTCAGACTTCGGCTGTTAGTAAGTATACCATGTTTTTACTTAACATGAAGGTGCCTACAAAGTCCTTCATAACATCTCACTAAAATTGTTATTTAGCCTTATAAAGTCATCCTCTGGTCCTAAACCTGCTCTATCCAGCTAACATGTTGACCAATTTCCACTACCACAGATGGTCAAGGTACCATTATGGCACATTATGAAAAGTCAGAAAGGGGTTCCATCATCAGAGGGGACCTGTCACATTGTGTGTCTCCACAGATAGTGAGTGGATACTTCACCTGGACAGATGGACCCCCAACTTTGTCGAACATAGACATAAAAATTCCCTTCGGTAAGGTGCCACATTTGAGCCATTAAGTTGTTTGATTGTATATTTCATTTGCAAATATGCAAACATATGTATGTGGGCGTGCGTACGTATCGCAGGTCAGCTGACCATGATCGTGGGGCAGGTGGGCTGTGGCAAATCTTCACTGCTGCTGGCAGCACTGGGTGAGATGCAGAAAATCTCCGGGACCATTACCTGGAACAGGTAAGAGGTGGAATCTTGTCCAAAATGCCAGTTTAATTCTGGTCTGCATTTAAAATATAGACCTTAGATTTGATCCATTCTAAATATCAGGGAGATACACACACAAACATGCACACATATGTGATCAATTGCTATGGAAAATTTAGAGAAGCCAACTAACCTAACTATGGGAGGACACCAGAATACCCAGAAGATTCCCATGCTGGATATGCTGAGGTGGGATTCACCCCCCAAATGTGGAGGTCTGAGGACACTGGCCCACCCACTTCAGCGCTCTTATTTCCATAAGTAACTCACATGAAACTGGTGTCAAGCGCAAGAAGCTATAAGTCAAGTCAAACCAGTAGGGAAAACAGTGCCAAGTCAATCCATCAAATCAAATTGATGGATTAGCAGCAGCCTGTGGTGTGTTAATATTAAATTCCCATGCAATGAATATTTTATGTCTCATTTTTATTTGGCTATAGGAATATAAACACTATCACACTGTGGGACCATTCTTCACATTCAAACTAATTAAGCTCGCTCAAACGAATAAATAGCACAAAGTGACCTATATCAGATTAAATGGTAAATCGTCCCTGATGTTACGCTTCCAGCAGATGGTAGGCAGTAACACTGGCTTATTCCTTTCCAGAATATTCAAGGGTACTTCCTTTAGTTTTCTAAGAACCCAATGCCATTGTAACTTAGCATAAGTTAGGCTTCGAAATCTACATCTAAAAGCTGATATTAAAGACAAAACCCCAAATGTACATTGTCTTTATAAACAATGGGCATTTCTTTCAGGCTATAGCTATGCACTGCTGATGAAGGGAGATTACCAAAGCAGTTGCCTTAGTTTTCAATGGGAAATAAGTCAATGTAGCTTTAAAGGCCGATTCATTACCAACAGTGTTGCCATTATAAGCAAACATTCATCATTTTTCCAATTTATAAGTGGAATTCAATTAAGCAATAAAGTAGTATGTTATTTTCCAACCATGTTCTAGGGAACAATCTCTGTAAATCTTAATATCTGGCTGACAGAGAATTCACTTGGGAAAAGTGGCTTTTTATAGGACTGTTATAGAAATCAAATATTTTTCATATATAAACACGAAGCTAAAAATAATGTGATGCAGATTGGGCTCTGTGAGAGACTGGTTAGCCTTATCGAAATGAACCAGGGGTAATAAAATAAAAGATTTCTCAGCCCCGCTGAATGACACATCGGTCTCCTTTAGTAGACCATCTGTGTTACGATATAGACGGGGAAGTCGAATCTGGGTTGTTGTGCCTTTTGTAATTGCGATGTGGGTGTGGATTTCCCACATTCTCTGCTGATAACATTTTCACAGGTATTGATGAGTGGTGTTGGGCTATAACCAGGCCCGTACATCCTCTGTTCTCTGGCCAAGGTCAGCAGTCTGACAAGATTCCGCCCCGGTACTGTCTGTCGAACACACGCCTTATCGAGTCTATCAAAATGACAGATAATGAAGCTCCCAATTATGGAGCTTCCTCCTTCTATTGCTTTTAAGTGACACAAACGATGGCTGGTGGTAAATGAGACCGCGGAGGCTTCTGGAACATGGCAGTTCTGCATGTTTGCCTGAAGTGGATGAGGAAAGCAAGATAAAAAAATAAATAACCAAAAATAAATAAATTCCAGAAATAGCAATACTACAAAAGGAGAAATGTCTCTGTTGTGAAATAACAGAACACAATGACCCTTTTCATTTGTCATCCTCATCAAACAGTTGCATGACATTACATATAGTTTGAGCGCCATGTTCCAATATAGCAACTGCATGAATTAAACCAATGGTGTAGATCTTATATGTTCTATATGTTCTGTATAAGCTTCAGGAATAGTTCAGTTGCAAAGCAAAGGTATGAGGTGCTGTATTTCCTGTATGGTTCTGTTGATATTAGGGTGCAGAAGTGAACAAGTTCTATTGCCACAATTGTTCAAGCTATTTTTAACCAAAAAACCTAAACAATTCAGAACTATGTACAATTTTAGGATTGACCTTTTAAGTCAAAACAACAAAAATAAACAGAAGCTGACATAGTCTGTAATTATTTCATTATCCTGTTGATCTGGCACACAGACCTATCAGTGCTACTTCAAACCGAAAGGGATGTAATAAATGGGTCATTAGAGATTGTGCTGATGAGATAAACATTCCCAAGGCTGGGAGCCTCTTTAGAACTCCACCAAATAGACCGCGCCGTAATCTGCTCTAAACGATGGTTTTCTCTGTTGAGTTGACCTCCCGTTTCTTCAACTGACCCACAATTGGCCGGATATGCAGACGTTGCGAATGGATCCTTAGGGATCTCAAACACCAGCTTGTCCATCACCTTAAGGTGCACGGTCGCCATTTTCAAACCGCCAGCATCTCTCTGAGTATCTCCATGGTATCTGCGATTCCCTAAGCTAAAAACAGCTAACAAGCTAATAAGCATGTGCAAAGCCAGGGTTCTCAGCATTGAACGTTTAACAAAAAAAACTTTTTTTTGGTGAAGCTACTGTATTATTCTCATATGCCCAAGGCTTTAATTCTCATCTTTTCAAGCCCGCTTAGGCAGTTGGTACATTTGGTGGTAAGGTCACCGTTTCTAAAATAAAATGAAAAATAAGTCCTTCCTTGTCTGCAGCATATGGAAAACGGCCAAAACAAAGAAATGGCTGCAAGCTGTAGTTCTCTTCATCTACTGCCTTTAGCATGTAGCTGGTGCTGGAATGAAAGGGTTCTGAGGCAAAACGAATTCAACAAATGGAAAGAAACAGCGGGGCCTCCCCGCAATAGGAAGTCGGACCCAAATCCACTTCCACCTAAAACAAAACAAATTTGATAAACAAAAAATTGCCTCCAGCCCAATAAAAAATATGGAAATTAAATTATATAACAAGGACAAATCAAAGTGGCAGAGAGGGCACAGCAGGATGCCTCTATGCCAAAATAGTAGGACCACTGCCAGTCATGTCAGAAGCACGATATGGCGAGAGCAGCTCATTAAACATTTGGCAGGCTCCTCTCTCACCTGACTTATCATCCGGGCCAGACCGACACACCTAGAACTGATCTACACTTAAATGGGGGAGCACAATGAATACCCAAAACACAGGGGCAGATTGTGAAACAATACAAGCTCATTTGATTTGATTTGATTAGTCTCAGCATGCAAAATTCATGTGGTCCTTGCAGTTTCTGTGAACTTCTACCTAACCAGCACTGCTCTGTCCCATTTACAGTCTGTCTGACCCAGATTCAGAAGATGAAAGGTACGTCTTCCATTGTGACAGAGAACCATTATTGTTCACCTTTGTATTCTTTTGAAGCTCTCAGGGCAACAGTAGATAAGCTGAAGTGACAGTGAGAGTAACTCCATTGAAGTAACACTCGTTTGATCATTTCCGCATCGCTGGCGGTTTGATTAAGCAGTTCACAAGCATCCATCTCCATCAGCAGTTCTCATGCACAGCTCATCATAAAGTGTCAGACGGCACTACTGAAATACCACAGTACGCACGTCCCTGTGATCTGACCAAACCAAAGATAATGAGAGAAGTGTAAGGGGAAGGGCGTCACTGTCGCATCAGTGACAGCCCCCTTGACAAGATCACAGAGAAGCCTCTTCTCTCGTTGAAGCACAATGAAAGGCAAGGGGATATGAGGCATGTCACTTATGGGCAGAAAGAAAGTTCTAGAAAAACATGCACGTGCCCTGTACACTTCAAGATACCATGCCATATGATATATGAAATTAGTACCTTGGGCGCATTAATAGATGTTTGATTTGTATTAGTCTGCATTAGCAGATCTATGGAAAATGGCTGCAGAGAAGCATTAAACATATTGAACATTTACTATTAAATGTTTCTGAATGTATTTCATGTGTGTTTCACAGCCCTTCAGATAAGGATGCAGGCGCAGAAGGAGACTCCAGGTAAAACTAATTTTCGGACTGAACTTTTTTTTCTCTACAGTACAATACAAAGCGGTCGTTCCCAAAAGATATGAGCATAATCCAGGAAGACTTTAAATAATTCAGTGTCACTTGTGCTTCATTCAAATCATTTGCGCCAATTCAGCGTTACTCAAGTCCTTCATCTTACACGGGTCAGCTTGCCCGAAATCTGCCACTGTCGATACATCAGAGGAGGGTTCTATCTGAATGCTTCTGAGTTTGCCAGCTCATCGTTTAGAGCTTCCTGGTGTTGTGTTTCTTGCTGACAGGAAGAGAGGGTCTGTGGCATATGCCTCCCAGAAGCCCTGGCTCCTGAACGCCACCCTTGTGGAGAACATCACTTTCGAAATGCCCTTAAACAAGCAGAGGTAACCAGCGCCTCATTCTATCCAACACTCTTGGTCCAGAAAACTATAATTTGACATTTTGCTCCCTGCTAGAGGCATGAGTGTGTGTAGTTCAGGGATTCCCAGTGCTGGTTCTGCTGTGTGTTCTGGCTTTAGTCTCATTTAAGCCATTCATTCTGAATTAATGCCACAATTGAATCATGTCCAATTGGAATTCGCCCAGTTTTTGGAGTTTGAACTTCCCCAAGTGTAGCCATTTCAATGTTAATGCATCTCTACGTTTTCCATTTTTGTTTCTAAAGAATTAATTACTTAATAACAGTGATTATAGCTACACCTGAAGGCAATGTGCGTACACCATGTAATTCCCTCTGTTCAATGTGTATGACTAATGAAACAAAACTAAGTAAATTAGTATTAGTTACATTACTCAGCCACCGTTTTAATAAGTAGAGGCTGAAACACAATGGTTAATTACGATTCCTTCACATGTTCTGCTTAATGTGACTTTAATTGTGTGATTCATTCAGCCAACAGTTACATTTGAATCAATTAAGGTTTATGAAGCCCATAATTTACATTGGCCTGCCAGATCCAGGGTGGTGAACACTGAAGAAAACTGCATTTACTGCGTGTTTTTCAAAGGGCATCTGGGGAAAAAAATCAGTGCTATCCACGTTAATTATCATACTTCCTTTTTGGTTAATGGATTGGAAAAGAGACCAAACGTAAACTCTGCCGTGTTGCTGTGGTGATACCTGCTGGTCTGCAGACCCCCCCCCCACTTCCTTACTACCCGCAGTCGGCAGTTACTGCCTCTGGGCCGCTCCTGTCATCCACGGTATTTCTGAAGCGAGTTGGCCGCATTGCCTTGTGACTCCCCCCCACTCATTTTCTGTAATAGTGACCCTGTGAGTGTTTAACGGAGTGTGTAAGAGAGAGAATGAGGTACACATATAATCACAAGTGTTAATATCGGTGTACTTCATTTCTCCTTTATATCCCCTGAAATGTACAGTATTTAAAAACACAAAGATTTTCTGAAGACTGAGCTTTTGGGACAAATGTTTATAGCAAAGGAGTATGATTATTTCTATATAAACTAGCATTTAACACCTAAAAAATATTTGGAAGTTATAAACATTAACAATTGAATGTACTTTGACGATTGGACTACTTACGATAGTATTTTGAGCAATGATTGTATTACTTTTTACAAAGCAATCTTTTTGTAAACTACATCATTTGGAGAATGTAATTTAAATAATTGCAAAATAAACTAGTTATGTTGATGTTTGACTCAATCCCATCAAGGCTTCCAGTTAAAATTCCTTGAAATGTAAGTGTAATCTTCACCAGGTATCTCATGAGCCCTATTTTCCTGCACTCCGTGGAATTTCTTCGTTGTCATTATCGTGTGCGTGTTCCCCAGGTACAAAACTGTCATCGATGCCTGTTCTCTGCAGCCTGATATAGACATACTACCACAGGGGGACCAGACAGAGATCGGAGAACGGGTCAGTTTTCATTCAGCGACAAGCCATCTAATTCCATATGCGTACACTCACTCATGTGCACATGCTCATAATCTCACTGCAAACACTGCGAACGTTACAAGATAAATGGAAAGTCTATGAAGTGAACTGCTTAAACATTTACAAATATATAAAGATGCCTTCACAATACCCTCCATTATGCAGATTATTTATTTGTCTGTCAGACTATCCTCTGTAACTGCTGCCTGCATTATATATATTTTTGTCTTCAGCGTCTGTCCATAATATGTGGAACTCTCTAACGATTATGCAACATCATTAAAAAAGAATAAATTCAGCGCCAACCCAGTATGAGAAATTGGGGTGAGAGCTGGATATGGCTTGGGGGCAGCCCTTTGACATCATGTAAAGGTGGACAATTAACAAACCATTACCCAATGGTGTCATCCTCGTGTCCATGTATAGACACATTTCTAATCACGTTTTTCATTCATCAAAACCTGATATCAAACAGTGGGCGAATCATGGATTCATGGTGTGCAACGGACACCGTGATCATCTGACACAATGACTGTGAAGACTTGCCCTCATTCATGCTGTCAGCCTGTCATCCCGTTTAAAGCATCAACACTTAGCTTTTCCTCGCATTCACATTGTAACCTGTGATGTTTGAGCTGGTTTGTCGCTCAGTCTCTCCCTCCTTCCATCAGGGGATCATTCTCTCTGGAGGGCAGCGCCAGCGCATCAGCGTAGCCCGAGTGCTCTACCAGCAGACTAATGTCGTTTTCCTGGTGAGTGGAGGCCGTTTATTGCATCTCCATCATCATCCTCCAGGTTTTTTTCCACATTCGCCATGTTGCCCAAACCAGAGTATGTGAGTGGAGTGGAGCGGCAAGAATTTCCGGTCCGCGCTCAGAGCATTTCATGATCACTCCGCTCCAGCTCCGCTCTGGGTTTACCATTTTCCGCTCCTCGCTCCCTCCC
>JAODKC010000021.1:4999436-5010364 GCA_026777985.1 Mormyrops attenuatus
GGCCCCCTGCAACACATATTCTTATAAGCTATACATGTGAGGGATTAAAAATGTAGGAAGAACCTGGCTTGACCACCTGTCTTGAGTTTACAACTCCTACGTAAATTCCTGGGTGTCCAAAGGGAAATCATCCACACCGTCTATTCATAATGCAATATCTCACACGATGCATCTGACGCAGTAGCACACTTCCATTGAACAGCTTTCCTTAAATAGAGACAATGGGCAGTTTCGGGGGCCTTAGTTAAAACCTCAGATTAGCAGTACTAGAACACTAAAGGCTGTCTGTGACAAAGCGAGCAATGTAAAGATAACAATGACCGAGATTCTTAGAACGTCAGTGTGAAAGCCTGACCTGCACCTTAATATCTGTGCTTCCAAAATCTAGCACCTGTGAGCTCTGACACCATTTAAAACTTACAGGTGTTGCAGATGCAAAACACATCTCCCATGACTCAGTAAACGATGAAACAGTGGGCGTTTAATCATCTCCCTCCAGGAGTTCTGTATCTTCTAAGTATTCCCTTTATACAGTCTGCAATCATCGTATTTTCATAGAGGCAGGCCAGGCCTCGTCATTTAATTATATTTCGCTTCCTTGTGTAATTTGAGATGACCTACAGTAGTTTAAAGTGCTTTTAATTAGCGATTTTCTATTTAGAATAAAAATGAAAGCTGAACAAAACAGACATTGTGAGTTAAGCTGAGATATCTTGATAAATTATTCGCCTTTCAGGTAATCCGTAGTGTTGCTGTATGGTGCATTTTGTTTACATTTTTAGATTTAGAGTAGAAAACTTTCACTTACGGTTGTTTGTGCGCTCTGGTGCCCCCCAGAGGAGGAGGTCAGCGAGAGCGACGAGGAGGACATCCTGTCCCAGGTGCTGCGTCACCGGGCGGCCATTCCCTGGAGAGCGTGTGGCACCTACCTGACCTCGGCCGGCCTTCTGCTGCTGCTGCTGCTGCTCCTCTCCCAGCTGGTCAAGCACTCGCTGATGGTGGCCATCGACTACTGGCTAGCCCACTGGACCTCCCACGTTATCACTGTCAAGATCGAGGCTATCGGGCACAACTGCACTCTAGGCCGGGTGAGGGGGGAGTGGATGGGGCAGAGGTCACCAGATATTACACTGAAGTTAATTTGGGGTGGTTTTGCGGGTTAATGCCCATGACTGACAGGTCATCAGTTCAAATCCCTTGGCCGGCAACCATCAAGCTTTAGATCAAGGCCCCAGTTGCTCCAGGAACACCTGATGTCGACTGACCCTGAATTCTGACCCCAGAAATATGCTCTGACTTATATATACAGTCCTGTGCAAATGCCCTCCGCAGTCAAAGAAAAAGTTTAAAGCTATTTATCTGGGTAGTGAATGTATTCCTGCTTGGAAAACAAATACAATGTATCATTAGAATATATTCTAATTAAGAATAAACAATAAAAAATAAACAAGAATTTCTTGTGTTCTACAAAAAAGTTCTAGATGTTTTGTTGGATGGCTAGAAGAACACTGCTTCCCTTATCTCACTACCAGCTATTTTAATTAATTAAGCAAATTAGTTACATTTCTCAGTGAGGTTTCGATTAGCCGGACAAGATGTACTAGTAGTCAAAATGCAAGGATGTTGGACAGTTGCCGCAAATACTGGGGTGAAATTAGCAGAGGTTTGGAAACGGCTAAGCTGACGCACTTCAACAGACATAAAACAGATTTATTCCAGCATGAAGATCATTTACACATTTTCTTTAACTGGCTAAGACTTTTGCACAGTTCTGTATGTCTGTGTGTCTCATGGAGAGCAAGATGGGATACGTCTAAATTCTACGTTATGAACTCTTAAATATCTTGAATGTTATACAGTATCACCACAAACCGGATTGTGTCAGGAGGAGAACAGGTGGTATGGGGTCGTCTGGATCTTATTAATAGAAGTTCTCGCAGCTGTCTGGCTCCAGCAAAATGCCAGGTCCCATTTCAGCAAGTCATCTGTCAGCTGACTCATTGAGCTCCATATGCGACAGGGGCTCTAGGAACGTGGGGGACGGTCACCGGCCACATTTGTAGCACTCACTGTCCCTCTTTGGGAGATAGCTCATTGATAGCAGGCACCAAGCCTGCAGATATGGCCTTCAAAGCCACAGTCATGCAGTCATTAGTTGGGCCTAGAAGGTCAAAGCATGGAGCACAGAAGGACAGTCACCTGTCTGTCACCATGCAGTCGCTAATATGTAAAAGAAATGTGTGCTCCTCAATCTTTCCCGTGTTTCTGTCCGCAAATACAGCCGCAGCTATCAACAAACCCGAGTCCAAACAAAAGCTGAACTATCCATAATGCGTTCGTCTGGCTTGGGGTCATGTCTACTTTAACCTGCCCTGTTTATTTTGAGCCCCCTGAGAACAAAAGTGCAGACCTTCAGGAGATAAAATATGTCCCTTTCCCATGAGTAACTTTGTGCTGCCATTTAAAGATTGCAATAATGATTTTAGCCATGTGGCACATTTTAAGAGCAGGTCAGGTCCCAATTCCATATCTGCCAAAGTCCATTTGTCTCGGCCGGTGACAGTGATGTTCTGTAGACTCCAGGATATTTTTCAGACTTAGAAAATCACAATATTGATTTTCAGCAAGTTTCAGGAATGTAAACGTTGTTTATAAAATGACATCAGTATTCCACTCTATAAAGATGACTTAATTAGAATAATGTCTAAATAGGAGACCTGGTGAAAAACAATGGAATTATTTATTACCGTAGCTCTGAGTCGAGTGTGACAGCTGGCCATTTATGTAGCAGAGTCGCGGTGCCAAATGCCACTTTGACGAATGAAAGCACAAGGGGGGCTTTTTAGTGTTTTAATGTGTGTTTTTGGGCCCTGTTTCTTTACACAGCCTCTCCTGGGAGGCTACCAGCTGTCTGTTCAGAGGCCACTAGTGCTGTCTCGTTACCAGGGCAACTTAATGACCTAGAGGAAGTTAAGGATTTAAACAGAACAAGCCATATCTGCAGTCGATACCTAAATAAAAAGGAAGAATGACACATAGAGACACGTCTCCCCTCTGAGCCTTGTGTCCGCTCCCCTCAGGGCTGTGCCTTCAGCCACTCCTCGTACCTGCTGGTCTTCAGCATCCTGTGCTGCCTGGGGATAGGCCTGTGCCTAGTCACCTCCGTGGCTGTGGAGTGGACAGGCCTGCGTGTCGCTAAGGAGCTACACCACAAACTGCTGAGTCAAATCATCCTGGCGCCCATGAGGTCAGTGCTGCCGGATCCGCACCCACCCCCGACAGTCCACTGTCTTATCGCGGTATGCTTATCGCGGTATGTTTATGAGGAGCTGTGACGTTCACAGGGAATTCCCTGCTTACGTACATTTCCTGACATGCTACTTTGACACATCCAGTAGGCATCTTCCTGGATTTGTGAGTGTGTGTGTTTTGAGGGGGGGATGTGCAGCATCTGTTCATCAGGGTAATGGGGCAGGCAGAGCCCTTAACTAGTCAGTTATGCCCCAGTGACAGCAGGTAGACAGAGCAATCACGGTGGCAGGTTATTTTCTGCCTGTAAATCGTACTCGCGGGGAAGGCGGATCCAAGCCAGCATTCGCTGCCCACGTGGCACCCGCTGTTACCCTGTTGTGTTGCTCTCAGGCTCTTTGAGACGACTCCTCTGGGAAGCCTTCTGAACAGATTCTCTGCCGATACCAACACGATCGACCAGGTACGCTTATGGTACAGGTACAGCCCCGTTAATCATTTAGTAAACCAAGTCATTTGCACAGGTAAAAAAATCCAGTTTTGACTACAGCCTCTACCCAGGTTACGATGGGGTTACGTTCCAATAAACCTATCGTAAGGAAAAAATATCATAAGGTGAAATGCATTTTAATACAGTCTAACAAACATCATAGCCTAGCCTACCTTAAACATGCTTAGAACAGTTACGTTAGCCTACAGTTGGGCAAATTCATTAACACAGAGCCAATTTTCTAATACAGTGTTGAATATCTCATGTCATTTATTGAATAATGTGCTGAAAGTGAAAAACATTTACCCATCGTAAAGTCGAAATATCGTAACTCGGACCATCGTAATGCGGAGAGCCTCTGTATGTTTAGGATGTCCTTGCATAATAAGTGCGCAATATACCTCAGTTAATTAAGCATCCCTTTTTTGGAATTAAGAAGTTCAGAGGATGGAAATGCTGGACATTCAAAGCTTTTTAATTATGATCAGAGGTGGAAATTTCTGGTCCAGAAAGTAAAAATCCAGACCAAGATTTTGTTTCAACTAACCAGTTGAGTATAAAGAGTCACTGTCACAGAGAACTCAACCCCCCACCCCCTCACACACATACCCACTGTTTGGTTTCAGCACATCCCTGCCACCCTGGAGTGCCTGAGCCGCTCCACCCTGCTGTGTGTCTCCGCCCTGGGCGTCATCTCCTACGTCACGCCCGTCTTCCTCATCGCCTTCGTCCCCCTGGCCATCGCCTGCTACTTCATCCAGAAGTATTTCCGGGTGGCCTCCAGGTGACCCTCATGTTCTATCGACGAGATCCGAAAACACCACTAAAAATAGCACCGGCGCTAACGACTGCACCTATAGCTTTATAATTAATGATTAGCTAGATTAGTGCAAACCTGCACTGCTTCACAGCATTGATTTATGCAAGCTGTTAGATGGTTAATCTATAGTATTTACAGTGCTGTTTTATGTTAAGGGCTCTTCTGTGTACTATTGGGAACCCATTAACCTCTGTATTTGAATCCCCTGCTAGCATAAGCAGCCTTATGCACAGGCCTGATCATGCTAACGATACCCACTCACCCCCATCCCCACTCCACCTCCTCCCTCATTGGCAGGGACTTGCAGCAGCTTGATGACACCACACAGCTGCCGCTGCTCTCTCACTTCTCCGAGACCGTCGAGGGCTTGACTACCATCCGTGCCTTTGGGTAGGTCGCACTTTGCCTGGTGCTTGCTGCCCCTTGGAGAAAAGGGATCCATGGAGACGCGGAACAAAAATAACACGTCACCTACTGAAGAAGATAGGTTCCGTTTCCAAGGAGCGGTTTTTCTCAGAACTGGACCATTTTCCTACTAGCAAGTATCATTTAGACACTGATATTTGTCTGGTAAAAATGACTGAAATCTGAAGGAAAAACAATGGGGTCCCTATTCTTTAATTGCTTAACTCTTTTTAATCCCTGATTTTTCAACCACATAATTTTTGTTCCGCACCGTCGTCTTTTCGCTGCAGGTATGAAGCCAGGTTCAGACAGAGGCTGCTAGAGTATGTAGATGCCAATAACATCTCATCACTCTTCCTCACTGCTGCCAACCGCTGGCTGGAGGTCCGAATGGTAATTACCCACAAATCCTAATGAACATAATTATAATGAATTCATTCAGTGTGGATACTAAGTTAAACTAGTAAGTGTGACAAAATTAGTCCAGAATCTCTGTCTCTTGACTCACTCTTTCTTAGTTCAGTTTATGCTTGGCTTATAAGCTGGCTACATTCGTTACATATAAAATATTTCTAATGTTTTTGATATTTGAAGCAATTTAAAACGTGCAGAGAATGGTAGTACTTTGATTATGTCAGAACGGGTCAAATAATCCAAATAAAGTTTGTCAAGTGACTAACTGTTGCTGTAGTAAGAGTAAACATGAGCATTACACACGATACAGTCGCATTAACATGTTTGTATGTGCACAGCCGTGGAAAAAATTAAGAGGCCACAGCACAATTTTTTGTTTCACATTTTTCAATTTATGGATATGCATCTGTGAATAATATATGTATTTTTTGTGCAAACTGTGCAGCCTGGTTCTTCTCTGCTTCTCATTAATGAAGGGTTTCTGTCTTGCTTTATGGGACTTCAGTCATGCTTCTAAGAGCCTGATATGAACTGTCCTAGCAGTGCACTTCACACCTGCACTTAATGTTTCCCAGTCCTTTTGAAGGTCACTTGATGTCATCCTCCGATTCAGGAAAAACTGTCGAATAAGTTAATGGTCATCTCTGGCATTAGAGAGTCGCTTCTGCCCTTTACCTGGCTGGTTTCTGGTTGTTCCCAGTGTCTACTGTTTCACCTTATTCTTGTGTACTGCTGCCTTAGAAATTTTGAACCTGGAAGTAACTTGCTGATCAGCGTAGCCTCCTGCTAGCAAAACCAGGATTAAATCAGGATTTAAAAAGGCAAATTTGTTGAAAAACATAGAGTGGTCCCTTAATCTTTTCCGTGGCTGTATATGTGTGTGTGTACATACACAGAAACATATGTGTGTGTTTGTGTGTGTGTGTATATACACAGAATCGTGTGTGTGTGTGTATACACACAATCAGTGGCCACTTGATTAGATAATCAGATACAATATAACACAAGACACACTTTTGCCTGTAGAACCACATCCAGGGTTGACATGCTCTGCTACACTTGTGGCCTTCCTGTAAGTCTGGTGATTCTCCTCCAACCTTACTCATTAACAAGGTGTTTCCCTGCCAGTGGCTTGTTTAATTTATTGCACTATTCTCTGTAAACTCCCAGGAGGGTGTCTGTTTCTAAGGTTTATGGAGATGCTTTACACCACGCTTAAAATCTCTCAGATCAGGCATGTTGATCATTCTAATGCTTTGCCAAACAGTAAGTGAACCTCTTGATGTCCAACTTTGTTGCGCAGATATTGAGTTGCAGCCACAGTATTAGCTGTAGTTGAGGAGCAGGATGTTTGTGTGAATGAGCCGGCATATCTAATAAAGTGGCCACTGAGTGTTTATCTGTATTTATCTGTAATGCCTGTAAACCGGGGGGATGAAAAAATCCTGAGCACAGTTCAGCTTCTAATAGGGTGACCAGATAATCCATGTCAGGGAGAACACTTTGAGCTGCTTCAGGTTTTACAAACCACTTTAAAACCGAAAGACCCCTGTGATTGGCTAAATAATTCACTTCTTCCAGGTGCTTTAATTGAAATGGTAGTTTACAAATCCTGCCCCGGCTCGAAGTATCCCACTGACATGGATTATCTGCTCACCCTAAGGCTTCTACAAATGTATTAAATAAAAAATGTTATGCTATGGATTATGTTTCGTTTAGACAAAGGATTACCAGAACTAGGGATTAAAACAAGCAGGGTGAGGATGTGTCATCTCCATTGTTTGCACGTGGTGTTTTCACAGGAGTATATTGGCGCCTGTGTGGTTTTAATTGCTGCAGTGGCGTCCATAACCAACTCTCTGTACAGCCAGCTGTCCACCGGGCTGGTGGGACTGGGCCTGACCTACGCGCTGATGGTGAGAGCAGACCAGCCAGACTAAACGTTACGTCTAATGCTGTGTCATATGACATCGGTTACCACTTCTGTAACTCGGCGTTTCTCAATCCGGTCCTTGGAGACCCCCAGATGGTCCACGTTTTTGCTCTCTCCCAATTCCCTGGGAGCCGGGGTGGGAGCAAAAACGTGGAGCACCTGAGGACAGGTTTGAGAAACACTGCTGTAACTGACTTGTTAGTTCAGAAATGTACATTTCACCATTTTTTTCCCTGCTGGATATATACTGAAATAAAAACCTAGGAAAATCAAGGCACACTGCAGCCTATTCGCTCAACTCATTATCAGTAATCACTACGCCCCCTGCTGTTAGAAAAAAACTTGTAAAGGATGAATGGAGGAGAAGTTGAGCATAAACCAGTCAAGCCACAATGTAACTAGTCAATGTAGCTTTTTCAATGAAAACTTTAAAAGATGCATTTTATGTGTAATAATGCAACTATTAAAAAGCAACAAACAAAGAGCATTTGACCACCCCATCTTGCTAGGTGTCGAACTACTTGAACTGGATGGTGAGAAACCTGGCGGACATGGAGGTGCAGCTGGGCTCCGTGACGAGGATCAGCGGGCTGCTGAAGACCGAGCCGGAGAACTATGAGGGCCTCATGTGTGAGTGTGTCCTCCGGGACAGCGTGTGGGGGTGGGGGCTGGAAGAGCACATTGCAGACAGTGACCCCTCTCTCTGCGGGGAAACAGCCTCCGCCCAGGTCCCGCCAGGCTGGCCGGAGCAGGGCGAGATCCAGATCCAGAACCTGAGTGTCCGCTACGACAGCACGCTGAAGCCCGTCCTGAAGAACGTCAATGCCCACATCAGCCCGGGGCAGAAGGTACTGACATATCGATGGCATGGATGTATGACGTATGTGTGCCATGGATTTATGATATATATATATATCTATAGCATGGATTTATGATGTATCTATGGCATGGATTTGAAATATCTGTGGCATGAATCTAAAGCAAATTTTTGGCATGTATCTATATCATATCTATGGTGTGTATTTATGGCGTATCTATGGCATGTATTTGTGGCGTATCTATGGCATCTATTTAGGGTGTATACTTGCATCTGTATTCAGGGTCTTCTCATCACGTGATGAAAAACATTTTTAATGCTGAGCCAATAAGGAGCGGAGGCGTGTCAGAATGCGACCTGCGTGTCGCCAGGCGGGGGCATGCTAAGCGCTGACATGCCATCTCTCTCTCCCTCTGCAGGTCGGAATATGTGGCAGAACAGGAAGTGGGAAGTCCTCCTTTTCCTTGGCATTCTTCCGCATGGTGGATGCGTTTCAGGGTAAATGTGAATGTCTTCATTAGTGCATAGGACAAGAAGGCTGAGCACGTGCTTAGAGGCAGGTATATAGGTATCTTTTATATAATTATATATCATATGCGTGTTTATTTAATATGATTATTTACATAGTTAGAGAACACTATTTATTATACAGATAAATATGTTTATATACAGATAAACTGTGGATATTTTTCTCCTGTTTCTATGAATAGCATTTTATCATTGTGTTTACTAACAGGGCAAATAATCATTGATGGGATCGATATTGCCAAGCTTCCGCTCCAAGCCCTACGATCGCGGTTCTCCATAATTCTCCAGGATCCCATCCTATTCAGTGGAACCATCAGGTAAGCAGCCCCCCCTTAATAAAATGGAGTGGCCCTACTCCACGCTTATGGCCCTGTCCAAAGATTTGGAACCCTGAAAATGTCTCATAACCTTTACCTTATTTCACAACATAGAACAAAAATAGTAATTATGTAGAGGTGTTTTTCAGTAATAAAATGAATGAATGCAAATCGTTCTTTAGACGAGCAGTAATCTTTCTTGCCATTGACAGTATAAGTACATTTGATTAAATGTTTTTTTATGTTTTTAATATGGCAAACATCTTTCACTTTTGTAAGCGGTTTACAGTGTCTTCCTGTAATTTTTCAAAGCATATTTGCTTGGAATTCGTCCCCCATGTTAAAACATACTTTGAATTTCCTCTATGCGAACTACAAACAGAGTTCCTGGTACCATTTTTCCGGAAGCCGTGTGAGTTTGCTGAGTTTTGATTAATTTCTGCTGGTGCGCAGGTTCAACCTGGACCCAGACAAGAAAGCCACGGACAGCATGCTTTGGGAGGCGCTGGAGATCGCCCAGCTCAAGCCCGTGGTGAAGTCACTGCCTGGGGGCCTCGGTAAGCCTCATCAGCCTCGGCGTCTCCACCCATCCTGCACCGTGTCTGAACTTCAGATAACCTTCGTCGGTCTCTAAAATAACAGTAGAAGAGCTGCCGGCAGTGCCATGAACAATTCATACTCTCGTTACTGGCAGACGAGAAGTGGCTGCATTTAGAGAAGCCGGTTATTGAATCCACTGATGGACGAGTGGGAATATCTCCTGTAGGATGTTATTTCAATTGGTCCTTGCCCTTGCAGAGAAGGTCAAGCTAGGCTTATCTGTTTGTTTCTCCCAGCCACATTTACAGATTAATTCTTTTGCAATGGCATAAATGGGAGTGACGCTGTTCAAATCCCCCGCTGAACAGAACTTGCTGGAATCTGAGATTTCTCCCAGTTCTGCTACAGTACCTTGCAGCTAACAAAATGACGACCAGATGTGGACATTTCAGGTGCAGAAAGTAAAAATCCAGACCAGGATTTTGTTTCTACCAACCAGTTCAGCATAAAGAGTCACAGTTACAGAGTACGCAGCTGGTTAGTTGAAACAAAATCCTGGTTTGGATTTTTACTTTCTGGACCTGAAATCTCCACCTCTGATGACGACCAGCGAATGTCGGCCAGTGAGCTGGAAGAAACATTATGGCAACATTCCTAAAACAATAAATGAGGGATGACATTCCCCAATATTCCCAGAATGCCCTGCGATATCCTGCCTGAGGGTTAGGACAAAGGCTGCTGGGAGTGAGATGGCCGCATGGTGCATCCTGGTGAGGTGGGGGAAGCTTCAGCCACCAACCTGTGTGCTGTGTTGACAGATGCCATAGTGACAGAGGGAGGGGAGAACTTCAGCCAGGGCCAGCGTCAACTCTTCTGCTTAGCTCGGGCCTTCGTCAGGAAGAGCAGCATCCTTATCATGGACGAGGCCACGGCCTCCATCGACATGGCAACGGTGAGCAGCCTCAGGACCACTGGGGGCACTGAGGATAGCGGCTGGGGGGTGCAGAGATACCCGCTGTCATGACTAATTGCACATCAGGGACACCCCATCTTAATCACCAGGGATATCAGTGACCTTCCTCCCCAACACTGTCTTCACCCAACAGAAAAAAACACGAATGAATGAACGCAGACATTTGACGTGTAAACTGTCATGGAATCCATGAACAGTGGTTTTCATACTACAGAATTAATATGTTTCAGACGCATTCAAACACCTAGGGTTGGTCTATACACACACACACACACATATATATATATAATCAATATGCTGCATAAATTCATCTGGCTACTTATGCAGTACAGGATCACGGGGGGGGGGGGGGGGGTGGGCGGGGGGGCAGGCGGGGGGGGGACAAGGGGGGGCCGGAAAAACGGAAAGGGCTGGCCCCAAATATCACAAAAACCCCCCCAAA
>JAODKC010000021.1:5018171-5037300 GCA_026777985.1 Mormyrops attenuatus
GGCTTTCTGCCGCAGTCCCCCTCTCTCCCCCAGGGAGAGAAGAGATCTTAACCCTGTTTCCTTTCAAAGCTCACCCCAACCCACCTTCACTAGCCCTGTAAGTCCCTCCTGAAAACCCAGACAACAGTTTCTGGTAAAATGAGGGTAAAACATGTCATCAGGCTAGAGGACGGTGGCGAAGATGCCGATGCGACGCAGCAGTAGCACAGAAAGCTTGGCTCCGATTGAGCAGCAAACCCGCCCTCCCAAGGTCCTGCATGGGAAGTGCTCCAATTATTCCAGATACAAACCCATTTAAAACAAAATTCAATGAGCAAAAACGCAAACATCACTCCGGGCAGGAAACTTGCAAAAAGGACGGGACAGTCACCATTTCACCCACTGCTCCCCTCCCCTCCCCCCACCCCCACCCATAGCTGAGAGGGCAGCAAAAGTCACTGTGATCAGAGTGCCACTGCAGAATTTCTTATAATGTCATACAACGGTACGTTAGGAGCGCCACCTGGTGTTAGAAAAAGGAAGAGAAAGTGATCAGAGACCCATGAAAACAATAACAGAAAAAGAAATAAAACCAAGACATTTTATTCCTAGTGATAAAAAGGGCAGGTGGAGCAGGCCAGCTCCGCCCCCTGGGGGCTGCCCACAGCACTGGCTGCCAGCTAAGCAGACCCTTGCTGGTGGGGTCCTAATGGTGGCGACATTCAGGGTACAGAATGTCTGTAAGTCCTGTCGACACACTAGCCGGCTCTGTCCTCTCCTTCCTGGGGGTTGTCCCCCCACCCCCCCCATCCCTTCAGTGCAGTCTCATCTCTCCGTCACATGGTTCTGTGCGGTAGGCGAGGGTGTGCAGAGGATTTCGGAGAGGTCATCCATGATGGAGGTCTCCTTGGGGTCCACCAGGTTGAATTCCCTTACGAATACGATGAAATGTGCGTAGAGAGTGTTCAAATGGCCTTGCAGGTCCAGCGCCACAGTCTCCTTAAAGTGCGCCCAGTAGATGTGTGCCAGCACGTGGAACAGGTACCTGCAGATCTTCTTCACAAGCGACTCGAACGAGTTTGGGAATTCTTTGCCTGCATCATTCAGCGCAAAGAAAAACAGGGTGGTACAATGAGAGGCACAGAAAGATGACAAAAAAACAAAATCTATCGATCATTACAAGTGCTTTTCACATCAGAACTGATTTTTTTTTTACGTAGCCACTAGGGGGCATAAAGCTCGTTATAAAAATTTTAAAAATCCAAGCTGTTCCAATTAGACATTTTGCCCTGGAGGCCCAATCTGTACACGATTCATGCCAGTTTATAAATTTATGATGTCATTAATTCAGATTCTTAGATAAGCAGGTTAAATAAGCATCTAATGGACTAATTTGTCATTTGTATATCTTGATAAGTATTGAATATTACAAGTAATGATGCAAAAAGTACATTAAAATTTCAGTCAACTAATCAGTCAACCGATAAGCAAAAGCCAGACGACTCCATGGTCAGCAAAGCGATTTACAACACAACTGCAATATTTCATGAAGCAGCAGGGGGCAGCAATTACCCAAACTTACCGTATTTTGTGGGAAAAATGTCTTCGTCTGTGACCAGTTTCTGCACCAAACTCATGACAAAGTCTACATACTGGGGAGCTGTACATTTCGTTTTCTTCCCCTTTTCATCATACCAGTAGTATATCCTTCAGGAGAGACAAACGAGGGGAGAATTAATGATTACTTGCCATTGTCTTCTATGAGTGACACAACACACACAGCCGGGTCTGGGCTGTTTCCTCAAGTTAATCATTAACCAAAGCCTACTGGGCGTGTGACTTCACATGCTCCTATAATCTGTTCTAAGCCCATAAAGGGAAGAGGAGAGGTGTGTCCACAAGGTACAAGACAACGGGACACTGGACAAAAATGAATTGCACTGACATAACCTATCGCACATTAAACAGTGCTGAGGTGGATTTCAATGTCAACCACCGTGTGCCCCCCCCGACTGGAAAATCAAATGAGCCCCTTAAAACGCCTGGAGGTTCTCCCATCAGACGTCCATCTTTCTTTCCCATAAATGGAGAGGGGGGCGCTGATGTTGTCTCACTGGTCTCAGCCAATTAACCAAAAGAGAGAGAGAACACTGGCTACCGTTTATGCACTGGAGACCCAGTGGGGGGGGGGGGGGGAGCAAAGGACACCACTGCCCTATGATTGGGTTACAGCTCAAAGGGCCACCCACTGGGTCAGAACAGGGCTGTGATGATTAGAGGGCAAGGCAAACAGAACAGATCCTCTGCAGAACATTTCTGCATATAACCCTATCATTGACTCCTCTGACACAGGAACGACACGCCCCATTACCAGCCTGTTTGCTTTTCTCCTCTTCCCCTTAGTCAGCTGATTTACGAACAGAACGGTTTTGAAATTTGCCAAGTGGCCGGTTTTTCCAGGACGTGTAAACCTCGAATGAACTCTCACATCGTTAAAAGTCTGTCGGCTCTGAAAGGAGTAGATACGTATACGCCCATTTCTGGTGAAAATTCCATTCAAAAGTAAGGGGACATGTCCCGTACGGTCCCATGACATCATCTAAGTCTTGGACAAAGATGGACATTTTGGTCTAATCCAGCTGGTCACTGGGCCAGCATGCTGCCCAGCTGGCATTGAGTGGTGTGGGGTCTCCTCATACCCCGCCCATGCCCTGTTCAGTGCCATCGCCTTGATGCTTGTGCCAGCAGAAATAGGCTTAGGCTCCAAGCTTACCTGGTGACAAAACAGAGGGGGGCAAGGGGGGATAAAAGGCCTAAAAGAGCCTCTTAAAAACAGACTACGGAGTCTGTTTGATCTCTGTGTGCAGCCTCCGCTGCCTCAGCAAGCGCCTCGTCACTGCCACCTAGCGGGCAACTCTGTACCAAACAAGCACACAAGTCGAACAACAACCCTGTTCCTTGGCGAGAAACAGGCCCGAAGGCTCTGGGCACACATAGGGGGCCCAGTCACTGTGTGTGTTCTGACAGCACTTACGTGTTGCAGGCCGTCATGGCTTGGCAGGTCTCCCCGGTGCAGAACTCTGAGATTGTGCTGTACTGCAGGTTGATGAGATTGAAGAAGGTCGTCGCTGCAGGGCAGTGAGATGGAGTGAGTGAGACAATGCACAGGACTAATAATTACAAGCTGCCACCAGTCTGGATTTCTGTGGCTCCAATTCAGGAAGGTTTTGGGGTGTGTGTCAGAGACAGGAATGGTGGCTTTGGCGAGTAACAGAGCATGAACTGAACCGAAAGCAAAAAAGCAGAGAAAAAAAACAAAACAAAAAACACTGCCTTTGTCTTTGAACCTGTAAGCCTCTGTACTCGAAAACAATGGGGCTGGGTATGGATCAGGCAGGCTCCTCCAAACAGGAGCTATGCACAGGCAGTCAGTGTCTGACGAATGTCTGACATTACACACTCAGGGAAGTTTTAATTAAAAAGCAGTTACCAAGACTCTACATTTCCTGTTTGGAAGGGCTTGAAGGTTTTAATTCAATTAAGCAACATGTTCGTACAAGGACTGTCTGAGTTTGTTTTCATAGAATTTGTAACAAATACAGCTGAAAAACTTTTTTCAAAACACACCCATGCTTAAAGATTTTCGAAATCACTCCCAGAAAGATTCAGCGATAGTCTAAAATGCTCAGTTTAAAAAAAATGCCGGAATTGAGCACGGGGGCCGGCGGAGGGCGACTCACTGCTGCTGGCGAGCCATTCGTTGAGGTCGATCTCACGCGGCAGAACCACCAGCTCCTTCAGGTCGAAGTCCACGACCCGCACTTTGGTGTACTCTGCTTCCAGGTAATGCTTTTTCTCCTCGGTGGGTGGCTTCTTCCCATTGGGCTTCGTCTTTGACTTCCTGCGGGAAGCACAGGGAATGGCAGCAGGGCGTTAAATCCGGGGCAGAGATGAGTGGCGGACGTAGAGCCGATAGCTATTGGCGACACGGCACTACTAGCGCGCTGTCTTCAGGCAGCAGGCACATGCCGCAGCCTGTCATTTAGAGTAGACCCCCGCTGCTGATTGTACTCCGTTGGCCCCTGAAGCTGTACCAGCCACCCACCCCGGTAAACCACCCCACGGCAGCTTGGGTGGTCTCCGTTCTCTGTAAGCTAACCGGATTCTAATGTTGGATGTTAACATGGACGACCACAAGAGAAAAAATAAATTCCACGAACTGCACTCCTTATCATCAATATTAGATATGAAATGACGGTAAAGGAAAACGAAGAGCATTAGCCTCTTACCCCTTGTTTATAGTATGACTGTAAAATCTCAGGTCACGGCCCCCCCTGTACCCCCGAGGGCCATTACAGGCCTCTGGCCTGCCCCGCAAGCCAGCGCTTCACGGCTGCTCTGCAGATTCCTGTCTGCAAGGCACGTAGCACATGTCAGAGGTGTACGCGCTAATGAAAGACTCTTTCACTCAGCAGGAAGCGGGGCCTGTCTCCCCCCCAACTTGGCCGCCATATGAGCGAATGCCCAGCTCTCCCAGCAACATCCCATCCAACAATAACAAGGGCTGGGAGGGCCGCTGCCAGCGCAGCGGGACAGAACCACATTACCGCTGTACCCTGCAGCCAACACCCCCGAGCACCTTGGCCAACAACTCTGGCCTGTCCTTTCACACAGATGCCCAGCTTGTGTTTCCACGCCCCCACAGGCTCCCGCCATGTACGCTGCCAAGACCAAGCCCCCGAACCCCCCCCCCCAAAAAAACTACATATGCCAGCACAACCAACAAGGGGCCTTCAGATATCCTCCAATCAGCTGCCGTCGTTCATTTGTCCAAACAGGGCTGTTTTGGGACTCAGAGTCGCTCTTCACCAAGACTTGTTACAGAGCTTCCACCCCCCCAAGCTTTCTTTTTAAATAAGGACGATTATTAATTTATCACTTTTATTTGCTTCTCAGGTAAGCAGTTTGAGATGGATTGACTTTGTTCTGCAAAAAGAATCACCAGCACGGAGACTCGACAGAGTGAGGAAGATGCACCACAAGGTGTGATCCACTACAGTCCACAAGGCCAGATCAAAACACCCCTTTACTGTTTATGCGTGAACTGCTCAACTGTGTTCTTACTTGAAATGATTCCCCCTCGTCTTTCCCTGACCCCGCTACCGCTACCGTGTGAGAGTTTGAGGGCAAAATAATACGCATTAAAGAATTCCAGGACACTCCCCAGATTAAATTTATAGTGCACTGACTGACCCTACTATCCAGACTCCACCTTCACTCAGTGTAAACACAATACCCCCCCCCCCCCCCACGTGTTCTTGGCAGTCTCTTGCAACTTCCTGTTCGCTCCACCGGTTCCCAATTCCTGGAAACCGACAGCGCTGAAACCAGGAAGACAGCCGACTTCGGTGGCACGCATAGCCCCAGCAGTGAGCCAAGGAGCTGTATCAATGCACCCCCCCTGCCCAAAGAATACAGACAGCTGCAGGAGAGTCAAAGGGACGAGGAACGACCATTTGAGGCAAGACGGTTTAATAGAAAAGCTCTACTGCTGGACAAAACTTGGCGAACTGTAATTTAACGTCCTCCTCAAAATGTCCCCAATCCTTGTGCTGCTGCGATCATAAACAAAAGCGTGATTTGTCGAGAAGCTCTTAAGCTGAGACTGGAGACAATGAAGAGGCACGCGGGGCAGCTGCGGACACCACCTGGTGGGTGAGTGAAAGGGGGACTGGCAGCTGCTGCCTCACGCGGTCGCGGGAACAGAGAGCAGAGTCCCGTCATCCATGAAGCAGCTCCGAGAAGCCAGCACAACTCAGCCAAGGGGGGAAAGAAAAAGCACAACACATTAACAAGGAAGCTCCAGCCAAGAGGAAACTAAACTCATGAACACAGATCAAACTAAATGAACCAGGGTGAGAATTTCTGTGATTTCATGTTGTTATCTGGGTCTGGACCAGTTAGATCCATGACACAGAGTAGATTATCTAGAAAAGGACAAAATATTCCAAAATAAACAGTTCAAAACAGTTGACGACGCTGAGGAATCAGCCTGTATCACCAGTTTGGCTCACTGGGAGGGGACTGAAGATCTGACCCCGGCTCTGGTCTTTGTAAACAGCGAAGAGACCGGCGCAAAACACACGCGCATGCAAACACGCACGCTGCCTACATTCCAGCAGGATTAGGGTAGGATTGCACAGCGTGTCCCGGCCTGCTGGCTCAGTGGCGGAGCAGCAGAGTTCGCCCTGCGCTTCCCGGTCACTCACGTACACCCAGCAACACGTCCGTGGCAGAACTCCGGTGAGCAGAGTGGAGGAGAGTCATTCCTCCACACTGAACACAAAAGCTGTGAGTTTGTCATAAGCCCATGACGGCCCAGTCCTGCTTTTGCCAAAACCTCCATGAAAATAGAGAAGCAGTAAGTTTTAATTTCCACTCAAGTACTGAGTGATTTATACACAGTAGGAGGAGAATCCACTGGGTGAGTCTTGGCATCCTGTGCCCAGTAAGCCCTTTCCAAGAATTACCCAGAGGAGCACTGAGCTCTGGCCTGTGCTGAAATCACTCGCGTCGGGAGTGGATGCAGGCAATGCCTTTTAAGGCCAAAGCGTCTTAGAAAACATCACCAGGTTGTCAGGAGATGGAGCTCCACCGCTTCTGGCCAAGTAGGAGTGGCTCTTTTCCCAAAATAAACCAATAGCTCAAGAATTTGCCATGTACCACACAATTTCGGAAAGGTGGAGCTTTCTGGGAATGAGAAATTACACACAGGAGTGGGAAATTACTTTGCAAAACTGAATAATTCGGCAAACCAGCCAAAAAAGGCAGAAGATGACATAAACTATTTCCTTCGCCGGTCTTCTGTGGGATCTTTCTTGTGCTCTTAATTGGAAGTGGAAAAGACAGATGTAATAAGAAGTGTTTCTGACGCAGAAAAAGTGTCAAATTACGGACTGGAGAAGGCGCCCAACAAAACGCATGGACTTCACAGAAGGGAAATGAACTTGAAATCACTTGCGTGGCATTATCAAGCTCCGAAAGACTTGGAGATATGTCCTCCTACACTGCCAACATTTGTAACATGGCCAAAGAGGACCTTCGTGCACAGCGTCACAACATAGTGAGTTCTAGTAGTTTAAGCTGGGACACTGGTGCCAGTTCAGATTTCTATTCTGGAAAACTGGGTTTTGACCCAAATTTTCTCACACACACAGCCATAAGATCTGCTAAATCCACTGTAGGCTGCAAGAGCCCTTCTCAGTTTTGAGCAAACCGAACTAAAGCCTCACAACATGGACGCAAAGTAATTGTGCCAAGAAACAAAATCAGAATCGACTGAACATACATTAACTTAGCTTTTTAAAATTTATCTGGTTCTATTTGCAGTCCTTAATACCAAATCCCATAAAAACTGGACTTCCGAGAGATTTGAGGTCTGTTTTTAATTGCGTTACCACACTGAAAATCCTGTCTGTCAACAGCTTGATCTCATCTCAGAAAGCCCACACTGAGAATCGATGTAACCACACAAGTGACCCAATGAAAATCTGTCTGCTCAATACAGCAACATTTAGTGGCAAACAACTACACCATGAGCCAACCGTTAGCCAATCCCCAACCTAGTATTTCCCAATCCAGTATCTGGGGACCTGCAGACAGTCCATGTTTTTCGGATGCTGGGAGGGAGCAAAAAGCTGCTCTAACCTACCTCAGCCTGATAGTCGCATTCTTACAAGCACGCTGATGCACTTTCCACAGCCCTTTTTTCTGCAAACCTGCATTCCAAATTTTATTACCATATTATGCAATCAATCACATCGTTCTTTTATGTTTTGTTTGAATATTTCTGACCAATAGCTCAAACAGTCTATGTTCCCAGATAGTTATGGAGTTTGATCCATGACAGTCATGGAAAGAACTAAATTCCAGCTGAGTGAGGAGCCATCTCTGCACCATTATGCCAAAAACTACCCAGGGCTGGACACCACATAAAACCAGTTCAGGTTATATTACACAACCCGCAGTCTTGTTTGGTCACTTTAAAAAGGTGAATCTGTATAGTCATTTCACTCACAAAGCTTAAGAACAACTAGCACTTAAAATGGCTTTGTTTCATCTGTACTAGTCATGGAGGGAGGCAGAAAACAAAATGTGACCAAGTCTATGGTAATGGAATCACAATGGAATCTGCCTGCAGTTTTGAAAGAATTCACTTGCTTTGCCTGAAATACCATGTTTTATCGCAGTTCATTAATGTGTGAAGTACTCTGTCAGGATTTGGGCAGGTGTCCAAAAAAAACAAAATCACCTGACGGCCTAGTTTTGTACACAAGAAGGTCATGGATATAGATTCACTCTTCATGGTTGGGCCGGTGGTGCTTATCATCACATGAAACAAAGACACAGGAAGGCCAGAGTGGACATTAGCCACTCGAATCCAAGAGGGTGTCACTGAGCTGCTTCGCCCAATAGGAGGAGGAATACTGAAACCATCACTGTAACCCGATAACATGTCAGATCCAGCATGCCGTATTTTCCTCGAACTCCTTCACAGGTCATATTTAATAACATCCCCCCCCCCACCCCCAGCCATGAACATTGACACCTGTGTGTCAGACACGAACGTCACGCTGCGTTTCCGTAATAAACACCCTCAGCCGTGAACATCGTGGCTCAATCCGCTTCCCTGGGGCCTGGAAACTCCTGAAAAGCCTCAGCTCAGGCTGATCAAATTTATGGGCAGAGTGAGCCTCTAACATACAGTGAAATTAAACACTGGAGGAGTGTGCAGGCTGTGGGTGTTGATTCCAGAATGTGCGTGCATATGAGGGGAACAACAAAAACTAATAGATTTACACTGTTCAGGCTTCACATTCAGCGGCACTAAGGAGAGAGAGGTGTGTTACATTTCAAACTTTTTTTTTTTTTTTAAATAAAATGTCAATTGAACACTCAACGGTATATGTGCATGAGGCTGGTGTGGCTGGAACAGCACAAAAGCACATTTAGTAAATTTCTTGTAAAGGCTGAGCCATTATAAACAGGAGGCAACAGTTCTGATGCATTATGCATGATCTAGCTACTACACACCTCAGTCAGAACCACAACAGAGCAAAATCATAGAAATCTTAAGTACGGCACTGTTATGACACATTCCAAACATCACCACAAAGACCAGGCCTTGTGCATCTGAATGGCTCGACTAACAGGTCTAGCTACTCTTTTTTCTTTTAAATCTTAAGAGAGGTGTGTGTCTTCACACTAAAACTGCTATTTCAGAAACCGGAGTACATTCCACTAGATATTTGATATCAAGGGTTTAGAATGGATGTTACCAGATATTAAATCACTTAAAAACCACAGGTTAACAGCTTCGCTAACTCTAGAATATTGCTTTAAGTGTTATCTATAGTAGCATTTATGATCATAAACGATATTCGTAATAAGGAAACAGATCGGTAAGACCGTTTTATCGCCCCCCCACCCCCTCCCATCCCCGCTTAGTTTGTTCCCCATATTATTACAGTAGTAAAAACAAAATGGAAACCTTCTACACAGGACAAAGCACGTCACTATGGTCCCATTATACAGAATCATAAATCATAAGCTACTTGAGAATGAGGATTTTTAAAAGACCATAATAATCATGAATGTAATTGTTTGTAGCTGCACTTAACACTGTAACAGGTTAAAGTATATTCCACACAAACCCCAAATCAGAAAATAGAAAAGCATCCTAAAATGTAGTTATATATGAATTCTTATACAAGAGAGAATACATAGTGCAGCTCAACCGTTGCCGGCATTGAAGTGCAGTGGGGATACTGTCCAAAATTACCAGACAATGAGATTGCTGAGATACATATAACCAACGTCTGCACGCACGTGCATAAGCACAGCGTGTTAAACAAAAAAATAGAGTTATTAAATCAAATGCATATCGGGAAATCTACAGGAATTACTACAGCAAACGTCAATCTCGTCTCTTTTTTCTCTTTAATATTCCGCAGTTAATATCGTGTTACTTTGTAACCGTCCCGTCCCACTCCCGAAGGAAAAAAAAAGTTAAACAAAACAGAAAGAAATTAGTAAAAAAAGTATCGTGCGGTTCACCTCAACACTTTCCCGACAGCCTGCAGGACCATTTTACAGCTTAATCCGCTCTTGGTGGCTCTTTTGGGAAGCTGTACGGCGCTGTCTCCTCCGAAGGTGCAGTGGTCTCCGACCATGGTAAACGCCAGCACGAGCGCGCGCTATGAACGCCAGCATTTCACTTCTCCTCCTTTTACTCCCCCGGGGCCGAGCGGAGGACCTCGGCAATGGGGGAGGGGCTTCGGGAGGCGGAGGCGGGGAGACAACCGCGTTCCGTTCGCTGATTGGAGGATACGCGATGTGACCATGTGGGCTCGTGCGGTTTGGGTCCGGAACAAGCCGCGCGCATTCGAATTCGGGTCGTGTTTGTATACAAACTGCGGACAATAAAAGCGGGACGATGAGTAACGCGGGTGGTGAATTACAGATAAGACAAAAGGCAGTTCGTCACACAAATATCACGTACTGTACTGTGAATGTAACAATGAAATAACTGTACAGTACTGTACAGTAGTTACAATGGAAAGAAACGGTTCGTCTTAAGTGTGGCAAGAGGCGAACAGCACTCGGACATCGCCCGAATTACAATTATCGAGACATTTAATACACACAAAATATATGCCAAGGGGGCTTTAAATAATGAACCCAGTCAGTTTTACGTGTCCCTGTTAACTGAATGAATGATTTCTACAGGGGCATAGTCTTTTCAGTTTCTTAATGCTCCACCTGCTAAATCCGTAAGCTCCCACCTGTACTGCTTAGTCAATAAACCCTGAAGCAACCGCATCCTCCAGCACTTGTGTTCATCTGACATTACTACACTTTATAACACCCCTGGTTTCAGTTTCAAACCCTTCTATGTCACTCACCGATGCAGTGTGACAATGTGAAAATGGCTGCTTCGTGTCAGTCCAAGTAAGAGACACCTGAAACAAATTTGACATGGCATAATCCATGGTTTAAAACCTAAACGAGACAGCAAAAGGTGCTGGTTTCAGTAAACCCATATTGAAGAGTGAGAAGGTAGCATGGTCTGGCATGCCAAGTCATGCAGGTGATGACAACGACTGAAAACACCTTTCCACACCCTGACATTCTCCGCCAGTGGAAGTGGGTGGAGGGGTTGGGGGGGGGGCACACCATTGTTAAGATGTTGACTTGACCTTTAGGACTCCGTCTAAACATTCTGCATATGGGCTATGGTGGGGGGAGCTGGTAATAAATCTGAGGCCAGGTCTTTAAGGCATCAGCCAGCAGCTGGGATTCGGCTGCTGCATAACAAGCAGCTCTTTGTGACGGAGATGGTCATGGTCAGCTGAGTCACAAGGAAGTGTGAGCAGCAGTGCCAAGAGACACAGAGCACCACACATGGGATGTGGGCCCCCACGGTGACATTTTGTCACTCTGAAGAGCTATGTGCATGTCATCTCTGACCTAACCCTCTTCGTCCCCTCCCTCCAAGCTGTACTATCTCTGGAAGAGCAGGGCACTTTGTCGCCTAGCTCCCACCCCCACCTGACTCGGACGTCCCGTTAACAGAAAGTGGGGCTTGTGGGTGGACTGTCATTTTCGCAATTTAAATGATACCAGAACTTGGGGCCACAGGCGGCAGCTCGAATGCTGTGACCAGGACCAGGTCAGGCCCCCTCTTGTCTACTGAAGAGTCTATGGCAGGCAGAACAGATGGGGCGGGGGCTGTCCGTTCATTCCCCCGACATCTCAAAACTGCAGATACCTTTCATGCGACGCTACCGTGGCAATCCTTCAGCGTGCAAAAATAGCATATCGGCACATGAAATCTTACAGAGTATATGTATAAAAAAAAAACGGGGGCAGAATAACAAGCTCTTCCTTGTGACGTCCAAGGATTCCATCGTGAACGTCATGACAGTGGTCCTCCAAGGTCATTTCATTCTTATATGGGCTGAATTCTGGAAAGCCCCCCCCCCCACTTTCCGCTCTCCCTTCATTCCAATCATGACTCCTTGTTACTGCATTCTGTCTTTTGTCAAGTTATACACGGAGGTTACATCTGAACAGTAATAATATTCACATGGTGTCATAACTATATATTTTTGCAGTTTTTTTCTCTGCACCATATGTGGTGCAGCAAAAAAAAAAAAAAAAGCTACGTGAAAGTGCCATGGACTACAAAGACAGAGCAAATCCTGATCTCAGAACAGTTCCCAGAAATTACTTCACTCATCCACAAGAATAATGTGCTCCATTTTAACGGTAAAAGGATCACAACTCAGTTTCCAGGGAACACAGGCTTTCCAACAGAGTTACACTAGCGTAACACATAATGTAAAATTATCCAACACCTTAAACAAAAGAGAAAACTGAGTTTCAGTTTGATGATGTGGTAACAAGTAATGAATCAAGGTTTGGGCTTTCGATCATTTACTGAGTTTAAAAGAAAACAACATCTTGTGACCTCAATTTCCAGCTGTCTAGCCAAACAGGTTGGGCCTGAAAAATCAGCTCTCATTCCGGAGTCAAGACAGCAGACAAAACTCCCACCTCCACACCAAAACATTATTCGCTGGTCCTGTTGCATCAGCACTGAAAACTATCGTGAACCAGAAATACCCCCCTCTACCTCGAGGACAGGACGATGAGCACTGAGCCTCGGGGAGGTAATTCGTGGGTAATTAGGTTAGTAACTTGAGTGATTTAGTGGTGACCCCCCAGCTGTATGGCACATTGGTGCATTGGGGGCTGCACAACTGCAATCCAAAGGCTGCCATGGATACAGCCCACAACACAGAAAAGCCCTGGGCACGGGGATATTGGGCTCTTGGGCCACGCTTTACAGAATTCCCAGCATTCCCAACATGTGCTGGGGCCGTGGGCTGTTTTGGTCACTGTGCTACTTTTTAAGCATGAATAAAACAACATTTCTTTCCTCACAAAATATCACTCCCCAACCTGTTTCAAAACAGCACCTGGAAGAATCCCAGGGAGATAATACACTCCCCGCCTGGCCCGCATTCCTCTCCCAGCTGGGTTCAGAGCAGACGCTGTCTCCCCACACCTGGCATCCTACAGTCACGCTAGGGATTGAGAGAGTCTAAACAAGAGGCTGTCCGGGAGAGAAATAACAACCATCCAGAATGGGAAATTAAGAGTACAACCAACAATAACAGGGCTTTCAAAGAAGTGCTTCCGTGATTGGGGACATGGGGGGGGGGGGGGGGGTTACATGAAACTGAAGGCACGAGAATCTGAAAAAGAATTCTTTAGACCTATCAAGACCTCCCTCCCCAGTGAGAGGCACACCCAGAATCGAGCCTGCATCTCTCCTGCTGAGGGCCATCGCTGCAAGGCCAAGAAGGGCAAGTGGCGAGTGCTATGCGGGGAGTAGACCCGCCAGTACCACGAGTTTTTATAGGTAAAAAAAAGTGTGTGTTTTAAATGAAATTTCCTTTGATAGCCAGAAATATATTTTATACTTTAAATTACAGCCAAATAATACGCCAAAATTTTTACAAATTTTCTTCATCTGTCGATACTGATAATCATTGCAATGTAAAAACGAAAGATTTTTACTTAAAGGCTCCATTTTTTGTTTACGGTGTTTGTGACAAAACGGTTACATTCTGTAGGTTCTAGTCAACGGCGATGCTTTAGGTGGTGAAATTAATATTTGCAGTTCTAGTAGACACAAGTTTACTTTACAATACGCAGAACCGGTCTGTTTCGACTCATACTTTGGCCGTTTAAAAGTACCGCCATACCGCCAATGACATTTCACCTCGTTTGTCCATATCTCCTTAAAAACAAAAAAAAAAGGTGGCTGATGGCTGCTGCTTTCTTCAATGGACATTTAGTTTCCTCTGAGGGAGAGCCTCTCTCTTCCATGACTCATGTGTATCACTCGTGTGTTGTGTGGATGGTTTCATTTGATCTGAAGGTCTCATTTTGAGAATCAGTCCTCAGTGGTATTGCTCATGAAGAGTGTATGTTACCGAAGCATGCGGCATGTGCTGCCAACACAAGCAACCTTGCGGTGCGTTCCTTGGGCACAGATTGTCTGTTCTTAAACTACATTACGATTAGTTGGAATTGTGTTCATTTTTGTGTTGTACGTTATCAAGCAATATTCTTTATCGACATTTTGATCAAAGCTTCTCATTTTCTTTTCATTTGAATTTAAGATGACGGTAAGCATATATCATTTACATCACCCACTCGAAATAAACTCATACTAGCATTTGGTGTTCCTATTAAAATATTCAGAATTCTTTCACAGATCAAGTCAGTAGAACAGTAATCCACTGCACGGGACAAACGGTCCTGAAGCTACGGTGAGTACAAGAGTAAGAACCAGGGTCCACTAGGCATCAGACCAGCTTTCCACAAGGAAGCACCATGCACCAGGTTAACAGGGTGAGTCTCAAAACCACAGGAATTCTGCAAGCAAGCCTGAGATGATCCAACAATGATTCAGCCACAGAACCATCTTCTTACAGACAGCATTGAAATGCTGAGACAGGGGTGAATTTCATTAGTTTATCTGCAGACCTGCCGCATACATTGACACCAAAATGCAATGGTGAGTTCCTGTACCAGACAGTATGCATGACTGGGCTCAAATCCAGAGACACAAAGCAATGCTTTACTATATATTTTACATACCATAACCACTGCTATTGCTTCTGAAATCTTATTTTTAAAAATACTATTTACACACATACACTACCCATTGCACAACTTGTACTGAAACTTTTATTAGGCAAGAACTAAACTGTACTTTATCACAACAGCACCCCCAAGAGGTCAAGGCGTACAAACGGCACTGCACTTGGACTGCACCCCCTTACGATTCTACAGCAAACAAGAAAGGTGGGAGGTGCTAAAATAAGTGCGAAAATTTAAAGTGACTGTCAGACAGTACCCTAAACACCACAGAAATAGATGGACATCTACATTCTCTCAAACAAGCACGCTTAAATCCCATCAGGTGACGAGGACCATGTGACTGAAGCAAACCATAGGTTAGGCTAAATGTAGAAGTCGGTAAAAGACCGGACCTTAAACTAGATGGGTTATTTTAACTGCATTCAAGTTTGACAAGCTACACATACTTCTGTTAAACTCTATTAAAAGTAAGGCTGCTAAGTACCAAAAAGAGTACAACCTCAGCCCAACAGAGGACTCCATTTTAACGGTAAAAGGATCACAACAGTCGGACCCACCCGCCAGCGGTCGAAGCACGTGGTTTGGCCAGGGCTACTGGACAACAGAGGACCTTTCACACCGGTACTGGACTGGTGTGGAGGTATGGGGTGTGGGTCATAGTAAAAATGTACCAGAAATAAAAACTGGGGCTGCTAATGAATGCCACAGACGATTTCCTGGCTGCCAAATCCAGGGAATGAACAGTCCACCGCCAGCCAACCACGCCTCTGAACTTTACACTAAGCTCTGCGCTGCTCCCCTCTGGTGCCCACAAGCAGTACTGCAGGGGACCAGGGACCCCTCCACCTCTCATTTCCTCTGTGGAGGGAACAGAAAGAGGTGAAGCATCCTACTGCACGCCCATATGACCTGATGTGTGCTGGATCTTCCATTATTTCTCCACAAGGGCATGCAGATGGTCACCACAGGGTAAGAGGCTGGAGGAATGGCAGCGGGTCTAAGGGAAGAGTCCAAAATTTTTTTGCACGGCATGTTCCTCCAAAACAAACATAACGAGCGAACATTCAGTTCTTAAACTGAGGCAAATGACCAAATCCAGAGAACATATCCGCCATTCTTGCACTGAAATATGTTTAGAAATGTTTTAACAGTGTTATGCAGACAAACTATTGCATATAATGCATGCATGCAATTTTGTGGCATGTAAAACAGAATAATAATAATCAGAAAACAAAAATCATAGTATCTATGCCAACAAAACACCAAAATTATTATTTTTTGCTTCTCAAAGGAAAAGGTCAGTTTACCCACAAAACTTTGGGCCATGCGGACATTTTGACCATCTATAACCAGACGACACTTCTGTCGACAAGATTCTTGTCATGTAGATCAAACCCTAAAGCTTCAAGTCGATCATTGGAGCAGCATCATTTTAATACCCTGAAATAACCTGACATTCTCATGAGAGTGTAAAGCAGAGGTCAGGATCAAACAAGCTCAACAGCATTCGCCTTGAGCTGCCTCACAACAGATGACAGAACTGGGAATGCTTCAGAACCCCCCCCGCCAATCGAATACCTGTGGAAGAGCGCCATCAGCAGCGTGCGTGGGGACTCGCGTGACCCCAGCCCCCCTGCAGCATTTGTCCCTTCCGCCATGTACCGACACACTGCACAAGCTGGTTCTTCTTTCTTTTCACATCCAAATGCACAAAAGGGTCTGACTGATACTATGGCGATACTCTAAACGACCCCCACCCCCACCCACTCACACACACCCACTGGCGATATCTTGGCAGTTACACCTGGCTGATGGGCCAAAAGAGAAACTTGCTCAACTTTCCCTAGTCCTGTAGTAAGACCAACACCCATCTGGAGATGCAGATAAGGAGGCCTCAGGAGGTGGCGGTGTGCTGCCCAAGATTATGAGGCCGTCCCAGATGTGTGGCAGGCACCCTCGAGAAGGCACTCCACACCCACAACCAGCAAGGCATCGCGGGCCAAGCCCGGGGCAGCTGGTGTAATCCCGCCAACAGCTCCTAATCACACCCCCGTAGAATTCAGGAAACAGCATTCATGAACACGTCAATAAGAGTAATGAGGTTGGACTATTCTATGAAGTCTTCACTCTGTCTTTCACACACTTACCCACTTAACTTTGGCCTTTGTTATTCTGTTAGAAAAGACATTCTTTGAGAAATCTTGCTGCAGAAGCATTAATTTGTAAGGACACACTAATCAGCCATAGAACACAACCCCAACCCCACTCCTGAATTGAGGCAGTTTATCAATACTTATAGTATATAATGCATCTGAGCTCCTATGAACCTGTAGACACAACCAAAATATCTCATCTGCTGAAGCACCTGCAAATCACTACAAAGTAACAGTGAACTGGAACCCAAAACTTAACAGGAGCTTTAGCTAAAAACACCAAAGGACACATGAAATTCTGTCCAAGAGACATGACTGAAACAACCGTTGAGTGCTGGTTCACAAGAGCTTATAAAATAGTGGGTTTTAAGTTGTCCGCAAATTGAAATCAAAAAGGGATTTTGTGTGTTAAGTTCTAGGCGGTCAGTATTCTGGAGCAGGGGGGTTTTAAGGTCAGTGCCTGGGAAACAAACAAACTTTCTCTCTGTCTTAATGGTCCTGGAGAGAATAGCAGGAACCGGCTCCAATACAGGGTCCCATTCTGAACTGCGCTTCCTCTCGGGGATGTTTTTTCGGATACACAGCAGGTCCTTCCTGTATTTATGGGCCTCGTCGATAAGCAACAGGCCAGTACACCTGCATACCGGGGGTCTAGCCACCCTCACACTTAGTGGATAAGCCACCGTCCCAAACATCAGGCTTCAAAGAGACAAAAAATTAAAAAAAAATTATTAAAAAAAAAAAACAGTATCTACAAAGAAAAGTGTGGCTTCTGCTAACTATTTGAAACCAAGAAGCATTTTAAAAATGCCATGGCATTGCATCTGGACTAGCAGTGAACATGCTAGACTCACAAGACTCCTTGGTAGGGAGATAGTGTCCAGATATTTCATCACTGGGGGGGGGTCAAAGCACCTCATTTATAGCTTTCCTCATTGTGATGACGTACTATGGATAATGGAGAAAATATAGCCACCAGCACCGAAACCCCATTTAGAAGTGTATTGTCACCAGAGGGATGGTACAAGATGGGGTGGTCGCCGAGCAGAGTGTCGGCTTTTGATTAATGGCAGTCAGACCAAGGTCATGCTTTCCAGCGGCCCAGGATTCCAACGGCATGGGTCAAAACCAAAATTTTAAAACTCACACAAAAATGGTATCAGAGATGAATGTGCTTTCAGGTGCCCAAGGCATCGCAGGCTGAAGTGGACAGCCAGCGCACCATGCAGGAGTACAGCAGTAAGGTAAAACGCATTCCCGTCATGCGGCAAAGTAACGAATCAAAGCAAAAAGATGATGTAATTTTTAATGGAAAGTTCCACTGCGGACCCACTTAGTGAGAGATGACTGGCATGTAAAGTAGCCAGACCTAAATTAGCTTTCTAAATGATTCTGCCTGATAAAATATAATGAAGTATATCGTGCATATATTTAAATGGAGTTGGGATTTTTTTTGGTTGGACCCTCCATGGCCCAGAGAGACTCTGCTCTTCCCATCCCCCAGTGTGTGATGCCATCACAGCCAGGGGCAGCACACGGAAGGCAAACGACAGGTGGGGGCAGAGACACTGCATTGTTCCATTGTTCTCCCCATCCTTTTCTTGCTCTCGCCAAATCTCTCTCTCCAGGGCTGTGCCAGTTCACAGCTACTGCGCCGTTTGATGCGTAGGCAAAAACAGCAGCTTTTATGCGAGCGCTAAGTGAGAGACTGGAAAAACCCCTTATCGTATACTGGGATTAACCGCTATGTAATCAGCAGACCAAATCCTAGAACCATCCCAATGGGATCTTTCTGAACTTCGGTCCGTTAAGCTCCAAGCATGCAGCACTTGGTACGTCTGCGACAGACAAGCCTGCGGAAGAGGACCCTCCAGTCTACGCAAGGGGTCTGGGTTTCATCATACCAAGTTTCTCCCTTTTATCCTCTGGAACGGCTGACTGAGAAGTCAGACAGAAATGCAGTCCCACACTAAGATGCAATTAGCAAGAAAAGAGGAGGGGCAAAAGGAAGGAAGAGTGAAATATGCAGACTTTCCAAATAAAGGGGGATTACTGTGCAAGTCCCACATCAGGAAGTGAGGGGAGTATTGTTAAATAAAAAGTCTGAAATGCTACATTTCCCATTTTTGAAATCATGGGGGGGGGGGGGGGGGGGAATTTTATCCCATACCCCACCACCGAAATGAGGCTTACCAAAGACCGGGCCAACCCACAACCCCCGGAGGCTTAAAAAAAAAAAAAAAAAAAAAAAAAAAAAT
>JAODKC010000021.1:5038504-5069323 GCA_026777985.1 Mormyrops attenuatus
TATTATACACATACATACACACACACACACACACACACACGAATCAAAAATATAACATCATAATCATATGATAAAATGGTCACCTATTTGTAGCCGTATTTGCTTAAATGCCATGGAGACTTAACAGTTTCCGCTCCGGTTGTTCACATACTAGGAAGTCTCAAACTAGTCATAATGCGAGATGCGTTTTTCAGCAACACACTCAAGTTTGGTATAACAGAGCTGATGGAGTCTTCTTTTTATCAGCCACTCTCTCCCCAGTGTTGATGTAACTTATTGGGAAGCCAAAACTTTCCCAAGCCTCTAACTATGACTGGATGTAACCAGATTAACTGCGATGAACTCATGGCCACAATTAACAAGGTTTTCCACACTGAACATCTACTTGTGAATTTAGGTTCTGCCTGCATCGAGAAATGTTTTCATTTGTTTCTTTGCGAGTACCGAACCAAAATTAATGTGCCTAGCCAGTACCCATGTACCAATAATTTCCCCAGGGAGGACAGCTACACTCACTCTGCTTGAATTAAAAGAATTTAGCCTCCTCTTCACACTTTACAATGACTTGCCGGAGAAAGAAGTTATGATGAATGTTAAAGATTTGTGTCATGCGTTACGTCCAACTTAAGTGGACTGGGGCAACATCTAGAACTTGATGCATCACTGAAGCTCACTGGGAACAGAAGCCAAGGCAGCAAAAAGCTACACTTGACAATAGCTTAGCAATCTATTCATATCGCCTGGTGCCACATGGTTCAAGGACAATGGCACACTTATAAGGGTCTTTCCCTCAGAACACAGACAGTGTATGTAAAGGAGGCTGTGTCAACTATCAGGCGGCCAGGGGTGTTTATTCAGTATGCGTACTGGACCGTTCTTGCGTCCTTGCATGCCCATTTGATGCCAATCTTCCATTACCGAAGTACAGAGGACGTTAAAAACCCCCAGATGTGGTTCCTCCCAGGCCCCAAATATCAGTGATGAATCAGTTGCATCTTTGCCAACAAGATCAATCCTGCGACTCACTGCGTCCCAAATTTGTTCCCGGGAGGCAAGCTAGCAAGTACGCTCCTGCCAAGAACACAAGTGCTATCTTGGTGTTGATAAACAACCCAAGTACAGAAGGATACCTGATTAGGGAATTTAAGACAGCATTGATCAAAGACCTCCCCAGCATGGAAAAATCCCAAGTCAAAGCCCAAAACATGCAATTATCAGGCAGGGAACGGTCACTTGGGAAGAATGCAGACAAGGAGGAGCCAGCTGCTTACAGGAAGCACTCCAACCAATACAAACTGGCCGGCCGACCCACCATTACACTACCGAGTCTGGATCTGAGGTGACCTCCGGTTCAAAATTACACGGAATTTCAGGAAATGTAATGCTATTAAAAAAAACAAAAAAAAACAAACACAAAATTCAAGGGAAAAGAAAATGAAGTGACAGCCAGACGAATTAAGTCGTCAAAGGTTGCTCTCCATGAGCTATCACTTCGTAATCCGCTTCCAACACACGTTCTTAAGGTCCTCCTTAAAACCAATCCCAACCGCATCAGCCAACCATTCAGCAAAACTCCCCAAATACTTTCGGCAGACAGACATTTAACTCGCATGCTTCAGTATAACCACACTACTCCTCACCTGTCAGCATCTCCATCCCCCTGCTCCCCACGACTGGCGAACCAAAAAATGGATTGGTGTTTGCGTAGATACCAGAGCGAAGCATCAAAATGCGACCTTCACACTAGCAATACTGCTCCCCCACCCCACACAACCCAACACAACACAACCCAACTCACAGACGCACGGCTCCATCATCCACAGCTCACCCCAATCGAATCCCTCCCCTGTGCTGGATCAACCCAGGTGCAGACTGCAGGCACAGGACCATGAGCAATGCCCAACACCCCCCCCCGCAGAGAAAGCCCACAGACACAGAAAACACTGCCTTTTGTTGAACCGGGGACACTCGTGGTTCTGTGCAGAGTGCTGCACTCATAAGAGACGAAAGCAAAAAAGCTCGCTTTCAAGCTCCGACACCAGCAGATGAATGCGAACGAGCTCCGGCTACAAAAGGCTGCCTGTCTCTCACCCCCCCCCCACAGAAAAAAAGTGGGAAGCAGGCAGGCGTGAAAAGAGCAGCGTGGATCCTGCAACTTCAGCAGCCTGATCCAATGCAGCTGCGAGCCGCAGTTTGGCCGGGATGGACCCAAACATGCATTTTGAAATACAAATACATCTACGACTATGTGCCTAAGAACATAACACACACACAGATCCTGCTAATATTTGTCGTCTTCTAACCCAATCATCACAGGACAGCATTGAAACCCTCCACCTCTGAGAAGCCTTTACAGTTTGGCAGGTTTGCAGACTAACCTTCTACTGCCAACCCCCATGCATGTCTTACGTCACCACGAATTCACTCATTTCATGGTCCACAGGCTGATTTGTCAGTGTGCAAATCAAAAAAAAAAAAAAAAAGTTTCCCCAGTGCAACCCAAAACAGAAAGGAGGGGAACATTCTGTTTAATGGCTGGACGCCATTCTCAAAACCACCGTGTGGTGCCTTCCTCCTGACCGGGACAGCACGCACCACATTGCAGCCTTGAAATCCTCCCCAAAGCAGATAACTGCAGAAACATCCAAAGCAGTCGTTCAAATGCGGAAAAAAAATGCCTCATCTGGGACAAAAAAGCCAGCAAATCAGCTTCATCATTAAAAACAGGCATTGAAGAAAACAACACGTCGGTACCTGTAGAAGAAGCAGTCACAGCAAACCAGAACCCCCATGCAGATGATCGTTTGGGCAGCAGGGGGCAGAATCTCACATACACCCCCTGCCTCCCCCCCTCCGTTCCTCTTCTTCTTGTTTAGTCTCCAGCGGCGGGTCATGCGGCAAGCTCAGAGCTGTAGGGCCCCGTCTCCCAAGGAAGCCTTTCTTTGGTGGGATTCAGGTCGATCCAGCAGGCAGGACACGCGGCAGAGTGGCCCTTGGTGTGAGTAAGGGGCGAGTCGCGGTGGACGACAGCAACAGGCAATTGGGAGGCAGTGGCGTTGGGGAGGGAGCAAGCGCACAATGACTGCCTGTTTGTGAGTCTGCAGCTTTTTCTTCCTCCTGCCCTCTCTCTCTCTCTCTCTCTCTCACACAAAGTTCTCTCTCTGTCTCTCTCGAACCTCCCTCCTGCCGTTGGCTCCCACCGGGGACGAAGATTAGGCTGGCAAATGAACGAGCAAAAACTACTGACGAGGCTGGGCTCGGGTGAGAGTGCAGGAAGCGCATGAAATGAACTCAGCAAGCTTCCCGTAGCTTGAAAGAGAAACATCCCTCCCCCTGGAGAAAAGGAGCACATCCCTTCTTCCTTCCTCCGGGGGCCCCTTACCCCAAAAAAACCTTAAGTTAAATTAAGAGAAGTGGGCCAGAAATCTCCGATCCCAATACTACGCCTTCAAGAAACTAGGAGACTTGGGATGAAGCTAATGAGGACAGTCAATTATGGCTACTGGCCTTATTGGATGTATTACTTGCAAAATCTCCTCCTTGAGCATTTTTAGCACAGGAACAGAATTTCCTATATAAAAAGGCAAAGGGACAGAACTTGGGGAGGCATTAATTTTAGGACCGAAAACATCACCACATGGTGAGACCGGTGACCGAGCAGCATCTGAGCCAATAACCAGAGGTGGACAGTTCAGGTCCAGGAGTAGAAATACAACCCGAGATTTTGTTTCAACCAACCAGTCAAGTAAAAGTGTCATAATCACAGAGAACTAGTTGGTTGAACCAAAATGGGCTGGATTTGTACCTTCTGGATCTGAAATCTCCACCTCTGCCAATAGCTGCACCATCACAGCAACAAGGATCACCAGAACCCTTCAGCAAGGTGAAGGGAAGAAAGGAAGAGAAAAAAAAGTTACCCAGGGACAGCCTCCTCCGTGCCAGACTTCTGGTGTGAGGGGCCATGAGACATGGGGCCAGTACTAATAAACGACACCCCAGCAGCACAATAAGAATTACAGACCTCACAGTCAGACTCAACACTACATGATCTCACAGCATCAGTCCACAAAGTTGCCTTTAGGAAAGACAAAGTGCATGGGGAGCCAGTTAGCAAGCAGCAAATCCAGTTGTGTGTAAATGCTTTTTCAGGCTCCCTTTCTTGGCTGTTGTGTTCCAATACCTGTGGGCAAAACGTGTCACATTCATCCTCGCAGCTGTGACCCAAGTGTATGTGTGTAAGAGAACCTATACCAGACAGAGGCTCAGAATCCATTATGAGCTCTGGAACAGGACATTTCATATCCTGGAAGAACAAAGCCACTGAAAAGCAAACAGATGATCACGTAACATTTTAGCCTTCGGTGGTGAGATCTCAATGCTCTATGAGAGACGGGGATACACGTAGCAGGTACACAAGAAGGTATTCACCTTTAAAAGCGATACGTGCGACAACAGCGCAAATGTATACTTATTTTATGTGCATTTGCGCTGATATGACAAGAAAACACCGTGCATTTCAACCTCCATATGTTAATTCTCTGCAGTATAAAAGGTTAAAATGCACGGTAATTTATCATATCAGCGGAAATGCACATATAACACGCATGCATTTGCGCTGTTACAATCGCACTCATCGGATCGGCAAATGCGGTAGAAACCAAAACTGGTTCAGAAAGATTGCTGTTGATCTACATCACTTAACCTCCTGGGGTGTGAAACGGCAAACTTTTCGTAGCAAGAACCACCTGTTGCCCCACAATTGACACACTGCAACAAAGAGCTGGATCAGTTATTTTTTAATATACTGATGGAGGGACTTTATACTACCGAGCGGTTTCAAGTGTATGCGAGCCGAATAAGAATGACCCAGGCACTGTGACCGGACTGGGCGGCGGAGTCTCTCCTTGAAGATGCTTCCTCCAATTACGATCTTGGTAAAGCTGGTAACAAAAGACTGCAGCCTCGGCCGGATCTACAGGTTTTTTCTCTCTTAAATCCCCAAAACAAGATAAACAAGTAGTTTACCTCCCATTTACCCAACCCAAGCGGGCAATATATTAAATAATGCAAAGCCGTATTTGGATCGACGGGCAAACGACTGTAACTTTTGCCCAAATTTGCTGCAGTTCGAGGAGACCGTCCTTGGCGCTTGGCGCATGGTGCGAACTTTTAACGGGGGCGGTCAGAAATCCAAAGTTAGAGTCAAAACAATAATAAAAAAAGACGCATCGAGATTATTTAAAAACATTTTGCACCCCGCATTCGCCTCTCAATCACGAACTGAGCTGTTTTTTTAGTTACCGATGCAAAGGGAGGGGGAGCGAAAAACGCCAGCAAGCCCCCGCTCGTCCAAACGTTCCGGGATGCGGCGAAGGTGGTAAGATTGCGTGAGAGAAGCATAAATACGCATCGACACGCTTTCAGTACATAAATCAGCCCTGATAAATGTTTATGCCGTTTAGCCAAACAAAAAGGCCAGGCGGGAACCCCCCGTCACCCAAAATTGCACACGATAATCTCTCCATCAGAATAGCAGCAACCCATGGGAGATCTTACCTATTTAACGTATAGGACCCGTTCCTCTTGAACCTCATCCCGGAAGATAGGAATCGGACGATGCAATCCAGAATTCTTTAAAAGGGGGTTTCGCTCCAGTTGCACGGAGAAAATGACTTTTAATAAACAACGAGTGCAGGAACGATTAAAAAAAGGGACCGGCTTCCTATGACGAGTATTTGCCGTCCCCAGAAGGCAGCCCAAGCCTAACGCGAGCTTCCGCAGCGCTGGATTTAAATGATCCGGGGGCCGGTAGTAGGTGTTGGATAGCGCCCCCCCCGATTTACCCCTACAGTGGGTGTTAAGCCCCCCTCCCTTCAGGTTGTACCGGTTTAACCTCCGTGAAAGTGAGCGCGGCGACCTGCTGCTTTCAACACATCCTGTTATTCCCGCAGGGAAGATTAATAATCATTATCATATAATGACCCGGAAAATAGCTGAGCTTAAGCCATTTGCAAGTTGGATATTATGGTAATAAAAAAAAACGTTACGACTGAACACGACGCGTCCGCTAGACGCTGCAGCCCAACAACAAAAGCAGACCTAAAATACACAAATGCATCCGATTAATGTTAAAGACAGAACCACCGCCTTTCGCGTTAAACATGTCGGTTCTCCGGAGCTTCAAAGGGGGACAGATTTCTTCATGGGGGCGTCTGGGTTTTGCTGTTTATCGATGAGAATTTTAATGTTCATTTTAAAAAATCATTTTAACAACTAGTGATCGGGATGCGTGTTACTGTGTGGCAATCTACCATGCCGTTGTCGTTATGAAATAAGCCCAAGTTACTTTATTTAAGGTCCGGGTGTTTTTTAGAATGATGTATGTCTTAGTTCCAGATCATTACCGACATATTTAAGTTTCAGTCGGAATTGAAAACGGACGTAAATCACATTAATTATACAGAAAGCGGTTTGCTAATTAGTGCAGTAATTTTTCAACTGCCCTGAACGCGGAATAGCTCGTCACTATGTGCATTACAAATATTTATAAAAGCCCCCCCCCCGTAAACCAGCTCCCTCCTTCACTATGGACCACCTGTAGGGTGGACACTGATCAGGTTAATAGGCACAAATTAAGTTCAGCCTGATTCAAGCCAGGTTCCTATCAATTTTAACTATGTGAATTTACAACGATCTAAATGAATGTATGCTTTGTTTAAATTATTCAGTCATTCTTTAATTCTATCTTGCATCCTGCTTTTCCAGCATTTTCAATTAATCGGTTTTGCTTTAATTTAATTCTACCGCAGAGGTTTGATAGAGCAGCACAAATGATTACTCTTAATGATACAAACATGGTATTTATGAGGACCGGACTGTCTGAACAACAGAATTGCATTATACCGACAGTCATATTTCAGCGTCATGCGTATTTTCCGCCCATTATCATGATTGATCCACTTACAGTTTTGTTCTTATCGCCGGAGACCCACACTGCCGTTCTGATTCGCCAGAGAAGGAATGCCCACCTCAGTCGGTCCAATGTCCACCCTTCTCACAAAGTATGAGAGGTGTGGTTGACTCCACCCAGCCTTTGCCTGGTATAAAAGCAGAAAGCTGCAAAATTTAGCATGCTAAGACCAGAGCCAAGAAGTGGTCACGGGCCTTATTTGGGCATTTCTCTTCGGTTTGGCTACTCAGAGTACATTTCATCCACCCTTCAACGGTAACTCCAACTGCTCCATCTCCTGCTGTCCCTCTTGGCTTGCCATCTTGTTTACAGGCACATACATTTATGTGGATACTTCACAAAATCATCAAATCAGATAACACTGGTATGACAACAGTTCTGATCAGAATGACTCACAAACGGCATAAACTACACTTGTAGACAAGACTTCAGCGACGGGGCTGATAGTGAGTGTCCCGCCTGCACCGACTGCGTGCTTATAGTACTGTGCTTATAGTACACCTGCCATTTGCTGAGGTGGGACGTCTTTCTGTGCACTATGCCCAACGCCCATTTGTCAAAGACCCTGAGGTTGTACAGTGTGGCCCGACATCGCAGCAGAGTCTCTGTGTGCCACAGACGTGTGAAGAGGGACCAGCTCACTCCTGGATGCATCCTGGGCACGCAGCCATGCTGTCTGGGAGAATTGTTAGGGAGGGTGGGTCAATAATGAACCGGACAATCTGCCCCAGGCACCCACATGGGCTCCAGCAGCACAAAACAATTGATCGCATTTTCACAAGTGACTGGAACTGCAGCACTGCAGGTAAAGATGGCCACTTTTTACCGCACTGCCTGCTCTGACTCCAGTTTTTGTTTCCAGTGAAAAACTTGTGACTGGGCACTTCAACAACCGAATAAAGCAGTTAAGATAAATGTGTCGTCCTCCCCAAAGAGCTCAAGGACAGAATTTCTGGACTGGGCCTTTTAATTAAATTATCAAGTGAAGCATGAGGCGGGGAGGCATCGGAGCCGCCTGGCATTTCATAACTCCTGACCTACTCCTTCCTCGAGACCAACCGAGGCTCCATCACACAACGACGCCTGGCAGGCCCTGAACACATTAAGGACAAGGGGGAGGGCAAAGAGGCAGCCTGTGAGAGATACAAAGCAGAATTATGCTTGACAGACCATTGAATCTAACGAGGTAGTATGTTCAGCCTGTGACTGGCTGGGTCATCCAGGGAGTGAACTGGGGGGGGATCAGCAGCTAAAGAGGAGGATGTATTTATTACTGCCCCCAGTCAGACTCCTCCACAGCACTTGCTCTCTTGCCAGGAGGTTTAGAAGGACAGAAATTCTCCCCTCCAACAACCCCCGAAAGAAAAAAATATTTTTTCTCTGTAGGCTACTGACATAAATAGGCAAGAATGACTGTTAATTATAACTCATTGTGACTATGTAATGCTTAGTCCCTGTCCTGGGTTGGACAAAACAGTAAATGTGCGGTAAATGCCCCCCCGGATCGGTGCATTTGCTCCTTCTCTTCTGGAACTCCTCGTTCTCCTGCACGCGCCCTCAGGATGTGTAGCATGAGAACGATGTTCCCACCTCGCCTCTGCCACTTCCTGTCTGCTGACCTGCCTTGTCCAGTCAGGCCCACTGGTTTGGGCCTGGGGCGCTCAGTGTAAACAATTCAAAAGCAACTGATAGTCAACAATAACACACTAATTACCCAGACTGGCTTTTCCTGTTACACAGCCCAAAACCACCCTCTCCATGGGCATAGTGGAAAAACACATTAGGGACTATTTTTAGGTCCGGGGACACACCCTCCACACTGATCTCATTTACCCAGCATTCCCTGCAGCGACTAACTGCTTCACCGCTACCCCGCCAGCAGTACACAATTTGAACCCCCGCCACGAGAGCACATTCTTGCAGTCCCCCCCCACCCCCCAAACAATTTCCTCACTAATGAGTTGGGAAGCCTGATTTTGGCCACACACAGGGTTTCCATACACAGGCTTACACTCTGCTCTGGATGTAAGTGAGGCCTGGATCGCTTCACTTTTGTGGAGTCCCTGATCTGGAGCTGGTAGTTAGTCTAACATTCATTCCCCTGGAATAATCATCCCTTACGCCCCCATTTTATTGCTTAACCTTCAGGCCAGTTTCCGTTTGCTCACCAACACAGCATTTTTAGCACTCTATAAAGCTGACCCCACCCCACTCCCCCCCCAGACAGACTCCTAGAACATCACACGACACGTCTCAGCATGTCCGGGCGGCTGTGATGCGTCTGTTCAGCCTCCATGCTGCTCCGACACACTCCGCCAGCATCTGCGGGTGCATTTCTGTCCCAGCGACATGCACAGCAGTGATACCAGCATAAGAAAGAAAACAATCCTTATTTTTTTCCAGTCTTTTCAGACTCTTGTGCTGTCTTTAATCGACTGGGAGCTTATTATGCAAAGATAACGGGTAGGTATTCATAACAAGCTAGGATAGTGTGGTTTTATGTTGAGACTTACTGATGTTGAGTTGATATTGAGCATGAAGTCATCACAGCAAACAGTTTTGAATAGAAAAGACTATAGAGTGTTATGGAATCTTGCAAGAATGGTAAAGAGGCCGCTACTGCAGTGGGTTCCTTTAACATAAGAACATATGTTAATACTAAAAATATTAATCCTTTCATCTTCTCGGATGAAGATTAGAAATATCGATGATGATAAAAATAAACACAAAATGTTTTGAATCCATCTAGTTAGTGGCATCTTCCTTCACTGAAAAGTTATAATTCATATGTTTAGTCTGCTGATAGGACACTGGAATTCCAGAGTGTTGTTCAAGGAAAATCAAATATCTGACCCCACCTGGTGGCCATTTACGGTATGTCATACAGAGAGACGGGTTCGGCTGCACTCGCCGCTCCAGTGCTCAGGCGAACCATAAATTAATACGTAGAGAATATCCCCGCCCATACAAGAAACGACCCTCACCGAAGATGGCAATGTGATCTCACAATCAGCTCTCTCTCTCTCCCTCTCTCGACAGGAAAATGAGACCAAGCATCACCAAGGGGCCCAGCTCTACCATTCCTAACTAGTCCTTTAAAAGGGCATCTCCTTGTTTCTATTCTCATCCCTGCACACTCAAATTCAAAATGACACAGAAAGAGTTTAATAAAGCAAGACGCACGTAATGAGCAGGCGCAAGATGCCTATGAAAATGAGACACTGCTTCCCCCTTGTGGTTATATTAAGAATCAACAACAAACCATTTCTACACTGGGAAACAAATCAGCCAGTGATGACTGAAAACAAAACACCCAGGTAATATAACTTAAGAGTGGGAATCATAGCTAACTAATGGTTAGTGACTAATGAATATACAGACAAAAAAGACCGCTGGGTATGTGTTAAAAACAGTGTAAAAGGGGTAATCCGCACTCAGGAGCCAGCCAGCTCTGGAACCATCAGGGCCTGTGGGGCCAGGGTTCAACTCTTGGGCTGGTATATTTTTCCCCTTAATTTACTACTACTGGCAAGTTTGTTGAATCACACCAGCTCCTGCACCAAACTTGGGAACTAGGGGAAGACGTGCGAGTCGTCACCAGACTACCAGGTCATTGGAAAGAGGCGGTTTACGGTGATGAGTTGGGGGGGCGGGGGGTGCCTACCTCTGGTTCCCTTAAACCAGTAGTTTTCACAATAATGGATAATTTGTCCGTACTTGTAATTGTAAGGCTTCTCATTGGAATATTGGTGATAATATACATCACCCATGGTCCAGACACTAGAGCACACTGCAGTGTTAGCATTGCCAGTGCCTGTCCACCCCCTGGCAGGATCCGTTAAAGCTGACGGTCTCAGTAAACTTGTGTAACTGACACACGAACACCTGGCACCAAAATGTACAAAATGTCACATCCGTTTGGACACACAACTCCCTTGGGTCCCTCCACTGCTCACTTGAAAAACGTCACCGGTGCATTGAGCCCCTGGGGCAGTGACATCACTGCTTCATGGCGCCCTGCTCTGCATCAATCCCACTCTCTCACCAGGGGGCGCCCATCAGACAAATGTGGCTGAAGATGTTCAAAAAGCATTTTGTTATTTGCGTCGTCATTTTATAAACATAGCGTACCCCTGCCAGCCAACCAACAGCAGGCTAACCAGGAGAGAGTCGCAAACTCGACCTGGGGGACTGGAGCAGTCAGTGCGTACGTGGGCTGAGGGGCGGCCAAGCGCCGCTCATGAGAGCGGAGTCTGACTGAGGTAAGGGAGCCTGGTGCTTGACCCAGTATGAACACCTGCTCGGTCACCCAAGGCTTAAAAAAGAAAGAAAAAGGCAAACATCCTTGCTTCACTTATTGTTTCTGTTTGAACATCATGGCTGCCGTTTTGTTTTCAGGTTCAGACCTTGCAGGGAAGTTTAGTTCAGCGTGAGGGGTGTCACAGACATGAACGTCTTCCTGTGTTCTCCCCCTTCCTCATGGGACACGAATAAATTCGTGAGCAAGACATCCTTGTTCCTCCAGATGCCAGTGTAAGAACAATAGGGAGGAAGGCTCTGGGGCCTGAGGGGGGGCACAGCCATTCCACAAAGCACCCTGGACCTGTGCACAGCTTTACATTGTACCCAAAAGTCACATGCAAGACAAAGCGGGCACGCAGACACGTGAATAAATTTAAAAAATAACCTCTTTGTGCATCTCTTGACTCTCTCTCTCTCTCTCTCACACACACACACACTCCCTCAGGAAGTAACCAGGATTAGTCAGCTTCTGTTCTGAGCTGTTCTCTTCTAACCTGACCCAGCAGAAGAGAAAGAGAGGAAGAGAGAGACAACGAGCAAGACCACAACCCCCACCGCAACAGCAAAAAAAAGATCTGAAACCTCCATCCGATCTTCACAGGCAGCGGCACTCGACCGATTCTACATTTCTCACGCAAGCCCTCTTCTAAAGCAGGCATAACAAGTAACCAGTCGCATCTTAAGATCCGATTCTCAGCTCACAGAACAATACTGAGACCTTCTGTCCAGACACCTTCACCATCCATGTGGGATTCGTGACTATTTACAACAGGCTGAGGAAACTCAACCCTAACACAGGCCTGACTTCATTAGCAGCTACAAGTCCGGATAAATAATAGATCCAAATCATGCGAGGCCTCACCCAAACAGACAGACATTGGGAGAACACCCATCATAAGCTGCAGCCTGTCTGCTGTCCTCAGACACAGAGCTCAGCGCATCTCTGTTAGCATCCCAGATATTAGCCGAGTGCATGCGATGCTACAGCCTGGTATGTTACCACTTCTGAGTTTAGCATCCAGTCATTGTTTCCCCATTTTCCCAGGACAAGAGACATCATTTCATTTAGCCAGGAGATTCAGATTCAGAACTTCTGCAGCTTATAAATTTAGCGAATGAAAACTGATGCAGGTATAAAGGCTATTTACTGACCTAATTCGAATTCCGAGCCTCACAGGTGCTTATTTTTGTGCTTCCTACACCAGGGACATAAAGCTTTATCTGTCTGTTAGTCTCTTTTTATGGACAACAGATGGAAAAATATTAAAAATTTCCAAAATCAGCCTTTACTTCCTGGTCAGACGGGGCTCTGTAATCGGCTTCTCTGGAGAGAGGTGTCTGCAGTTTTGGCTCCTGTAGTGTCAGACCATCAGCACTGCTCATGACCCCATCCTCACTTACAGCCACAGGGTTACAGGCGAACTGCGTGCCTGAGGGGACAGCCAAGTGTGAGCCTTAGCTCACTCCCGAGTGCTGGCCGGAGGGAGGCGAAGTGTCAGTGTTTTGCCCGAGGTCAGGGTTCTCCCAGAGAACAGGGTAACCCTGCGTCAGCCAATTGTGGGCTGTAAATGGTGACCTAACGGGCCAGGAATCTCACCTCACCCCTTAAGAATCGGTCTCTACTGAGAGGAAGTCTGCTCTTCCCCTGACAGAGAGCTCTTCCTGTCTCCGGAACATTTGGTACAACAGGTTCAAGCGAAAAAAACAAAAAAACAAGCAGCACAGTCGATGTGAAAACACCTTCATCTAAAAGGCCCATGTCCACAGTCTTTGAAGTCGGTTTTAACCTACAGATGTCATTTAACTAAAATATTTTGCCAACCTTGATCAGTGTTTCCCAATCCGTTCCTCGGTGACCCACAGTCGGTCCATGTTTTTGCTCCCTCCAAGGTCCCTGCCAGATAGTCCACATTTTTGCCCCCTAGGGAGCTGGCAGGGAGCAAAAACCTGGACATCTGTGGGTCCCTGAGGACCGGATTGGGAAACACAGACCTAAATGAATAACCGAGATGCTTCAGAGCCTCTGTGTAGCACCAACAAACTTTCACTACTGTGAATGTCCACCTTCACATTGACCCTGCCCACCCACAAAAAGGCTTTGACACTGTGAAACGCCTTGATGAACTGGTGGGGAGGGGAGCAGCCTCAAACAACCCTCCTACAAAGCACAGGAATGCTAACAAGCCTGCCCTTCACCCAGCAAGCTGTGCTGACCCCATAAACACTCCCTCCTTTGGTCACTCTACATGAGCTTTCTGAAGCTGCTCGATATCCCTAAATTCACAAAATCATAGGGAAGAGGGACAAAATTCTATAATCTTATTTACTAATTTTTGCTGGTTTCGTTACACCAGGATTAGGTTAACTATCTCTGCTGAAGACGTATCGTTCCACTGCAGGTTTCTACCCAAACCAACTAACCAACCAACCAAGTTAAACTGAGAGGTTTCTGATCAGTGCAGATATACTTCATCTACATTGCGTGAAAGAAAACTAATGCAGAAATTCTGGTTTGTTATAAACTTGATTTGAGGTGCTGGACAGGTTCACCAGGACAAACAATAGTTTTTGACCCAAACTCTAACCCCTAACCTATATCAACCAGTTTTTGACCTATTTTCTATTAATTAGAAACCCTATGGACTGAATTCCAAAAGCAGAACAGACCAGAGTCATTCCCTGGCACCACACAGAGGACACTGCTCAATCACAAGTCTCAAACCCAGCTTCTCGCAGGCCAGTGTGGCTGCTGCTCTGCACAGGTGCCTTAAACAGATGGAAAAACCACTGTCTTTAGACATCACTTTGCCTTAAAACAAAAGCCCTGAAAACATTAGCAGTACTGGCTCCCCACTGAGGCAGTCGCAGCCATTTGCATGTTTCATTTTCAGATAAATGGTCTCAAGTCTGAGCTCGGTGCATAACAGACAAGGGGATGACGCATCTAGCTTCTGACTCTGCACCATCTTGAGTCAAGCTAAGCTTGAGTCAACCAGATCGAGGAATTTTCTCAAGTGGAGTCATTAGTATCCATCTCCTTGACTGTAGTTTATCGGTGTTTGACCAGCAGTTTCCTGTGGTGATATCCAGACACAGGGCTGGTACTCCAGCAAGGGGCTCTGGTATGGCCTCTGCGACGAGGAGAAAGGTCTATCCAGAAATCCTCACTAATCCTCCCACGTTACAGTGTACTCAAACTCCAGCAGCCTGACCGAGTCGACATTATCTGCAGGCAGTACAAAAACACTGGAGGTTAAAGGGGGCAAATAGCTGATGTTTAAATACCCCCATCTTCACTCCCAACTTCTGTCTCGACAGTTTGCTGACTCCCACAGTGACAAACACCCTCATTCCATGTGTCCAGCTGAATCTCACCACAAAACCAAGAAAAAGGATTGATGCCTCATGTGCCGACTTAAAGATTATGAATCACCCCAGACACATTTATGGACAAATAAAAACTATTCATCTCTCTCTCCATCTTCCAATCATTGTTCCTGGTCTGGGTCACGCAAAAATTCAGCAGAGGGGTAGTCATTGGGGTCAAGGGTCACAGAAATTGGGTAAGAGGCAGAAGCCCCCCTCGCCCCCAACAAACAGGACTGATATGCACTAATTCAATCCCAGGAAGAAATTCAGTGTTTGGTCAGCAAAGACACTTTTGCCTGGAAAGGTCTGATTTGCAGGCATTCCGAGCTGCCTGTTCAAAGACAGACCCCACAGTTATACCTTAAAGACTTGCCAATCACTTAGGTTAAGAAATAGCCAAGTATATTACAATATGAATGGGAAATATGTCCTCTACACATATCCTTGTAAAGCGTTGGCTAAGCTACTTTCTTTAGTGTTGCGCATTAAAGTTTAATGACGCGACGGTGGATTTCTGGACCAGGAGGAAGCAGAAGTTCTCCCAGAGAACCTCTGCAGGTCAATCTCAGGACAGGCCACGCCCAATCACCCACAGCTGCAGGGACGCATGTTCCAGAGCTTTCCCATCTTTTAAAACGGAAAAAAACAACGATTTAAAAATCCCCTTAGCCCAACAGAAGTTCCAGCCCTTCCATTGACATCAGGAGACTCGACGTTCTCCCTAACAGCTACACGAGAACCCCAGGCCAACTGCCCCTAACTGATCCTTCAGAAGTACAAACGAGAGGTGCAGACTTAAAAGGCAGCTCCAGCAACACAAGCTGGTAGGCTTGTGGGCTCCACTGGATGTATCCATGACAATACAGCTGACAGCCCTTTCCACTGGGTTGGGAAAAAACGAAGTCACTCCTCTCTAAGCCAGTTCCACGAGTTAAAGTGTGAGGAATTCGTCTGTGACACGTAATACTTCACATGAAATTTGTTCCTAAATGCCAGACAGGAGCAAATTTGTTGGAAAGGGGGAAGCTCTTTAGGTTGGGAATCAGAAGGTTTCTGGTTCAAATCCCATAGTTGTCATAGTGATCCCACCATTGGGCCCATGAGCAAGGCCCTTAATCCCAACTGTTGAAGGGACTGGCTGACCCTACTGACTCCCCTACACCAGTTTCATGAGGTGGCCTCCTGGGATTCCAGCTGTCCTGAAGGAGGTCCCACATATATTCTGAGCTCTCATTGTCCGCTTTTCATTCACTCTCTGATCAGACTCCTCCAAAACTATTTCTAGTGTGTTTATGTCAGGTGGCCAGGTCACGTAATCCAACACGATCAGTCTCCTTCGTATGTGGCTTGGTGTGTCCGAACTTTTGACTGGTACTATATACAAAAGCCATAAGATCTCGGGTCCACACCACAGAGCAACAGATGGAATGTAACGGCATCAGGGGCCCAGACACAGACGTGTACGTGCTGAAGGAAAACCAGCCCCCGCTTGTCAGGACCCAGTGATGAAGCACAGAAGCTGTCAGATCACAGTGTGTCTATGGTATGAGCTTCCTGCCACTTTCCAAAACACCCCCCCCCCCCCAAAGCAAAGTCGGCATCTTCATTTACATAGCAGCAAGATCTAGAGATAAAAAAAAACTCAAGGACTGGGTCGCCTAATCTTGTAGCAAGGGGTGACTCTGCAACACGGTTCCCAAATTCAGTTCATCCCAGGTAAAGCACCCAATTTACAGTCCCTGGGTGAAGCAGTAATAGGTGCCTCGGCCAGGGGGAACCCCCACACTCCCCACTAGGGCAGCGGTGCGATAATTAGGCCCGCTCTCAGCACCGACTTTACAGCATGCTAATCACGAGGCAGTGCTCAAAGCGGCCCTCGACGTGCAAATCGTCGACAGGAGTTTTCCACCAGCCAGGAGACAAACCAGACAGTGCAGGCGGCATCGGAAAAAAAAAAAACATCACTCACATGCTTCATAATCACAGGGCTTGAAATCACACTGGTGCAGGTTTGGGGCTGCATCCACACCCGTTATCACGTTTCATATCTCCTTACACAGACACCAATCGAACCCGTCCAAACTGTTGCATAAGAGGAACATTAAGCAGAAGTTCTTTGATAAATTGTCTCGGCTGGTTGGTATTAAGTGTTTCCAGCTTTGAATTAGTTAGCATACTGACACAATGTACAATGCTGAAATCTAAGGGTAAATAGGATATCCTTTTAATGTCGCTTGCGGGACACTGTAGCCAAAAAGAAGGGTTGGGCTGCCACTTAGTAAAATTTGCTGAATTATTTTGATATTTCCATATGATTTTTGTATATTGCTACTTAAGAGGAAAACAAACACCATTAGCCTGAAAGTTTGTGGCCTGAACTCTGCTATTAAGCACCTGGGGACCTAGAATTTTCTCACCAAAAACATATCTATGGCCCAGATTCAAGAGATCCGTCTGACTGAGAAATTCACACCAGTTCCGAAACATTTAAACCTGCAACCTACAGTCACGTGTCAAATAAAATGAATTATGTATCAAGACTTGCAGAAAGAAAACTAGTTTTTGGCTCTTGAGAAGAGCAGTGATAAAGCATGTGATGTGTGTGTAGCTCAGTAGTCATTATTTGAAAATTCTAACCATCTGAATCTATGAACGATAGTTTTTTTGATTATCGTAAGTATGATCTTATTTTGTTACCTGACACTCTCATTACATGTCATAGTCTGCTCAGAATTAAACAGGAGGACATGATTCAACTTGTCCTTCAAGTTTCTCCAAGATCCTCTATAGAGGACCTGAAGTTACTGGATTTACGGTGCATTTGCAAATAAAAGTAAAAAGCTACTTTTTTCATGTTCTGTGAGCTCTTGTTTAATAAACCATGTACAGACGCTCATCTACTTATGAACTTTCAACTTACGAATTTTCAGACATACGAACAAAGAGGACTGTAAGTTCAAATTGTGTTCACTGGGCTCCTGTTCCCTGTACGCGACATCAAATTTTTTTTTCTGCGCACCGATTCCACCTAATACGACTTCTAGTCACTACTCCCGCCATGCCACAGCATAGCGTGCGTACTCTCAGCATCCTAGTTCTTTGTACTTGCGTATACCCGTAAAATGATGTTGAATAACGACTTACGAACATTTCAAGTTGTGAACGGCCGTTCGGAACATATGTTGTTCATAAGTAGAGGAGCGTCTGTACTTCATTTTGACACGCTCCCTGATTAAATTTCAGACCATGTGTTTTGTACTGATGACCCATCCATTCCTAGATGAAGACTCTTTATTCAGTGCAGGTTATCTTTGAAAGATGAAAAAATATGACGACTTCATGGAATTCATATAAAACCTCTATGTTGTGACAGAATTACTGGTACTGGCCTTCTAGTTAAAGTCTGAGCAAAGCAACCTGTTAAATGAAACTAAAATGAGACAGTGAGGATGGAAAGAGAACTGAAAGTAGTATTTTCTGAAGCCAACTCTGATGCCCTAACAGCTCTGAGGGGAAAATACATCAGCTTATCCATAAATAAGACTGGGTGCATTCTACACAGGACCAGACAGAAATATTACGAGGGTATCCAGCGAAGCAGGCTGCAAGCTCTGCAAAATGAAGCAAAACCACTGTATCAAGGGTGTGGTCAACGCTACTCATACAAATGATGGAGAAGTTTTAACTGACCCCAGTGTGATTAATGACGTGTACAAAGGTTTTCACAGTAATAGGTGTCCGCATCACAATGCTCTGTAGATACATATGGAGTTCAGCATCAAGTTTAGCCATACTAACATTAGACCATTTAGCTTGGAATTACGGTAGAACATCTCATATCTCCAGAAGAGCTTCATATAGAGGTCAAATCTACCCAGAAAGGCCAGGTGGCTGGCTTGGATGGTCTGCATCCTGAATTCTTTTTAGCATTTTGGACCCACTGATAGCAGGTTGGACCCACTGATATTAGGTTCCTAATTAGCGTTAATAAGCTGTTAATAAGCTGGATTTCAAGGTACTGAGAGTCAGTCACAAGGAAACTTCCGATGCAACAGGACTCAAGAAGGGAGAGTAGATTGGCATGTAGTCAGAGGGCTCCTATACAGTGCTGATATCGCCCCACACCTTACCAGATGACTGTGCGGAGCTCTCTCTCAATGCTGAGGGTAACTGATAGGAGAGTGGACTTATCTACAGTTGGTCCTAAAATGATTTGGATTTTCAATTTCTAATTTCATCTCTCCCTTCCAATAAGCAGAGGGACAAGGCTCTTAATCATCTATTTTTCCCCCTTAAAGTTGCTGGCTCAGGCCATTGGGGAGAGGAGCATTATCTCCTACAACGTCCAGGCATTACCCCTAAAATCATATTTGGATCACCGCCTTCTGTTTCTCTCTAATATTCAAAAGTCATGACCTCACATCCTGTCACTTGTAGATCTGTCCAGAACAGACTCTACAGACTCCTACTGGTGCTTCTTACCACACCATGAAAGCAATCTTAAAACTCTGGTTCCACCATACTCCTTCCTAAAATCAACTGGACAAGATGCTACCAATAAACTGCCTTTCTCCAAAACAGCAGTGCCAGACTCGAGTCTACAGCGGATGCGGCGCAGGAGTGATCGAGCATCACGTCATTCATTCAGTCCGTCTCAGCAGAAAGGCTCCTATTCACATGAAAGCTACAGATTCATACATATGTGCTATTGCACTTGTCTACTCTCCCTCCTTCCCATCCTGTTTTCTGTCATGTCCTCCTTTTTTACCTGGAATATATAAAGAATACATACGGAAAAGACCATCAATTGGATCCAGCACCGACTTTGACGTGGCTCGTTGCATATTTATACAGACACACAGATTCCTCTCTCATTTGCAATTATTACTAATTGCATTAGTAAAGTTATTAATACTAATGTTGTTGTGTGTTTTTTTTTGTCACTGGGGTTGTTTTTGGGTATTATTCTGCCATTTCTAGTGACTATACATTAAAATGCTGATCACTAAAAAATTAAAATCAACAAGCATGACAGTTGAAGGAAATTTCTTTCCTGACTTGCTTTTTTTTCTCCAGAAATACCACATCTTCAGCGGAAACATGACTAGCAGTGGAACCAAATCATGAAAGGGGACCAGACAAGGACAGACTAACACGCTACGACAACATATACAACATGGAAATGTTCTGACCATCCTTTAACGCCTTCATCCAATCAAAACAGGCAAATTGTGCCACTTGGATACGGCTCAGAAACAGTTTCTAAAATTGGATGAGCAAACAGCATATGATGCTGGTTAAATTTGTCAATTACCAATATATTAATTTCAGTCTATAATGGTATGTAAAATATTTGCGTCTTGGTGGCAAGGCGGCTCGATGAGCATCACGGGCGCCTCACACCTCAGGCTTCACAGCTCAAATCCCACCTCTCCTTTCCTGCCGGATTTTTTCTTTCTATCCACAGTCTGATGACAGGCGGTTAGGCTGAACTGTCCGTGGTGTGCAAGTTTACAGGGCATGAACTGGCATCCCATCCAAGGTGTATCCCCGTCTTGTGCCGTGCGTCATTCAGAACAGGATCCAGGATCGCACCCACAATCAAGATAAGCACCCAGAAGATGGATGGACATACATTCATCGGCCATTTTATTAGGTAAACGTCCTCGTTAACACAAACAGACTGCTCCTCCAAACGTCGAATCATGTTGCTACATCATGACTGGGTACTGTTTGACTAAGCACTCAAACGGGCAAGATGTGACAAAGGCGATTCTGAACGTGGTGCGATTGTCGGTGCAATATATGCCGGTTCCCACATCTCAGAAACAGCCACCTTCCTGGGATTTTCACACACTTTAGTGTCTAGAGTTTACAGTCTTTACACCTACTAGTAAAACTGCATAATACTTGATTGGGGTGACAGGGACGAACAAGCCAATCAGCACAGTGGGAGAAAACGAGAGTAAGAAGGCCTGCAAGTGGGAGCACTTTGTTGAGATTGTAGACGGAGAGAGTACAGCAGCTGCAAGGGGTAAATGATAGTCACTTCTTTGAAAAATAGTTTTAAAAAGTTTTGTGTATAATTTTTTAACAGTTAGATTAGATTAGGAGGGGACGTTTTTGTTGAGATCCTCCCTGTTTGGGCCATAAACTCGCACGCAAGGGGCAACGCAACACAGTGACGTCTGCAATCCTCTCGAATCCCATTCTGCTTTCCGTTTCATTATGATGTCTGGTAGTCTGGTAGACGTGGGGCATTTAAAAAAGAAAGAAAGAAAAAATAAAAACTCCTTTAAAACCCGCACCAAACTTTGGCTGAGTTTACCTCCTGTGTTTCTACTGAAGGGCCAGAGGAAGTGAAGGCCTGGTCTGGCTGCTTCCAGCTTGGGGGCAGCTTCCGCTCGCCTCTCCCCTGCTTTTCCAGGCTGTGAGACCCAAACTGCAGAAGCAGGAGCTCCAGGGCCAAGGACACACAGCAGAGCCCGGAAGGACGCCTGCTCTCCCGCTCAAATTCTCTGCCTACACTCTAGACTGAGGGTGTAATGAAGCACCTACAGGTCAGCAGATCCTTTACATGTATAGGGCTCTAAAAGCTGAGAACCAGCCACTTCTCACCTCACAGGACCACCTCCCACTAGGTAAGGAGCATGCACCGAGTACAGCGCATAACTCTGGCCGGGAGACGGTCTGGAAAGTGTGGCATTTTGGGAAATCGTGTGCCACAGTAAACGCGACAAACAGCTTCAGGGGCTGAACTGAATGGCGCAGCCAAACAAACGGGAACACGACCCACGTGAGAATCTCACTTCGGCTCAGGACGAGCCCAGGGAATGCAGATGGGACTGGCGGACCACCGTGCAGGTGCTGTGAAATGTGCTTGAACGAAAGCAGGCGAAGTGGCGCACAGCTGCCCATGGCACCTAATCGCTCTATTAATGCTGATGCCAAGAAGAAACCAAACGCCTCCCAGTTCCCCCCTACAGCGCCGAGTGAGTTCAGGTCCCATCCGGTTTCTGGTCTGTGTGCTACAGCCTTTGGTCTCTGTCAACTTCACACTCTTATTTTAACAGTACTACTAGAGCTAAACCACCGTCATCTCAGGAATGGCCGAGATAGAAAAAGACGAGAAGGTCAGAGAACCAAAGTTCTGAGAAGTGGAGTTATGGGCAGCTGGTTCCCACTACCTGAGGTAGCCAAACCATGACTGACAGAGGCCTGAAAGATCAGGCACAGGTTCCGCAACACTGGCGACATTCCTCAGAGCCCCGCAAAGGAGACGTCCCTCATATCACAACCGATGGCGGCTAACAATGCTGTCAGTTCACATTCCTCCGAGGATTCTGCTCTCCCTTCCTCGCTTCAGTTAGGCCAAGGCAGACAACACAGCTCCTTGGCGTGACGAAGTATTATCTAAGCAAACACACACGCGGAAATACTTTGGGCTCGCCACAATGCTGGGGAGCGCGACAGGTGTAATACGTCACAGTAACAATGTCTGCAGTGCGGACACCAATTAAAGGGCACTAGAAACTATCCTGACACACCCTGAGGGCCACATAAAGCGTCCACCAGGCATTCCAAAGAGCAGGGAAATGAGTCATTGTTTTATATAGCCATGCAAAAAAGAAAGTACACCCTCTTACAGTTCTATGGTTTTACATATCAGGACATTAAAAAAATAAAATAAACAGGTTCTAAAAAAATTTAAATCTAATGTCACATGTAAAAAGTTAAAAAAAAATTAATAAACAAAATAAATAAAACACCCACACCCACACACACAAAACAGATCCCACTGTGTCATTATTTATTTAACAAAAATGGAGCTAAAATGGAGTAGCCATGTGTGACAAACTAAGCACACCCCATGATTCAATAGCCTGTAGAACCACCTTTAGCAGCAATAACTTGAAGTAATTATTTTCTGCATGACTATCAGTCTCGCACATGGTTGTGGAGGAATCTGTGCTTCAGTTCACTGAGGTTTGCAGGCATTTATTTATGCACAGATCTCTTAAGGTCCCGCCGTAGCATGTCAAACGACTTGAGGCCTGGACTTCAACTGGGCCATGGTAACACCTTGATTCTTTCTTTTCCAGCCATTCTGTTGTAGATTCGCCGGTGTGCTTGGGATCATTGTCCTGTTGCGCGACTCAGTTTCAGCCAAGCTTTAGCTGTCGGACAGATGGCCTCACATTTGACTCTAAAATACTTTGCTGTACAGTGGAGTTCATGGTCGACTCAAATCACTGCAAGGTGCCCAGGTCCTGTGGCTGCAGAACAAGCCCAAATCATCACCCCTCCACCACCGTGCTTGACAGTTGGTATGAAGTGTTTGTGCTGATTTGCCATTTAGTTTTAGCCAAACGTAGCGCTGTGCATTACAGCCAAACATCTGCACTTTGGCCTCCTCTGTCAAGAGGACATTTTTCCAAAAGACTTATGGGTTTCCTTCAGATGCAACTTTGCAAACCTAAGCAGAGCTGCAGTGATCTTTTTAGAGAGAAAGGAGTTTCTGCTGGAGACCCTTCTAAACAGGCCATACTTGTTGAATCCCTGTCTAATTGTACTGTCATGAACATGCCAACTGAGGCCTGTAGAGTCTGAGATGTAGCTCTTGGGTGTTTGCGATTTCTCTGAGCATTGCATGGACCTTGGGGAGAATTTGCTAGGATATCCATCCCTGGGAAGATCAGCAACTGTCTTGAATGTTTTCCACTTGTGAATAATCATTCTCACTGTAGAATGATGCACTTCAAATTGTTTGGAAGTGTCCTTATAACCCTTCCTGTATTGATGGGCTACAACAATTGCGTCTCTAAGATCGTTGCCAAGGTCTTTCCTCCTTGGCATTGTGTTAACACGAATCTGAATGCTCCAGACCAACAAGCAGCCAAAACTTCTGCTTTTTTAGAGGAGTCACACTTGCTGATGATCAGTTAATCAAGTGCATTTGATTAGCAGCACCTGGCTGTTACTTACCCTCTTCATTCCTGTGGAAGCAGTAAGGGTGTACTTAATTTGTCACGCACTGCTTCTGTATTTTGGCTTAGTCTTGGTTAAATAAATAATGACAGGATGTAATGGGTCATGTGTTCTTGTTCATCACTTTAATTTAGGACCAGAAGACCAGATGATTTTTTTATGTCCCAATGCGTGAAACCTCAGAATTGAAAGAGGGTGTACTTTCTTTTTCACATGGTGGTATATAAACAACCAAATTCAATTCCCTCAGTGAAAAGCAGGGATTAAACATCTGCCATCCAAGCCTGTACCTGCATAAAGGAGATTCCTCTGGCGTAATGACGGCCACGGGGTCTCCAGTGGCTGTTCCGAACCCACCCCCCACCACATCAGCTGACAGTTCCCGCCCCCCAACCTCGTGCTATGATCCATATTGATGGTTATCTGCAATAGCCGATGTCATGGACGTTTGTTTAGTTACTTTATACTTTATCTCCTTTTAAAGCTATGGCGTATTCGTTCAATGGCACAACAGCACAGGCAGGAATAAACCACAATAACAAGAAACGTCTTTTCTGTGGGGCCAATAATAGGGACACGTTTCTCTTTATTTTGCTGGGTGCACTTTTGCAAATCAGTTTCTTCTTCATTCAACATTGTAACCGGCATTCAGAGGGATTACACGACATGTTCGGCCCGTCACCTTGGCCTCGCTCGGGTGTGGAAGGTCTCAACCCAGCTATGCACCCGAAAGGGCCGACGCACGAACCCCAGAGGCTGACTGGAAATGGGCCAGGAAGTCAAAAGCTGGCAGACAATTAAATATGGGGGGGGGGGGCCTCTATAGGGGGCACGACACATTTAAATGTAAATTTGCTGCATGTTTACCAACGCATGCATGTATGAAAATAAAAGGCTGATTCAAAAACAAAAGACGCAATGCAGATGTTAGTGTCAGGGCAAGTCGAATTCAAATCTTTGTTTTATTTAAAAAAAATAATTATGGAAACCTCTCTCTCCATGGAAATAAGATGCAAATAATTTTTAAACCAAATTCTAACTAATTTCCATTTTATTTTGAGAAAATGGATGTTCCTCAATTTAGAGGGAATTCGGCTCGTACTCGTATCTTCAGTGCTGATTTCTCCAACAAGTTGTCTGCTACCAAAAGGAGGAATCATTCCGAATGTCACCGGAGAGTCACACATGAAAGGGGTAACCAGACTCCCAGGGCTTGTCGTTCCACACCAAAATCAGGTAGCTATGTAGGTTACGAATGGGACCTCGCGCTTACCGTCTTGCTAAGATGTGGATGTGAGCCCTGCCTGAATGACAGAGTGAGGCCGCTCTCCTCCCTATTAAAAATGATTCCTGTTCTTTTGTGGAGCCCAGTCCATGTCATACGACCCTGCTAAAAATAGCAATACTTTTTCTTTACTGAAAAGAGCACAAGTGAAGGACAAAATACCCAGATTAAATATCATTCTGTCCCTAAAAGAAAGATGAAGCATTATGGTTTTATTTCACCACCCAGTTGTCTTGAGGTTTATATCGCGATAGCAGCTACATTGTATGATACTACGTATCATTTTCATTTATTAATACCCAAATATGGGACTTAAATAAACCGTGCAGAGGAAACCTAAGAACACTGCAAGAGGGGCATAAATAAAGGAGTTAAAACAGAAGGTTTTCAGGAAGTTCCTGGGTGCATCTGCTCAGGTTTCACACCTGAGACTTCAGTTGCACATGCACTCTAGTAGTGGGAGCAGTGACTGTACTTCAGGGTACAAATCAGTCGGTCCTAAATGTCAGGCAGAAAGCTGACTGCAGCTGCTATCCTCAGCTCCCGTCTCAGACACTCAGCAGTGCGGACCTGTCATCTCCACCGCGTCGGTGCATAATGAACAGGTGGGCGGGAAAAGGAGAGTGAGCAAGCCGATCTGTAAACAGGGAATTCTAGCAGACCGATGACTTGCAAACAGCCCCTTTAAATGATTCAAAATAGAAAATGAAGTCTGAAAATGGAAACCTCTCACTTTGTGCATCTGAATACGGAAGTGAAATGAAGCTAAAAAAAATCAAGCGGAAATTTCATACAGCAACGAGCTCTGACAAACTTATAGAGATCCCACACTCTGCTCGTCACCTGATAGCGGGTTTTAAAAAAATGAGTAATGGAAGGGAGAGTCACGTTTACAGAACTAAACATTTAAAATCCAGCATCACAACAGCTTTAAGAACATAAGAAATTTACAAACGAGAGGAGGCCATTTGCCTATCAAGCTTGTTTGGGGAGAACTTAACTAATAGCTCAGAGTTGTTAAAATCTTGTCTACCTCTGATTTAAAGGAAACCAAGGTTTTAACTCGCACTACACTAGCAGGAAGACTATTCCATACTCTAACTACGTGCTGCGTAAAGAAGAGTTTTCTCAAATTCAGTTTAAAATGTTCTCCCGAATGACTTTAAGTGACTGCATATTTTCTTCATATACTTCATGAGTGAAAGCCTAATCTCCGATTACTGTTCGGTTGCATTTGGCATTGAGAGAGCCACCCTACAGGTTCTAAGTTTACATCATTTACTGCACAATTTGTCCAGGACACTATCTGTATATCTGTACAGCCATAACCATGTACTGCAGATAAACACAGAAAGACCAGGTCATTCCAGTACACAGAGCTGGAAAATTTGCCTGTTCCATATGAAATGAAGATCCCATCAGCTCATTTTTAATAACCTCTTGTCCAGTCACGGTTGGCTTGATTCACAGCGCATCCCAGGATGCACAGGGCCTCTTCCTGGGGAATAATGTGTCGGATGCAGATAAATAAAACATGTGTCCCAAGCAACAAGGAAGGATTTGCAGCCAATCGCAAAACACTCAATCACAGACACTGGGAGCAGCTGGGAGTGAACAGCACCTGAAGCTGGATATCCGAGGGATTATGGGTGGAATCGGGGTGTCACACAAACACAGCGAGAACATACACACGCTACACACTAAGCACATGAGAGGCTGCAGTACTGACTGCCAATCCCTCAAGACTAACATGCTATGCCATGCATTTACTGTCCAAACTTCTAAATCCTAAGAGAAATCTGTGAAGGAGTTCTCTCGGCTGATTCAGGTAGGGCTGATACTAGCTGGAGTCCGTTCTCACGAATGCCATAAACCACTACACCAAAGAACTCTCCCACCTAAATAAAATTCAACTGAGCCATTGACGCCCAGACCACTACTTCCATGCCACTGAAGTGAGATCATTGTAAAACGACTGAAAGCAAAGCAATCAAGGAGACAGAGCAGCTGTGCAAACATGCCACAATGCTGATCTCTTTATTGTTCTACAGTTTTTCGCCTTATACCTGAACAAAGACTTACCCATCCTATGTACCCCTTCAACATCACTTATGGGCAGTGAGCAGAAGCATATTTGTGCCACTAGGAGACTGGACAGGGGCACCAATTCAGCATGGTACTGGTGGTATTCACCCCCATTTAAATGACGTAACACAAGGCAAGACCTTTCCAACCATCAAAATGAACTTCAATAAACATCTTCAAATCTCATGGAGAAGCTGAGATCTCTAAGGTACAACAGAAAGATACATCAGAGCTAAATTCATCAAGAGGAGTCATGAAACCACTAAGACATGGGTTTACTTAAATATGTTAAGTATGTAGAAGAAGAATAGCAAATAATGCCAATTATAGCTGACTTAATTGTTAACTAGTGAATGGGCAAAAAGCTCAGGAGCACCCCACAACAGCAGTATTATTAAATTATTATTTCACATAATTAGTATAAACATGGGAGGTGCAGATATACTCATAAGCGGCTTGAAATAGTTTCGATGTATTAAGTCGTTCGTGACTCGCTGCTGAGGTCTTGAGCAAAAATCAAAAATAACTTGACAGGTCAGCAGCGCGTCTCCAAAGCGGACGCCGCACATCGCCGCAGCCAAAAATAAACGGCAATGGAAATAACATTATCTCCGTCCTCAGCACCAGTACCCATATGTGCGCCAGTACAAGAACAAAATGCTTTTATCGGTTTGATGGAGAAACATTTTTTTTAACACTAGAAAAGTTACAAACGTGCCTTTTGGCCGGATAGTCATAAACACGCCGGAACATCTCGCAGTGGGACGCACCGTGCAAAGGCCGGCACACAAGAAAGTACACGGCATCACAGGCACCCTGCTTAGTATGTACTATAAATAACCCAGACGCACAGACTGTACAGATTTATACATACAGTATATATATATATACACACACACATACATACATACATGCATGCATGCATGCATGCATGCATGCTAAACTCACACAAGCACGCATGGTGCGCGTTCGTGTATTTACGCACGCACTTTTGCAATCGCAATCAGGTCACTGTCTTCGTGCAGCAAGCAATGTGGGTTTTCAAAGTAGTGGATGGCATGATGATCGGGAGTAGGACGATGACAATAAATAAAGCGACGAAGTCTAGACGCCGCTCCTGCCTCGGCTGTCAGGACGCCGATACCGCGGACATTTATTACGGCAGAGTGACATTCAAGTAGCTTCTGCGGGGGAAGCCGTTTACTCACCCCATTAACCAGTCCATGGCTGCTGGGAGGATAAATGCACCTAAAACTGGAGATGCACCCCCCTCCCCAGCGGTCCTCCTCGTCCGGGATTTAAGGTGCCGATCTTCCGATTTCAGCGCCGCGCCGCCAGCCTAACAGCACCGCAGCCCGTAGGAGCCGGACCGGCGGCGCTGCTCTTGGGGCGGGCGGAGGAAGCGCTGCATTGACTTTGAGGTTAAGGCGACTGTCTCAGTGCTGGTCCGGCGGCCTTAATCTGCGGGCCGGCCGATGAGCTGTAGCTCACTCCTCCAATGCACGGATCGCAAGGCCGGAAAGAGCGAGTCCCGAGTCACCGCCCGTTCGCCCTCGGTCATGAACCCTCGCATCGGCTCCAGAGCCGCTCGCCTTACCACTCCTGCGCTCCAGCTCTGCCACATATAGGAAGTAAACACAGAGCCGACCCTCCCTCTCCGGGATGTGCACCGTCCCACGCAGGGCGACCTGAGCAGAGAAGCACGCAGGGATTTGTAGTTCGCACTCCGACTTGTAGTCGCTTTCCTAATGACTCTAAGATAAATATTCTAACCATAGTGTTTGACACGTTAGTGCTTCCTTGCAGCAGCAACTTTTGGACTAACGCACACGCACTCCCATAAAGCATTCGTTTTGACTTCTAATCAATGGCGAGATATGAAAGTTTATTTCTGGTATATTCCATTATCGTAATTAGGTTGTATATGCTGGGACGTAGTAGTTGTATTGAATTATTATACCATTTGTTCGTTATGTTGTGCTATATTACTTTATCGAAACTCGAAACACTAGATGATAATGTAATTAGTAAAAAAAATATATTGCCCATTTTTAAGTGAAGGATTTAATAAGGGCCATAGATTGAAAATAGATTAAAATTGATTAAAGGGAATTAAACAGGAAAATGTAAAATGGAGCAAAAATGAAGATACAGGTTTATAATTTTCAAGTAGATAACAGGCCTACAGAGGCATTTATCCCAATCTATCACTCTGACAGCCTATTAGCGTGTCGAGAATGACCATCATCATTTAGCCCCAGGGCAGGTGTCACACTCAGTCCTGTCCTTCCCTTTCGGTAGAAAATAATTGCTGTTTCACGCACAAATATTTTCCAATATGGCTGGGTGTGAAATTTTCAATGGCCATTGCAAGATCTGTGTAGGTATGTTTAAGTCCCCAGGATTCTACAAATAACACCGACGGTTATATGTAGAACATGATAAGAATAGAAGCCTTACTCATACTGATTGTGACGCGTGAATGTGTCATTGCCGTTCATTTATATATGGTCCAATCAGATTTAGCGAGACAGGGCTATGAGCTACCATAGCACAATATTAATTTCTGCTCGGACAGTGTCATGCATTTTTAGTACACAAGGGGGCACTGTCTACCATTAAGTAGTCCAAATACACAATTCTATAACTTGCTCCTGAAGAATTATTATTGGGACCCTGGGTAGGGTCACAGGGCACATGCACATGCTATAGGAAATTTTGAGTCACCAATTAACATTTTTTTGAACAAACAGGATGAATCCCACACGACACAGGCAAAACATGCAAAGTCCATACACACTAAATGCACGGCCCAATTTTGCCAAGGTCGGTATGCAGGTCATACAAGGCAGAGATGGGATTCAAAGTCCTAAAACTACCAGGTGTGAACCAGGAGTGCTGCCTAATGAACCACACCACCACCCAGTGACAGCTGCCTCACTTAATAACCTGTGCCATAAGTCATGCACGCTAATAATGGTTATGATAATGGCTTAATGGTTATGGACGTGCACTTGTAATTAAAAGATTGCAGGTTCGAATCCCCAACCAGCAAGGCACCACTAAGGTAATGCCCTCAATCACTGCTCCCTGGGCACTGAATTAGCCGCCCCCTGCTATGTCACATATGGGTTAAATGCAGAGAATGCATTTTGTTGTTGTGCACTGTTGTGTCAACAATGACAATTAATCACGAAATTCTAACATAATGTTGGAAGTGTGTTTTTTTGTTCACCTAGAAATTGAGAAGGTTGCCTGTTCAAGTCCTGAACCAGGTGTTAAACTAATATATTTCCAAAAATGGATCTCAAACAAAGGGACAATAGTCAGTCAAACAACTAAACATTGGTGGGAATGTAGGAGAAGGTTTATTTAAATCAGAGGATTTTAAAATTAACCAAATCATTTCTTGCACCTAGATTCATCTGTGTAAAGACCCTGTCGAGTCCCTGCTGGACACTGATGCAAGCTGAGGTGACCTCAGTGGTTAAACCCTTAAGGACCAATACCACCATAAGATCAGGTGACTCAAGTGCACTATAAGTGCCGCAGTAACGTTTCCTGCCATGGCGTGAGTGTCTGCTCACCATGATATCCTCTTGCCAACATATTCCAGCATTAAACTCCACCCATTCAAAGTACAAACATCCTATTTAAACATCCGTCATCATCATTTACGATGAAATGTACATCAGTCAATTATGGAGCCAAAAGAGCATGTCAACCATCTGTGATGATGTACAATAAATAATGATAACCGATGTAAACTGGACTGCCCACACGTTTATAGGCAGGGAAACACTGGCCTGCTATGATCTCC
>JAODKC010000021.1:5069470-5086003 GCA_026777985.1 Mormyrops attenuatus
GGCATATCCAGGCATCAAAATGTGTTCTTATGATTGATCTGGGGCCATATCGGATAGGAAATCACAGTTTATCTGACTTTAGTAGCATATTTACTATTTTGCAACAGCCCATTGTTTCACCATAAGGCCCCAAATTAGGGTTTGATTGATCTGGGGCTGTACATGATGGGAAATCACACTTTAGCTGGCTTAAGAAACATGTGCATGTATATTACGAAATGCAGAGATGAAAAATATTACTCCGAGATGCTATGAGTCATAAAAACACGTTTGGCGGGGTTCAACAGATAATAATTCTAAACGTTGGCCTTAAAAAGAGACCACCAGTGTCATTCGTCATGAAGGTTGATGTCATTCTGATCTATGAGTCTCCATCATTCGTTATTCATTACAGCCTTCAAACTCAGAAAAATAAGATCACTAAGGAACATCTGCATGCCCTATTAGGTTTCTCTGAATTTTACCGAATCGCCAAGGATGTAATGCTGTGTTAGCTTTCTGATTTCAATGTCCTACTCCTAAAAGAACATGCTTTGATTGCTAGTTAATTTGACCTTTCTATTGACGGTGTACCAGCTCCGCATGCGGCTCTTGGGAAGATTTTAAACTGCATCTTTAGGCATTAAGAGCTCTATCAGGTATAGCCTGGCCTCATCAGGTATACAGCAGCACAGATGGGGGGGGGGGCTTCTTGTGAGCTATCTGTTACTTGCAAGCCACTACCCTTCTTGTTCTGGATGTTTATTTGACTGGTCTTCCACAAACCCTCCTAAATTTCCGTTTTTTTTGTATAGCGCATAACCGCAATGGGGGTTTGTTCACGCAGCATTCCCATTAGTATTCTTCTAACCAGTACTGTTCTGTCAGACTTGCATATATATTTTATGAAGTAGCCATAATGCATATAAAACCACACTATTTTCCAGGATTCATACCTACCTGGATGAGGTCAGGAAATACTGGAACAACCTTTTACTATTTATTAATGCTTTTCCCCAGATGTCTGTGCATAATCTCTGAGGTGATTTGTCATAAAAATCCATTAATTCATATTCCTAAATCACTCCTCCAATGCAGAAGCCTTTCCCAAAAAAAGTCAAGGTAGGATATACAGTGGGCCCAGAAATAAAGTCATGTCTTAAGTTATAAAAGACCCCGCCCCCCCCCCCCGAAGGGGAGCCAAGGTGACATTTTGTCAGGGGGCCCAGAATTTCTAGCTATGCCCTTGGATAGAATGGTACATTCATGTCCACACTGCAAACAAGGTTTTAGAGATACATATTCACTAAAACCACATGATTTTTGGTCATGTGAGGAAACCAGTGCACCCAGTGAAAAGCACACTGGGAGTCATGGGTCAGGATCAGCAGCCATGTTCTGTGAGGCTCCCGTGCTAAACTATATTACAGCATTTGTGTGAATCTAAGAACTTTTGCTCACGTACTTTTGGGCCTCTTTGTTCATGAAGAACATGTAGATATATTTTATGTAGAAAAATAACATAATTCATTTGGTGACAGTGGCTCTGAAATATGTCATACTCTTTCAGTTCAAATTTTGCAGGTATTTTATTACATGCGCGGGATAAAAGCATTTGGATCCAAGTCCATATGCTTGTGCAATATTCTGTAAATCGACTTAGTGATTACGGCATAGGAAGCTGTCAGTGTGAGGAATCTGCCTTAGCACAACTCACATCATTTATTCATAGACACTGGCTGCTTTTCATAAAAAACCATTAAAGAACATTAAAACGGAGACATCGCCCATTAATCACATGAATAATGAATGCAAGGTTGTGGTAGCCTTCCATTTTTGCTTTCGTTTTAAAAAAGAAATGGTAAAAAACAGCAGACACAGAAAAATCAATCTAATCCTAGTATGACTCTGAGTCTCGGTGGCACCGGGGAGCTGAGGGAGCCCAGGTTAAAGGGGGGACATGATGACTGGTCATGAAGAAGGAGGCAAAGCCTGCTTTCGGATAAGCAGAGTGAAGTGCCTTTTCTTCACAGGCAACGGCTTCACTGGTGGGCCAACGTTTTCCAGCAAGAAGCTACTGAAATGCCAAATTCAGAAACGGGTGTCCATTTGTAGGTGTGCCTAGTGTCATTTGGGCACCGGCGGATGGACAACAAAACTCAAAAAAAACATTTGCAGGGGTTGCTATAATAGAAGCGATGGATGAATTTAAGGTATAATTATGTTTATGAACAACAGCCTTTGTGGAATATTTCAGCTCTATAATATTTGCAAATGAGAAAACTTTATGAATTGCCGTAGCTCGTAACAGCCTCGGGTAAGTTTGCATATGACTAATGGAAAAAGCCCAGGTTCGGTCCAGTGTGTGTATGTGTATGACATACACTGGGACCGTAGAAGCTACGTCAACTCATCCACCAATGAAAGAGGAAATTATACAGCGGCATCTGCAGCCCTGCAAGGTCATTGGCTTGTGGTTTGCAGGGGGCATTTGCGCTCAAAAAATACTCTGCATTTATATGCTATTAAAGTTAGACGGGGGGCCCAGCTAGACCGTAAGGTTTTCTTGGCTTTGTTGCGATTCTGCAGCACCGTTTTCTTGGAGGAAACGTTAGCACATTAGCGGTCACGGTAGCCCCCCCACCCGACCCAGGAAGCCAGAGTCGCTCACGTGCAGTAAATGCTGCAGACCTGGGGGTTATTGGATCTGCGCTAATAGCCGTCCTGTTGAAGTAATGCAGCCTCCTAGCCTGGTCCCGACTCAGAGCGTCAGAGAACCGGGCGTCAGCAGGCCAGCCGCTGGCGTCGGCACTCCGTCCTCATCCATCCAGACGTCCCCTAGGGCGCGCTGATGGACCGAGTGCTGACCTTAGCTCTGCAGACGTGGCCTTCGTGCTACGCAGGGAAGGTATACGCGAGCGACCCGCTTCTTAAAAATCACACGCGTTTGAGGAAATTATTCCTAAACCAGAGTTCAAATATAAAACTTTCAGTCGTGCTCACAAGTCAGTGATCAGATTTCAAGACTTAATGGAGAGAGACTAAATAAGATAAAACAGTACTGTGTGAGGCTGAATTAAATGCATACACTTTTGTAAAGCTAACAATAGGTGGCAGTATTAAATTGCTCATGTCAATACCCTGCAGTCCAGCCATGCATCTGAGATTTCATTCAGATTGAGCCATTGATTTTCATAATCAGTTGTTAATGTAGTTCATAATAATGTCATTCATTATCCACAAATAAACACATAAAAGCTGCACAAATCCAAGCCGTGCTTGCCAAAACAAGCTTATAATCTGCTTCCCAAATATTACGAGGTTAACTTAGGACCGGGCTGTCACTACTTCTTCTCTGCTTCAGAAGATTCGCCTTCTGGGCTTCGCTCGAATCCCCCATTGGCTGATTTCCCATTGGCTGATTTCCCATTGGTTGAGGCTCATCTGGTTGAATCCTCACCTTGAAGCCTTATTACTCCAAGGTGATAAATGAGGGTGAACAAAATTAGTTGCATGATCTTCGTGGTCTCATGGTTCAGAGTTAATGATTAGTAATTAGCAATGAACTAGGAAGATGAGCGTGGTTATGTGTGATGGGACTTTGAAGGAAGGGGAGGCGATATTTATCTGCCGCATAGGACAAATTCATGCATGCAGGACAATAGATGATGACTGTCTTGGCCAGGACTTTTACACCTTGAGATAAATTTGGTTGCACAAAATGTCTTTATGCATAAATCTTAGCCTTCTTGTTTGCCCTTAAGACATACTTCCTTCATGAGATCTGACATGACCACACACAGACCATGACGGTGCAATTTTGTTTTCACCGTTACCGACAGCTACAGATTGCTTGTTTAAGGGAAAATCCGGCAATTCCAATCCAGTCAGCAGTTGTGTGGCTGAAGTAAAAGCATCTGTCTTGCCCGAAAGCAGACATGAACTCTACCTGTCCAGGAAGTTTCCCCATGTACCAGTGTGTGGAAGAAATTAAAAGCACCAGTTTACATCAGTACAAAATGAGCATCACTGTAGGGGGAAAAAGAGTTTAGCCTGGAAGGAGTGTTTGTTACTTATGCTAGCTTGTGGTGGCCTAATGGTTAGGATGTACACTTGCAATTGAAAGATTGTGGGTTTGAATCCCTGACCAGCAAAGTACCTCTGTAGTGCTCTAAGGTACCAAACCCTGCTTCCTAGGTGCTGAATTAGCTGCCCCGTGCTGTGACATATGGGTTAAATACCAAGGAAGTCTTTTGTCATTGTGCTATGGTATGACAACTAATCACTTCCCCTTCCCTAGTGAGGAACATAGTGCTGATATTGCACCATAACTTCTCTACGTAAGGTCTCTCTTTGGACGCCATCAGTCCTGTTAACAAGCCACTGCCATCATCAGCTTGCTCCTGCACACAGACTTGGGATACTTCCACTCCGTAACCATCACTGTTGCATCCTTACTTTCTAGTGCACAGGATGGTCTTGGGTTTCAGATGAAATGCTGGATTATACCGGCATGTCATTTCAGAATCACCAATATTGTGACGTGCATGGAACTATGGAGAACTTCGTAGTTATAGAAGACCCCCTGGGGTGATATTAAAACTACACTGAGCATTAAAAATCACCCGGTCCTGTTACGTATTAAATCAATGGTTCACATTGAAGGTGCTATCAAACTTTCCCATTTTACCTTTTATCTTCCTTGGTGTATTTACAGACAATGACATGCTCTGAATACACGCCGCTGGTCGAGCCAGTTTCCAGGCATGCTTCACTGTTTTGCAGTTTTGCATTAACAGAAAAGAATTTCACTGGAGAAAAAAATCTGTTCTTTCATTTTCACATGTCCACATATATTCAGCATGGGGACAGAGTCTAGAGGGCAGGGTGCACCCTGGGTGGAATGCTAGTCCATCTCACAGCCTCGCACGCACACTCTCTCACACTTTGGTCTGTTCAAAAGTGATTTACCTAATAACATGCTTTTGGAAACCAGAGCCTGTGGATGAAACACATGAAAATACATTCGGAACTTGCAAACTCCACACTCTCAGAGTTGGGGATGGTGCTCATACGCTCAGCCCTGGAGACTCGATGCTACATTGTAAGCATTGACCCATTGTGATGCTCGGAAACATCGCAGTGGGTAAGTGTTTAAGCTTTGTTTTTTGATAGGCACCCCATAATGATTCAGCTGAGACAAATAGTAACACACAACGCATGTGTACGGAACAGAAGTTCATACGGTACATTTTAGTTTTGTCTCCTAATCAACTGTAATCCACTCCATCCTATCTTTAGAGAATGGATTTCCACACCTTCTCTGAGTCCAGTATAGTGCACACGTAACATTTGGTACCTTATACTCATGTATCACACACTTATACACTCTGATATTTTCACATTCTGACCTGCATAGTTTAGCTGACTTGCATATTTGGCCAGATGGATATCTTTACAAGTAAACGCCCAGAGTTGTGCCTGTCTTGGGATTTGAGCCAACAACATTCAAGCTACAAGCCCACGCTTTAACTGCTGCGCTCCCTGCATTTACAGCATATTTACAGCACACACTTACACAACTCTCCTTTCAAGGTTATGACGCACATTCCTGCTCCTCCAGTCTCCCGCTCTTATAAAGCACATCATCTCATTCTTACAATGAAGTTCCTGTTCATGAAGAGCAGGACATCCCTCACGTTAATGTTACCATAGCCAACCTACCCCAACACTGCTTTCTATGTTCAGCTGATACAAGAACTCAACCATAAACCACATTTATTAATACAGTGTGTCAACAGTCAATTGCGTTCACTGTCTGCTGATGTGAATCGTTGTCTTATTAAGTTCTTGCTTTGTTTGGCAGATGTTTTGTGGCTCTTGCACCAGTACTGCTTACACTTGTAATTGTGCATTCATAGGAAGCTCAGTCTAATTTCACTTTTGCTCGGTTGTCCTTCAGACAAGCATCTATTAAATAAAGTGAATGTAAAGCACTTAAAATATATTATAATATATATACATACCAGAGGACCTTCCTCAATTGCAGAGGTGTCAATTTCAGGTCCAGAAAGTAAAAATCCAGACCAGGATTTTGTTTCAACCAACCAGCTGAGCGTAAAGAGTCACAGTCAAATAGTACTCAACTGGTTGGTTGAAACAAAATCCTGGTCAGGATTTTTACTTTCTGGACCTGAAATTGACACATCTGTTCAATTGTGAAGAAATGAAACTGATCAGTGCCATAGGCTGGAAATAAGCCATTGTTTTACTACATTTATAATAGTGGGAGAACACAGTGTTTTCCAGTACATGACATCATGCCAGAGAAATGAAGTTTGGCGGTGAATTTACTCATGAGAAGCAAATACTCATGAGAAACAGCCCCTTGACCACAGGGGATTAAGGAAGTGTTACATAAGGGGGGCGTTGCTGTTGGCTCTATCTGAAGTGCTTCTGGAAGGACTTCTCCCACCGTAGCAGGAGGCCCTCATTGACCCATCTCCCAGCAAGTTTATGGAGTAGAGGGAGAAAAACTGGGGAATCAGAAGAAATGTAATTAAATTAAATTAAGTAATTAAAATGGCATAGCTAGAGTTTTGGCTACCCTGACACATCTGTAAAGGTATGACCTCCTTTTACATGGTGTGATATTTATAGCAGCCCTTTGCCATCCCCTCACCTCGCCTCTCTTTTATAAGGCCAGACAATAGCAGTGGGAGACAAAGACAGGCAATGGTAAAAGAAGATGATTGTCCTCATTGGTTCTGAAGTTCCAAATTTCTTGTACCGATCATCATTTATTTTGTACCAAAGGAAATGAATGGCACCAAGTAGCCAAGTTTTAGACATTAAAATTCAGTGGAGGCTGTGAGTATTGACTGTTATAAGTTCCTTAAAATAACATTTTCTACCAAAACAGGGAGTGAGTTCTCTCCTGCCTCCAGAAACTCATTGTCGCTCATTGTTTACCACCTCCTGGGGAAAGCAATGAAGTCCCAGCAAAGACAGAAGGCTGTGCACCAATACCCTTCAGTCTGTAGCTGTTTCCTGGTCAATCCACCCACACAGACATGGATTACAGCCATGGCAGACTGGGAGTGAGTCCAGGGTGAGGGGGAACTGGTGTTTTTGTGTCACAGATTTAGTGTGATGTCATATTACTCTTTTGAGGATTTAAAGAGAGGTTAGACTGCGGCTCACTGGGCTAAGCCTCCCTTCCTGTGATCAGAAGGTTGCAGGTTAAAGTCTAAAACCAGCATGCCTGTGGGCCCCTGAGCAACGAATAAACAGATGAGTTAAATGCTGCCTTTCCCACAAAAGACTGCAAAATGATGAAGGCATGGTCACTCTAGTGCAAAAAAATAATCAGTTTCATTCCTGCTGCTTGACTCAGCAAGCAGAACATTTGCTTCTGGGAAAGCAGCAAACTCACAGGGTGTTTCTGATCAGAGATTATGAACTTTGACCTGCAAATCTGCTGCGCCATGGGCCCCCCAAATTCACAGAAGTGCAAAGAAGGAAGATGCATATTTTATTTGCATTGCTATGACAAGAAATTTTTTAATAAACTGGAATAACGCATATGGGCTGTTAAGAAATTTCCGCCACATTTAACACTTGATACCGCTAATGTGTACATGCGTACCAGTTATGTCAATTGATGTTTATGATACGCCACTAGCTAGCATGCTTCTCACATATTTTGCCATATGGTATTTTCAAAAGCACCATAATTCATGAGTTTACTGAAAATACCCCATTGCATCATATTATTCAGTCACTCCCATTTTTCCACAGTAATATGACCATACCATAAGAGTTTATAATCTGAGGTGAACACACATTGGCCTAGAATTTATGGTATTTTATTATTTTTATGCTTTTATTTATTCATACGGCAATACTCTTTCATGCCGTGGCCAGTCTGAGCCGTGTTGTTTGGTGTGAGCTGCTGCAATCCAAATTCATTAGTGTAGTGAAAAAGTGAGATAGATTCTCTAAACCTCATAACTATTTTTGGATGCAGTTTCACACTTGTGAAAATACAGAAAGTAAATTCAGGAAGAGACTTAAAATTCCAGAGTTTTGTAACAAGCAGACGCAGGACTGTGTTATGCTGGTTCAACAACGCATATAGTGTGGAGACGAAAAGTGTTTCTGCAGCATTTAAAGATTAAAAACACAACAAACGTTTGTCTTTTCTGTTTGTATTTTTGTTTCATTTTCACAAAACAGGTACAACGGGAGGAAAAAAAAGCCTTTCAATAGAACCTGAGGTATTTTTGCGTCAAGCAGCCTAAGGTATGTGAATATTCTCTTAGAAAGTTTCCTAAATTCATTCATTTGTAGATATGTTGCTATTTACAACAAGATCATAATAATAAACATCAATGATAACAAATGTAATAACCAGGACTGCCTGCATCTTGTCATAATGTACGTTTTAAATAATAATAATAATAATTTTTAAAAATAAAGAAGAAGAAAGAAAAAATATCTCACACATGGAAAAAACAAAACAGTCTATCCAGGTCTGAACTTACAGCAGCACAAAGAGAAGGTCTAATGTCAGTACTCAGAATTGTGATCTGAAACCCCATCAAAACAAAAATAATTAAAGAAAGAACTCACTGGAAGGAGAGAAAAATCTTCTGCTTTTGTACTATAAAACTTTCCCTCAAGTCTTTACCTTTGGACTGACTGAAAAGAGGAAATAAAGGCAGAGAGAGAAAACCAGAGAGTAAAAGAGATTAAGAAACATCATGCTAAAATACCAAGAATACCCAGGGGCAGGCTTGGCTGTGAGAAAATCTCATAGAAACACAGGTGCCAGTAGCTTTTTTGTTTGGGTGACATACTAGAATGTCCAGACCAGGAAATATACTATGGCTCACCTACCCACCTTCAGCTAAATTAAATCACTTTGGATTGTGGGAGAGAAGTCAGTGCAGGTGGGATTATCCCTGCAGACAAATTTGCCAGTTTGTGTGCCATCTAAAAACAGGTTGAGCGTCCAGGTCGAGCTCCATTCTCTCTTTCTCAAAATTTTTCACTCTCTCATATTTTAAATAAATACTATCCATAAATACAATGCAGAACAAAGGAGTACAAAGTAATTTTATATTCTCTCCATCATCTATTGGTGATTTTCTGTAAACACAGCGCCCAAGTGGTTTAACTGCATGTTACCATCTTTGACCTGAATACCAGGCTGTCAAGTTGATTTGTAGAACCTTCTAGGAGACCCTGGATTTTGGGGTTGAAATCTGAAGAAAAGAAAAAAAAAAAACAGGTGACCGCAGAGAGTCTGCTGCCAGTAGTACCACGGGGGGGGGGGGCGTCATGCCATCTTTGGAACTTCAGGATGCTGTGATTCCCCCCCCGCCCCATCTTCACAAAAGTCTTCCAACAAATCCCTAAGAACTCAGTCTCCCTCAGTGACAAGGAGGGAAAAAAGAGAACCTTGTATTGCTTGAAATTTCTGTATGTGTGTGTGGTTGTGTGTGCGAGCGTGTGTGATTTTCATAAATACAACACAGTAAAATGTAAAGAAAAGTCCACAAACACTATAATTTCTCATTGCCAGAATGAACAGATACAATAAATAAAACATGAGGAAAATATTGCCCATTAAAACTGCAATAAAACTCTTTATGCTTAGTACTGTGTTTACATATCTTTCCTCCGTCAGTCACCGGCCGCTCTGAGCATGCTCAGTGTACACCTGGGTAGTTGCAGCTAAGAGGATCACGGAACATTGGTGTGCTGCCCGGCTGAGTCACATGGGGTGCAGCCTCCCAGCCGTGTCACTGACTGTTAACACTGTAGGGAGCAGGGAAGGATGTGGGGCTGTCGAGTGTCTTAACCACCCCTCCAACGGAGGCACATGGCACCGCGGCGCTTGGCACAGTTCAGCTGGCCACTCCTTCACACGCCGATCGGCAAAAATGTGCCACGAGGAGGCACTGCCCCCGTCGATCCTTCATTTCTACCTCAAAGAGCACCGACGCGAACATCGTCAAGAAGAGATTAGTCTGGAGGCTTTAACTGCCCCGTGCTGCAGTCTGCCCCCTTGTGGTGTGTTTGTGCTAGGGATTTCAGCAGGCATGTCATCTGCAATCCTCACCCCACCCCCCAAAGGTCCAGGAGCACTGCAGGCTGGCTCTGCAGGATGTCTGCCTCGCAGAATCAGTCACAAACGCAAACCGACAAAAAATAGATCCATATTATAAATTAACCACCCAGTCCCCCAAAGTTCCCCAAAAAGTCCACAGCTTTGTGGTGGAGGGGCAGCCCCAGTGCGTAGACCTGAGGGTCAGGACACCTCGATGATCTCCATGCTGCCGGAGAAGCTGGACTGCTTGCCAATCTTGCCGAGCTCCTCGCGAGAACGTGTCTCAGCCATGCCCTCCTCGAACTCCATCTGACAGCTCCGCCGCTTGAACTGTTTGTCAGCAGAGGAGGGGCCGGTGGGTGGGGCCTCCTCGTGCCAGCTGCCCCGCCCATCTCGAGCCTCCGGGGGCTTCTCTCGCAGGCGCACTGCCTCGCAACCGGCCGCTAGTCCGCCACAGCCGAACGCCACGTACGACGGGGCTCCGCCAAAGCGCATGGCAGCAGAACCTCCTCCTGAGGTGTCCGCACCGAAGAACCAAGGTCCGTCACCCGTGGGCGTGTCAGGCGTGGTGGCCTGCGCTGGCTCTCTGTGCTTGGTCCACGCCGCGTTGGAGCCCGCAGCCGGCAGGCTGAGGAGTAGTGAGGCCTTCAGATTCTCGTCCAAGCTGGGGCTCTTGTGTGCGGCTGTGCCGCGGCTGAAGCCCAGGCTGAGCGTGCGGGCCGGCGAGCCACCACTGTTGGCCTTCCCCCTCCGCCGCTGCCTGGGCCGTGACTCACTGCCCACGGGCGACTCAGCCGAACCTGGGCTATCCCCAACCGGGGAGAACTGGCACACACCGTTGGTGGTCCCAGGGCTGTCCAGCTTGCATAGCTTAGGGACGTCCTCAGAGTCCACAGGAGTGACTGCAAGTGAGGGGGGGCGCTGGAGACCGGAGCTGGGAGCATACACGGACTTGATGTCCAAAGAGAAGGAGCGCTTAAGGCGATTCGTGTCCAGGATGCGCTCGGCCGACAGGTGGAGCCCATTGAAGCCCTGCTGGAGGGATGTGGGCGAGGCCACCTTGGACTCCTCGGGGGTCTCCACCTTCTTATCCAAATGTCCAGACTCAGGGCCTGGGAACGCGCAGTTAGCCTCCCCATTCTTAGACTCACGCTCCCCCTCTGGACTGTCAGCTAATGCCTTGCCAGGACCTGAAGAAAGAGCCTTCAGCAACTTCAAGCCCTTTTCAAACTCAAGCAGCTGACCCAGGAAGTTGAAGTTGGGTGAAATGGATGGTCTGCGGTCTTTCACAAACCTAGCAAGGCATACCGACACAGGCATAATCAGACTTCTGCATCATGTCACATGTGTGGACAACAAACATTAACATGCATGTGGAGCATTTCCGCTCATGGGAGTTCTGAGGCAGAACAACAAAAAAAATGATTGATTCAGAGAGATACCCAATCAGACTGTAGAGGAGGCGGGTCCAGGCATCTATAGGAGGCAGGACCAAGACATCTGATTCGTAGATCTTGCCTCCTCTAGTTTCTTGGACCCACCTCCTCTACAATCTGATTGATTATCTCTTTGAGCCAATCATTTTTCATTCTGCCCTCAGAACATTTTTGCACAAGTAAAACTCCCATGAGCAGCATTTCCTGTTCAAGATGGAATAGCAAGGAGCTCATTTATTTAGCAGTCTTTCATGTGTTGAATGTGTGGGCTTATCTTTCAAAAAAGGAAAACCATTAAAAGAACAGGAAAGGGCTTACCTGTAGGCATCATCTGACGACAGGCCCATTGTCTTCATGATGTACGCAATGGCGATGGTGGCTGACCTGGAGATCCCCGCAAGACAGTGGACGATGACTCGGCAGTTGGATACCTTGGCTTTGTCTACAAAGGGGAGGGAGCCAAAAATAAAGATTCAATGCAAAGCATAAGAAGATCCGGGCAGGAATTCTCTTCCCTCCTTCTCACTGAACTTGATATTCCCTGGGACACAGGTACAGCCATAAGAAAATCCACGAGAAGTTTGTTGGCACCCTCTTAGGCAAGAGCACACGCCTCTCTCACCAATAAAGTCGTTGGTTTTATCCAACCAGGGCAGCAGCTTCTCACAATAGTTGTCATTGACGGGGATGCGCATGAAGTGGCTCTCGGAGATGAAGTCTGGCTTGGGGCAGGTGTTGCTGGCATTCAGCACATACGTGATCCCATTCTGGGCCATCAGGTCCTGAGGTCAAACAGATAAAATCAAGTCTATTAGCACCTGTGTTCATGGGTCATAGGTGGCAATAAACTGTTTTGGAGAACCTCCCCCTTAAAACCTGAAATCATAGCCCTGAGGCGACCTTCTCCCTTGTGAGTAACACCAGCATAATGATGGTTGGTTCCTCCAGCAGGTTCAATGACAGGAACTAGGGGTAGGGGAAGCAATCAGATATGGTTTGGAAAGCAATCGGCATCACCTTGACATGACCATGTCCTACCAAGCCAACCATGCTTAAAAGGAGATGTCTGCACGGTTCATTTGCATTCCAGAATGATGTCATGGAATTTTACAAATAAAAAGGGATCCTTGACACTCCGGCTGCCGAGATACATTTCACTGGCTGGCCTAAACACGGCATTATTTACAGTACGGATAAACAGCTTTAAATGTTGCTGCGGTTACAGCATTCGCCACGGCGAATTACTGACAAAAGAAATCCAATTCCCTCCGACAGTCTGATGCAAAACAGACACAGGAAGAGCTGTCTGGGGAATACGCAGACACCCACACTGCTCTGTATCCCCGTGCCTTCGTTAAACCTTGCTGGGGGGCGGGGGGGGGCGTCAGTCTGATTTAGCAGTGCTAGTCAAGGCAGATCCAACATGTAATTAGCAACACGTCGTATGAAAGTTCAAAGGGGGGGATATAAAAACCTGAGGGGAAGCAGGGTGACTGGCTAGGACCCAGAGCCTGCTGGCTTGCACGCTGCCTGCACCATGGTGTTCTTTCCAGCTTTTATAGCATGCCCACCTACTAAACAACCCTGTCATATTTTCCACACTCACACCCACCGGGCAACTGATTATACCCTTTTGAAGAAGATATGCGGAGGAGAGCACTCACTGGGAGCCGTGAGCAGCCTGCTTCCAGATGCCCAGAGCCAACCCGCAATGCACACATAGAGAAGTGGTGTGCAGTCGGGTATGGCGTATCGCAAATCTGCCCCGTTACTTTAATTTTCCAAATGGGTGGCTATGCCAAAACTCCGGCGAGCTAAGGACCCCTGATTTGTGCCTGCTCACCTTGTTGAGGACGTCCTTCTGGGAGCCCAGGTAGAGGTGCGGAAGGATGCGAGTGGGACCCACGTTGGCCACCGGCAGGCAGGGTTGTGAGAGGCTCATGGGCAGGATGCCTGCTGGCTTTCCCTCGCAGAGGCCTGGGAAGCAGGAGGAGAAGGCTGCGAAACCCCCTGCGAAGAAACGACACACAAACAAGTGGCCTGTAAGTCAGGGCAGAGATTACGTGTGCAGGAATGATGGCAGGATGATGCTCGGGGCTGGCGGCCAGCCAATCAGAGAGCTTCCACAACCATGTGTGCTACAGTGCTTGGGAAACCAAAGGAGCACATCATTGCTCCCAGACAGAAGGACAAACCCTGGGGAGGCTCAAACATACCGAAGAGAGGGACAGGGGGGAGCACACCCAGATCCAGCTGTCGCAACTCCCCAGCGACCCCTTCTTTGCAAACTAAAATCTTGCTTGCAAAACCTAAGGCAGTACAGACCGTCACGGAAGTCAATCTTTTCCACTTAGATGGCCTTTCACCTACGATTGACCCGCTCCCCCTGGTCTCCACACTTTCCAGCCTGCTCAGGGAGGTGGGGCCCTGCACTCCTCAGCCGTCAAGGCGCGGGCTGCCAGCCCTTTAATAACAAGCCGGATCCGGTTTCGGCGTCTGCCCCTCGCCGGCTCCCCTTCCCGCATGACCTCATCTCCTCTCCTTGACATTTGCATCAGAGCGAGGGAATGAGGCCGGCCACAGGTGTTACACCTCCCCCGGGTCCTCTCTGCCCAAAACATCGCCCCCTCCCCACCGCCTCTCAGCAGGGTCAGCTGAAGCACCTTCACCTACTCAGCGATTATATTTATGTTGCTCTCAGCTTATCAGAAAACCTGCCAAGACCACGGACAACAGGAAAAGGAGTGAGAGAAAAAAGAGAAATCAGAAAATCTGTGGCCATAAGACATGTGTGTGTTCCCATGTGGATCAAATGGTGCGCGGGATTGTGAAGCGGTCGTGTAATTCGGGAGAGTGCCGGGAGTGACCATGGCGAGGTAGGATCCCTTCAAGGGAAACTTTAGCAGAGGAGAGGGGAAGGATTTAAGGCCTAATTGCAAAGCGGCTTTTAAATCTGGGACTCATTAGCTCTCCTTCCAAGTAAGGCTGGCAACAGGGGCGATTACATCACCCCGGCTTACGCCTCGACCTTGGACGACGTGCGCCTTGTGAAAAAGACGGCGCGTCAACAGCTAGCTAGGCGACAGACGGACTGAATAGAGTCCGGACTTCTTGAACAAAGAGAGAAAAGGAAGAGCTGCAGATTAACAGGGGGAGGGGAAGCTAAGGACAGCAGAAAAGAGAAAGAGAATAAAACAGAGAGAAACTAAAGAAGTGGACCTTTTTCTATCAAGCCATTCCTGTGTTTTTTCTCCTTTCTTTTATGCCCCTTGGCCTCCCTGTTTGCCTCCAGCTGCACCGCCTGCTCTTATATCCGCTAACCAAGCCAGAGGCTGAACTCTGGCTGTACAGTCCATCCCGGCCCCCTTCCTCCTTCAGGCTCTGCCTGCCTCCGTCTGCTCCCCGCTGGGGCACGATCATCACTATTCACTAGCCGATGAATGTAGTAATTTTAACGATTATTTCTTACCTCTTCTAGAAAAAAAAAAAAACAGATAATTAAACATTTAAAGCCCTGCATCCACTGCTTCTTCACTCATAAATCCTGACCGATTTCGCAGAGGTTCCGCTGCTGATGTAGCCCTGTGATTTCAGGGCTCAAATTCTGTGACGTATTCACCAAAATGTATGCCATCGGGGCCTTGATGCCTACAGGGGCCAAAAGTGCTCTGCGTAACGCGTCAGTTGACACAGCAAGTGAGAGTCACGCCTGCTTCTGCCACTGGTTCTTCCTGTTTTTAATGTTGTTTTAAAGGGCGTCAGTGTTACAGCTAACCGTTCAGTACGATGACTTAATACTGTTTTGCTGACCCTGCATCTGCGGTCAGGCGTATTGTAAAGATCAGGGGCTGCTGACAGATTGGCAGCAGCTCGCTGAGCTGTACTGGCCACACAGAGCCAGTTCTTGCTCATTACACTGAGGCCTTCTGGTTATTTTGGGTATCTGGCCCTTTAAGTTCATGCGTGAAGGGCTGTCCGTTTCCAGCTATTAATGGCAACGGCTGAGCGGGATGACATCATCTCCTCCCCAGTCTAGGGGGAGAAGGCCTTTTCTGCCTGCTGAGTTGCTCCCTCCATTCAAAGTTTAGCCACTATATGTGCCCCCCCCCCCCCCTCCCGCTGCGCACCCCCAAACTCACACAACCTTTCAGTCCCTGCGCGCCAGTTCATCACCAGTCTCATCCCCGCTTTGGGCCCGTGGTTCCATGAAATCAGCGCTCACGTCTGTGTAGGGCTGGAGCAGGAAGAGGGCCAGGGGCACATCATTGGGATGATGGTGCCGTTGGTCATGGCCCATTTGAGTCACTGAGTCCCAGTGTGACACAATTCCCTCCACCGTCATACGCTCACACTGGCATTAAACATGATGGGAAAGCATCAGTCTAACCCCCTGTGGAGCCTTCCCTCGATACACAGGGGGCGTAGGGGAGCAGCGGGCAGGGAGGACGGGGGCCCGCAAAGGATGGGCTTTCCCTGCTGTTTATTCTGGCCCACATTCTCGAGGCACCGTTCAGACAACGTGGGCCAGTGGTCTACTAGGGCAGTCCGCTGAGTGCCTTCTGGTTTCCCACACTCATTTGGTCTAAATATCCTCTCATTTGGCCGAGGGCAATCTCTGCGCCCCCTGCAGCACAGATGGGGGAATGCAGCCTTTATAATTATCATAAGCCTCTACGACAGGGGTGGGGAACCTGATCCATGGTGAGCCGCTGTGGGTACAGGTTTTTGAGATGGCCTCTCAATCAGCCAATAGCAGTGGGTCCCCAGGACTGGAGTTGAGAGAGCCACTGCTTTATTACTGGCTGATTGAGAGGTCATCCCAAAAACCCGCACCGGCTCTCCATGGATCAGGTTCCCCACCCCTCCTCTACTATTTCAGGAAGGACATATTCAGCTGATATATAGAGAAAACTAGCATGTCAATGCCTTAGTTCAGCATGCATCACTGCCTTATCTTCCATCCCCTCTGCTGATGACTCTCTTTCTCCATTAATCATGGGT
>JAODKC010000021.1:5094712-5124212 GCA_026777985.1 Mormyrops attenuatus
GATTAAAATGACGCTAACATTGACGACAGCAATCTACAGCGATCAGAACAGAGTATGAAGGATGCTAACATTGATGCAAACAGTTAAAACGATGGCAACACAGTAAAGCAGCTGCTTATACTGATGCTTGAGATGACGGAGAAATTTAAAAAACGATGCTGCTGGCACCTAAAGGACCAGGTTGCTACCCACCCCAAAAAAAACTGTATGCTAAATCTTAGGCAGACGAAGAAAATACCCTCATAACACAGCTTGTGCAAAATTAAATTTTTATTCTTGTAAAAAACAGAAGACGCCATGATGGCCGACATTCCTGAGGGTGGGTGTATACGCCACACTTTAGGAGACCTGATGGCCACCAGGGGGCTCGGAGGACTCACTAACCCGCTGGGTGGGTTGTGGTGGAATGTGGAGATGGACCTTTACAGAAGCTACGGGGTTCTTCTCAACTGGTGTACCGGGAGGGTGTACACACTGGAAATGCCTCATTTATGGGAATGGGAGTTATACAGTTATGGGGAGTGACATCCACAACTGCATGCTTCACACTGGAGCCCTGATCCAAATTTAGCCTGTTTAGGATGGAAAATCTCCAGCCTTTGACAGGAAATGAGTGTGGGATTGCGTCACTGGTATATGTGTGGGGCAAGGGGGTTACAAAGTGGAAGAGCGGGGGGGGGGGGGCCGGGGATTTGTTCTGTACTTTTGACGGGTATATGCCAGGAACACAAGCAACCTTGGGAAACCCCATGACACAGAACTTTATGCTGTCCCACATATTTAAAAAAAACAAGTTCTGTAATTCTGCTCTGTAATACTGAACATAAGCGGTATTTACGTCTACAGCATATGGCTGAATGTCTGTCTGTCTGTCTGTCTGTCTAAGGCAGCTGGCTCAGAGGCTCCAAGCCAAATTCAGCTCTTTGCATTAATGTCCAGATTTTTTTAATACTGCACGAGCCCATTCAGTGCACTCGCTGCTTTTCCCTGTTCAGACCTTGGGTGGATTTCACAATTTTGATTAAAGGAAGTATATTAGCGAACTAAAAAAAGCTCAGTGTGTCACAACAGTGGAAAAAAGCTGCAGTTAAGGTAAATGGGGAAAGCAGATAAAGGAATACCAGGAATTTACCACATACATAGTTTACCATCAGATAACTGGAATTCACATACATGCGTTGAAAAAATGGCACTACGGGGCCGTTCCTGCGCCTCTTGTGTTTTGAATAAACTGGCACATGACGTGTGCCAACCACTTTATTTAGCCTTGTTATCACCTTTGGGGGAAAAACAAGATCATGACGCATCATGCACTGCGAGCAAGACCTGCACGCAGTCGACTCCCTGAATGCAGCTGTCAGGGGGAGATGTATCCAAATGCGTTTTTATATGAGAAAACGACTGTTTGTGTCACCCCAGGAGCAGCAGCTGGGGAAATACTTGGCGGGAGGATCAACTCAGTTTCCAGCTCAGCCAAAAGGGGGCGCAACTACAATCCTTTGGCCACTGGATAAGGCTGCTCTTCTCTGTACCCAGGCCACTTTTCCAGCCCTGGTTCTTGCTGCTGAAGCTCTCTTCTTTATCCTAAATAACTATCTCTCCCAAGGGCCCCAGTGATAGCTAAGATTAGCTCACTAACAGACTGCATCTCTCCTACTCTAAATCAGATGCAGTCAGGAGAGCAGATTTTAGATAATAACCCCTGTGAGCTATCATCATCATCATTGCCCCTGTGGTGAGGCCTCCTAGAGGCAGACAACAGCTAGACACAATGAAAAGTGTGGTGGTATGACAGACATTCTGAAGATTTCTCGACCAGTGTTTCCCAACCCAGTCCTCGGGGCAACCCAGACACTCCACATTTTTGCTCCCTCACAGCTTCCAGCCAGTCAAAAACTTTGAATACCTGGCATGTGTGTGCTGGGGAGGAAGCAAAAACGTGGACTGTCCAAGGGGCCCCGAAGACTGGGTTGGGAAACACTGTTCTAGACAACCCAAATGACAGGAGTTGACCTTGTATCTAAAGGAAACTCCTAGAAATATAATGGCTTCCCTCACCCAGAACACCCAGGATGGCTTCCCTCATGCAAAACACAATAAAAATACCAAGAAAAAGAGGCAGACCCAGAAAACAGGTGGAGGATAAAGGAGCTACTGGAGACTGTAGATACTGCTCCATGTCACGCTTGGGCCCTTTAAGGCTAAGCGGGTTGGCAGTGGGTGGGTGCTTGAAGAACAGCTAAATCTTCCCCAGAGGGAATAGCAGAAATGCACTGGCGTCACATCATGCTGAAAAGATCCAGCGAACGGGGCCCCTAGAGCTTATGTTCAACAGGGGGGGAAAATTACGCAAAGCACATGATATGAGAGGACTGCGAGTCTGAGCTATTGATTTATGCAAGATCAAATCTGATTAACTGCTGGACAGCAAGGGAAGCAAGGACATCGTGTCATCGGGCAGAGACTCCGGCACCGGCATCGTCCGTTATGTCATTCTTTATTCATTTCCAGGGACCCCAATGGCCCAACACAACATGTCACCCTGCTGTCTTCCGAAATTCCTTGCTTTAGCGACCCGTTGTTGATGCCACCAACTCCAGCATCCAAATCTAAACAGAACCCAACCATGAGTCAGCACTGTGTGGACAAAGCTAAGATTGGGATAACGCATAAGATTGGGATAACGCATAAGATTGGGATAACGGCACAAGCTAATCAATAGAGGATGGTCACACGGGGTCTAGGTCTGTCAAAAACAGGCTTGGGGTACTACAGTGTAGGCAGGCATAACTAAACAAAAAAAGCAACGACATAAAAGTGTCACGGGACCATCACAATTATCAACATCTGATCAGAATACCAAGTTAAAAGAATATAGAGAATATAAATTCATGAAGAATCATTATGCCATATTGTATGTTCTCTGCTTCCCTGGCAGTCATTACCATTACGAGTTCCTCAAATTTGGGAACAGCTTTGCCTTGAGAAACAAGATCAAGAAAGGTTCTATGCTCAGAGCAGGATGGGCTCACTGTCCACAGAAATCCATAACCAGATGTGGGAAGGAAGATTCCCAAATATGTGACCAAAAAGGAAAGAAAAACACCGTACCACAGGAAAAAAAGTTTGTTACAAAGGGGGGGAAATGGAAACATTTAAATGAGAAGTTGCAAGGAAAACTCACTTATGTCATGATGGAAAAATCCAGGGATGATGACTTATTGATGATTCTGCAACAAATACAAATTATGAAGTGCTATTTCAAACCGTGTCACACACAATTAATAACCATTTGGACATCCCCAATTTCAGTCCTAACTGGTCATTTGGTTGCATTAATTACTATGTAGGTACTGAAATCCCCCAAGAAATGTACTGCAGCCCAAAATTTGTAGGGAGTAACAGGACAATGTCCTGGTTTTCATTTCCCATCAGGCACCATATCGCCCTCATTGGTACGAGAGGCCAAGGTGGTGCCCCAGAGCGCTGATGGAAATCACAGCGTAAACAACAACGCAGCGGAACATTGTCCCCGTGTTTACGAATCACATCCTCCTCTGCTTCTTCTCACCCGGTGACATTATCCTGAGAGGAGGGGGGGGGGGGGGCGTGGTAGGAGATCAGGACCTGTACAGAGTCTCCTGGCTCACATGCAAGCCCCCCAGGGAAGCGGGAAATGTTACGAGGTGTAACCAAATCACTTTCTCTGTGACAGCAGGAAGAGACAAATAAAGTCACCTTTGTCACATGAACACTCATGGACAAATGGGGGGGGGCACAGCCTTCAATCTCCTCAAACCCGGGGTGGAGAAATAAATCAGGATGGGGTTTTCAATCAAAGCACCACCCCCAATTAATGCACTTCCTTTTAGTGATTTGAGATTTAATTCTACCACCTGCAAAGTCTCTCTCCGTCCATCTCAGGAAGCCTCTTCGAGGGGAACAAGAACCAGATTGTCAATGGTCATGTATGTCATGATTTGGACCTGGGAGCCCGAGATCCCTACGTTCCCGTGCGGCTCTCCCACGATCATGCTGCCGCCCCAGCTACGGTACGACTGCCGCTGCAGTGAGAAGATGGACATGACTGCCAGCACTGCAGAAAAATTAATGGAAAAGATAAACAGATGCAAGTGACCTGTTGAGCAACCCCTACAGGACACCCACGCCATCAGATACGTGCCTCTGCATTTGTTTTGCAATTAAAATCCAGGCTAAATTCATTAATCAATTCACAAAGCAACTGAAGGACACATTGTGCTGTATCCATCATGGATTGATTAAGGGTTTTATTACCTTTATATGCATAAATAATAATGAATACATTTAACAGGGTAATATAGCTTCATTGTATGGGATAATGTGTGACTTAAAGGTCGTCCCTTTGACCTCCGGTACCTACAGAGGGAGCAAGGGTCATCATGCCGACTAGGCTGGTCAGCAGCTGGCAGATACCATGTCTGCTGTAGCACTCTATAAATAGAAGTCCATTTTGGTCCTAGAAGGGGGGTGGGGGGGTTGTTTGATTCACAGTACTGCCATGGGGCTCCCCAGGGAGGTTACCTCACCTTGCTGTGGCACACGCACGTACTTCTCAATGAAGTCACTAACCCCCACCCCCGCGTCCCCCCTGACAGACGCCTCATGTTCTGCGCAGCGCGGTAATGGATCTGAGCTGGAGGAAGAGAGGAAGCCAGCAGGACGCGATGCGGGTCCCTGGGGAACGGAGGTGGCGGCAGAGGAGAGAAGGGGGAAGCAGACCGTGACCGCACTGCATCTCCTGTCGTGCTGAGGAATCAGCGTTTTAGGTTTCAAACCTTGTGATGATGCCTTCTAGAAATGGCCGTCCGGGTTTTACGGACGCGGGAGGCAGCTGTGTTCAAGACCTTATTCCCACTGGTACTCCTTCACCATCCTAGTCACATCAACCATCTCAGAATTCCCAGTGCACCACCATCTGATCCCATTTACCCCGGGTGATAAGACAGCACATGCATACTAACCTAGAATAACTGATTCAGTTAAATAGCAAAAACTCCATTAGGCCATGCCACTGGAAATCATCCCTGAAAGCCATTCTCCACTGTGATCCCACTTAAACCATCTTCTCATAACAGGTTGCTCTACTGGTTTATTACAGATAAGCTTTATTAATGTTACTACAGTAACTGTTTTATTACATCAAAGCAGTGAAATGTGTGCGTCACAGTGTACAGTATAAGGTCATGGGTCAGGTGAGCGATCATCCAGCATTTTTACCCCATCCCCGCCAAAAGATGCCCCTGCTTCAGTGAGACTCGGACAAACACAGACAGATGGCCAAGAGGCTGGTAGATTAAACTGACCCATAGCACATCTGTGGCCTGCAGGGCCTGGTATTAGTCTCACTCCGGGTCCAATTTCGCGTTGTCTGTCCCACCCAGGCACCCCAATAGGTGACACTCTCTTGCGTCCAGTTGTCAAAAAAATAAGGACAAACATGGAAATGACCCGGGGGTCATCTGGAGTAAAGTTTGGCCTGGGGAGTGCTGAGCGCAGCTGCCCGTGTGACGTCTTCTGGTGGCCTTAGAGTGGAACAGGAGGCCACAAGGAGACACGCACTGGCTTACAGCTATCAAAACCGCATGACTTCTTTAGCATTTGGAATAAGATTCCTCTCTGCAAATTCAGAGCCGCATCCTGAACAGAAAGCTGAAGGAAAAACCTTGTGCCAGCGCTTGTGCTAAAACCTGCCTGTCTCGCTCGAGGGCCTCTTAGAACACAGCCCCTAGATTTTCATGCGACCAGAGAACATTAGCATTTCCTCATGAATATATCAGCTTGAATGTGCGTCAGCGGGGACGTGTGACAAATCGTGCTGGATGACAACGCGCAGGCACGGGAAAGGGGACTGGGAGATTGTCGCCACCCCCCTCGTTATTGTCCCTGGGGCTTCAGAGCTGGGAAGCCTGAGCCTTCACTTCAAAGAGCTCAGCAGTAACTTGCTGATTTTGTAGAGACTGCACTCTTCAAAGCTGTAGTGTTGCTTTTTTAACCCGCTTGCGCTGAGTGTTCTGCGTTTGCACTGCATCTCGCTTGCTTAGTTGGAGGTGCACACTATCTCTTTCAGGAGCCCAACAGCTCCCCCAGAGAGGCAGATGGAGAATCAGAGTTTACACTTTTGTTGGGGGCTTACCCATCTGTCCTGGGAGGAGGGAGGGAAGGGTGCCTCTGCACATAATGAGGGTGAGAAAAGAGAGCCGGTGTTTGAGGATGTGAACCTCACAGCCAGATATGAGGTCACCGGTGCCGCTAACAAGCTCGTAAATCAGGAGCGGTGCAAAACGGACGGGATGCTGGGCGTGCGATCGATCTGGCAGTCTGTGGCGAGACAGTGGGTCTGCTGAGGAGCAGCCTGGACTCTTCCACAGGACAGTGGGCCCCTTGAGTTTTGTAGGACTTTCGGCTTGGAGCCCTCAAAGGAGGCGCCACCGTGAGGCTAAGTGTGGGCGTGACGCCCGCAGGCTGAGAGCCCGACAGCCAGGTCAGCACTGCCCCTCCCCGACAGGTCTCGCAGGTTGCCACATACCGTGACAATATGCCCAACGGCGCGAGAGATGGGGAAGGTCCTGTCAGGCTCGGCATGTCCGGGGCCCATTCACACATACACTCTGACCTGCCCGGCCATGAGTGGAAACCAGAAAGGAAAGGCCGGAGTGGTCAAGACCCCACGAAGGAGAAAACTAGGACAGAGTCCAAAGAGAAGTAGGAATCTGTTGGGGGGGGGCTCAGGTTGGGGGTGTGCAGTTCTAGCTAGCTGTCAAAATCCTTCTCAAAGGGCTGCGTCGCATTTGAAATATCACCCAGGCGACATGTCGGATAGCTGGCCCTCAAACCCAGGAACCATAACGAAGCACTACTAATTAGGCCGCGGAAGGACTCCGTCAGGCCTTTGGCGCCGTCTGCCCGGCCGTGTCTCCAACCCGCTGCGCCGATGACGCACAGAACACTAATATCAGCCACCGGGGCGGGACTAGGGGCAGTCTTTGGCATCAAAACTAATAAAATAACTTAATCTGAGCTGTATCTGTGTTGTTTTACTTAAGTTCACTGAATGCCACTGTGGTGCCTGTTAAATGCGTAAAAGCTCACTATTAGCAATGATCTTTTTCTTTAGCTCCGAGCTGGCTATCTACCAGGGGCTGTTTGGTCACCTCAGCAAGCTCTTACTGTAAGTTTCATCATCTGCAAGGCCACACTGGCCCCACTGAGGGAGATCGCAGCTCACTCGGTATCCTGGGGGAAAAAAAAATCCAGATGCCAGAGAAAAACCCCTGGAAGCTGCATAGGTGCGGACGCGAAGCAGGGCCCGCTGCAATCGTCTTTACTGCAGGAGCCTGCTGATTGGCTGGCTGTCCCCAGCCTTCCACTTCCACTGTTGTCAGGGAAACGGCAGGATACAGAGACGTCGGGAAGCGAAGGCTCTGCTTGCCGTCACGCATCCCAGTAACGGAAAGAATCTCAGAAAAGCTGACGCCGTTACCGCCTACGCTAAGCCGTGCGGCATTAACTGGCAGGGATTTCGGTCGGTCACACAGCGGCACTGAGACGCCGGGTCTCTGCAAACGGTGGCGCTCGCTTCAAGTGACTCATCGAAAAAAAAAAAAAAAGGTATAATCCCCTTGCATCATCATAATCAGAGATTTGCAGGAAAAGCCCGATGCCTAAAAGGCATCTGGGTCATTTTTCACAGTGACACATCTGGGTCAAGATGCTCCCAAAAAGACTCTTTGTAAAACATTATGCTGCGGGTGCCTGCAGCCTTTTATTAGAAGGGCTTCGATCCTTTATACAGGGGGTTTAACTGCACATATGCAAGGTCCTGATAAGCAGCTGACACTGCTCACTGCCACCACAAATGACTTGTGCAAAGAAGTTTAAAACACTGTAAAATGCCAAGGCAGAACGAAGCCTTATTGGTGTCTGTCTCCAGGACGACCAAGCCCACGATGTCACTGGTGACTGCAGAGAATATGCTGAAATAATTTCCTTTCCCTGCCACTTAACCAAGAAACTAGCAACCGAAACGCCCACCTAGGCTGTGAGACTGTTAATCCCCACACAAACCCAGCCAGACAAAGATATGAGACATTTTTAGAGGGAATTTCGAGTTCAGGCTGGTCTAGTGCTGCGTGTGTGTGTGGGGGAATTCAGATTCCGTGGAAATATCAACATCTAAATAAATGACCTTAAAATAACATGTGGATGTTAGAACTTCCTGACCTATCAGAATGCGATCAGAAAGGCTTACCGGGTTCAGCTACGATCACGGATAGAGTTTCGCACAGCTGACAGAACAACGCAGTTCCGTGAATCAAAGTAGCAATCAGCAGATAAATGAAATCTAAAATTTAAAAGCATGCTTTTTCGTGTGGCTTCAGGGAGAGGTTATAACACCCATCAGCCTTTACACCGTTTTAATTTTCACAATAATTTGGAACACGATGCGCTGTGGGCTTGGTGGGGGGGGTGGAGATGGCCACAGCTGGGGAGCTTTGCTTCAGCACCATTGGACCAGAATTCCCTGGGAGGGGGGTGTGGGGCAGACTGAGAATCAGACAAAGTAATCAATGCATGCATTTTTATTGTGAAAATCTGCCCCCCATGGAACCCCCACTCCCACCCAGTTGCTATAGCTACTGCCCTGCGGGAAAGCGCACGAGAGCCATACGGTAACTCAGTGTGGGCAACCCACCTGCCTGGAGACAGACACACGCCATGGGGCAGGCAGTGGTACCAAACAAAAAAGTCCGATTCGGTTATTCAGAACCACCTGGGTCCAGTTATATTAGACACAGCTTCTGAACCCAGTTAAGACAACCCACTCATTGGACGACAACTAGCTATGCTAGCAGTTTTAAAGGCGGTAGGACAGGATTATTCAACTCACGGTCCTCAAGGTCCGAGCCCTGCTGATTTTCCAGCCTTCCTTTACCTGTGAGCCGGGTGTGAAGCCTGTGGCCAATCAGAATCAGTAATTATTTAACTAACAACCTGGGAGAACTGAAAACAAGGCCTGGATTTGGAATCAAGGTCCAGATTTGAAGAGCCCTGCAGTAGGACATCTTGCTGGCATGGAGAAGATCTAGAAGGTGCTGGATTTATCCTATTAGGCTGCCACAGAGAAAGAACTACAGCAGTACACCATGTGTAGACTCGAGGGACAGATAATTGTGGGACTTCATTCTGAGCTTGACGGCCAGCAATGCAACTGTTCCTCCTAGAAGCAGAACCAGGTTCATCTTTTTTACTAGTTAGAGTCTTAATTTTCTTCAGCGTTTAAGCACTGATTTTATTTTTAACTTATGCTTTCAATCAAACCTAAAGTGAGAGAACATTAGGAGAGCTGAAGCCACCCTATCAGACGCAGCTTGCCCAACATACTGGACACAGAAAAATTTGATATAACTGGCGACCCCTACTGGTAAAATAAAACATGACATGATACGGAGTCTGCAGAGAATTTTTTCTCCCATGCCTCTGAACAATGCAGTCGCCCTCTATGGGTGTAATGCAGATAAACATGTTCACCCTCGGGGTCATGAAAAGATTAAGAGTATATCCTGATTAAATCCGGATTAGATCCTGATCGGGATGGTGTGCAGCTCAGCGGTTTTAGGGATTTGGGCCCGTGCCCAGAAGGTCATGGGTTCAAATCCTGCAGCTGCCAGAGTTATCAAACTGCTACTGAGCAAGACACTTAACCCCAGCTGCTCCAGAGGCTGGAGACTGGCTGAAACTGGGCCCTTACCTCAGAACTGTGCGCCTCATGGAGAGCAAGATGAAACATGTGAAAACCAACAAATTCCTGACATTAAAGTACCTGATATAAAAGTAGTAATCATAAAGCACTAGTAAAGCCATTCATAAGTGCCACAGTTTTGTTACTAAGTGATTATGATAACCAGCATTAAATCTTAATTAAAGTCTGAAATCACCGTGGGAAGAAACACTGAAGTGAAGGAATGATTTACTGATTGTGAAAACCACACTTCAATAGTGGGGTTTGTGTCAGGTGGCCGCAGGGCCGATGGGGGAGGGGGCTAGTTTTCCTGAGCTTACCTGTAAGCAGGGACACCCGGTGGAAGCGGTTCTCCAGTTTGCCTAGCAAGATGTAGAGGAAGCTGTCTTTAGAGAGCAGGCTGACGTCCTGGGTGCTCTGATCGTACACCACCACCTCCGTCTTCCTCGACAAGTCCACCTGCAGACAATGCACAAACGGGCAGAGAGATTACAAACCGCAGACCGCAGGGCAAAATATCAGACTCTCTAGCTAATAATGATATTTCATTAGCTGGGGATATTTCAGCTGAAAACATATTCTAAACTAAATAACAAAATGAAATTAATAACAAGTGTGGATGTCGTATGCTGGTTAAAGAGAATGAAGGTGATGAGGCAGCAGCCTGGTCGATTCTGTACTAATGACGGAGGACGTCATGCGGGCTTTTCGTTGAAGCCACTGCTGGCTTTGGACCATAAGGGCAGGCATGGGGGGTGGCACTCTCCTCATTGGGTAAAGATGTAGCGTGCAGCAGCCGACCCGAATTATTGAACTGTTGCAAACAGGGAAAAAAAAAAGGTTTGTAAACCTTGCAAGGCTGGCATGACGCCTGTATGGAAAGTGTGACTATATCACTGTGTTCACAGGACATGTTGATTTCTGTGGGCGCGGATGGGACACTGTTCACTAACAGCGTGAATATTTCTACAAATCTGAAAATACCGCTGGTATGACAAATTTGTTTAGAGTGCAAGATAACTTCCCAAAAATAGCAGATATAAACAGATATGCAGCATTATTATGGCTGTAACTGAAATGTGCTCATTCACTTCCAAGTAATGCTTCATTTAAATAATAGCACAAATCAATTTTAACCTCAATAGCTGCTTGCTATAAAGAGTAATGGTTAGCATACATGTGAACCTACCACCTCTGAACACCCAAGAAACTTTGGCTCTTGTGGGTGTGTGTGTGTAGCTGAGCTATACATTACATTGCGGGGACCAAATATCCCCACAACATGATAAAACCTTTTATTTTGACATTGTGGGGGGAAATTCAATTTTATAATAGTCTGTGACTGCAATCAAAAAACTAAAAATGCCAAAAGTCTTGTATTTTGTTTGGTTACTTATGGTTAAGGTTAGCGCTGGGTAGGGGGTAAGGTCGTCATTGTTGGGGTTAGGGTTTTTCCCATTGAAATGAATGGACGGTCCCCACAAACATATGAGTACAGGTCTGTGTGTGTGTGTGTGTGTGTGTGTGTGTGTGTGTGTGTGTGTGAGAGAGAGACACTCATGTCCAGCAGTGTTCCCGGGTGTGTATAGGCCCAAGGTGTTAATGCAGGGCCTGTTCTAGTCACATGATCACGATTAGCTGGACCAGTAGCCAATATCAGAATAGCAAGATGAACCACTGAGAAGAATGGGAGCTAGCTATTGATGAGGACCAGGAGGTTTTTGCTATGCAGTAGCCTTTACAAAATGAGATTATGGAAGCTGTATCTGGTCATTCCACTTCTTAACCTAAAATGTACACTAGTGGCCAAAATTGTGGAAACACTTCCAGTATTTAGAGATTGCAGAACTTTATTCCAGTTACTACAGTTACTTATTTAATTGTCCAATCTATGATATTTGCAATATTCTTTGATTGTTTATAAACATTCCCGCCAATATTTGTGCAGTAATTTTTACAGAGTAATGCCAAGAATTCGACACAACTTTGGCCACAAGTGCATGTACTGTCATGTAGACGCTATCATATTCATATAATAACCTGTAATAAGTGCGTATAGCAATACATTGGTTATGAGTCTAAAAAACACTACTGCTACTTTAATAGCTGGAAAGGTAGTACGCTCTCCGAGCCGCACTTTTCAATTAGCTGCAGCAACTCTTACTCTGATGACGCTTCTGCCTCAAGAGAGTCCCCGCACCTCGCTCACCGACACAAATTTGTCAGACCTCCTCAACAGTAACTGCTGCTGGGGACGGCAGCCCTGGTTTCACCGCTCACATCACTCCCGCTCACCCAGGAACCTCCTCACAGCTAGCAGAGGGCTGATAAGCCGTGGTACGACAGCACGGTAAAGCAATCGGAATTTGGTGGGTGTGTGTTTATGGTCGTTCGCTCAGTGTTCACATGCGCTGCTCTTTGCACATGACCTTGTGAATTTTTGAATGTGTGTGCGTCGTCTCACCGGTGATGTCACATAGGTGATGCCATAGTGCACCCAAGGTCAGAGACTGGTATTAGATGACAGCTCATGGCTCCTGACTGGTACAGCTCATGTCTTCCACCCTGCTGTTAACGTGGATGGGCTCCAGTTTGGCCAGTTTGGTCCCTGCCCCCCACCCCCCAGACTTTTTGCTTGTCTGAAAAGACATGGCATTTCCAGTCTAAAGTGTCAGGCGAACAAGTACTTCACTACAATCTCAACAAGGCTGTTGAGTCTAGAAGGGAGTTTGCTGATTACCAGACACCCTGCTGGTTCTCATAGACAGCCCCCCATCACTCCGACTACCCAAGGTGCAATCGGCTCCTTTGTTATCTTCTGGAGCTGTCAGCTGGCCTCCACCCTGAACAAGGTTCTCTGCTTTAATTGGATTATAGCTAAACTGGGTGAATGACATCAGCGGGAGACATTAGATATATGGTGGGAGGCAACGTAACAACATGGGGATTAGGGTGCAGGCACAGGAGACGAGACACAGCACCCAGGCGGAGAACACGGCGTTTAGGGTGCAGGCACAGGAGACGAGACACAGCACCCAGGCGGAGAACACGGGGACATGTTACCAGGGCGACACGAAAAGAGCTATGATACCGTGTTTCTGAAATCATAAACCACACCCATGGAGTATGTCCCATTTGACCAAACACAAACCGTTTATCCTAGATGACATGCTGAAATTTCCAAAGCAGGCTAAAGGTTCTGGGTCCACCAGAACCCTGCTGGGATCCACCCAAATGGATGGAGGATTGAGGCCATCAAGAAAACATTACGGCTGGGCAATAAGCTCAAATATTAGCTAGGGATTATAAAAGTGGAACAGCAATGCAGTTCTCCAATAGGGGGTGGACAGAGCTATTTCGTATTATGTAGCATCAATGTTAAAGGCACAGACCAAAGGCTGTAAGGTCAAGGCATGGCTGCAGAATTCATGAGCGAAGCGCTTAGTCTGCTGCAGTAAAGTATCTAGCTGTGAAAATGGATAAAAATGGCTCTAATGGCATGGAGACAGGTGTAATTTTCAAGACACTTCCTGGCAGGAAGAAGTGCATTCTGGGATTGGGCCTTCCCCATGAGCGCCCAGGCGACTTATCAAATGTCACAGGCCTTCACGTAAAAAGGCTTCGGGATCCTCGACAGCTGTTCGCCCCGACGGGCATAACCCCAAACCGCAAAGCCATTAATACCCGGGACCTGCCACTGCTCACGCATGTGACACGTGGACATGTGACGCCCGGACATGCTAAGACTGCGCAGGGTTGAAGGAGCCCCCCACTCGGCGACCGAACATGGCTCCTCCGCGCTGTGACCTCTAAGGTCGTCTCCGATTTCAGACCTGGGACTGCATTCACATCAACGCGGAGCTGGCCATCAGTGAAACCCAAACCGATGACGTCGGCATACAGAACGCGGCAGAGGGGAAAACCAGCATGACGCAGAGGCGTCGACCAAATGAATCAAATGTCGTTTCGTTTTAAATGGTCGTCACCCTACTGCCCTCTGTCTACGTAACTCAACATTATCCCCTTAAGAAGCACATGGAACTTTAGGAGATTCTTTCTAATTCCTACCAATGCAGCCGAGCATCTCCTGGGATTCTATTATCTCATCCCCAGCTCACCGGTTACTCATTACATACCACGATGCTCTCTATAAACTGTCCCAGTGCTCGCAGGTACATGCACACCCTGGAAACCCAACACGCAGGGTACAGAATGTTCCTGTGCTCACTTCCATAGGTGCTAAACGCAGAGCAAAACAACCAGCTTCAACTTCCTCCTTCGAATCTGTTCACTTTTTCATCTGTTTATTTATTATTTAAACACTGCTTATTGGTTCGGTCATTCGTCATTCCGCCCAGAGCAAAGCGTGCAGCATAAACACAGGAATGAATACCATAAATAGTGCTATAACACATGCTGGCATGTTATGGGATGGCCAACGGCTCGTAATCAGGCTGATCCTCTGATGGGGACAGAGAAGAGGAATTTGCTGTCTACTGCCAATAAAAGTTTCATTTTTTGGCCATAAATAAAAAGATTTTCCTTGCGCTGCGGGTACAGGATACAAGAATGTTGTCTGTGGCATCACTTATGGGCCCTTGGGGAAGGGGGGACAAGTGAGGAACTATTGACCAATGACATCAGAATCATGGGAATGTTACAAATTAACATAAATAAATAATATAAAAAACAGGACGGTTATAGTGTCACTCCCCCCATTATATATGAGACAGTGAGAAATATTGAGCCCACTGCACATCATACAGGAAGTGACATCACATTGACATGACAAGCAGTGACAATTTGGGGTAGTGGAGTCACAATGTACAGTTGCTGCATAACATGAAGAGCCACGCGAGGATGACTACCATGTTTGTCGTTTTCAGCCGATGAGTGACCGATGAGCCGATAATTACACATCAGTAATGATTTCCAAAAGCGGTTAGCCTTGCAGCATATCGCCATAAGCCAATCTATGATCTAAGCCTGATGGATTTTTAGACGTTGCCCAGCCTCAGATTATGTAACAGCAACTTGAATTACCTGAGGGACTTCACAACAGTTTATGAGGGAGGCTGTAGAAAATCATGTAAAGCGTCAAACAGGTCATGTGACCAGTCACATTTCCAGTAAAACTGCAACCAATCAGTTCAGGACAAGGAAATGCTCATGGTAACTATGTATGGCACTGTATACAGTGTGGATGATTAGCACAACAGTACCAGCAGGCCTGCTGATGCAGTGCATTGCAGCGGGATAAGCAGTACAAGCGCCTGCTTCAGCAAAGCAGGCTCCCACTGCCCTGCCCTGGCAGCTGTTCCACATCCCATCCAACACCTCCAAGGTGATTTGCTGACCCGCGGCCTGGCCGCAGCAGACCCAGTCAAAAGCCTCGTGACCAAGCAGCCATTCCTCAAGCATTCCATCATCGTGCAGCAGCGCGACACCATCATGTGGATATTTCACATCAGCGTCTCTGCTGTAAAACTCTTCCAGATCATTCTCCCCCTCTTTCCGTGGATCAGGGGTCACTGGGTCACTGCACGCGCTGCACCATGACACCAGCCAGGAAGCACTCACTGTGAAATCTGTGTCCCTTCTACAGCAGGACAGCGAACATACTGGAGGTGACCAGATGACACACGCAACACAAACAGCAGACTGGGCCACGAGTCCATCGAGACAGGGCGCGAAACATGCCCTAAAAGTCACAACTATTTGTAGTCTCACAATGACATCATTCTAGGGGAATTTCCGGTGTGAAAAGACTCAGATCATCTGGATTTAATCCATGGGGTGAGTTCACAAACGGGACGGGAGGAACCAAACTTTACGTACTATTTAACAGGGGGGGAAAAAAACAGAGTTTCCATGAGCACTTCATGAATTAAAGTCTGACAAAGGCTCTCGCTTGACTTTAAAGGCACTTAAATTTTCATGAGGTGGAAGGAGAAGCATGTATCCAGTTGCTGGAGAGGGTTATTGTGGGCGGATTGCTGCAGCTGAAAGCCCATTAACCTGCGGAGCGCAGAGTTCACCAAGAAAACACAAACAGGCGACGCCAGCCAAGGCAGCCTTCCGTACAGGAAACGCCCAACACTCCCCTTCCTGTAAAGTCCCCTTGTCTGGGTGCGTGCGGCCCAGACACCTAAAGCTTCATACAAGCGTGCTACACAAAGCAGGCTTCCCCGTGATATTAAACAGAGCCAAGAGTGACTGAGTTCAGCATAATCTCAAGGCAGATTTTTCTTTGGATCACTGAACATTGGGCTGAATGACGATTTCATTTAGAAGGGGTTTTGTTTATTGATCTTTGCGGTCCGACACGCTTGTTAACATGAGGGTGGGGACACTCTTATATAAGTTCTGATTTTTTTCTTTGATTCTCTCTGCTGTAATTGATCTCTTTAAGATAATCAGACCTGAGTCACGACCGGCGGCGTGTAGAGAAGACAGATCGAATCCAGCATTGCTCCAGCACGGCGCCGTGTTGGAATACCCAACTGCGCAAACCAGTCCCAGGATGCATCTCTCCGTGGGTAGACGCCTGAACAAAATATTAATGACCGCATCACGGATGACAAAGGATAGGCGTGCAGTTAAGCGCTGAGCCACTGCTAATCGTCGGACCGTGTTTGGACATCTACCAGTGTTATGTAACGAAACCCATTTAAGTGGTGCGAGGATCCATGGTGAAAACTGTAAACAGAGAGACAGAAAAATGAGGCAGGCAGTTTCAAGTGACAGGGAAAAGACCCATTCAGAGAATGGCTTCATTTTAGCTTTGTCGGGCTTGCCTGGGCTTGCAAAAGGATTAAACTCGCCAAAGCTCGCCAGAGAGCTTTTCTAAATTGCATTTGATTATTCATTTTCTACCCTGAAAAGAGAAAGAAAAAAACACAGCAACAGCTGCTATGGAAGCAGCAGACTGGAAAAGGTGAAAAAAGGTCTAGTTTGGCAGACAGGAATAGGAAACGATGATCCCACATAAGCCAAAGACATTAACACTGCTACAATTTCAAAGGAAGCACAGATACGCAAACAGATTAGAAACTGATTCACCAATAAATGTACCACATTGATTATTTTATCTAAAATCAATAGATTTCTGAGGTCAAAACATGCTGAATGTTTCTGCAGAAAAAGAACAGAGATTCTGAGATTCTCAAATTAATTAGTTACAATACTAGCACCAATTTAATCAATTTAATGGATTCAATTGGTACATGTGATTTTTTGCCAAATATTATTGAGAAACAGGAATCCAATTAGAAAAAAAGCAATCACATAATGCAAAGCCGGGTTGATCTGAACTGATGGCCATTTCATTTGTGCAGCAGCTCTTGTTGAGTTTTTCATGGGTTGGCTGGCCTCGGGTTCCCCTCTCGGCCAATCGGGAAGCAAGCCGCGCAGGCCCGCAAAACCTTGAGGCTGTCCATCGTCCTTCTTCCACGGGAGATGAACAGTGAGCCATCTGTCGCAGGGATTTGCGACTGGACGCCGCCCCGCAGAGAAAGTGTGACCGGCACCGCCACCACCGGCACCGCCGGCAGCGCTTTAAGTGCCCTGAATAGGATGCAGACAAAAACTTAAACCCAAACCATACAGCTGGCTCACACGTGCCAAGCCCGCGCGCTGCCAGTGGTCACACAAAGAGGGTGCTGTCATGCTCAGCCAATCACAATCCGTGTCACCGCACAACAACCCCCCCCCCCACCACCACCACCACCACCACGCTGTTCTAGTTACGTACAGCATTACCCAGCCTCCCATTAATCGCTGGCTGTATCTTCTTTACTGGGGAGATAATAAAAGCCAGCCAGCTGTATAGCTAAGCTCGGGGGGGGCACATGGTATATTCACACACAAGGAGCCAAACTGACATTGTCCCACCAGCTCCCCCCACAAAACAAACAACCACAAAGATGCTCAGAGACGCAAAGGTGGTAAACATGTCCTCCATGGGTGGGTCGCCACTGTTCATTCAGGAATGGACAGAGTATGATCCACTTGGGTTATTAAGAGATGAGCACCCTCCATCCTGGGCCGGCCCTGAAGGAGCCATGGGCAGGCGGGGGGGCTCAGGACCAGCCAGAACCTGTAGCAGAGGGGCACAACTAGCCGGTCCACAGCTAAATATATGAACGTCACCTTCTGGGCCAAAATTTCGGTGGAGGTTTTTTAAATATTCAGCTTCAGCCAAAAGTACACGCTTGCTATGTTTGTTAATTTAAAAGGCACAAAAGGTCCACAAATACTAAAGGAGCACATTTCATGCACTCATCACTAGGAACAGCATCTTATTGCCCACCATACCCCTGAAAATATCCTGGGGAAGTAATCAGGTTAAGCTACCCCCCACACCCCCTTCCACCCAGCGCGCCCCACCCCCTGCTGGCTGAGTTACCATCTCGCTCGCAAAACTGGCCGCTAACAAAAAAGAGTAATCCAAAACCCAGTGGGAGCAGAGCCGCTGGACGGACCGCTCGCTTGCCCCGCAAAAAAAAATAAGCCACTGGCCGGGCTTAATTTCCGAGTTAATTCCGAGTTCCTTGAATTTCACGCAGCCCTCCAAATTTAGGAGCTGTCATGACAGCTGGCGGAAAAAAGCATGTCATATCCTATGGAGTCACGGGGGGGGGGTGTGGGGTCTGGTTACACAGGCACTAGTAAGCAATAAAATTACTGGGGCCTTCCAAATATAACCCGGGATGGGTCGAGAGCAAATGCTTATTAAGAGGGACTACCAAGGAAAACAGAAAGTCTTCCCCAGGTTCATGGATAATTATAAACGTGCCAAGGCAACACAAAGACAGTTGACAAAGTAGTGGAATAGCCAATTCAGCCAATTGGGCAGAAGCACCTTAGACCTGGCCCGTCCAGTCATAGCCCACAACGCCCAGGAGTTAGTCCGAGCTGACGTTCCTACGGGAAACAGCGTCCCTTGGCTTGCGTTAGCGTAAGCAGCTCATTAACCGGGCTTGCGCCCTCATTAATTATTCTCATTTTCTTACTAGCAATGCATGTGAAGAGAAAAAAAATAATTTATCCACGGTGCACAACACAAACCGCAACAGACCACACAGCTTCACTAAGAGAAGGGACAACTCCAATTTAAGTCTTCAAACCGCAAGTATAAATCACACGCATGGTACGCAGACCTCGGGGGAATCGCCTTCATAATGAGACAATTAGACATAAAGAATCCTTTAATGACAGTGAGTCCAGAGGGGGTGCCAGTAGACCATCGCACTACGCCTTAACACCTTCGGGGCTGGGTACCAAGTGGGCCGTACCTTCACTTTGCCGTTGGGCTGCAGAAGCTCGGTGATGGTCACCTTGTCCTGCTGCAGCCGCCTTTTGACCAGCTTGGAGCAGCAGACGTTGATGGAGTTGAGCACGTGCGAGGCGTTGTACTCAGAGAAGGTGCGACTGTCGATGACCAGGGTGCGGGCCCCACCCCGCTGCAGGAGACCCGCCAGTCGTCGGCCATCCATGACGCCCCGCCGGCCCTTCTCCCCGGCCATGCCTATCGTCTTTGGGCAAGGGGGGGACTGGGATGACTGAACACAGGGGGTGTGTCCAAGGGGGGGGAACAGGGGAAGAATGAATGGAGGTGGAGGAGAAGGGGAGAGGCAGCTCAGAGAAGCAATGTGGAGGGGGCCCTCAGGACGTCCATAGCTGCTCTGGGGAGACAAAGAGGAAGGGAGAGCAAACCCCATGAACAATTCAATTCAGTTTTATTTGTATAACGCATTTTCACAACATTACATTTAAAGCTGTCACAATTACTCGATTAAACTTGATTACTCAAAAGCATCGAATTAAGTTTTCCTTCTCGATTACTCGGCAATGTGGCGGAAGGAAGAGACGCTTAGCCTGTGAGGGTCCAAATAATTTCATTCACATTAAAAGCGAATGAAAATGCAGTCATCTGAAAGTATTGCAAAGCAGAACTTGAGTATCACCATGGAAAATCAGCCAAAAGAACCACTGCTAAACCGAAGGTCAGCCCTGTCACTTAGCCGCATCATCTTACATACTACGGGGTGGGGTGGCCGACTTTGGTCGGCTGGCTGGAGTGGGATTTTCAATTTGAGACAAGCCTGCACACATATTTACATGCATGTAACAGTTTTATTACCTTGTAAATATTCCGTACGGTTTGCAAACTACCCGCTTTAATTGTAGCATGATATGGATTTCTTGCATGAGAGTCCTTGGTCCTTGCAATGCGACAGTTGCATGTGCATGAAATGCAATGTTGATATTAACATCCCCGCAAACTTGTCAGGTGGCAGAATGGCGCGGTGGGTTGCAGTGTTGCTGCACACCGCCGCTTTGAGTGTGGAGTTTGCATGGTCACCCTGCATGTGTGTGGCTATTCTGCCGATCCTCTGGTGTCCTTCCACTGTCCAAAAACATGCATCTTAAATGAACTAGTGTGCTTTAACTGACCGTCTGTGTCACTGAGTGTGCACCCTGGAATGGCTGGTTGATTCCTGCCTCGTTCTAATTATATATCATACGTATATACCAAATCAGCCCCGAACTCCCCGGCCTCTTCAAACACACATAGCACTCCCACAATTTTGGTAGGTACATATCCAAATCCAATTATATGCCCTTGATCTACCCATCCATCCAATCCGGTACAGGGTCCCATCTCTAAAACCACAACAATCCCTACATGACACCCACTCAGAACAGCAACAGCACAATGTAGCAGGAAAGGTACTATTACCAAAGAAAGGAGACCGGTATTTAAAATAACTAACCAATTATTATTATCGCAAAATAATCTTCCAGAGGGTATTTCTTTTCAAAGAAGCACAAATAGAAGATAAAAATATTACCGCTGCGTGCCAGGGTGGAGGGGATTATGTTTGTTGTTGGAGCTTTTGAAAAGCCTTTTGTCTGCAATGGTGTGAAACAGGAGACCGCCGACCGCCAGGGAAGACGATATTAAGCACTGTGATTTACGAAAACATCTCTCCATAGGGGCCACCTGACAAGCTGCCCATGCTACTGCCCGAGATGTTAACTGCACCTCCAGCTCCGGGTCCCGTATATCAGATTTAAACCACTTTTTAAGTATGCGCCTGTTACACAACACAGAATTATGGGAATTCACTTCATTTTACCCCCCACTGTGTACAAAAAGCTGCGCAACCGTGACAAGAATGCTAGCTTATTTTCAGTTTAGGGGCAATATGCCACAAACCCAATGAGGAATAAAACTACAAAATAAAATATAGTTTGTTGAATTAAAAACAAGCACAAATACATAACAGAAACATCTTGTGCCTGGCAGATATGACATGAGGAAATCTGCTGTTGAGGGGGTAAGACAGCGCTATAACTTCTCCAGGCCCTGGAGTGGATGTGGGGTCAGCGGGGACAACGCAACATGCAACACGCCCGCTGATGAAAGGTCCCGATCTGGCGTCATTTAAAAGGGCTTAGGAGAGGGGGGTAATTAAGGGGAAAAAAAAGCCAGTGGGAAACCGCCCCCCGCCCCCTCTCCTCACCAGAGACTCCATTTAACTAGGCTTGTCTGGCGCCCCTGAGCCTTTTTGCAAACGTTCATGTTCTGCCATGCCCTGGGCCCTGGCAAGCTGCTTTTGGTACGAGAGCTTTGATGGCAAAGCAGCAAATTGAATGTGAATTTCATTTCATTTCTAGACCAAACCCTGGCGGCAGCTTTTCAGGCTCCTGTTACTCCGTATCTCTGAACTGTGTGTGCCGTGATGGGGTTTCCTATCCCCCCCTTGCCCCCTTGTGTCCTGTGAGCTCTGCCCCCCCCCTCCAGTCTCTGAGGGTTCGGTGTGGCTCAGCGTGTTGGATCACGGTGCCTGTGATCAGATTCAAATCTGAGAGTCGGCAGAGGGATTTCAACGTTTGGCCGCTGAGCAAAGCCTTTAACCCCAAATTGCTCCAGCGACTGGCTGACCCGGCTTTCAATCGTACTTTGCTTTGGATGAAGAATTTGTAATTGTAAATTGTAATTCAGACTGGAGTGCCTACAATTACAAATTACAGTCATAATTGTAAACTGTAATTGAAATTTTGAGTGCCACAGGCATAAAGGAGCTGCAGTTCTCCTAAAGTTGCAATATCCAATAAGGTGCACTTTTGGACAAATGACAAATGGGGGCAGATTGCCCTGCTCCTGCACACCGGACTGCTGGCCCTCTGCCCCCTGCTGCTTATTTTGGCCCCTCCCTAAACACCTGCAGACCTGTCGTTTTGTTTGCACTGTCTCAGTAGCTAACGGTTTAGTCTTGTCTGCCTGTGATTGGATGGTTGCTGGTTTGACTCCCATTTTGCAGAACAGTCACATGCCTGCTGGGGCCTTGAGCAAGGCCCTTAACCCCCCCCCAAGATGATGGGTATACGAAAAGAAGCGTTCCAGTGCACCTGTACTCGTACTCGCATTCCAGTGCACCTGTACTCATATTTGTGCATGTGGCAGATAAAGTATTATCCAATCAAATTGTGAGGCACGGATATTTAAACCATGCCTATTAATGTGCCTCTTTCCCCTGGTGGTAATTCCGGAATTTACTCCGGTGTACTCGCCCAACAGCTGAACCCCTAACCCCACATGCCGACCAAATTGCTTTGGGTTTTTCCCAACTGAGGCTGTGGATCTTTAGGCTACGCCGTCCTTCCCTTAACGCAGGCAGCCATTTTACCCATAAGGCAAATTTGCTGTGCTCAACGGTGCCCCTTTAAAGTAATAAAGTTAAACGGCATGGCAGCAGTGGCTCTGACAGGCCAGACCGCAGCTGAACCACAGAGGCTAACCACAGCGCTGATTGGGTGTGCCGGACCGGGGCCCCCCACTCTCCTCTCTCCCGGGGCAGCTTCCCCCCAAACTGCCCGACTTTGGCAGATGCTCAGAGCCGTCCAGCTGGACTACAGAACCCGGTGAAAACACATGAGAACTGAGCCGAGACCACTGCAAGCTCTGCTACACCAAGGCTCAAATACCCGACAGAAAGGCGGCATGAAGGTTTGGACTTAAAGCAGTGTTTCCCAGCATAGTCCATGGAGACGCCCAGACGGTCCATATTTTTGCTCTCTCCCGATTCCTAACACACCCGTAGCAGGTATTCGGTGTTCTTGATTGGCCAGAGTCTGGGTGGGAGCAAAGATGTGGATTGTCTGGGGCTCCCTCAGGACTGGATTGAGAAATACTGGTTTGAATAGAAAGCACATAGTGGGGACAGAGAACCCAGCGATCTCGCACAGATGGTCCTCTGGGTGGGTCCTTCACTGGAGGTGGCCCTTCATCTAGGAAGCCTTTCTTCCTGCTGTGTTTCTGTTCCCCATAAGATCTTACTTCATGTCATTGTGTCATCTTCAACCGCACCTTCTAGATACTAATCTAGGTCCATTTGTCAGCTGAACCAGATGTTTTGCAGTGCCAGGCTAGCTGTTGCAAGCTTTGATGATGGTCCCTTACCTACCCACGCTCTAGAGTGGGTTGAAGTAATTTCTACATCCTGTAAAACTGGATGCGGTGGTGGATGACCCTGACTGGAATGAAGAGATGAAGAGAAGGTGGTGTAATGACTGGAATGCCTCATGAGGTGGCCAAGCAGGTTGTTCTGCATTAGACTGTATCTCTTGGCTGGAATTCCTTTAGAATTTTGTTCAGGCTCTAGAAGTGACACAGTAATCACAGACAATGTAATGTAGACAAGATGGCACATTGCTAAGATTTGTTGTGGACTGGAAAATATCACTGATGGGTAATCTTGGCACTTCCTTTTGTAGTAATTTACACAGCCCCCACCAGCCCTGTCGTGGTCATAGACCCCTGAGCTCAATCATGGTGACTATTGCATCCCTGTCGCTCGTTCAGGATCCACCTTGGTTCATCTTCAGGAACAGCGCAACCCATTAGCAGCCTGATAAATTGATACAATGGGGGGTTGGAAGTGTGTGTGTGTGTATGTGTGGGGGGGACATGATGTTCGGGGAAATAGGAAAGATTGTGGTATGCTTCTCTCTGTTTTGTCCTACCAGTTTGTGTGTGTGTGTGTGTGTGTGTGTGTGTGTGTGTGTGTGTGTGTGTGTGTGTGTGTTTTTTTTTTTTTTACTTCAGATATCAGATAGTCAAATGCGAATAAGCCACATTGTTACAAGCTCAGGTAATCTCATTTTAGGGATAGCTGATTACAACTTCATGCCCTGCTGTTTTAAGAGGCCGCCTGGACTGTTTGTGTGTGCACATGTCTCTCTGCCTACAGTATTAACTGTAATGGCGCCTCCTCCATTATTTCTGCATGCCTGTTGGGTTTGTGCTGGAAGCATGACTGTGAGCCAGCATCTTTCCTTGTACCAGTTCAGCTGGAGCTCTCGCCCAGTGTCTCAGCTGCCGATTCAGTCATAGTCCTTTACTAAAGGAAAACTCTTCGACATCTACAGCAGTTTATTTTTAATTTTTTTGAAAGGTCACTTCTAAAGCCAATGTCGGGATGTTGTTCTTCATCTCGAGCCATAAGCCTGCCTTCTGCCCGATCTCTTGAGGAAATCACCCCCCGCCGCCCAGGGCCAAGGCTGCCTCAGGGAGCTGCCATGGAAACCAGAGAGGCTTACTGGAACGGGCCACTCTGCCAGCAGGCTCATCCGGCCCAGGGAGATGCTGTCCACAGGATATCATAGCTTCATAGATTCTTTTGAAATGTGGAGGTTGACCTGAATATAATTAATTGCCCCCCCTGGTCTGTGGATATGTGTAAATCGTTCCTCAGCACTGAAATGATCTACTTACTGGTCAATTTTTCATGGGTAATTTTTTTTCTTATTTTTCTCATTCTACTTTCAGACACAACCCGCTGTTAACATAGCCAAGAACATAAATCAAATGTCATGTTTGCCTTCCCGTGTAAAGCTGTTAGAAACATCAGGATGATGTTCCTCAAAGGGCGGTGAGAGCTGTGGTGGAAGCGGGTGCTTGACCTGCTTTGGGGGGCGTTTATCGAAGCGGGGCTTCTTCTGACACTCTGGGCCATGGTTGTGTTCCCCCTAGACGCTGCTGGGGAGCCGGGAGCCATCCTCTGTCCAGCTTTGGGTCTCTTACAACCGTCAGCCCATGAGGGCGGCTCAATTCAACACTCGCCACCCAATCACTGTGAGTACCCACAATGCAGTGGGAGAGAATATTGCAAGGGTCAGCCTAATCTTCATAACAGGTTCGTATGTACTGGGTCTGAATTTCCCCTTAGAACCTAATTAAGAAGCGGATTCACTTTGGAAACTTAAATGATTTGACTCTGGTTTAGGTCCCTCCCTGATGCTGAGCGGCTGCTAGTAGCATAGCCTAAACGTAGCCCTCTCAATGGTTATCTGTGACGTAATGGTGCCCCTAGTCTGTGCTGTGTTCCATACGCCTGGTGAAGCCTACACCCCAACCTTGGCAGGAGTACTATGTCGCAGATGCCTCGGAAGACCAGGTGTTCGTGTGCGTGAACCATCAGGACAACATCACCCATCTGTACATCTCCGACACGCTGGGCCTCTCCTTCTCTCTCTCGCTGGAGAACGTGCTGTATTACAGTCCTGATGGTACTGGCAGCAACACGCTCATCAGGTGGGTTTTGAGCCTTGGGGTGAATGGTTGAGTCCAGGTAACTAGTCACAGCCCAGCTGTGGTTTCCTGATGGCTAAATTCCATCTGTAACACAAAGCCAAGGTCCAGTATGTTTGAAAAAAAATTCCAACTGGGGGGTGGCCCTCTGACAGTTGGAGGTGTGGATTCAGATGTATTTTAGTCTGGATGAAGATGGAGTCCACCAGTTGGTGATCACTAGTTTAGATACAACATCAATGACTAGGGTAGCAGTGCTAAGATTGAAGGTGAAGATATTGAGTATGATGGTGACAGTAATGGACACAGAGACTGTTCTTTTGATGAGATAAAGACATTTATGACTTTGTTGTCAGTGAAGGCAAGGACCGAATATGATTGGGACTGACAAACATGAACAGACTTTTTGAGATGATGGTAATTGAACAATTTGACGTTGACATCGCTAAGGAATGACATTGGTGAGGATGCTAACATTAGCAGATCGTGATGATAATGCGAAAGAGTGTGAGGAGAATAAGAGCGATGACTAAGGAAACGACTGAATATTTTGTCACGGATGAGTGTGATCAGGCTGATGTGTTAATTACCCCCTCCCACCTGTCAGTGGATTACCAACATGCTGAAAGCAGTATGCGCGGACAGGAGCTCACTTGTCAGACACCAGCAACCGAAGTACCAGCACCTGAACTTCCACTAATCCAATTACAAGTTTGCTCAGTACTGGTGACACAGTACTTCCAGGTGTCATCACAAATGGATATGAAACCATCCACAGGAGTTGGATGAATCACCATTGCTTACAGTCTTACAGAATGCAGAAATGATTTCAACCTACATGAGTGCTGGTGTATTTAACCCTGTTGGGTAAAGTACCTTAGTCAAAACTTACAGCAGCTAGCATGGCTTCGTGATGCTCAAAGAATCATCCAGAAGGACTCTGTCAAAACCTCTGCGTTGGCAATTGGCATCTCTCCACTAACAATCATTCAATAACGATCAATAACATAACTGTCGCTAGGCTGGATTTAGTCAAGACTCTGGGTGGCGCCTTCGCCAGCTTCCTGAAATGGGAAAAACATGTCACTGCTTTCGCAAAGAATGCAAAGTAGCTGATGTACTTATCGAAGCAGCTGCAAAAACTCAAGGGTACCCAACCCATTTTTTTTTTTATATATATAGTTCTGTAGTCATTCAATAGCATCCGCACATCCTCTGTTACCGTCTGGCCGCTGTAAGCGCACAGTTGCCCTTTTTGGCTATAATCTGCCCCCCCCCCATTGAACATCTGTACAGTTATTGGGACGATATGAATAATGAGACTCGTCACCAACCCCCTCCCGCCCAGGCCACTCTTTATTCCAAAAACTCACCTCTGGGAAACATCACAGGGCTCTGTGGCACAGTTCTAAAATTCCCATATGAAAATGAAATATTAATAGCACAAAATAAGTAAGTAATAGCACAAAATAAGTAATTAATAGCACAAAAAAATGAGACTCTCAAGAAAATAAGAAAAGCGTCGTGCAATACATATGTCAGTTCCTGCATATGCCTATGGAGCGGCACGCTGTTATATCGAATATCTGATATCACGGCATGTGAAAATAACAGTAATCATCAAAAAGAAGTGTAATCATGTTAATCAGTACATCAATAAGTGCATGTGTGTGCATAAAAGGGCTAAAGTAAGTTTGAGAAATGTGTTACACGTTGGTGCTTTTCAAGAGTAATGTCCAGCTGTTCGGCAACCACAGTCTCGAAGTTGCCAGATACGAGAGCTTTTACTGTATATGCATAGTACTTGGTGAATAAGTACCAGAGATGGGTATATCAGTCCAAGTCCAGACCAAGATTTTGTTTCGACCAATCGGTTGAGTACTGTGACTCATTATATTAGTGTTTTTCGAACGAGTCCTCCTTGACCCCCAGATGTTCCACGTTTTTGCTCTATCCCAACTCGCAGGCAATTGGGAGAGAGCAAAAACATGGACCGTCTGGGTATCTTTGAGGACTGGTTTAAGAAACACTTCTTTATACTCAACTTGGTCTGGATTTGTACACTCTGGACCTGGATTACCTCTGATTAAAAACTGATCCTGACTCTTGTGACTGTGTTGATGATGATTATGATGGCGAGGATGTGATTTTGGGCTGGATATAGTGTGTGTGGCAGTGGGTGACCCCCCCAAGGACTTGTGCCCACAGGTACTTTGCCAGCGAGCCCTTTGCCGACCTGCACCGTGTGGAGGGCCTCCGTGGGGTCTACATTGCCACGCTGATCAACGGCTCTCTGAGTGAGGACAATATGCGCTCTGTCATCACCTTCGACAAGGGGGGTACCTGGGAGCTGCTGCAGCCCCCCAGCACCGACAGCCTGGGCGGCACCCTTGACTGCCAGGTAGCACCGCTGGAGATGGCCCTGCCAGACTAATATAGAATAGAACAATAATACTTCATGCAGCTCCTTGGGGAAATTCTTTGTTTTTTTTTTTGTCTGTCAAAACTTGCTCCCCGTGAAACAAACATACATTTAGAGGTGAGAGCAAGCTTGGGGTTACAGCGCTGGGTTACAGCATGCGGCGCCCCTGGAGCTGGGAGTTAAAGGACCTTGTTCAGGGGCCCAATGACAGAATCAGTCTACCAGGCCCCAGATTTGAACCAGTGACCAGTGGCACGGAGTCAAAGCCTGTTTGTGTAGATTGGATGGTGGGCCTCCATTTGTTTGGGGGGATCTTTTGGGACTTAAATAACAGTATGTGTATGTGTCCTTTTTTAAAAATGTACTGTCACATTGCTTTTGATAGTTATTTGTCTGTGTTTTGAGGTTTTTGCGTAACTGGTGGTATTTGACCACTGGCTGTCTAGCCCTTCGACTTACTCTCCCCTCCGCCTTTACACCCCCCAGCTCTCCAAGGGCTGCTCACTGCATCTGGCCCAGCGCTGGAGCCAACTGCTCAATGTCCAGCTGCGGAGGATGCCCATCCTCTCCAAGGAGTCAGCCCCAGGCTTCATCATGGCCACAGGTGGGTGGGGTCCTTGCTCCCTCTGACCAGCAGGGGGAGTCCTGCCACCTTTGTCACTCTACATAGTTAATTGTCTCTGGTTTTGCGTTTAGTGTAAGTGCTCTGCCATGACAGTGGCTCTCGTTACCCCCCCCCATTGCTCGAGGCTGAGGCTGAAGAATGTTGTAGAGCCTTCTGTACAACGACAGCCCCAGTTGAACCGGAGCCACGATCCAGACTTCGCTGGTTCTCGTCCTGGTCTTTTATGGCTGCCTGTCTCGTGCCACTGTGGCATGTCGGGCAGCCGCAGAATGCGGGGGAACCTCATAGCTGAGGAACCAGATCCACGGCGGTGGCGGCAACTTCCAGCGCCCCTGTCCATCCCCGCCACTGTCACTGTCCTCACGTTACGCCGCTAAAATGGCATCCAGTAAGAGAACTCATCCGTAGGAATGTGCATAGGCAGGACTGTAATCCAGAGAGCATGTTTTCACTTAAAGCTGCTTTCCAACTCATCTGCCAGCACTGAGGGGGCTTTTTCAAAGGAGGAGGGGGTATTCTGGGGTCATGGTGTAGCCCAGTGCATAGCTGGAGGTATAATACAGATCTGTCAGCATCTTCCCCAAATTTTTCCCAAGGCCCACTCACCATAGTCATCATCGGTTGTTTGTTTGTTGGTTTTAGAGAGCACTCTTTCGGGTCTCGATGCTTAATTGGACGATCATTAGATAAGGCGGGAGGTTTGTCCTCCTCTTGTTATCTCGGTAACACAGACGATGTAATTAGGAGTTTCCTTCATCCGCATAGTAATTAGCGTGCCCCCTCCCTCGAGACTCTCACACTCTGCTGTTCCGGGCCCAGCTGCCAGCAGCTGCCCACTTTGTGTGTCGGGTATCGCCAGTGAAAGTTCCTATCGCTTTATTTCCATTTTCCCTCCACCCTAAGCCGATTTTTCCAGGCTTCAGGGAGTTAATCTCATTTTTGTTTTATCTGTAAGGGACAGTCCTGCCTTTGAGTTATCATCTCCGATACGTCGACCTTCGGGGGGGGGGGGGGGGGGGGGGGGGGGGGGGGGGGGGGGGGGGGGGGGGGGGGGGGGGGGGGGGGGGGGGG
>JAODKC010000021.1:5127336-5148945 GCA_026777985.1 Mormyrops attenuatus
GGTGGTTCGTAAGAAGAGGAAGAGAGGTGTTTAACTGCAGCATCTCCGTGATGCTGCACAGGAAAGCCACACCAGAGCTGGATGCGGAGGACGAACCTCCATAACAACAGCACCCCATGTAAAAATACAATGCCGTCGCACTCTGTTTAACAATCTCATTTTTATCCTCAAAGTCCCGAGCGTGTGCGAGAGGAGCTACGCGGAATTTTCATGTTGCCATGGGAACAATTCAAAGACAAGGCAGGAGGGGTTAAACTGCATGGATCGCAAGGGCTTTAAACGGCACCAGTGCCGGATTTAGCTAGTAAGCAGTGGCGTGGATTACTCGATCCCGAGAGCAGTGCACCTCATACTCCTGTCACCTACGGTTAGTCTCGTTGGTGACGGGCATCTCGTCAAGCCACGACGAGAAGAAGATCTGCAACAGCAGACGTCCTACGGCACCAAACACACACATTACCAGTTATTCCCCCAAGCCACGGAAATCCAAGTAAGCCTGCGTGCATACACACAGTTTTAAGATGTAATACAGAATATGAACAAAAGCACAGAAAGCAGATGCCAGGCAGGCTGGTATCATACCAGTACGCTACAGTTTCATTTTGCTCCTAATATTTGGAGAGAATTCTGGGAATATATGAGTCAACATGTCATGACCTCTCCACCGTATACAAATTTTTATTGTAATATTGACAGTTGTTAATATTATAGATAACAGTACTACAGATATAGTACATTTATAAAATGAGCCACACGATGTTTATCTGAAGCTGTGTCAGATGTGGAAGACCTTGAGCAGTCAATACAAATACTCCCCAAGTTGCTCTGTGCTCGACCCCCCAGTAAACCTCTCTCATTACCCCACTTTGTGGTGAGTATGTACACGCTAAACCCCAAAAACCTGAGAATGAGGATCAAATCATGAAACCGATGTTTCTTCACAGGTATCTAAGCAAAATGTGTTGGGCTAGTCCAACAGAGGTGGATAAACCTGCTACGTTAACCTACAAAATCTGAGCAGAAAAGGCATAAAACGGCGGTGGACAATCTTATCCGCAAAGGGCCGCTGTGTGTGCAGGTTCTTGGGATAACCTTTAGGTCAGCTGTTCAAACCCAGGTGCAAGGACTCTTCAGCCAATCAGTCCTCTAATTAGTAATCTAATTAGGGAGTTGCAGCGAAAAACCACATCACAGTGCCTCTTTCTGGGTAAGACTGGCAACCCCAGGCATAAAAAGCAAACAATTAGCAGAAAAAAATATCCATCAACAAACAAGGACAATTTCAGTTTGACACTGTTGCACAGAAAGCAAAATAACTGGATTTCTTTGAATATGTGACATCTTGAATTCTAATCGGGAAACAACTACTCCAGGCATTACACTGTTTATTTAAAGTAGGACTCTTTCAGCTCCCCAAACATGAGCAAACACACAGTCACAGTACATACCTGAAGGTAACCAGATACCATCTGATCTAGCTGTCTGACTGAACTGAGCGACAATGACAAGACGCCTGTGGTGGTGACTGGACTCCATGCTCATTACTAACAAAGAAGTTTAGCACAAACATGTGGCACAGCTGGGTGGGGGGGTGTTCCACAAAGCAAGATTTCTCAGTTAGCTGGATTAACTTAAGATAGAAGTCATGGTTGTTCAATAGGAGTTTTTTTTTTAGATTGTAATTATATTGCCAGCATATTGTTTTTGATTGTTAGTATTTTTGTGTGTTTATGAAAAGTTTGTGCATTTTTATTGCTTGCATGAATTGCCTCTTGGGAATTGAATTGAATTGAATTGAATTTTAAGTAAGGAGCATTCCTATTGGACAATCATAACTTCTAGCTTAAGTTAACCCAGAAATCTCAGAAATTCTACTTTGTGGACCACCCCCTGCCCAGAAAAGAAGTACCTAAATAACAATAACAAGGCCCAATATGGCAGTGCAATGTGGCTACTTTTCTGGAAAGCCAACAGTCTGGGAAAAGAGGAAACAGGCACATGGGGAAAGGGCTCAGATGAAGGAGCACGGCCATCAGTTTGAGTGAATTCTCAGCTAAACTCCCTCTTAAACTCTGCTGATAGCAAAAATGCAGGCACTCAGCTTTCCAGCAGTCTCTGACAGGGAGAGTCCTTTCTCTAAGGAGGGGCACCCAACTCCGCCTTCATGACTTAAGGCAGTGCAGAAAACAACTGAAAATACATGCGATGCACCTGCCACCAGTGAAACGAGTCATACGATATTAGAAAAAAGGAGCATCAGCCCAGGTGAGGCAGCACAACACAGGCACCATTCAAGTTATTTAGCCATAGTACATTCATATATGCCTTGCAGCAGATTTTCAACTGTATAATTATTTCCCCAGCAGAACACAAGATTTTAAAATAAAACTGAACTCGCATATAGCAGGCATATAACAGTCCAGTTCACATAATCTGAGACCAACTGATATAATATATCGTTTTAAGATGAAATTTCCACTGCCTGTAAAAGTAGTCAATGCACATAATTTGAAACTATTAAAAATGTCATTCTACAAAACACTTCTAGTCAATCCAAATAAAATTTCTAACGAGTGTTTTTTTTTGGACATCGCCCTTCTTCGGGTGATATTTCAGAAGAGCATCACCAGAAAGAAACAGTATGATACCTTCAGTCAATAACCCCACCGAAATAGGTGAACCAGCATGGAAGCGGTTGTCCTTAAAATCTATTTAGCCTTCCGTTTAGATCTTTTTTCACTTAAGTAAACTGCATTAGGTTACAACGACGATAGAAAGTACACTGTTTTCAGCCACGCACTTTTAAAGGATTTCGTACACTTTTCGTGCGACTTGGTCGACTTCATATCAAAGCACTTTTAACTACTCGCGCTACCAGTCAATCTAATACGATATGAAGTGAGCAAGGAAGTCAGGGTATAAGAAGTCCATAATTCAGAAGAAATAAGCGCAATAAATGAAACGCAAGCTCTACCTACCGTCAGTCTTCACCAACTGAGAAATTACGTAAGAGTTCACATGGAAGTATACAAATTAATTATTCACAATGCACATAATTCGGCACAGAACATGACACCGATAAAGTCAGCTCCGGAATCCCCAGTGGTTCCTGTTTGACGGCCGCGCCACAAGCTGCAGTAGAAGTGAGGGCGCATCATCTGGAGCTGCATGGCAAGAGGAATTAAAAAGGAAGTACTGGGGCTTTGTAAATGCAGGCGAAATGCCATATTCACTCACCTGTTCTCCAAGCTTCCTCGGACGGCACTGGGTTCGCCTTCACGTGTCATTGAACACTCCCAAAGGAGATTTTAGTGTTGTTTATATCACATAGTAAGCTGCTGGAAACATACTGAGAAGCACTACTGTTATTATAATGAATTACTGTTTTAGAAACGCACTCATAACGCACGCACAGCAGTGGCAGTCATTTTCCTTGTGTTTGGAACTAGGATTATAGTACAGTTTGGAGATAAGCAATCTACCGTTACACTGAATTCGTGATCCAGGAAAACAGAAGATGCACTTTAGCACTTAAAAAAAACGAGTTAAGCATGAGGTCATACTTTAGAAAAAAACAGGCTGACGTCACTTTCAACCAATGGGAGCTGGCAGCGAAGGGATACGGTGACGTCACCGCCCTGAGCCGCTGGATTAAAGAGACACAAGGCCGTCGCGGAGAGTGTGTGTGTGTGTGTGTGTGTGAGAGAGAGAGAGAGAGAGGGTGTGTGTGTGTGTGTGTGTGTGTGAGAGAGAGAGAGTGTGAGTGTGTGTGTGTGTGTGTGTGTGTGAGAGAGAGAGATGTAAATAGAATCCGATTTTATCGCAAGACAAGGAGCTCATTTGCAGTCGACATGCTCATGTGCAGCCTACAACATGTCTGCTAATAATTATTAGGTCAGGTTCATTAAAAGGTCCGCTCGCTGAAAAACCACTAATCTGTAGCATGAGAATGCGTAATTACTTTAGGATAATCACTACAATTATATTTTTTACATATTATTTTAATTTATATTTATAAGCCAGGTAGAACTTACCGTTACTCTCCAGGTGCACATTTTAATTCCTATGTTTAAATTTTGGTATATCAGGGGATATACTGTTATTTAATGCATTGATGAAAAATATCTTGCAAACAACATACTATAGCAATATTACACCTCAGAATCAGGATGTTACATCTTCTTGGTCGAAGCGGGAACTAACAGTGCGAAACGGAACTCCGAACTCTGACTTCTTACCGTATTTAAAAGATCAGGACTGTGGGCGCTGGAATAACGCTGATGGGTTTAAAAGGTTGATACGGCACATCATTTTTTGTTCTGTATGAGCAGATCAAAGTATATTGTGTCAATAACTTTAAGGGTAGTACCTCTGTACTTTTAGGGCTCTCACTCTTGCTTTGCACGTGTTGTTGAGGTGCTGGCGTTCGGGGATTCCTCATGCCGCATGCCGCGTGCCTCTCCCCGCTAGTCATGCTGCCTTTTAACTAGTCCTGCTTCTGCGGTAAGCTGGTCGCAAATCGAGATACAAGGGAGTCCCCCGCCAGCCCCCGGTCTGCGCCTATCCTGCATGACTACCTCCCTGCCGGTTCTGTCCCACCATCTGCCTGCATTGTGTGAAGGTGCAGTGGCCAGTGCCGACCAGAGGAAGACGGGCTTCCCCCTTGGGTTTGGTTCCTCGGAAGGTCTTATTCTTTGCCACGGTCACTGCATGCTTACTTTTGGGGGACCTCAAGTCCAGGATACAATGAACTTTCTGATAATGTTCTTTGTCAGAAGCGGTATATAGGGCTGAACAATTTAAGTGAATGTCCATATATTGAATTGCTTTGCAAGATGAAATACTGTAGATATGATCATCTTCCAGTTAATGCCCAAAGTCAGTTAGCATCACAGGACAAAAATTATTACACGTAAAAAGAACGGGGATGAAACGGAGGGATGTGAACAAAGAAGAATAAAACATCAAAAACTGGACAACAGCCTGGCGACAGAAAAAAATATAGCGCATCACAGGATATACAGTTTTCACCTCGTCAGCGTTGCCTGCTTTATATTTGTAAAAGTATCTGTGGTGGCTGCACTTGAATCGAAAAGTAATCTTGCTATTGCAGCGTGCTTACATGCCATATATCAATGACAGCACTGCGGTAAAACTGCGGCGAGCGCAGCCAATAGGATAATTTCGTATATGTTGCCATCTTCCGGATGATATAAAAACTGCACTTCTTTATTTAAATGCTTGACATTCCTGATTCGAAATATTTTCTTCCACTGTCGAATTATGTCAATTACTGCATGTATCTTACGCAATTTCACGTATTTAACTATTTTCTAACAGAAATTCGTATATCCGTTTCAATACATACAGTTTTAACAATTCAAACACATCTTTAAAAAGGAGGGAAGCGTTAGGAAGGTCAGGAAAAGGATCGGCGTAGTTGATGTATTTCTCGACTGAACTTTACAATTCACTTTCTTCTGCTTTGAAACTATTGTCTGTCAGGGTATCCATACCCTTCCGACGCCCCTGATGAGAGCTGTGAGTTCATTTACATCTGTAATCTATTTTGATGATTTTCGGATTCAACACTAGGTGGAACTGTTGCTTAAATGCATTGTCACATTAGATTATTTTTCAATGCACAGTAAATCAATCTGTACAGGAATAGCATGGCTTATTTTAACTAACTTTTTTAATTATTTGAGACTATGTGATAACAGTAAATGTTTTGTTATGATGTAATATATTGGTTGTTTTCTTTCACATAATTCACAAGCTTAGCTGGGGTTACATGAACCAGGTCTATCAATGATTAGAAAACAAAGATGAATAAAAAGTTGAATTTTATTATAACACTTTATTGTAATGCACATTGGAGCATAATGCACTTCATTATAATACAAGTATAATAAAACATTATCATGTTTAATGATAGTCACGTTTAACATTTTTATCAACAACTTTTATTCAGAATTAACAAAACTATTCAATGAAGGCACACAATAGCAGCACATTACAAGCAAACTGTGAGTTATTATTAAAATGCAGTTGGCGGTGAATGTGAACGCAATGGACCCAATTACGTCATTTACACAGCGGTGACGACTTGTGCATTTAACTCTGTGTCAATGAGCTTTAATATTATTGGTCAGCAAATTATTATCACATAAGAAGACAACCTCATTAAATCTTTAAAATTGATAGATCCAACATGTTGCAAATAAAACTCATAGTTCGTTTTTTGCTTATATGAATTAATAACGTCTGTTGACCTTCAACAACAGAATATGTGCGACTTGCCACAGCAGAATGGAAAGGATCCCGATAAATCGCGATTAAGAATTCCTCATGCTGATTGTTCATCGGCATGCCAGCCGTTCTACTGAGCATTTTCGGTTCAATCTAGCAACGGCAGGGGGTGTGGGGCAAAGGACTCGATAATAAATCAAATATTTATACCTCATTCACAAAAAGGCCAATTACATCTGACAGCTAGGTGAACATAAAAATCGAGCCCAACGTCATTGTACTCTTTCTGCTGTTCTTGGGATCTGAAGCACGCTAATAATTTAAAACTGAGATGTGACACAGAGATGTGATTAGGGAGCTTTAGTGAACAAAACAGGGCAATGCCCATCAAAACAGCACCATTCGTCTGCAGCATTCTTCCCTCTGTTACCATGGTGATGTAAAAAAAAGTCCTTAAGATTGTCAGATTGAGGTAAGCTTGAATGTGCAACGTATAAGACAGATTTATAAACAAAGCGTCTCTGACAATGACTCAGACATATCCACCTAAATAATACGTAATATTGCCGTTATGGATCGGGTGGATGCATATGGTAATAGTGCACGTTTCAGCTGAGGGCAGACCGAGAAGCCAGGAGAACGCAGTTCTGAGTTACATTCCATGTCGATCCTCATATGGTGAAAACATGGATTGATAGAATTGTAAAACATCTGCCATAAAATAAATTATTAGAAGAATAAGCATGGTGTTACACAGTGGTACCAAAAAGCCAGACGATCTGTATCCCCCTTTTATTGTGGGTAAGTCTAAAGTCTATGCATGCATTTTATTCAAATCTGTACAGTGATATTCAAAACGATATTATAGAAATAATTAATAGACAACTTAAGTAACAACCAAACGTCTGCGCTGAAGTTCTACCTATTGTATTGTATTACACCATATTCTTCATCTCTTCATTTTGTACTATATTTGCAAATAACAATACATATGGAAACTAGCTACATAAATATTTTATTTTTGGATTTATTTTTGAAATACCAATGTCACTACAAAAAAAACACTCCATTATGCATTTACTCAATATCTGTTAGTGTTTTTGGTGCATTTCCATATAATACGACATATGGAATCAAATATCTTACTTTGAAACATCACAGGTGATTCTCTGTTTACTATTTTGAAATATTTTTATGACGACAATGAAGAAAAAGAGTACTTGTCTTTACACAAATATAATTTTTCGTATATAACAGTTCTACCTATTCCATTTTCCATTCAAATTCACAGACAGATGTATATAAACTTCAAATACTGAGTACACTGTTTGTACACCTGAGTAATCAGCTGAACTTTAGAGAAAAATCTATATAGATTTATTTGAGTTGGGGGGGGGGATGGATTTCACTCGAGTAAATGCTGGTTAATGGGTGTCTTTAAAGCTTCATGCACCAGTGAGGAATATGCTAAGTCAGGAAGAAGATGGGGTGGGACATAAAGAACAATTGAGTGATGCTGACTGGACGGTGGAGATGAACCAGAGAGTGTCGTGAGGAGGACAATGAGGGGTGGTGCGCAGGGGAGAGAAGCTTTAGGAAGTTTTGGGAATGACTTGACCAACTAATGGAAACATCTCACTTATATCATAGCACCTGATGTCTCATTGTCCCTACAGAGTGCTAGGCTTCTCAGTTCACTTTGTCCATAATTTCCATTCTTTCAATTGAAACGTAATATTTCTGGGCCCTGAAATTCAGTTCTTGTGTATCCTTTCTGCAGGGAATTGATTAAATGCTCATCTATCTATAGATGAAGCTTCTCAATCATCCATCTATCCATTTTATACTCACTCATCTTGGTCTGGGTTACAGGGGGACTGCAGCTTACCCAAAGCAGCATCCAGTGCCACGCAGAGAACAGTCACCACTCAACCATTAGAAATCCATCTTATTATCACTTATCTCAAAATCAGCGTTTTTGTATTAGTATGAAGTCCATTATGTATATATACTCACACACTATTAACAAATTAAAGATGCCAGTCAACTAACTGGGAAAAATGTGCACAGGGAGAACATGCAAACTTCACACACACTAAGATGAGGCAGGATTTGACCACCCGATCCTGGAAGTGTGAGCCAACAGCGCCACCCATATAAAGAACTTAACTGAGAAGTGATAGCATTCGTACTTTAAATACTTGTTCTGTGCTTTGGTATGTCCGTAGGGAGTCCTGGATTACGCCGGACTTGTCAACGACAGCCCTACTTTTGTGTTTGAGGAATTTGCATGAAATTACAATGTTGAAAGAGGTCATTAAACTCACGTTGCTAATAACGTATGAGTAACCATACAGAGATTCACATGGAAATGACACTGAAGACAGATATGAAGCACGATCCTAGCCTCAACACACATCCACACCGGGATTTTAAGCACCAGATTTTAGTTTAATTTGCTGTCTGTGTATGAATGGTCACTACATCAGTTAGATCCATAGATGGGCAGTAAATATGTTAGTTCTTTGGTGACATATGTGATGGATGCTTCCTGTACAAAGTTCCGAAGAGCCGTGTGAACAACAATCTTGTAATCAATGACTGTAAAGTCAAAAGGATAGAAGAACCAGAAATAAGACCAATGTATGAATGAAAGCAGAGTAATATACAGTGTGCCGGTATTTTCATTCCTAAAAAAAAAAAAAAAGAAAACTTGAAATGCAGCATATTGGGTTTTCAAAAACCCAGTGGAAAATAACAGTGGGAAACAGCATCAGTATGTGCAGACACAAGTACAGTTCTAGTCCTTAAAGAGAACTTCCTTTGTCTGGTCTGAAGAATCCAATGGCGTCTACTCACTTGAGTGCTTGTAGGCGCTACCAGACCATAGAAACATTACCAGTAACACCATCTTTTACTGTTCCCCTTGTAGACCTGGGGAATGTTGGGTCAAAATGACCACCTCAGACTCTTGCTCCTTCTACTTTGAGATTGACTGGAAAGCAGGAAGAGACATTCGAATGGACCTTGACCAACGGTACAATCTTCCAAATCCACAACACCTGTCAGGTGCAATGGAGAGATTCACACAGATTAAGGCCGTCGTGTATAAAATATGTGTGCTTGAGGAACTGCCTTCATGGCCAGCGAGCTGCCTGGTCTCTATACTGGACAAGGTAAGGAATTCTCACATAAACCATAGCAATTCAGTGTCTGCATCGGAACTGGCATCATTCTCATTGTTTCATTCCATCTGAAATCAATAACCATAACATATTTGTTAATTGCATTACTGGTTGTACTTGCAATGTGTATTGGCAAGAACATAAAAAAGACATATTCCACATTGTTCTCTTTTCCGATTGTAGCTATGTCTTACTTTTCCATTCCAGTTCTTTTGCTGGGAGGTAGTCATGGTGACACCGAAGCGCTCATCTCCTATACAGATGCCTAATCGCATCACCAAGAAGCCAAAGCAACGTAATGAGGCTCTGAGGATCACTAGCCTGTGCTTCCTGAGCAAAACTACAAAGCTGGCTTTAGTGAGACCTTCCAAGATCGCCATGACATACAGTAGGTCATTTGCAGGGAAGCTCATATGGATTTGCATCCCCCTGTAGGGCTTCCCACATGTAGGTTTTTATCCTGTCCATTCATCTTCCATACTGCTTATGCGGTGCTAGATTACAGGAGCCTGAGGCTTATGTTATGCAGAGTGCACCCTAGACAGGCTGCAAGTCCAACACAAGGCATATTTACTTACACTATTCTTGGAGCCAGTTTGCATAAGCAAATGATTTTAGAGTAATCCTACACAATTACAGAAAGAAGATGCAAACTCCAAACACACAGTGCTAAGGGCAATATTTGAACACCCTGACCTGGAGGGGTAAGGATAGTGTGCCGCCCTTATAACTAATTATTGTAGAACTCAAAGTCTAGACCAATCAAAATTCATGCCTTGTGAACATCAACCCTTTGCATTCCATCCAATAAGAATTTCTGACAGTAGATAATGAAACACGAAGCACACATTCAGTTGAGAGGTTATTTTTCAGGGCTGCCGGTTACAGAAGCTATTTTGACCTGCAATTTGGGCCATGGGGACTCTCCATAAAGAGGATCTCATCTCCAGCTGAGAGCCTAGGCACTGAGTCTCAGAGATGATTGTTCTGAGAAGTACTTCCTCCCATTATTTTGGTGCCGCATTCTGATGATCTTCAGAACTGGATGAAGATAGATATGTTTGTAATGGTAGTTTGCCTTAATGACCATGTTTGCGGTGCCGTGACTTCACTGCTGTAACAGCAGGTCAGGGCTTCTCTCCCCTGTCAATTCTTTAATCCAGACTATAGTAAAGCTTTAAGGTATTCTAGTTCCAAGTCTCTGTAGAAATCATTAAAATCAATAAAATTCACTTCTGGTAATTTTCAGCAAATTGTTCAACTGAAAGTTATGGGAAAAGTCAGGTGCAGAGAAATACTCACCCATTTTGTCTTTACAGTCTCAGATAAAGCATCGGGATCCAGTACATTGGTGAACATTGTGGACCACAAATGGGATTGCAGCCCTACAGACTGGTGAAGAATTTCTTCATTGACAGCTGAAGCACAGGGTTAAAAATGTGACTCAGACTCAATCCCATGAACTGACCCTGCAGATTCAACGTGCTTAAACGAGAAGTGGCACAATTCCTCAAACTCACAGTTGGTAATTACTGACTGACTAATTCTGCAGCGAGAGCACCTTAACAATGGACATGCCTTGATGCTGTACAGACAGAGCACAGACAGGAAGATATCCAGGCTCGTGGATCACTGAGTCCAAATGAGCTGAGAGGCTGGAAGATGGGAATCCTTGTAAGATGAGTCTTGTCTTGTGTTAATAAAGCAGATATTTCTCCTTTAATTTGGGGGGTTTGTCTTTGGGGAAGATGATATTAGCCTTCTATTCCTCAGTAGAACAGAACAACTGTCTCTCGTAGAGACTGAGAACATGGTGTACGAACTGATACTGCTCAGGTGTCTGGATCATGCCTCCTCTGAAAGCCAAGCACACAGTGGTTTTAGACACAGCAGGGCCATAGAAGTAGGAATATGTTGAAGGTCTCACCAACCCCACTGGATGTCTCACCTATCCAAGCGAAGCTGACAAGTGGTCTTCAGAATGTCCACCATCCCTTCGTTCATCAGCTGCTTGCAGAGGATGGTAGTGGCGATGAAGCATCCAGTGCGACCGATTCCTGCGCTGTGGACACAATTGTAAGAATATCACTTGAAGAACATCACTCCTTTCTCCTACACGGATGAAGGTAACAACTCAACGATGGCAGAAGATCAACCACATTGTCAAAAAGAAAACAGGTGATGTAACCTATTTCAAATTTCTGTATTACTGACTCTCTTTAGCCCAAACAGTAAATTTACTGAATAATGTTTGGGATATCACCATTATCTTTGTGTTGTCTAATCATTTTAGTCATTTTCACCTTCTCATTAGTATTAAGGGAAAATTAAAATATCAGAGGACATGTTGTTAATGAAAAATTCTATCGATAGGTGTTTCCAGTGAGCTTCAGTGATTCAAATTGTATGGTTACATATTTTTCACCCATAAGCTGGCATAAGTGAATATCATCATATCCAGTAACTTCTTCATAATACGTACCGTAATTATTCTTTACGTTATTTAGAATGTACTTGAATATTTTGTATCATATTAAGTTTCACAGCTCATGTACCTTAAGTAACTTTATTTAGCGTGGCATTTGTACCAACTGGAGTTGTTTCTCTTCTTATACATTATATTCAGGGATTTACATAACTGGTACGCAAGTACGCATTCACCTTTAAAAGCGATACATGCGGCAATCGATTGTTATAACAGCATGAATGCGTGCGTATTTTATGTGCATTTGTGCCGATATGACAAGAAATTATTGTGCATTTCATCCTTTATATGCTAATTCGTACTTCATTTGCGGTACAGAGGTTAAAATGCACGGTCACTTGTCATATTGGCGCAAATGCACATAAAATACGTACATATTTGCGCCGTTACGTTAATCGATTGCCGCACGTATCGCCTTTAAATGTGAATGCGTTCTTGCGTACCAGTTACGTCAATCCCTGATTATATTTTACAAAATTCTGATTCCCTAGAATTTAGAGTTTTTGAAAATTAGACAGAGATGACCAAATTGTGCCAAACAGGACTATTTAAAGTTAACAACTCATCTTCCATCTACTTTCTGTAACTATGTGCCCTATTCAAGGTCTCATGAGCCTATCCTGGAAACTGTGCAAGGGAGGGAAGGACCCGGGAGGATGTGCAGGGCACACTGACACTTACCATTCCCACCTACAGGCAATTTAGCAGCTCAAATTAACCTCAACATGTCTTTGGACTGTGGGGGGAAACTGGAGTACCAGAAGGAAACACCATGACAACACGTGGAGAATATAAAAACTCCACACACACGGAATCCTGGCAGAGACTTGAACCCAAGTCCCAGTGGGAAGAGGCAAGAGTACTAACCAGTGCACCACCACACCACCCTGTTGGTTGTTGTTAGATTATAAATTATAGATTAAGTATTTAGAGTACATGAAAAATTTGCAAGAATTAGGCAGCCTAAATATTAGATGGTTTGCGTCCATAGCAAACAAAGTATGAGGGCAGCTGGCGGACTTGAGTAGGTGGAGAGAGTCAACTGAGACATTCTACTTGTGCAATTAAAGCACAGCCTTCTGGTGGTGGGGGGGATGGAAGTCAAAGGGGGCTTCGGCCCACCAGCTGAGAGGCACTCAGAGAGCCACGCAGGTGTGTCTGCTGGGACCCTGTTCCACCGGCTCTTCACGGCACGGACCACGGGACCGATGGCGATGGATATTGTTCCCACCCACAAACCCCCATGCAAACACACCCCCCACGTCGTAGCTTGTGCCTGCCTTGCGGACAATGGGAATGGAAGGTCACTTAGGGCTTTGTGCTGCAGTTTTTTTCAATATTGCTTCAGTCTGATGTTAGCGGGGGAGTTTATATATCCATGACAACATTATCTTGGAGGCATATTTCAGTTCAGGTGCTCCTATTGTTGCCTGTTTGCACAGGTTATTGTCTTTCAGTGCTCCCTGGCAACACTTTGATATATAAGTAAAATGTCTTGCATGGACTGCAAACATGGAATTGAGAAGAACCTGCAGTGGACGATGATGGGACCGCTGTCGGACGGGGCCTGTTGCCGCGCCTTCTCCACTTTCTCCACTAGCTCCAGCAGTGGCGGGGCCTTGTCCGGAGTCTTCTGGTCGGGCCAAGACGTGTACCAGTAGTGCCTGAGACTGCGCACCTCGCCGTCGCACTGTGCAACAGACAATCACATCATGCACGTGTGAGCGAAGTGGAGATATGCAGCACAAGATCTGGGCAGGTGTTCAAAATAAAATACAGACATAGAGGTGAAGCACAGGGAGACAGTGCCAGTGTGGAAAAACTGCTAGTGAGGTATATGGTTATTTGGATCGATAACAGTTTCTTCATTTACATCTGTAGCTGTGTTGCCTGGGGCTTTGGTTACCATGACAACAAGGCAACCACAGTGAAAGAGTGAGAGAGTTCTGGATTGTCTGCATGTATCTTTTCTCTGCCAGCACAAGCTGCCCCGTCTTGCTCTTTACTAATAGACACTGTGCCCACCTTAAGAGAGAAGATCCTCAGTCTGTAGTCGTTGGCCTGTATCACCTGAGTGACGGTGATTTCAATCCCTTCGTAGGCCACACTGTCCTCTGGCCAGTATTCTGTACATTTCTGAACAGACATGTCCAGTGATAGCAGAATGAAAAGGTATTGAGACACAAATAGGGTATGAAACTCATTGAATAAATTTGTTAGACAATGTGTCTAAATTGATTGAATCATGTAATTGACATGATATGCTGTGATAATACATTAATGACTACTGGCATTTACTAAAATGAGTAACACGTTAACATGTAATCAAGTTTCTCTGTTGATTGATTATATAGATTCTTTATAGAGTTTAGGATTTATAGAACGTTTATGGTCCCATGACCCCCACCACAAAAGATGAATGAAAGGTGGGTGGATGAGCCTTTAGATCAGGATTATTCAGATCACGGTCCTCAAGATCCGAGCCCTGCTGATTTTCCAGCCTTCCTTTACCTGTGAACCAGGTGTGAAGCCTCTGGCCAATCAGAATCTGTTATTATTATACTAACTACCTGGGAGAACTGAAAACAAGGCCTGGATTTGGAATCAAGGTCCAGATTTGAAGAGCACTGCTTTAGATGGATGGAGCTAAAGCTGCTTCTCAATATGTGTACTTGACTGTACTCGTGTACCCGTTTTATGTCATCTTCCATTGCCGAAGACCAGTTCCGATACTGAGAACACAAGTACAGAGGATAGCAAAACTCCCCAGGTGTCATTCTTGCTCCACCCCAAATATCAAGTATACATCAGTTGCATCCTCACCAAATGAGAACAATCTTATGATTCATTGCATCCCAAGTTCGTTCTTGGGAAGCAAGATAGCAAGACTGCTCTTGCCAAGACCACAAGTACAGTCTTTGCGTTCTTGCCATCGAGAAACACTACATTGTCCATCCAGGATGGTTAAAACAAAAAGATGTATGTATGACTGGGTTTGACTAGCCCTGGTCCTGTGCAACACAAACCAATGCTGTTCTTCTGCCTCTTCTTAATACTGACAATGCCTAGGGACCCACCTCATTCTTCTCCTCAACGTTTGTGATCATAACGATGATGGGCGAGTGCTCCTGCCAAACCATCCTCCAGAAGTCACTGACGGTGTTCACTGTGGGGCCCTGGGTGGCGATGTAGGTCCTCTCTTCCCCTCCGTAACCCTGCACACAGCGATTCATTCATCGGACCTCCAACCGAGACCTCCCAGACATGCTAGCCGGGCCCCCCAGGGGTTTGCGCAGTTGCATACTGCCCCAGTGCAAATATAATAACTGCACTTAAACCTCCTGATAAACATAAATGAAGCAGAGAGAACTCAAAGTTAGAAAAATACCCACTCTCAGATAATTAGCGTTGATGTAGGTGCTGAGGAAGTCATCTTCTTCTGTAACTTTAAGGCAAACTCTGCTGTGCTTATCTGAAACATAGCACATTTTGCTCACACAGGATCATATAGGCAAGCATTTTAGCTCCTTCATTCATGTCCATCCAGGTCTAACAGGAAAAAAAAGACTCACTTGGAAGGATGGTTTTGTAACGGTTCTTTCTCACAATTCCTGGGTAGTTGTATTCCTTGGGATCCACAAAGTTCATGGGAGTCTCCTGCAAGTGGCAGGCAAGCTGAGTTTGAAGCGATTACATTGCCCATGTTTTTCTGTCCCCCAGCATTGCCCTGGTGTAGCCTTGTCTGGCACAGGGGTGGTCAGTACCGGCTGTACAAAGTTGCGAATCTGATCAGAAAACTCACAAAGAACTCGGCCTGCAGGGCTGCGTCGTCCAGGGCACGGCTGTGCAGCTGGGTGGCAGTGAGAACATTTGAGGCCTTTTGGAGATATTCTCGCGCGGACTGCTCTCCCGGGGACAGGAGTGCCCCATAGGGCTCAGTGCAACCTGGACTGCACATGTCTAGGGTCAGAGATACGTTGGAGCCCCTCCTGACAGAAGACAATGTTCAGCATTAGTATTAGACAGTGAGCAGGGCAAATATTTGAACTGATCATCTTGCTAAAAACATGTAAACCTTCCCTAAAATGACACAACGTTAATGGGCTATGACAGAAAGCTACTACACCCTAAGGAACATAATCAACTCAGTTTGCGCTGCTGAAAATATCTGATATTAAAATGTAAAGTTGTAAGCTATGTAAGCTTCTTTGGACAGAAGCATCTGACCTTCGATAGATACGGTGTTACAGTGTTTATTCAGCAAAGTCAAAACTGGTGCGTCACCTCTCCTGGAGCCCCACTGGCTTCACTGTGAGGGTGCCTGGGTCAGTCTCTGCCTTTATGTCCATGAAGGATTCAAAGACGGGCGTCTCAGGGACAGGGTCCAGGTCGAAGAGGTCTTCCTGCTTAGTGTCGGTCCACTCGGAGTAAGTGAAGGAGGGCTGACGGCTCATGGACTGGCGCCGGCTGTTGGGTAAAGTGGGGAGGCTGCCAGGGGACAGGGCTTTCAGACAGTAGTGGATCTGCGGAGGAAGAGTAATCAGAAGGTTTGTGGGTCAAGTCCCACATGTATCCTTTATCGAGCTATCAATACGAAAAGTTACAAATGCTGCTTAAATTGTAATAACATTCAGTTTGCATTACCTGTAAAGCAACCAAAATGAGTATATTAATACAAAGGTATGGTATGAAATCTATAAAATGGGTAGTTATAATTTGGACTATGGATTTGATGTCTTCTTGGTCTACTGTGTCGTCTCTGATCTTATGCATGTTTTTTCTCACCCACCCCAATGCCCAAGATGGCAATGCCAAGGAAGAGGGTAGCCAGTAGGGGGCATATGCTCTCTATCCTCCAGAGGTCCATCCACAGGGAATGGGACATCTAAACAGAAGGAGGGAAAGAACAGTAAAATGACCAAGTCTGTGTATGGCGATACTTTGTTCTGTGTTGAGGTGGTAAATGAAAAGCTGCTCAAATGCTGAACATTTTGTCACACACCTGTTTTATGTTGGGTTACAATGCTAAGCACTGGACAGACCAGGACAGTTTTGGTTACCTCTTCTTCAGTTGAGCTGTATGTCCCCAGTGGTGATAGCAGGTACTGCATGAGGTCCAGGACCTTGTGCGCAGCAGGAAAAGCTTTGTATCCGTTCATCATATACAGGATCCAGACTCCCTATGCAGGGTGCCAAGAAAATATTGATAACTGATGCCTAATGGCGGGTTGAAAGAACACTAATGCCAAGAGGAAGCTCATGGGAGTTTTACTTACACAAAAATGTTCTGAGGGCAGAAAGAAAATGATTGGTTCAAAGAGATAACCGATCAGATTGTAGAGGAGGAGCGTCCAAACAAATAACGGAGGTGGGACCAACCAATCCAATGGCTTGGTCCCGCCTCCTCTAGTTGCTTGGACCCACCTCCTCTACAATCTGACTGGTTACCTCTATGAACCAATCATTTTTCTTCCTGACCTCCAAACATTTTTGTGTCAGTAAAACTCCCACAAGCTAAGAGGAACATCTGACATATGCATAGTGATAAGCACTAAAAGTAAATGGCAGTGTAAAATCATGTAAATGTTAGAAATCGATCTTGCATGAGATTTTCCTATTAAAATAGATAACAGAACAGTCCTTTTCATAAAATTTCCCAAAAACTTTCTGCAAATTTTCCCATTTTCATGAGGATGCCAGGCCAGCATAGAGATGAGGGGTGGTATTCTGGTCTTGTTATAGACATGCTGGGGATTTTCCTGTTCCAAGCCACTTGGTTTGGTTTTCCTTACGGTGATCTGGGATAAGACGCAGAGCCAAAGGAAGAAGCCAGCTCTGGAGGCCGCCCTCCACCTCCTCGTCCACCATCGCTCCCAGCCGCAAGCTTCCTGCAGAGGATTCTGGGATGCCTCCTGGCCTCTCTCCCTCTCCTCCTGGGTGTCCCCTGGGAAGTGTGGCCTCATGGCGGCGGACTGAGTCATCGCTGCACGGCAGCAGTGCACCTTATGACCAACCCACAAAAAGAACCACAGGTGGGAAATTTCAGAGGACACGGTAATTTGTCCAAACCGAAGGGCAGCCGACAATATCAACCTCCATTGTGTTACTGAGGCTGTTAATCTGGCACTTTGATCCACAACTACCCAGATCCGTTCTTCCTGAAGAAGTTCAAGTCAGGCATCACATTTCAGAAGACAACACAAGGGTCACCCTTAGGATATGAACCTGAAATCCTTTGGCTAAATTAACTATTACCTCTAATTACGGTTATAATGCATTCACTGGAATCCTCTTGACTGTTAACCTGCCCTATAATATATATATATATATCTATAGAATGGAGAGGGCCGGTTGATTATACTGGAATGAGTTAAATCAGAGCAGAGTGAACAAAGACAAAACCAGGGGATTTATGGACAGGAGAACAGGAATTGTTCTTAATGAAAAGGGGAACAAAGGAAGGGGTGTTTGGGTTGGCACGAGCCACAGTCAGGAGGAAGTGAACTTGGGGTGGAACATTCCAGTAATGGGCTGGGGTGGATCTCTGGAAGCCTGTGATTGTGAGGACTAGAGCTGGGCGTAGGGTCAGGGGCCGTGGGGGTTGCGAGGCCACCTCAGCCACCCCACACCCATCTTGTGGCTGGTTGAGTTCCTTCCACAGATTAGCGACAGGAAGCCAAAAATGAGGCTTTCAAGTAGTGTCCACCCTGAGCTCTCAAAGCCCTGAAGTCAAGGAGGACCAACTTGCAAGTTTATAACATCCTACAGGTCAAGAGCGAGAGCTGCCATGAGACAATATTAACAAAGCCCCGCCCCAAACGGCTGTTCATTGGACACATTGCTCATCTTCTGTGATTGTCTCAATGTGTCTTTTAGTGTTTTGGTATTAATAGTATTTTGTTAGAAAACTTGGGAACGCTTTACTTAATGCATTATAATGCAATATAGATACTTCATAGTGCATTATAACATGGCTATAACTATTTACAGGTATAAAAAAGCATAACACATTATAGTCATATGTATTATGCATTATGAATGCTTTATGAAGCTCTCATCTGTAATGCACTATACTGTAGATACCTTCATAATGCATTGTAAAGGTCAGTATAAGAATTAAGGATGCTTTACACTGCATTATTACAGATATGAATGATTTATGAAGCTCTCAATGCATAATAAACATGGCCATTTATAGATATTTATAATTGTGTTTATAATACTTAATGAATGCATCATGATGCATTATGGAGGTATGTTTAATGCATTGGTATGACCACTTTAAGTAAAGTGTTACCTTAAACTCTGATTAAAGTACAAGGTATATCAACCACATGCTGTGTAATAAACTGTATTTCCTTTAGAGTTTCACTTTTACTTTGGTATTTTGATATCTTTCTGGGGCATCATGCTGGTTTGCTTCACACCTCCACGGATGGGTGTGTGATTCCTGCTCCTGGTGGAGTTCACACGTTCACCCTAAGCTTCTGTGAGATTCCTCCAGGAGCCATCGGAGTCTCTAGCCATCCAGAAACATGGTGGAGTGAATTCCTGTCTAAATTATCCATAGTGTGGGAAAGTGGATGCTAAGTCCTGCCTTGAAATGAACTGACATCTCTTCCAAGATATCACCTGCTGTAACAAGATCCCTCAAGGACATGGGACCCATGGGCAGAGCGAACTGGAAATCAAAACGATAACCAAGAGTCATGGTCCGGAACGGAAGGTTAGGTTGGAAAACCAGAAGGTCGGACCTGAGGGAGGAGGGTAAGGCAGGTGCATGTGCAGACACGGTGAATCGAGACCCACACCTGCACTGGGATGGGGGGTGGAATCTGCACTCACTGGGCAAGGCAACAGGGCACATACACTTTTTGAACCACATATAAAGAGCAATGGGCAGCAATGGAAAAGCAAGGATCAAAGACACTCCACAATCGGATATAGTCGACAACAGGGGAAACTGGCTAGACCGGTTATATAGGACCAGTAATTAAACAACAGTGACACCATGATGAGGCACAGCTGTCAGTATTCCGGTGTGAGACACCTGGTGTGGGGGCGTGGCTGCGGTGTGGGACCGGGGTCCAACCTCACCCCTGCCTTGTGTCTGGGGCTTCCTGGGATTAGAATCCAGGCTCAGTGTGTTTCTGTATGGAATAAGTAGCGTAGAAAATGGAAGAATGGATATCATTCTGATTATTCAAAACGGTAGAATGATTTCAATGCACGAATGATTTGGCGTGAGTGGGATCTCTCCGATAATACAGTACTGTTTTTCCACCCTTCCTGTAACAGACAGGAAAGACCAGCTTGAGCAGGCAAGAAATATCTACGTCAGGAATGGGTAACTTGTAAAGAGGCTTGTGTAATGCTGTTCATCAGCAAGCATTCAGAAAGGAAACAGATTCCTAACAGTCAGGAAAATTCAGTCAGGAAACTACATAATGCAGATCACACTTTGAGTGTTACTTTTGTCTGCACTATCTAGAAAAGATTGACGTTATACTGTTTTACCTCTTGACCTTAGAGTTTAAAAATAATATCTCCACATACTTCCTTTTGTGAGAGGCAGAATCATATCTGATCACTCTACTCCAGAGTAATTTTATTTCAAAAGATTTCAGCTGGAATTTGAGTCTTAACCAGGATTTGAACCTTTTACAGGTTCTATGCACTCTCGGATTGTGCCTTCTAACAGAGAAATGTAGCCATGTGTCTTGGCTTTGCCCAAAAGCTGGTAAAGTTCAGCTTAAGTGACTGCCTACCTCCCCTTAGAGAGAAGCTCACAGGTTGTCAGACAAGGAGCTCAGACAAACTTGCCATCCCATGATATCAAACTGAGAAATATAGAGGATTAGTGATCTTCTATATATGTGTAGCCCATAGGAATATTCAGCTATATATTTTTTTTCTTCTGTTCAGTTTACATGAAGCTGTGTAGGTTTAAAGTTTAATGCACAGATCATAGTTTCGTTTAACCCGCTGAGATTTACCCAAACCTGTAGCCCCATTTTGTAAGTCAGGCAATGACTGTGAGCTGACTGGGTTACGGTTTTGGTCTCAACGCACACAAGCTTAGATCAGGTCTGCAACGTAAGACTGTTTTGTTTTTCCTCTTAGAATAGCCCAGAGTATTGAGTACAGAGTAATTACTGAATGTTGTTATTGAATGTCTTTTTATTTATTTTGCCTGGAAAGTTTTGCATCTGCCTTTAAATTGAAACACGTATGGGAAGACGTGAACTGGGCCGATTCAGTTATATGCTAAAATTGTGTTATCTGTCATGTATTGGGATCGTCCGTGACGTTGATTGGTATAGGTGGTTAATGTTTATCACAGTCCGCTGAATATATGGAATTTGGTAAACTGATGTACTGATGTGATACTGTGATATTAGTTCATTCATATAATGGCGAATGGTTAAAAAACTAATTTCATTTATGGTAAATGTGCAACAGGAGAAGTCCGCAAAGGAAGAGCTCTGAAAGTGATCAATCACACCAGCAAGTTCAGTCCCGCGGAGTGAGGAGGTGAGCAGGATCGTACCACAGTGCCTGCTCTCCCTCCTGTGACGTCCATGGTGCCAAACCGCCAAACTCCCCAATCAACATAAGAACATAAGAAATTTACAAACGAGAGGAGGCCATTTGGCCCATCAAGCTCGTTTGGGGAGAACCTAACTA
>JAODKC010000021.1:5174831-5188698 GCA_026777985.1 Mormyrops attenuatus
GTGCATCACATCTTCTCCCTGATAACATTGAGGGCAGTGTTTGTTGTCCTTCATTGCACAATGCTTGTGGATGTTTGATTCGCAAGTGATATTGCATCGTACTTGTACTGCTGGTGTATTTTAATACCGCGTAGCACATTTTGCAAGTCACTTCGTCCAGTTAACAAATAGCGTATGTGTAGCATATTTATGCCGCAAAACTTTATACTACTACTACTACTAATAATAATAATCACAAAATATATATATAAAAACATTTTAAACATTTAACTGATAGTAATAATCGGTCAAAATTCATTCTTCCGTTTATTGTTTAAACGGTCATTATGAGCAACCCTAGTTGTTATTCTTCCTGATTAGGCTATATAATCCACAATAGGGTTAAACCGTATATATTTAAATACTATAGGATAGATTTGTTCCGTTAACCCTACATGTTCCGTTAACCCTACATTATTTAAAATATCGACAACATGACAGAAACAGTAACAATAGGTCCAACAGTTATGCTCAACTGATTAACGCAAAATTATTGAAAAAAAAAAAGTGCTCACTGAAGCCCACATTAGCTTATGTAATAATTAAAATATTATTAATAGGTCGAAATGGAATGCGATCTTTTAACGATGTTCAGATCTTAAACCAACGTTCTGGCGACTTGTGTGTGTTGTCTGGGTATGTATGCATTAACCAGAGAACTGATTCCCTAGCCACTAGACACTTTTATTTGCAGTAATTGGTAAAGTAATTGATTTGCTTTTGAATGAAGTAGCTGTAACTAATTACTGATTTTCAGTAACTTGCACCACTGTGGTCCGGAGCCTACAGGTTACAGAAGCAAACATCTCAGTTGGATGCACGTCTTTATAGTATATAAATAAATAAACAGTATACAAATAAATGCTACGGGAATTTCTCTTCTACCGTAAAAAAGATTGTCACCATTTTTATACATGATTTAGTTACCATGCCGCATTTTATCGTTATCTATAATATGATGTTAATATATGCAATTCGTCATTTGCAAATGGGGTGACAAACAGAAGTGTTGCTGTAGAATGAGGAAGTTTTATTTATATTTATCGTAAAAGCCGTTATGTGCTGGCGCAGGGCCAGGAGTATTTTTGGCCCGTGACGTTGCTGCCCCGCAGTTATTGTCGTCGCTCTGCCAGCTTGGCAAATCATTTCTTCCTCCTGTTTTTCTATTTCATTCCTGCATTAACTTCCTCATTACTTAGCCACTCAGTAACACTGATGTTAATAGTTTACTCATCCCATTCCTGACGTTATACTTTCAAATAGTGAAGGTATTTTGTTTGCCTGCCCTTGCTTGATTTTATTTGTTTTGTCAAGGTTATTTTGCTATGTAAACCATGATACTCACTCCCCCCCCCAAATTCTTGACCTAAACAGATGTTCATATCCATGACAGGGGAAGGTCATCAGACATTGCGCTTCTCGTCAGAGTAGAGACGACATACACTGTCACAGCACCATCAACGTGCTGTTGACACTATCAGCAGGGCTGCCGACTCTCACACATCTGGCATGACACACAAGCTTTCAGACTCTTGCACCAATGCAAGAAATCTTATGGCAAATCTATATTATTCCATTATAAACCCAAAATTAGCTACATCAAAAGCGTTGGGGTAGTTTGCAAACCCTACAGACTATTTGCAGGATAATAAAACTATGATACAGGAACATGGATATGTAGACTTGTCTTGAATTGAAAATCTCACACCAGCCAACTGGACACTGTTCTTTCCTCCAGGAGTCCAATGCAGAACCAAGGCTATAGCTCACATTCCTACATTCTGATTCGACTGAAGTCGCCTACCCATTGTCTTGATATTCAGAGCAACTGAGCCCGTCACTTCAGAGCTCATTTAATGGACTCCTGTGTACATAAAATAAAAAGAAGGATTCCAGCCTTTTAGGCGACAGAAGCAGCATACGATGGATTTTTACCTTTTGGATTAGGAACCAAACACATTTTTCTGGAAAGGTGTTCTTTTTTTCAGATGGAGATTTGTGAACGTTCTTGAGGGAGTCTTGGCTGCTCATTCCCTAATTGTGACGGGGAACTCTGGGTTACACTACAGACTCCATTTATCATAATGAACGCTTTTTATTATGAGGATAACAGGCATCATGCTTGAATACCGAACATTGTGAGTTACTTGCAGCCTGTTGAATAGCATGTGTGGCTCATTGTCTGACACGTCACTGCTCCTTTTTGTGCCGAAATGTGAGATCGAGTTTAATGCATGTAAATCTCGTTTATGGTTTCATAATAGGTTTTCTTTTTTTGACATATTGTTATTGGGGGGCCGCTTAGTGAATTAAAGCATTGAAATGCTCTATTAGGCTTTGTTTATGACTGTATATATTAATTATGCAGTATTATATCCAGTTGGCAGGGAAAATATTGAAGTAAATACAGGGTAGTATGCACACATTATGCGTGCCCGACACGTGTGCTGACACTAGTATGGTCAGCTGCTGCTGCGAAAAAGTGTCCTCAGATGAAGCAGGAACAAGTAACTTCCTCTTTTGAACACACACTGTCTTAATGTTATTCAGCATGTCTATAATCATCCATCCATTCATCCATCTTACGGCTGGACTTTAAATGTCCTGCATTAGATATCAGGATGGTCCCATAACATCATTGCATTGCTTCTCAAGCAGTTATACAAAGAGAAGTATTAAGATGTCCGCTGACCCCGGGGCTATTGTCAGAGGTGTAGTCGTTGTGACAGTATAAATTGTTGAATAGTCTGCCTTGTAGATGGTAAAAAATACAAGTGTTTTTGCAACTTTAATGGATTGTTAATCGGAACATTGCTGTTAGGGGGGACAGTGTGTGACTCAGTGGGTTAAGCCTTTGTGTCTATAATCAGACGGTTGTCAGTTCAAGTCTGGCCTCAGCATGTCTGCAGGTCCTTCAGCAAGACCCTTAACCCTCAGCTCCTTGGGCATGGTTATGGGTGGTTGCCCTTTATGGTCAGCTTGCTCTCACCTACAAAGCGCAAAGTTGGGGGATGTTAAAAGAGAATTTCCCCAGGGAAATCAATCAAGTATCAATGATTTTGACACCATCTCTCTGCATATGAAGGTGGAATTTGCAGTTCTGTGACAAGCCATTCTCTGATTTGTTGCAGCAGCTAGCAGACATGCCAGTTGTGCTGTACACTTTCTGCCAGGGTGATGGAGGGTCACCTACGGAAAGAATCCCATCACTTTCTTTCCGGAACTCTGTAGATGGGATTCGCTATGAGTAAACAAGCCTTCCTCTGTTGATGCCTCATTCAGGCCCGGCTGATGAGAACCGGGGCCTTTCCGGCTGCATGCCTCTAGTCATAGTCTCTTCAGGGCAAACAGGAATTCTGTGGAGTCAGAGTCGAGAGTCAGGGGGAATGGCTAGTTGTAATTACCGGGGGTTGAGGCATCCTTGTGCTTAACCACTCAGGGGACATTTTCCCCTAAAAAGGAAGTTATACGTCGCACGAAGCAAACCAAATTTAGACATAAATGGAGAACGCTGCCACCTGTAACTTTCCCCTCTACCTCCTTTCCTCCTTTCTGGAATATTCTCAAAACCTAATCCCTCAGACTGTCAGGACTTGCTTAGTGCCACACAGACCTTCCACAGAGTTTCTGTGGACCTACCAAACCTGACCAACCAGGTGTTTTGAAGTATACATATTTGTTTTTAAGTATACATATTTATTTTGATTGTAGTACATCGAATGAGGTGTCATGTTCTATTCTTGGTTGTAATAGGAAAATGACATTAGATCACTTATATCAAGTAGGTTCTGAAATCCATTTTATTATAGTGGAGATGCCATTATTATAATAAATTATTATATATGTGAGACAGGAAGATAAACCTCTGCAGTCTGTCCACAGTTGGAAATTTCTGTGATCTATACTACTGTGAAATATGAAACAGACGGTGGAAGACAGTCGATTCTAGATTAAATTATTTGGCAACAACCCAGCCAATTAATATATATTTAGGGGAGGTTAAGAATAAAGTCAATACGTCAGGATCTATCATGCTTATACTTCAATGTTGTTCCCTGTTGCTTTCTCCAAAGCACAAATATTCAGACTAAAGTTAATGGTACATAATGTCATATACATACATCACCCTGATCGCAAATGTTATTTTACAGATATTATAGAGGTTTATAACACTGGATTCTAATGTGTATGTGGTATAGAGAATTTCTGAAGAATCCGTGAGGACGTGTGTAGTGGGAATGCTTTCTGGAATCCCCCGTGTGTCAGAGCAGTTTGGCATTCATGAGAAACTTCATTCAGGCCGAGTGAGCATGTATTGATGTCGGGATAAGAGATTAAACTGTATCACTGTTTGTTTTTTTCCTCATACTGCCACATTTCCCTGGTTAGGTTCATTTCTTCATATTTTGATTCACAGTAGAAACACTCTCAAATTCACCAGAGTAATTAAAAATTAATTTGTTTATTATTAGCTGTAACAGTCAGTCTTTATGACATTTATCATGGGATAGTCTACTTTTTTGGCGTCATTCTGTGTAATCTGCATGCTGGATAGTTGCCAAAACGAAGCCGAATCTTTCACAGAACAGAGAAATACCCTGTTCTTATATGGGAAGCACAGTCATGTCACACTCAGTATGCGAGACATCTGGCTCCAGTCGGGCTCCGTTGTGCTTGTCCACATCTGGCTTTCTGCTCACATTTTTGAAAAGCTTTTTAATTATAAAAAAACCTGAAAGGTGAGTCTGAGAGTCCCCCCCCCCCCCCAGATTGAAAAGTGTGGGGAGGGCAAGTTGGTAATATAATGGGCAGAAAATAAGGCAAGAATGATATCTGTCTGATCATTAATTTTCCTGCTTCAGTTTCAGGCTTACTGTAACTGTAATAGGACACTCATGCCAACCTAGGCACTAGCCGAATCACTAACTGGCTCACGTACAGCCCTGAGAGCAGCACTGGCTGCTGGTTAAACTGCCATGAGCAGTATTACTGCTGTACCCTTGGGCAAGATGCTTAACTCGAATATGTTGAATATTAATGTTCGCGTGTATGAACAAATCAACTTCCAGCTAGCTGCTTTGGATAAGAGGAGGAAGAGGGCTTGGATGGAAGGGGCGGGGAGGCGGGTTGGTGGCCACCTGTGCCAGGGCTGGATCCCGGATCTGCTGGGGTTAATCTGTTTACCTGATCCCGGAATATCAGGGTCAGTCACAGTAGCTTGTTATTTCCGTGGTCTGGTTAACAACTGACCAATAAAAAAAAACGTGGTTACGTGCGCTTGTGGGCCAGGATGCGTAGGACGTGGTCCATTTAACACTGGCTTAAAGGTGAACCCTGAACTTCTCTATCTTACTATTAGAATAATGCGGTGAACAGGATGGACATTTTTTTTGATAGCTAGGGCTCGTTGAAGTGTAACTTGTATTTAAATTTCATTTGCTAAAGGGGGAGAAATGCTGAAATTCCCAATTTTCCTCATTAATTATTAACGGAAAAGGGTTTTTTTTAGTCATGGAAATGTGTCCTGTTTTTACCCGTTAGTTAATGTTGACTGTCCGTGCCATCTTACATACGTGGAAGATCGACAATAGGAGGAAGACGATTCTTGTGTCATATTTTAGGTTTCATTTCCTCTGTCAGACAGTGAAGGGGCACCTCAAAGGTACCACAGTGGGGCGTTAGGCCTTTATGAGGACATAATCGGCAAATTGGAAAGAGCCGGCTGGGAATCTGAGACGCAGCTCACTGTGCACAAGGGAATAGGTCTACAGCAGAGTATGGCCAGACAGAGACGCGAAACAGTGACAGAAACTGCAAGGCTAAACACAGAGTTCAGTATTTGTATGTAAACAAAAGCCTGTCAAACATGTTATACATTGTCACTCATTGTTACCCAGTTTTTTTTTTTTTGAATCACACCATAAGCATGCTTTTCCTCCTTCCTCACACCTGTGATAGAAATCACGTTCACATCCATCCCTACATACCATCCTGCTTAGCAACGGCCTGGATCTGCCCACCGCCCGGCTACCATTGGCTGCCAGCGCCTGTCAGAACTGTTGCGTCACTGACCTTCTTCCGGCTAAATTAAAACCTTTACCTTTTCAAGCTTTGAAACACCCATCAAAGGTTTTTAATAATTCATGGTGTAATGTTCTTAACCTGTATCTTTTTTCTATCATACGTTGTTTTGGGCAAACAATCACTTAAAAATCTGTTGTGATATATATATATATATATACATATATATATATGCAGATTATTATTGTTATTATTAATTATATGCACAGTATACATACAGTATACATACAGTATATACGCAAAAATCTATTATTTTCAAATCAATGAATCAATTAATTTTGATAATCGTGTCTTCAGGTGATCAACTAATCGATTATTTGGGCCAAACCACAGGGTTTAAAGTGCAAAAAGTATTTTTAAGTCATAGTTATAATTAAAAAAAAGTACACAATGTAGACAATATCTATTTAAAGTTACACAGTGACATAGAAACAAAGATCTGTTGTCTCCACTACATTTAGCCCAGTAAAAATTTTACTCCATACCGTAGTATACGGCATTTTTACTGTATTTCCAAAAGGAATGCTATTACGGCAATACGGTATATCGTGTCATTTTGAATTCTTGGAGACAAAACTAGCTGGGAACCCACGCCCCACTTGAGGGATTTATTCGCCAGGATTTCCAAATGGCACGGGGTGTATGTGCTAATCATGACTGTCTATGACCGCGGACAAATGCAGTATGTAGGATATGTGGAAAAGGGTTAACACACCAATGTCAACATTGCTAGGTGGTGATATGATTGTACACATGTTACGCAACAAACCGCAAAAATACAACCGATTGAAGACAAAATTAGTTGTTAACTATTTTCATTACAAAATATTATTGATGTTATCAATTAGTTGTTGGACCCCTAATGGCCATTTTAATTGGGATCTCCATGAAGTGCCAGACAGGACCAAATTGTTTGGTCAGAGACATTTTTGCATGATCTGGGATGCCTGTTTGATGCTGAAATCACCACTTATGGCACGCCATATTCAAAATTAAATAGATCTCGCATTTTCATTCGTACAGTAAGTGAGCCCTTGGCCCTGTCTGTGTGCTGTATGTATTCAGTTGCAGCCACGATATTCTCTGTTTAGAGGAATAATGTAGGCTGTTTGCAGTAACAGGCAGGTGTACTTAATAAACTGGCCATCGAGTGTACATTTTTGCATTCAATTAAATGTCATCTCAATTAAATGAAATCGTGCTATGAAATTTTTACTTGCATGATTCCTAGAGCCAGTATGACTATAGGAATTTGACATATCCACCCACTGCTGCGCCCCTTTAAGCAGTTGTATGGCTCAGCACTGTATACTTGGAAAGTTAATTTTTTTTCACAAGTGGGAAAAAAGATAAATTTATTGAAGCCTATCTACAGCTGTATTTATGTCATTTACACACAAATGGGTCCTATGTAGAGTCTTTCTAAGAGGTGGTCACGTATATTTCCATGCTTCACAATTTGCATCATACATCTCACCTGTAAATGTTTGTATTAACGTACAATTGCAGGCATATTAAAGTCTTTATGACAGGTTTATTTTTATTCACATCTTGTACAGGGTCAAATATTCTCCATGACATGGGCTGTATTCCATCTTATGTTTCAGGTTGTGAATTAAGATGGGCTTCGAATTTTGAAACATAAACCGTTGCATATTTCCTTATTCTCTGCGTTATGTGAAAAATCATATATGAATTCTCTATAAATACTTTAAATGCCATATCATTCTTTTTGGATTTATTGGTAGTTTATTAAAAATTAAATTAGCGTTGTGTGTGTATTTGTTATAATCCTGGAATAAATATTTACTTTAATAAGAATTGCACTTCTTTGCAATATATGTACAGTACTGTGCAAAAGTCTTAGACAGTCAAAGGAAATGTTTAAAGCTTTTTATCTGTATACTAAGTATATCTTTGCTCAGAACAACACACACAATTAAATATCAGAATATATGCAAATTAAACTAACAGGAATTTCTTCAGTTCTCCAAAAAGATACTGATATCTGGTTGGACGGCTAGAAGAAACCGACTGGGTTCCCGAATCTCTCCTCAGGGGCACCTCAGCCATTCCATGTATTCATTACGTTTCATCACCAGCTCTTTCATTTGATTGTTTTAATTAGTTTAAAAAGTCAATGAAGCATTGATTTGCCAAACAAAGTGTGTTTGTAGTCGAATCAAAAAGTACATGGGTGCATTAGACGGTTGCTACAAATACTGGGGTGACTTTAGGGGAGGTTTTAAAATGGCTAAGCTGACTCTTTGACAGACATGATATCATGACAATGAAGATCATCCCTCCATTTTCTGAACCTGCTTATCCTATGCAAGGTCATAGGGGATCCAGAGCCTATGGGCGTAAGGCCCATCACAGGCCACACTCACACACATGGGCAGTTTGGTAACTCCAATCAGCCTCAGCATGTTTCTGAACTGTGGGGTGGACCAAAGTACCTGGAGGAAACCCCCAGAACAACACAGGGAGAAAATACAAGCTCCACACACAGAACCTTGGCAAAGACTTGAATTCAGGTCCCAGAAATGAGAGACAACAGTGCTATCCACTGCACCACCACGTCACCTCACCTCATTGTTTTCTTTGCCTAAGACTTTTGCACAGTACTTGCAGTAATTCAGTGTTTTTTAATTTTTAAAGTTTGTGAGGTTTTAGGTGATTTTGTCCATAGTAAATAAATACATTACAGAAATGTTTTACATTATGATATCCTCTTAAAATTGTCTCACGTCACATATGTGTCTTTCTTGTGGAGCGTTTGCGAGGCCTGGCTTTGGTTTGTGATTAACTGGCGACATCTGCTGGTGATTTGGATAATTGCGTGCTACCCACTGAGCCGTCGTGGCGTTCCATTCCTTTTCCATTCAAAAATCAAGTTCAGTCGCGCTTAATTTTGTTGTCTTCTCTTCGCAGGGCGTCAGACCGAATGTGTGTAAGTACTGTTTGGTTTTGACAAGATGTTTAAAGGACTGTCATTTTGTATGAGAATTATTATGGGGAGAGAGAATTGCCTACTTATTTGCCTACTACTGTACCAGTGCAATAACCTGCTCCTTGAAGGTGAGTGTAAAGGTAAGTATTTAAATGTCACTGTTACATTTGTCGTTTTCGCTGCTCAGGCACACTTTGTAAGGATTTCGCAGCTGAATTCGTGTTTCCGTCAAACATTACGGTTTCTACTGGAAACTGGACTATAGACCCCAAAGTCAATGGCGGAAACTTCAGCTACTCTATGTCGCTCACATGTGCACGTAAGTCATTAAGTATACCGTCAATCAAGAAATGAAATTTTAAGTGTTTTTTCACAGTGTTTATAGGCACGTATTACTGAAATCGATTCGGATGAGCCATGTTTTTTTTTCTCGCTTTTTCTGTCTGTCTGTTGTATTTTATATTCCCTCAGAAAACAATAACAGCAGCTACATCAACAACAGCTATAATTTTCCTAATGTGACACTTGGACAAAATTACACGTTCAACATAAGCGCCCTGTTTGGGAACGTTAACTGTTCTGTGATCCTTTACAGTTATACGTGTAAGTATTCTTAAAATGTCGAACTAAAATATGTGCAAAATCAGTGCAATATGTTTGCCTTATTTAATTGTACGTATGTTTCTTGATTGTTACCATGGGTGGGTGTTCCAGCTCTTTTCAAAGTGTCAAGTATTTTATTTCAGACTCAGAGTGACTTGCTTTTCCGTGCTGCAGATGTTAACCCGCTGACAAACCTCAGGGTAGCCAACCAAACAACTGGATCCATTGGAATTAGCTGGGACCTACAGCCAAACGTGACCTTGGGCGCGTTCAACTACTCTGTATCCTATAACAACTTCACCTTAAATACCGCTAGTAAATCTGTGCTTCTTCAGGGCTTGCAGCCAGCAACTCCGTACAACATTTCTGTGATGATTGCGGTACCACAGAGTACTTCCCAGATTTCTGTTTCGGCTTATACCAGTAAGTGCCAGGCAGCGGCACACAGACACCGTCTTAAATGAGTTACAGCTAAAACGCGTTTGTGGTCATGCTTACTGATGGTCATTTAATAATCCACTGCTACTCTCATAATGTGAATTACATTGTGCTGTCCCAGTTGGTGAGCTGGTAGTCATGTAGTGGTTCTACATTCTTTGGGCCTTTTGGAACTCACTGTGTATATATAGTACATAATCAGGGTTGCCAGCTCTCACGTGTTTGGCGTGACTCTCACGCTCATGCAGGAAATCTTACAACAAATCTATATTATTATATTATAAACCTATAATCAAGTGAGAAATTAGTGAGAAAATGTTTTCAAAATCTCACCACTTACCTATATGTTGTAATTACATTACCTAACAATTTAGGTATACCCAAGAGTACAGTTTGTTAAAAATGTCTCTGTCTGTAACACTTTGCTTGACGGGGCACAGATACTAAGTAATAACTCGGCTACTACTGAAGTACAAATCATGAACAAATACACTCTACTTGCGTCACGATAAATTAATGATGAATAAACATGAGATCAGTCTTTCATTTGTCTTATTTATTACTTACATATATTGCAATGAAAATATTGCATGCAGTGTGCGAAATACGGGGGGGGGGGGAGGCCCGGGGGGGTCCGACACCCCCGATTAACCCATGAGACCCCCTGAAAGCCTCAAAAGAGAAAATTTAGATCGGGTTTACAGAATTAACAGATAAAATAACATATACATGTCACGATTAATTAATGATGAATTAGCACGAGATTGGTATGTAAATAAGGCTTAGTTTGTGGTTAATACATGAATAATAGGATAATACTATATTATTTGTGCCCGATCAAGTAATGTGTTACCCCACTAATAACAATTTGAAAAAGAACACAAAATGAATCTGTATATTAAAAAACTGTTTTCTTTCCTGACACCCTCTCTTTCACGTGCAGGACCTGATGTCATCAGGACCCTCACTGCAACTGCAGGATCACCAACATCTGTCTCGTTGACCTGGGCTCCTCCTGAGGGAAACATTTCTTATTACAGTGTACTATGGAATGCCAGCAGTACTCAGCAGAATACTACTTCACTTAACACATCCATAACCATTAGTAATCTGACCGCTGGAACTCAGTATACATTCAGTGTCACTGCGATTGCAGGAGATAATCAAACTGCAGGAGCTTCTACGAGTGTGTCACAATATACCAGTGAGTCTTCATTAAAAATTAATCTTTGCCCAGTAGATTTTTTTGGAATTATAATTTAAGTAAGGCATATCCATATGTTGTGTGGCAATAATAGCTGACTTCTTAATGGTTTCTTTGCTTGGGATACAATAGAATGTAACTCACAGGTATACTTTGTTCCAGATGATGTTTTTGACATGTTGAGAATTTAGGATAGTAAACAAGCCTGTAAGTAACTTCAAAGACTGATCTGCAGCCCAGTAGACAGTAGGCTGGTGTGATGGCACGGTCCTGTCCTGTCACAGCTTGGCCCCCATGCCGTTGTGGACTTTCTTTTGCGTTCTCTGGTTTCCCACGTCGTCTGAAGACGTGTTGAGGCGAATTGGAGTTTCCAAATTCACTATAGTTCTGAATGGTGTGTGTGCCTGCAATGGGTTACATGGTGGAGATCAGGTATGAATAAGAGAAAGTACCAAATTATTTCTAAAGAAAATGGTGGTTAAATGTTTTCAACATCCACTTCCAGCAAGAAAATGTCTGAGTGCATATAATGCCCCATAGGTTTATCAAATGGTACAGTTTGTAGAAAATGTCACTGTGTAATATTGGTTAGGAAAATCACAAAATTAATCTTTATATTAAAAAAATTGTTCTCTTCCCTGACCCCCTCTCTTTCACGCACAGGACCTGATGTCATCAGGAACCTCACTTTCATTGCAATATCACCAACGTCTGTCTCGTTGTCCTGGGCTCCTCCTGTGGGAAATGCTGCCTTTTACAGTGTACTATGGAATGCCAGCAGTACTCAGCAGAATACTACTTCACTTAACACATCCATAACCATTAGTAATCTGACCGCTGGAACTCAGTATACATTCAGTGTCACTGCGATTGCAGGAGACAATCAAACTGCAGGAGCTCCTATGAGTGTGTCACAATATACCAGTGAGTCTTCATTAAGAATGAACCTGTCTCTTTTACGTTGGAATTTTTATTAGTAGTAGTATAGTTTTTGTAATCCTTATGCATCTGTTATGTGGCAATAATGGTTTGTTTGTTAAAGCTTTCCTGAGTTGGAATAGCGTGGATGGTCACTCGGAGATATACTGTCTTCCTGAAGGTCTTTCGTCATCTTAATATTTTAACACCATTAAGACACTTGTAGACGTCTTCTAAGATATTTCATTTTCAGTATTAATAGAAAGTATAGATTTCTCTAAGGAATCTGGTGGCTAGATGTTTTCAAAATCCATTTCCAGAAAAAACATGGCTAACTATATAACTGTGGCAGTATATCTACCCTTCAGCAGGAATGTAGCTAGAAATTCTGGCCCCACTGAGAGAATATCACTTTGGGGCCCCCCACACAATATTTCATGTATTTTTATTTATTCAAAGGCCACTGTTAAGTGCTTGGCCCCCTGTAGTTGCTTGGGTGTCCATATGCCTCCGACACCCCTGACCAAGGGTACAGTCTATGCAAAATGCCGTTAGGTAATGAGGGTTTAAAAAAAAACAGGAAATGAATCTTTAACTGAAAATTTGTTTTCTTCCCTGACCCCCTCTCTTGCACGCACAGGACCTGATGTCATCAGGAACCTCACTGTGACTGTACTATCACCAACGTCTGTTTCGCTGTCCTGGGCTCCTCCTGTGGGAAATGCTGCCTTTTACAGTGTACTATGGAACGCCAGCAGTACTCAGCAGAATACTACTTCACTTAAAACATCCATAACCATTAGTAATCTGACCGCTGGAACTCAGTATACATTCAGTGTCACTGCGTTTTCTGGAGATAATCAAACTACTGGAGCTCCTATGAGTGTGTCACAATATACCAGTGAGTCTTCATTAAGAATGAACCTATATCTTTTGCGTTGGAATTATTCTTAGTAGTAGTATAGTTTTTCTAAGCCTAATACATCTGTTATGTGGCAATAATGGTTTGTTTGTTAAAGCTTTCCCGAGTTGGAATACCGTGGACGGTCACTCAGAGATATTCTGTCGTCCTGAAGGTCTTTTGTCACTTTAGTAGTTTAACACCATAAAGACACTTGTAGACATCTTGTAAGATATTTCATTTTCAGTATTAATAGAAAGTATAGATCTCTCTACGGAATCTGGTGGCTAGATGTTTTCAAAATCCATTTCCAGCAAAATCGTGGCTAACTGCATAATTCTGCCAGTATATCTACCCAAAAACAGGGATGTACCTAGAAATTCTGTCCACAATGACAGAAAATCTCCTTTAGCCCCCTCACCCAATATTACATGTAATTTTACTTATTCAGGAGGCACCGTGAAGTGCTTGGTGCCCTGAAGTTGCTTGGGTGTCCATACCCCTCCGGCACCCCTGCCCAAAGCTACAGTCTATAGAAAATGAATGAATCTTTGACTGAAAAATTGTTTTCTTCCCTGACCCCCTCTCTTGCACGCACAGGGCCTGATGTCATCAGGAACCTCACTTTCATTGCAATATCAACAACGTCTGTCTCGCTGTCCTGGGCTCCTCCTGTGGGAAATGCTGCCTTTTACAGTGTACTATGGAATGCCAGCAGTACTCAGCAGAA
>JAODKC010000021.1:5192627-5204925 GCA_026777985.1 Mormyrops attenuatus
AGTATACATTCAGTGTCACTGCGATTGCAGGAGACAATCAAACTGCAGGAGCTCCTATGAGTGTGTCACATTATACCTGTAAGCATTTTTTACATATTAGTATTTGGCTTTAGGCTTCAAATATTTATGTGTTGTAGCATGTTTTTGCTAGTACATATTTGAGTGGAAATATTGCTTGGTTGTTATTCATTTGAATTGGGCGGACAGCAACTCACATACTCCAATGGATTTCAAAAATATGTTTCATATAAGCATTTATAATAAAAAAAAACTTGGTAACACTTTTTATGAATGGCATGTCTATAAGAATCTATGACCGCATTCATACCACCTAATACTGCCTTCACAAAGCATTATAAACATGGGTATAAATATTTATAAAAATGCACAACACATAATAGCATGTTTATTGTGCACTATGAATGCTTTATAAAGCTCTCTCCAATAATGCACTATAGATATCTAAATAATGCAGTACAAAGCATATTTAATTCTCTCTCTTCTGTTAAAGCTGTCATCTAATAATTCTTATGAATGAGAGTGTCATTGGAGTTTATGAAGTATTATAATCAACACTATAATGCCTTATGACTGTCAATAGAAGATGCTGTAATGTTTTATTAATCCTTCTACCAACCATTATAATGCATTAAGAAGGTATCTATAATACATTATAGATGACAACTTCAAGAAAAGTGTTAATTATTAAAAAGTGTCAATATTACAATATTCCCTTGTTGATTCTATTTTAGAGATGTGTTGATTACCAGGTGTGATACTTTTTCATTTCAAGCAGTTTTTCCAGTATTATTAACTGAAATGAAATGCTGCTTTTTGTTGTAGTTTAGAATTGGTAGTCATGGCCAACAGTCCTATTTTACTTTATGTGGTCTATTTCTGCCCCATTGTAGTTATGTGGTCTATTTATGCCCCAGTGTAGTTATGCGGTTGCTCTAAATGGTTACACAGTTCCCTAGATGAGATTTTCTGTTTACTGCCATATTGAATGAAATCTTGAAATGAAATTCTTGATGAGTATAGCAATGTCTGCTCATTTTCTTTATCTTTAGACACACATCATGGTATTACATGACATTTAAACTCAATATATGTACTGGATTATTGTGTTATTGTTATGGCAGAGAAGTTGTCCATATCTACTCAGCTCTCTGTCTCTCTTTCTCTCTCTCTCTCTCTCTTTCTTTCTCATATACAGATCTTCCAAAACCAAAATGTTCTGTGTCAAATGGAGGCACAAATAATTCAATTAACGTCACCTGGACAGCTCCTGTAGGCCAAGTAGAACAATATGTAGTCAATCTGACAAGTCAGTACAATGAGGCCAGTATGAATTCCACCTGTTGCATACAGAGCTTTACTGGCTTGGTGGCTGGAACTCTGTACAATGCCACAGTGGCAGCAATCAGCGGCCCCATCCTTGAAATATCAGACCCATGTTCAACTGCAACTTGTGAGTAGTGACCAATGCCTTTGCTTGTGTGGTTAATGAATGGCTTAGTCTCAGGGACTGACATAACCGCTACGCAAGTATCCAATTGCTATGCAATGGTTAAAATGTCATAACAGCATATATACACAGAAAAGTACACATTTAAGCTGTTACGGCAAGAAATTGTTACAGGTATATTTTATATGGTGAATGCATACTTGTCAGTCGGTTATGTCATTCCCATTTTATACCAACACTAGGCAACATTCAGGTCAGTAAACCTGTTGAATGAGCAAATAGAAATATGTGACCTTTATCATCATGCTATTTAGAAGTGGATTGCAATGTGTCTTTGTGTTAAAATGCAAGAATGTAAGAAGTTGTGATTGTTGTACCTCTAGATCCCAATGAACCCGGAACTATCATAATCACAAGCAAGACTGTGAGTTCCATTTCTTTGACCTGGAGTCCCGCTGTGCCCCCAGCAAAGCAGTTTAACTACATTGTGAACTATACATCTGCATCACTTAACACAATGACAGTTTCTACGAACAGTGCCACCTTGTCTCCACTGCCTTCTGGGACATCATACAAAATCTCTGTGGAAACGGTTGGACCCCTGAACTTAACTAGCAAACCAGTCTGGAAATATCCGGTCACAACTTGTGAGTTTTCACCTGCCTTTAAAAATCTCTTAATCTTAGATATTGCTTGTGTAAATACATTCTTTAAAATCCAAATGTACCCAGTCAAGAGGAGCGGAGGAGGGGTCTCACAGGGCGTTGATGCCCTGGACCCCAGGGTTGATGGCCATCAGGGTTCAGCTAAATCCTGGCTGATTTGTATTGGGTCTGACTTGCCCTTTTTACGGATGATTTCGAGGAGAAGAAAACTTTGATATTATTAGGGTGTCGTTTCTGTAGTAAGATAAGTTATTAACCCTAATCCTAACACTGCTGTCCAATTAGTCATTCCATCACTGTCAATCGGGCCTTTTACTTTTTTAAAGTTAGAATGTGTTGCTTTTCTATTTTGAGATCTGTAACTAGTCAATGTGCTAGACAAGTAAAGTGAAACGTTAAACTAATGACATTTTATGTTTTACAACATTGTTTTCTTGTGTCCGATTAACAAACACTGTTAGTTTATGGAGGAAAGGCCCCAATCAAGAATGTCTTGCAAACATTGAGATTAGGGGCACAGTCCGTGAAGAGAAGATCTTTTCTCACGTAGAAGTTCAGGAGCATGTAGTCAGTCTTGTCAGATGTTGCTTCATGTTTTTAATTATAATTATTATTATTAATAATAGTAATAATAATGTGCCTCTGGTCAACTGCTTTAAAAAAGCAAGTCATACAGAGATATGTGGTATTCACACTACATATTCTTTATTTAGATTTTCTTTTAACCAGGATTTACATATTTTTAGCGTACTAGAAAGAAGTGGCCTGTGTTGGTTCAGCTGATTCTGACAGATTTGGGATCTGTTACCCTGTTTCCTGACACTCACCTCTAATTACCACACCTTAAGTTTCATGTGGCCTCAGGACCGTGAATTGCATTGTATCTGAGAACCTACAATACCTGGGCTGTCAAGTACTGTGTTTTGATACCTGGCATCTGCTGAATATCGAAAATTAGCCATTTTTTATTGGAAAACAATGCCCGTCAGATTGAATGAAGGGAAATCCTACTGGAATCCAAAGGCAGTTCTGAACATATGACACGTTTAGTTACCTTTTGTTAGAAAAAAACAAGTCTATGCTGTGTAAGCATAGGAATTTCCCTGCACTCATATATGCTGTTGTATTGTGTCAATCATTTGCTTGCTGAGTAAGCTAACTGTATAACTGTGATATCTTATCTGTCTGCAGCTAATTCTGTAATAATGTTGCCGGCATGAGATGACTAACAGTAACGGGACACATAGGATATTGGCTAATGTTAGATAATTTAGACCAGTTGTGAACCAAGCCCACAAACCTACATTTCACTTCATACCATTACAGACTTACCCATTAAGATTTTGATGATCACTGTGAAACCTCTCTGTTTGAGTTCACCGATATGACCTCATTCTCACTGCATAAATCCACATTCAGCAGTGGACTTCATGAAATATTGGTTTATTGTGTTTTTTTTTTGAGCAGAAGTGTCATGATATGAGTCATGCAAAGGAAATTGTAGTGATATTAGACTTAAAACATTCATGTCCTTTTTTACTCCTCAGTGCCAGAGAGTGTTCCAGGTCTCCAAGTGTTTAACACCTCGGCGACTGCGATTACACTAACTTGGAGTCGGCCTGTGCATGACAATGGGTACCAGTACATGGTTATGAAAAACGGGACAATCATCAAAAACACATCAGCCGTGATCCTGTACGTGGATGGTCTCAGTCCTGGAACATGTTATCCATTCTCCGTGATAACGCTGGCGGCTGACGGCACAGGAGGTGTGGGGGTCAATGTCACTGGCTGTACAGGTATGTACTGCGGCTGGTGCAAAAACGCAGCATATGACCTAGACAGAAAGAATGCTGTCTACATGGTCACTGTTGATGGTCACTGCATCCAATAACAGTTGCATTAGTTGCACCTTCATAATGCATTTGTAGAACATTTAGTGCACTTTCACAATGCATTCATAATGAAGGTGCAGTTAATGTGAAATGTTACCCAATATTTATTCATATTCAATAAAATAACCAAGTACAAGCCTGTGGAAAATGGAAATGACTAAAGATTTTTAAAAAATTAATAGCATATGCAATGTGTGTGGCCATGATGTCAACCATGGAAAAACAGGCTTACCTGCTTTGATGTATTCTACTTATTTATCAGTACCGGTCACATAGCTACCCACATTTTTTCCAGATGCTGCTCCACCAAATGGCTTCCAGTGTCATGGCCCAAATGGAGGGGATGCGTATATCAATTTATCTTGGCAAAATGCTGTAGGAAACTACAGTGGCTATGAGATTAGCGTAATGGGTATGAATGTGAACGTGAACGTGCCGGCTGGCACTACTTTTTACAAATTAGACAGTCTTAAATATGGCACGACATACACAGTGACGATCATGACTGTCGGCCCAGGAAAAAATAGCACAAATATACCCATATCATGTGTAACGGGCGTCACAGGTATGTGCTCTACATCTTCTCGGCTGGCATCAAAATGCCTGTTTATAGCCAAATAGCAATTATACAGATCCACAAGCAGAGACTGTAAGCTAATGAACTCGCACTTTCACTTTTCCTTTCAGCTCCACCCGGGATCACTGTGACTTCAAATACATCATCAACCTCACAAGTCAGTTACAATATGTTTGTTTTGAATTTACAAAGTACAATCTTCGATAACAGCAATGGCCCAATTAAACACGTTGGTGTCTTGGTTGCGATAGACGGCAGTGGTGAGTCTCAGTACTATTGTTTTCCATGACTACATTTTGTTTTTGATAAAAGCTACTTTAAGGAATCATTGGAAGTACGATGGCCTCCAGGTGTGGGGTTCAACTCTTGTCCTGTCTGTTGGACTTTTGGATTTCGTTCTCCCCATGTGTGTATGAGCTACCCCCAGTGGTTCCGGTATTCTTCCACAAAGTAGAGCTGCCATCGGTCTTGTACTGAGAACTAAAACAGTGCTCCTTTTTGAACCAATATGGGATGCAAGTTGTTCTGTATTTCATGATTTGGCCCCCTACAAGGCAAATCTTATTGTGGGGGACCGGACAACCCCCCCTCCCCAACTTGGCAATTTTTATTATGGAGGATAGCATACTGTACTTCTTCAGATTGAAAGTGGCAATCATAGGTCAAAGACACATGGTTTAATTGATATGATCTCCTCAGTTTGCCCCTGGTGTGTGTTTGGGCCCTGTGGTGGACTGGCACCATGATCAAGATGTCTCCTATCTCCGGGTTTCTCAACTTTTACAGCCACAAATTTCACAACCCATCAGTATATTTTTGCCAACTGGGAAATTCCTTGGTCATTTTTGCTAACTAGGGTGACCCCGGTGATCAGGTTTGCATCTGTGCAGCGATCTAAGCACCAAACTGCATTTCCCTGCCCCAGTTTCATGGCTCACTTGAGACTGCTTGCAGACTAGTGGTTCAGAAATCTTGTCCTGTTCACACTCTGTGCTTCCTGCAATAAGCTAAGGACTCACCATGACTCTGCATCACAGGAAGCCATCGTGGATAAGTGGGTTCCTGGAAAACCATTTTCAGCAATCTGTATCCATCCATTTATCTATAAATTTATCCATCCATATAAGCTGCTTTTCTGCGTGAGAAAATTCAATTCAATTCAATTCAATTCAATTATCAACCAAAGTGTTTTATTTATATATTTCTGGTCAAGGTCAGAGTGACACTTCGAGCCTAGCAATCTGTATGACTCCTTCATTTAGTTGTTTCATTTTATTTCAGGTGATACAACCAATAAGGAATATGTAAGCACAACCTATAATGTCTGGAATGCAAATAAAGTCGGTGCTTACCTCGCAGTAGTAAGCGACATTCAGGGAGGGACTAGGGCCAGCCAGGCTGGTCAAATCTCTATTAACGTCGGCGACAACTCTCAGTGGAATTCATACCAGAATGGAGCCCTACAACCAACACAGACTTATTGGTATGGACCCAACTACAAAGCACATGCACCAACTGAGTGTCGACATCATTTAAAAACCACTGGCACCACATCTATGCGTTTGGAGTAATTTAGTGGGTTTCCAAGTACAGGTCATTCAAAATATAACATTACCTTTAGTGTAAAAATACTTCTTTATAATATGCAATTGGACTGATGTTCAACAAAGTAGTCTTCTATTTTATAAGCTATAGTACAGTAAGCATCATCACATTAATGAGTTTAATGAGTGCTTTTGGTGCCGCACATATATTAAAAAAAAAACTTTTTTTCTTTGAACTTCTTATAGTTACTCTATTGCTGCGTTTACTTCACTCGTTTTGAACAACGGCATCGTGGACATCTCTCAGTCCTACTTCAGCCTGTCGAAACCTTCTTTCATTACCCTTCCTCAAAATCCAGGTATTGAACATTTTTTTTAAATTTGATCCCTCTTTGCATTATGATCTGCCTTGGTGTTAACCAGATGTTCTGGGGTGCTGCATAACTTGAGACTGATCTCTGTCACCCTTCTGTATTTGTTCATTAGCTGTCATCGGTGGAGCAGTAGGTGGGGTTTTTGCAGTCTTAATCATTTTAATTATCGCCGTTATCATCGGTGTGTTTTTTTGGAGAAGGTGAGGGTTCATTAATGCCTTATATTTTATCTGTATGTTTATGAAACTATTCTGAAGAAAATTAGAAAATCTATAAATGCAGTGTGACTTTGACGATCATTAAAAATGATCTATATTATTTCTTCTCCAGAAAACAGCCCAGAAGAGAAGTAACAGAAATCCCTATTCAGTCTATGAGGTATCTTTTGCAGTTGTGTGTAAAGAAATATAAATGAACTTCAGTGCATTGTGTTATATGTAAAGCATGAATCGTAAATTGTATATTTCTTACTTTTGCACATTTTTAACTTCTTATGCTTTTGTTTTCCAGAGCCAAAATGTAAGTTAACATCTCTTTTTGCAACCATCTCTTTTTAATTTTGTGTCTTATGCCGTACCATTTGCCTTCGTGCTGTGCTTACATGGTTCCCTTTACTTTACAGTTCCATGCCCATAAGGATTGAGGATTTTGAGACCTACTACAGAAAACAGCGTGCCAATTCCAACTGCGGCTTCGCAGAAGAATTTGAGGTTAAATTCAGCCTGACCGACATCTTCCTACTATCTCTGCTAGTACCTGAAAATATCCATTCTCTAGCATCGTTGTTTTTAATCTTCCATCGGTTTGTTCTATCGTAAAGAACGGGGGCCGTTTCTCATGCTGCGTCCTTAGGTCATTTATATCTTTTAACAGGACCTGAAATCTGTGGGCGTGGTCCAGTCCAAGAACAGTGCCCTGATATTGGAGAACAAAGGGAAGAACCGCTACAACAACGTGCTTCCGTGTAAGTCTCACTGGCGGTGCCAGCAGTGTTCTTCAGAGCAGAGAAGCTTTTGCCCATGAATGGATCCAACTCGTGTTACTTTTCCCTCACAGATGATTTTTCACGGGTCAAACTCTCGGTCCTCAGAGGTCCCCATGATGATTACATCAATGCTAACTACATGCCGGTACGCATTTCCAGACCATCAATAAGCTGCTGATTGTATTCATCTGACTTTAAGAGTTAATGATTCAGTTTAGTTCAGTGTATATTTTTTTAAATAAGTGGTAACACTTTACTTAAAGCAGTCATCGTAATGCATTATACATACCTCCATAATGTATTATAATGCATTTATAAAGTATTACAAATACGGCTATAACTATTTATAAAAACACATACATTATAGCCATGTTTATTATGCATTATGAATGGTCTATGAAGCTCTCATTTATAATGCACTATAAAAACCTTCATAATATGCATTATGAAGGTGTGCATAGCATGTCAACTTTCTGACATGCTAACCTTTTACATGCATATCATAGTCTCCACCTGCTGGCCAATGATTTTGCCTGTCCATGTGTGCAGGGCTACTTTTCCAAGAAGGAGTTTGTTGCAGCCCAGGGCCCATTAGCTTGCACTGTCAGTGAGTTCTGGAGGATGATCTGGGAGCAGAATGTCCACACGCTGGTGATGCTGACTAGATGTAATGAACAAGGACGGGTCAGTGCAAGACAATGTTTTGACTTTTATATATTTATGGGCATTTGTCATCTAATCTCACACACACAGCACCATTTAGGTAAGCGCCGCGTAAGTGCTGAAATGAATGCAGAATTTTTTCCTGAAATCCAGTTTCAGGAAGTTCATAATCATTTTCTCTTTTAACTGACATATTTCCTTTATCAGTGTATCAGTTTCTTTCTGTCTGAATGTCCAAGGTTAAAGCAAGTCTGTAAATGTTCTCATGTGACCAACACACTCAGCTGCACATACAAGCTAATTGTTGAACCAGCATTGAACCAATGCCAGTCTGTTGATAACACCTTGCACTAAAAGAAGCACACGTGCACAAACCCACACACATATGCAAGGTGTGCATATTACTGTCAACCAATATTATCGCTGCAGTAGATGGCAAATGTTTATAGTGAAGTGCATAGATTATACATGGAAATATTGATCTTTCAACCAACCACTTGAGTACTGTGTGACTGTGACTCTTTGTACTTGAGCAGTTTTTCCAGTATAAATACTGTCCAAATTTATTTTAATACCAACATTGCCATTTAAAATGCCAACATTCTTATCAGGTTAAATGTGAAGAATACTGGCCCCAGAAGTCCAAGCATTTTGACAATATATCCGTAACAACCACCTCAAGCATTGTCCTAGAGGACTGGACCATAAGAGACTTTGATGTGAAAAATGTGAGTACAGGTCCTGCTAGAATAAACACATTTTCTAGGGTGGCCCTAAATTCCACAAGAGAGTGTCTTCTAAGCCCCCTGCCATGGCTTCATCCTGAAATCTCGCTTCCCTGACTCCCTCAGGTCAAGACGGCGGAGATCCGCTCCGTGCGGCAGTTTCATTTCACAGCCTGGCCAGACCATGGCGTGCCTCAGACCACTGAGCTTCTCATCAACTTCCGCCATCTGGTGCGGGAGCACATGGACCAGTACTCCCGCAATTGCCCCACTGTGGTGCACTGCAGGTGGGTCTGCACCATAGTGCATGAAAGTGTCAGTACACAGTGCATTGCAGGTGAGTCTCAGTACTCACCTACACTGCATTACAGCGGAGGTTCAGTAGCCATACTGCATCACAGCTAAGTCTCAGTACTCACCCGCAGTGCCTCACAGCTGATGCTCCCTATTCTTCCACAGTGCATCACAGCTCAGTCTCAGTACTCATCCACAGTGCATCACAACAGACTCTTAGTTGTGACCTTTGAACTGTTACGCATCACTTCCAAGTTAGCGGCTGTGCTTGAGGTCAACCAATCATCAAGCTATCAGTGTAAGCACCTCCCTAGTAGTTCGTGTTTGAATGAAAAGTACCTAGTCTGGAGTAGGTACTAAAAAGGGTTCTGGAACTGCCTCTGGAAATCTGGAAATGCGACAAAAGTTCCTGGTTCTGGAAAAAGGTTCTTGTTCCAGAAAAGTAGTTCCTGTGGTGTTAGAGTGCCTTTCCATAGATCATTTTCATACTTCCCAGGAACATTGTATATCTGGGTTCCATTTCATTATAAGTCAAATGCACCAAAACTGAAGTATTGTGACTTAGTGGTGGCACATGAGACATGCCACAGACGAAGATTTGGTAAAATTGATCACAATGAATCACACCAAGCTGGGCTTTTAATAAAGGTTTGAGGTGGGGAGAGTGTGTAGAAGGATTAGAAATTGTAGAGGTTGGGGGAATGGGAGGATTAGGGATTAGATCGGGGTGTTGACTAGGCTGTCATCTATTCGGCTATTTACACCTGACCTCCTCACTCCCCGCCCCCGGCCACACAAAAAATCATAAACACTGTGTGCTTGCATGGTTACACATAACTTCAGTGGCTGAAGGTGCCAAAGTGGGATGCAAATATAAAAGGTAGGGTACATTAAACACAAAATGCACCCTTGTTCTCGCTATAGTTAGCTAGCCTAAGGCACACAGTAATCTTGCTAATTATAAATCGGACACATGGAGATAAATTTTAGATTTCCGAGGGGGACAACAAAAAATTTTTTAGTGGAATAGCATTGTTGGCTACTGACACCTGGGTACAAATAGCACCTGCCTGCTATATCCACCCGGGTATAAACAGCTGCACTGGTTCCCTCACATGCAAATAGCATTAATCACTACTGACAACTGGGCGCAAATAGCTTCTGCATATATTAAAATATTTTTATTAAACTAACTACATAAATGTTTTCAGTCAGAAGTGGTATTATACCCCAACCACTAATCTTTGCATAACATAGCATTAAGTGTAGTACAATGTGGGCATTCACATGTACTGTATTGTCTACGTGTGTATGAGTGCCCTTGCTTTGTGTGTTGTTGCAGTGCGGGGGTAGGGCGAACGGGGACCTTCATTGCCATCGATCGTCTCATCTACCAGATAGAGCGAGAGAGCATAGTGGATGTGTATGGGACCATCCACGACATGCGAATGCACCGGCCGCTCATGGTGCAGACTGAGGTGAGTGTGGGCAGCCTCTACTGGCTGTGTAGCAGTACCTTCAGCAGTACACATGTAAACAGGAATCCTGAGCTCAAAGTAACATTTATTTATTTAACTCTTTCCAGGAGCAGTATGTTTTCCTAAACCAATGCGCCATGGACATTATCAAATCCAGGACTGGTACCAATGTGGACTTAATCTACCAGAATACAGCAGCAATAGCTATTTACGAGAACGTCAATTCCATGAATGTCAGCAAGAAAAATGCCCCCAAAAACTAGTGATTATCATGTGCCAGCTGAGTTTTTATTGCACCTTTTGTGGAAGAGATGCTGATTTTAATTTATTCCTAGAAACAGACATCGCAGGAAATCTTTTATTATTTATTTTATTTAGTTGTTAATCAAAATATGATCATTAAAGTTGTAGGAAAATCTGTATACAGGGTGTTTGCAATAATAAAAAAATGAGGACATTTATTATAAAATTATGCCTTTAGGATAAAAATGAATCTTTTGAGATTATGTTACTGTAAATGCTAAATGTATTTTTTTAACAATAAGTGCAATATCTTTATGTGATTTCTGACTGTAAATATTTATTGTACTGATACTGTAGATGGCACTTCTGCAAACTCTTAAGGTTCTATTCTGAGAATAGTACAAAAAACCTTTTATAGGAGTGCTTCCAGCTCTCAGTGAAACCTTTACGATTTGATAAAGATTTTATTAAAAATTGTTTCCACGCCCGATTGTTTTTTGCAAACTGATGTATTTTCTGCTCCATTTAAACTATGATTTTAAATTGCAACAATGTACCCATGCAGTGATGAACAATTCGCTGGGAGGGAAACGCCGTTTTTGAGCGCCTCAATAAACTTGCACTATATAAAATAGGGATGGGCCATAAATATTAAGTTTAATAACAGCTATGCAGTGCTCCTGTAGCTCAACAATTACAGTGTTGTTCTGGCAATGCAGTGGTTGTGTATTCAAATATATGGGTGCGCACATAAATTTTAACCCTTCCCTCTACTGGAAGCTGCCTGCAGGGCTTATGTATATCCTAATTAGCACGTGCATACAATATTAAAATTCCAGTGTAACAATTTTTTATTTGATTTGTAATGTAATATCTTTAGAACTGAACCACACAGCTGTCTATAGGTAGGCTGCAGAACATCTTCAAAGACAACAAAGGAAACTTTTAAAATATACACAAGGGAGAATGAGTAAGTAAAATGCGTACTACGCAAAGAAAACGAGCCGTCTAAGTAGGCGAGGGCGGTATCTATGGTAATTCTGCTGCAGCATAACCAAAATGCCGTATCACCATAACATTGCTCAATCCTACGTCTAACCAAAATGCACACAAATCAACGCACAACAGAAAACGTAAAGAAGCGCTGAATCACCCTGTCTATTATTCTGTGTTATCTGACGGGAAAACAGTGAGAGGAAATGCGAACGAGATTTCTGAAAATCTGCTTGTCCACACCTGAATTTTAAAACTCTACACCAGAAAATTACAAGCGGAATAAACTACCGGCGTTTTCCTGCACATTCAGCGTGCCTGTGATAATCGGGTTTCATGGTCATGCTTCCAGTCCGTTGCCGAAATTTGCATCTTTAGTGCTGTTAAATCAAAT
>JAODKC010000021.1:5205025-5257306 GCA_026777985.1 Mormyrops attenuatus
TTGTGGGGTTCCCTCCAGGTACCCCACTCCGAGTTCCCCCCACAGTCCTAAAACACAGGCTAACTGGAGTTGCCAAAGTGTGCTTGTGTGAGTGAATGGTGTGTGAATGCACCCTGCGATGGGTTGGTGCCCCATCCTGGGTTGTTGCTTGCCTTGTTCTCATTGGCTCCAGATCCCAAATGACCCTGAATAGGACAAGCGGATTCAGAAGATGGTTGGATGGGTATTCTGAGATAACTAACTAAAGATTTTGGTAGATTGTCGTGAAACTCAAGGCCGTCTGTGTCATTTCATGCAGACCATGTGATTTTGCATTTCTTTATTTAGAAGACACTTTAACTCATAACAACATACAATTGTGAAAGCAGGGTTAGTCTGAGGGCCCCAAGGACCGGATTGCTGAAGGGTCCACGGTGACATCATTCACAGGCAGGATATGAACGGGTGACCTTCCAATCATGGTCACAGATTTATGCTTAAAGTGTGCAAATATGATGCTGTTTATTACCCAAGTTTGTCATGCCGGAATAGGCTATACTCAAACAGAGCCACAGTTAGAGGTTTACTTCCTGTATGGTTCCCATATTCGCATTTTTAACTACTATTTATTGAAAATATGCGTGACAAATTGGAGATTAACTACAATCACTATTTTAATTCACATGTTCAGTAAAGACAAGCGTGGGACTATTTACCATAGTGTCCGACTATAATCTGCCAGCAGGTGTCGTCCGAGTCGCAGGTGGGTTAAAGGACAAAACTATTCCTCTATTCTCGCTATCAAACAAAACAAACAAAAAAGTTTACATTCTGGACGGTTTTCTACGGGCAATTTACATTTGTTTATAATTTTACTTAACTGACATTTAAGCATATAAGAATACAAAAGAATACATTTCTTTATAGGAAAATTGTTCATAAACGGTCACCTTTCAGACCTACATTATACATTTTGTTAAACTGGATCTGCTATAAACTAAGTTGATCTGATTTATAATTATGTGTGTTCATTTCGGTGTGCACACCATACATATAAACAGGAACAAAAACAAACGACACTGACAAAAGGCCTATAACAGTGCTGGACTTAACAGTTACGTAATGTTACGTGCAGACGTATCTCGCACTCTTTCACTCACAAGCGGCAAATGTCGGTCCGCGAGGTACAAACCGCCTCTCCGGTGAATCTCCTCAGGGACAGAGCCGCTGTTCTGACGAGTTGAGCTACTTTGTCGAGTTAGGCTACCGTAGTGCTAATCGATAGCCCTAACCCCCAAAACTCCCCTAAACCCCTTACCCTTACCCCAACCCCCTAAAACCGAATCCTAATCCCAAGACGGTGGAACTGCACATGCGCAGAAAGGCTCGATATCACGTCTCAATAGGTAGCGCAGCTCGTCAGAAGACCGGCGCGTTCCCCCGGATCCGCTCCGCTCCACGTTTGCCGCCGCTCCCACGCGCCCTTCCCCGCCTCGCGCTCGCACGCTCTCCGGTATTTCCTGCCTCGCTGAGGCGACCAGCTGTTATTCGCCAGTCAGACCGCTGCCGCTGGTCCGCTATTCGACTCACACCATCGCCGCCGCCTTCTTGCAGACTACGCCTGGTCTCTTGCCACTTATCGTGTTTTTTTCTTCTTTTCATTTTCTAAATTCTGTGGCTTGTCCCCCACCCTCAGCATCCCCCTATCACATCCACCATTTATCGGAAAGGCACATAGACAACACAAGTTACGGTTAGGCGGAGGTCGCTCGGGGGACGGGGAGACGGTCCGCTCCAGGCGCTGTGCTCCAAAAAGAGGCGGACGGCCGGTCGTTTACCATAATTTATCAGAAAAAGAATAACCATGTCATTTCATAACCAAATTCACGGCTGAAAGAGAGCGAGGTACGGGGGGATTTCATGGCAACGGGGGGAAATCGGACGAATGCCTTCGGATGCTGCGAGCTTTACCGCAAAGGACGGGGAAGCAAAAAATAAAATTAATCGGGTTGCCTTGAACAGTGACACTACAGGTAAGTTACGCTTGTTGCAATTTATTGTTCTGAAATCATTAGTCATTGAGTAATACGTAGATCAATGGCAAAGAGACACTTTATTATAATTTTAATGTGTCGTCATATTCTTGCCTACGGTCTCTCTGTAAAATTGTCCCATGCTTTTCAGATATCTGTATAATATAGTACAGTTTGTCACCGCTGACATTGAACATCGCGCTGCAATCTCATCTAGAGCTTTTAAAACTGCATTATCGCTGCACAGTGTAGCAGGCAGCCCTAACTGGTCTACATCCCTCTGAACTTAAAATCTCTGCCTTTGGTGTGAAGGGGGGTGTCGCGTTCGTTCGCTGAATTTGTGACACATTTTTCGCGGAAACTTGAGAAATTTCTGGAATGTGAAACTGTATAGTCAGGACACGGGACACTGGTCATCCTCTGACGGGCGTGCCTTCAGGCACTGGATGAGCCATAGCCTCCCTCAACAACATGCTTTTCCACATGTCTTTCTGGGTAGAAATCTCTTAACCAGAATGTTGATAGTTAAGTCCCGGGCTTCTTCTAGTTGTGCTTTGTGACTGAAATATTTCCATGGTGACCCCATCATCTGTCTTTATGTCTGAAGTCCAAGATGCTGGAAGCTTCCATTGACAGCCAGGTAGCTTCTCCTCTTATTTGGGAAAACATCTTTCTAATCGTCTGTTGACTGATTTCCTTTGTAATTGCAAGGTGGAATTTGTGTTCCACCACCTTCTGTGACATATTAAGGGATTTTTTAGGGACAGAGTATACACAGGATGGCCATCAGATCTTTGTCATAGAGGACACCTCAAGGCCGGATGACATTTAAAATCTGTCTGTAGGTTGACAGTGTCTGGCATGTAAGTTAAACAAAAAAAGCCTTCATACGCCATTCAGTTGACCTCCATGTTGTCTTTCTACCAGTGGATATAGTGAACAGTTCATTTGCATCCTTGGTTAATAATATTTTTATTATAAACACGTACTTTAGTCTCAATAAGGGCATGGTGTCCCACTGAGAAGTTCTCTTGGTCAATTTAAAAATAGTCTTGTGATTTCAGTGCATCGTCCTAAAATGAACAATGACATGAATTTCTGACATTGCTAACTGAAGTAGTGACTTTTGGCTATACTGCTGACAGAAGTTACAGGTGACCTTCAGCTGCTGAGAGCAATAACTACAAATTCATCATTCAGTGTCAGCAGAAGTGTGTGTTAAAAAAAAGAGGTCCGAGATAGTGATGTGAGCAGAGACTCAGTGTACTCCATGTACAGTTAGGTCACCAAAAAGGTTGTTATTATTAGGAGATATTTCTCAGAATGTCAGTGTTGATTATTTGTAGCACGTCACATTGATGCTGTGTCAGTAGTTTTGTTTTTGGCTATATGCTGGCTTGAAATGAGATTTAGCATTTCCACACCTTATATAGTTGGTATTAGTCACTCCACAATCTTGGTTTTAAGTTATTCCAGTGTCTGACATTCTACTGCACCATCCTCAGGTGCATTCTTTGAGATTTTCTGCGTTTGTCAGATTTTATTGGAAATTACATAGCTGAAACCGTCAAAGGGTCAGACAGATATAAGCATAGTAAGTAAAAAACAAAAGGTATGAATGCTAGCTTTGTTTTTATTTTCTGAACAAATCCAGATTCACCTACACAGCAACCTGAATCACAGCATGGGGGTGTGTTTGTGTCTAGTGAATGATCTAAATGCTTTTTAATCTGAAACTTTTAAGACACTTCTTTACTCCTAGAAAAATTGGTATTTGTCTTAACCGGTTGTTAAAAGGCTTTAAAAGGCTGTCTCTAAAACAGGACATGATTCGGTACTCTATCAAGATACTTAACCAGTACCGGTCCTAGCCGGTGTGGCGCCCTAGGCGAGCATCACCACCAGCTCCCCCCGCTTGAGTGCCCCCTCAGAAGTTGGCGCACTAGGCAATCGCCTATGTTGCGTATAGGATTGACCGGCCCTGTTATTACTACTACTACTTAATAGGCTTTGCTAAGCAGGTAAATTCATGTGGGCTTGTTCTGTTCATATTAAGACACATTAATACCAACTAGTTTTAAGAATAGTGGAATGTTACACTTTTTTTCTTCCTCCGTTCGTGGCGCCCCCTGGATGGATGGCGCCCTTAGCATTCGCCTATATTGCCTATGCCACGGGCCGGCCCAGTATTTAACCAGTAGTTTTTTTCTGTTGGTTTATCACATTGGGTTGTAGGTTGTGTTATGAGTCGTAAATGCAAGTCAGCTCTGAATGAAATATGGCTGTACAGGTAAATGGATAATAGCACTGTACTATCTAAATGAAAATTCTGTACCTTGTACCTGAGGTTGTAAAACCATCCATCCATCCATCCCTCAGTTTTGTATAACTTGCCCAGCTAGAAGCAGTACAGACTATAGGTTGTACTTAGGTGAGCTTGTTCACAGTGAGACCTTCCAGTGTCCATAGTAAACTGCTGAAGTGTAATTTATTTCAGATTAATTTCGCAGAGTATACACGATCATATCTACGTCCGAGTCTTTGTAACATTGAGATGTGTCATAAGGAAAAGTAACCGTGCATATACACACTGACCCCGGGTTATGAACATCCGACTTACGGACAACTCGTACTTACGAACGGACTGCCATAAAGTCCATTATATTAAAAATTAGGGTTAAATACAATGGATAGTAATAATGAATGCATGCACTACTTTATGACATTCGTGAAAATATTGTGCGGCTTCAGCGGTTCATTGCCTTAGTAGTTACATTTATTATGACTGTATAATAATAACTATTATTATTATGTACTGTATTATCCATTTTTACAACTTTACCTACACATTCAACTTAAAGACAGACTTAGGGAATGGATCTTGTTCCAAACCTGGGGGCAGCCTATACTGTATTCCATTGGAAGTGATATAGCCATTAAGACTTAAGATTGAGGTGAGTCATTAACTTAGTCTTCTTCTTGAATGGTTAAGCTTCTGATTGGGCTAAAGACCGTGACACAATGCTAGTCTGATAAGTGACTGTCACAGGACCTTGGTGAATGCCCTGGCTTCTTTTTAAAAAATAATGGCAAGTTAAAACAAGGAGCTATATATTCTGCTGACTTGAATCACTTGGAATTAGAGCAAAGCAAAGGATTAAAACACCCAGTGGCACGCATTTTATTCTGATGCACTAAGTCATCCACCCTGAAAAAAAGAACTCTAAAGTATAACTAGGCCTAATCAAGAAGGATATTAAGGAAAAGTTTTCTGGTGGCATTTAGGATATTGCACTGCAAGAGTTACCAGAGCGCTGAACAAATTGTCTTTTGTTCTTCTACATAATAAGATCGTCTTCTTTCTCCCTCCCTAACGCATCATTTTTCAAGCTGCGCTAGTCACCCCACACCCTCTTTGTTGCTGGCAGATTAATATCCCAAGCCTACTATGCTGGATTCTCCAATTTTCCCAGTAAACGCATTTCTGTCCTAGTGTGGTATTATCTTGTGCCTTGTATGCAGCCAGTGTAAGAGCTATAGCATTCTTCCATTGCCTCAGTTTCCATTTTTGGGATGTTGGTCTGGAGTCAGCGTGGACGTCTCTTCACCTGAGTGTAAGGAGCAGCCATCTAGGGAGATTAAGAATTCAGTTACATGGCTGCCTGAATGGCACCTCATCCCTCCTGACATGTCCTCACATTTGTCAGTTTTGCTGTGGTGAAGTTAGTGAGACCATTTGCAACCATGGTCAGAAGTGATGGTTTGGCACATCGGCTCAGACAATCCTCTCAGTGTTCAGCAGGCAAAATGAAATAGTGCAGATTGCATGTGCAGAATTCAGACTGGTGGTCTATTAAGTCAGTGACTTGTTTCTTTGATGCTCACACTGTAACTACCAGTTCATTTCTTTTGCCCAAAACTGGTTTGGAGTAACTGGCATCCCACCTGGGATGTATCCCAGTTTTATCCCAGATGTTGCCAGGATTTGCTTCAGCGCGCCTCTGACCCGGATATTCACTTAGAAGATGGATAGATTGTTTGTTTGGAGTAGGTTGAGGTTCTAACTGCATATCTTCATTTAAGACTTGAAAGGAGTTGAAATTGTTTGTAAATATTGTTTTCTCTTCTAATATAACCTACTTGAATAAGAATTTAGATCAAAGCTAAGTTTTACAAGAACACAGTGAAACTAGATCACCTCATATTATTTTTCTTGACACAATAGCGTTTCGTGCCCAGTAGCTTAAGCTGAAAGATCTAACTTGAAACCTTAAGTGTAACATAAGTTTGTGAAAAGTTGATAAGGCTGTCCCAGTTCCCAGTTTTAAAAAGAGTGAAAGTGAGCAACCAGAGCTCTGTTTCAGATCTCTAAATCATTTTTGTTTCCTGGGATCTTCCTTAAGACTATTAAGAAGCCAAATTTCAGATTTTATGGGTTCAAGGAAATGAAGCCATTCTTCAGCAAGTGGTTGGCTTCTCCTTCCTCTCCTCGTCAGCTCTGGTAGTTTTAAACAGTTTTGCCATGAGTGAAGGAGACCAAACTTAATGCACATTTAAACACTGGAATACATTTATCTGGGGCATTTTTCTTCCAGACTGAGGGACTCAATTTACTCTGCTCACTGTCAGCTGTACCAAAAAGGTTTGTGAAGATTACCCTGCTTTCTAAAAACAGATTTTGTAGTGACAATTAGGTAACCGTGTCAGGACAATGTGCGAGCAAGCAGGAGTGATCTAACTAGGGAGTTTAATTTTATACCAGAATGTCATACTGCATAGATGGAATTGACTGAATTTTAGAAGGATGTGAGTTTATGCAAGCAAATAATCTTCTGTCACTATTTTAGCTCCAGAGTGGGCTAGCTGGCTGCCTGTCACACAGATGTGGATTTTCTCAGGAAAGCATTTTTTAAAGGCACCTATGAATCTTTCATGGAATGATAGGACATCACATAGTTGCAGTTCTTGTTTTTGACACAGAATATGTTTTAGCTGTTGGGAATATTGGCTCATTTTCCTGTTAAGAATTAAAGATAGAAGTAGTCATTTTAATTGTACAGGTATGTTTATTGTCAAGGTGACATCTCCTTTGGTGTGTGTGCGTGTGTCGGGGGGGTCCGTGACAATTGTTATGGCTGAAAATTGTGCTAGAAGACAGACAGTATTAAACCAACCAAATAACCAACCAACATAAGCAGAGTTTAAAAAGACTTATGCCTCAATAATGAAAAAATGCTAGTATAACCATAAAGTCAATGCTTAAGTCATTTTTGTCACTGGAAAGATTAGAAAGAGCCCCAACCATCGCTCTTTTCATATGCAGACACAAATTCCTGAAGAGGAGCAGTCTCATCACTCATGGCAAATGTGTTTACACCCTGCAGTTTTTGTCTACAGCATTTTACAGCTTTATAGCTGCCAATAAAAGCAAAAAAACTGTAATATTTGGCATTGTGTATGAAGCATATTGGTGAGTGGTTAGGATGTGGGAGTGATTCTGAGCTGGGAGTGGAAAGTCCAAAGATTTACATTGGGATGTTATCTATGTGGGTTGTATGAGGCTGCAAAGAGCCACAGTCATGGGGCTTCTAGAGAGTTCTCAGAGCTTTCCTCCATATTGGAGAGAGACATGCCCATTTTCTTACTAATGAGTAAGTGAGTGATTGTCTCAGCAGGTTGTTACCATATACAGCACCAGTCCTGTCTGAAGGATTAGCCGAAGTGTGCTTTATTTGTTTACCTAGTGCCAAGGCCAAATTTGTTTTAGGCTTCAGTAAACAAAAATTGGCAAAAGCAAAACAGAATGGCTCGTGCTCTTATCCTGTTGCCCATGACTAAGGCTCAGAACCCCCCAGCCCCCTCCCACACACTTTGCGCCTCCTCACCCTCATAAATTCACTTGCTCTTCGGGTGAATGGAGTCTTTTCTTTCTTAGGCTGTGTCTGTTAGAGTTGCAGGCTCCATTTCTCAGTGAAATTGCAGAGTGACTGGGATGAAATACCGAATTATTTATTTATTCTGTTTTTGGTGCCTCCACTTAAAACTGTGTGCTTTTAAGCCTCAATAAAGGCCTGGCTTGCTCATAGTTTTTGCAGTTTTTGATGGAAAAACGTGCCGCCAGAAGAAATGCTGGCTGTGATCCAAAAGTGCCGGGAAGTCCCCAGCTGCTCTGTCACTGGGGTGAGGATGAGCATGGACCAGCAAGTGGATGTCCCAGGCACTAATAATAATAATTGATACTTTTATTGATCCCTGTGGGGAAATTGTCTTTTTATGCCTCCCTCAACTTGCTCTTTGTAGAGTAAGCTGTCCGTGAAGGGCAGACACCTGTTGGGGCTCCCAGGGAGCTGGGGGTTACTGGCCTTGCTCAAGGACCCGCAGAGGTGTTACTGTAAGGCTGGGTTTGAACTAGTGACCTTCCTATTACAGGCACAGCCCACTGAGCCACACACTGCCCCTACTGGGACCCTACAAGGACTTTCAGATGCCCACGTACACTGAAAACACACCTTACTACCTCGTGGCCCCAGCATGCCCAGACACACTACTGTGCACCTCCAGAACCTTTGACTACAGTGAGGTCCCTCCCTCAAAGTCCAGACAACACAGTTAGATCGTGTTTGTGTAAGAGCATCAAGAACTGGCCTTGGATAACTCCAGGAGCTCTAGTTTTGGCATGTATGATCTGGTCTTCAGCTGAGGCTGTCTGGTGGTTCTGTAATTCATACAACATTGGTATAAAATCATGTGAATGTAAAACAGGTGTAAGGATTTTAACAGCAGCTTATTCAGGGAGTGTCCATCTCTATGACTTCACTTGTCACTCACTCATGCGTGATTTTTAGTCTGTGTTGTTATTAAATATGATGAGTCCAAGCAGCCCTTCTCTTAGACAACCGATATGGGTTATTTTGTGATATTTAATTCAGAGCTTCTGTATGGTCCCCCTTGGGAATCTTTGCAAGATTATTTTCCTGAATGCTGGAGAAAGTTAGTCTTATTTAATGTAGGAGTTTCTACTGTAGTTGCACACTTCAGTGTCGATTTACCACGCAATGGCAATAGTCTGTATTTACAAATGTGAGTGTTCCCATGGTAACAAAACCAATTTATTTTAAGGTGAAACACACATGCGAGTAATTTAAAAGGACTGGCAAAAAGGATGTGCTTCATTGTTTCACTTGCTGGTGTATATGTTAATAGTTGCCTATAACTATATATAAGCAAAAAAATTGAGCTTTGTATTTGGTCATAAATGCGCCAACCATGTTCAGAGAAAAATTGCAGTTTTATAGATGGTCAAAGGGCACTTTTGTTGGTGAAACACTGCCAGTTTTTATTCCTGCATGTAAGTGGGACACACCCCCACGCACACACTTTGCAGCCAGTGCAGTGCAGCAGCTGTCTAGACCTTTGGCATTGTCCTGTCTTTTGCCGCTTGATGATGACCTGGCGGATACTGGGCCTCACAGAGACAGGATACCCCCTCCACCCCATGGTGCTCTCCCGACAGTCCAAACCCTGTCTAAGAAGCGTATTGTTTCCTGCCAACACTAAGCCAGAGCAGAAAACAAACACAGGAAGTGCAGTGGTAAGCCCTTCTGGCCAGTGTCCTATATTATGGTTCCTCTTAATAAGGTTGGTAAAAACGCCCCCCCCTCCATCCCCCCACCAGGGCTAATAGAGGTTCTGGGACTCTCACACTGCCATGAGTGCAGTCTGTTCTTTGCCAGGCACGTGTGAAGTGAGACAATGATGATAGGGCTCTTCACTTTGTATTAGTAGGTGAGCCTGAATGTCCCTGGGGAACTAAAGGAGGCAATGGAGAGAGAGTGCTGTAAATGTCCTTAAGGGGGAGTAACTGTGAGTACAGCCTTCAATCAATAGCCTTCATTCTACCTTCCTGCCTCAGAAAAGTTTATGTAACATAATCCATGGCATCCAATCTCTATAACTTTTTAATGCTTTTTGTCAGCTCTGCAGGGTACTGAACTAGGAACGTTGGCTAAGTTTGTTAATAAAGATTAGTTTTCTGTGGAGGTGGAAGAGCAGTAGCGCCAGGCTCTGGTTCTTACGATGGCCGTGTTACAGCAATAATACCTCAGCCCTTGTTTTCCATGTGACTAGTCAATGGGAAGGTTTATCTTGGCTTTCAGGATTTTGTTTCTCCATAAGCGGGGGCGTGTGGGCAGGAGAGGGTGGTAATTTGGTGGCAAGTCAAGTCAGCCAGTGGCACAGGGGTGCCACAAGGTACTGCTCAACCCAACAGAACTGTTTCCCATACATTGTGATCAGGTACCTAGTGCTATATCTATAATCACCACTTCCACTTCCTCTGCTTTGTAACTGCGACCATGTTCCTTAATAACTGGCCACACCTCCTGCACAGAGAATCTGTTCCTGCATGGAGAATCTGTTCCTCTTTTTGTTTGTGGATTACTCAATAGTTTTGGACCGTTAGGTAATTGCTGTAGGTATGACGGGACCAATCCCTGTTTGAAAATGGGATGATTCGAGTTCCAGATAACCGTGAACTCAGGAATATACTTACTGCCCTGCTGCCTGGGTTTGTAATTTTCCCAACACACTTCAAAGAATGGAAGCAGCTACTAATCTGCAGGGGAATATAATCTGCTAATCTGCACTAATCTGCATGCCATCAAACTGTTCAATTCCTCACTGGGGGGCAGGAAGGGGAACAGGAGGGGGGACAGAAGGACATTTTACTACCTTCACAATAGACCACATGACTGTGCAATTGACCCGTGCAATAATTATTTATTATTATCATCCCACCGCTATGTATTACTCTTTATTACTTTATTATTTATTACTTGATTAATGTGTACTTTACTATTACACTGGTGTATTGTTGCTGCTAGAAACTTAATTTCCCGAAGGAACCTTCCCGAGGGATTATTAAAGTCAGTCTGTCTGTCTGTCTATCTATCTATCTATCTAATCTTCAGTTTTTAAGAGTTTAATATGTAACGATTTTTGTGAGTTCTGTACTGAAGAATGTAGGTCACTAGGATGCGACATTGTTTTTAAATATACAGTGAAGGACACATCATAAAAATCATACAGACATGTTAAATGAGCAAAATGTTCTCACACAAATCCTGAAAAAAATCCCACTTTGTGCTAAACTCTTGTGCTAAAGTTGTCGGTTTTGGTTATGATTTGAGCAGCTGGGTTGGGTATGTCAGTGGTGTTACAGGTACTGTAGTGTCATAAATGTCAGCCAAAGTGTGACACTCCTCCCAGCATTTGCTACTTCAGTTCCATTTGGGCGTGTTGACACCTGTAGAACCCTCAACGGGCCAGGCTCGGGGGGGGGGAGACAGTATAGCAGGAGGTGCTAGCTAAGAGGACACCACTCCCATGTCCCAGAGCACAGAGACGCCACACCCAAAGAAAACAACCTATTTCAGCTCTCCCACAGGACATGAGGGAGGGCACGTCTCCAGCAAGGGCCATATGAAAGAAACAGCATGCTTCATATAAGGCATTCCTTTCTTATTTCAGTTATGTATGAAAGTGCATGTTTTTCATACGTTCACTATGTCAGTGTCTTGAATGATTATGGCCTCATTCATACCAAAACACACACTTGACATGTAAGGTACTCAAGGGAGAAGCATATTGGAAAAGTAGAAAAGTTTTGTATGCACTTTATAATTTACCCTATGTCATGACATATTGCTATAGTAGGAAATACGTTTATTGCTTGTTGTTTTTGAATAAAATTTTATATTGCTTTTATATTATTCTAATGGAACAACATGTATGATTGCTACACATGCAGTTTAATTATAGATATTAGAAAATTCTGTGAGATTAACTCAACTGTGTTATGTACTCAGAACACAAAGTGAATGCATCAACTGAAAAAGAATGTTTCCTTTTCAAAATACTCAAATAAAATACCAATTGCGTGGAACCACTGTCCATGATTCAAAAGAGTTCATTCAAAGAATATGCATAGTAACTAGTACTGACAAAACTTTCATTTAATATGCATTGTACATATTTAAAGGACTTATATGTCTGACAGCACATTAATTTAATATGCATTTACCACCAATGTAGAAATTATATGTTTGGCAGTACATTCATTTCATATATATTTTACATGAATAAAGGGTATATATATCTAATGACAAATTAAGTTAATATGTATTGTTTTGGGTAAAACATATAAGAGTCATATGTTATTTAAAAAAAATGATTCCATATGGGGGAGCAGGGACAGAACATTATACGTGCCTATACCTTTGACACTGATGGACAGATCCTCTCCATTTAGTGAAATCAATAAGCAAAAGGATCAAGATGACTGGCTGAATCAGCGATTATAATGAAGGTGGAATATTTCAAGTGATTATTTCAAGTACTTTGAGAGTTGTATTCCTTTCACAGACTGACAAAGAATGAGGTGGCATTTATGTTTTTAAGCTGGAAAAGTAGATCACACCTAGCATGCTCTTTAAATATATAGATATTTTCACATGGTCCCAGAGCACCATTTCTTTGCACATAATGACTGGGCGGTTGTCTGGATAATCATGACAATGGCCATTTATTTGTGCACCTCTGGCTCCTTTCTCTCTTTTCTTTCAAGACCACACAGCCATTTCTGAGCCAAGTTTTCCTTGGTGTAGATTGCGAGGACACATGTTAAAGCAGCGGCCCCCCACCCAACCACCCCCCCAGACTCCCTGCATGGAAAGTTGTCCTGACCTACTTTCCCGCCGCTGCTTCTGTGCTGAAGAAGCCACGTTCAGATGACTGCAGTGCCGCCACAAAGAGATCATAATTGGAGCCACGTTGCGAGGCTTATGTAACATTTGTGCTGCATAAGCTTGCTTGCGTAATTGTTTTTATTTCGGGCCGCATGTTAACTTTATGTTTGGTTTTGACTCGGCAGAGTTGACGTTGTTGATGGGAATTCTGCCTGCAGAGTGTGAGGGGTCACAGCAAAGCTGTACTCTCCCTGTGGAAGTAATGGGTCGTATTGTGAATAAATGTGCTTATAATAATCTTGCGAAAACAACACAGTCCACACAAATCACACAGACGGGTCTCCAGACTCCTAAAGGGTTTTCTAAAGGTGTCTACTGGTCTCCATAAGCACCTTACGAATAAATACCAAGGTCTTTTTCTTCTAGTATCACTCGTATGTTATGAAGACTATGCACTGAACTAGTTAAGGCTAAGTAAACCACCAAATACTGCAGCCTGTGCTCATCTCTGAGACCAGATTCAGGTGAAAACCAATCCTCAAAATGTGCAGTATCCATCCATCCATCCATCCTCTATTCAGGATGAAAGATTTTGTTATATATGAATAATGCAGCAGGCAGTGGGAAGCACAGCTACACATCACACTACAGAAAGGAAAGAAGAGCTGAATGATTGGGCTAAAAGAGTGTTATGATGGATGGAGCTGTGTTTCTAGGTTCATGTGTGGCAATAAGATGCCCTCGGGGACTGTGAGACCATGCAGCCCATTAACAAACACAATACTTGTTTATTTATTCGGCAAAGTGTCAGGACTCTGTCACACAGTGTGTGTTTATGCTAGATTTGAATACGCCAATGTGACAAGTGGAGAGATCTGAGGGAACCCAAACCTCTTCACAAATTTACACAATACCAGAATAGTTTAATTTCATGTTGCTCCATACAGCTGTCTAGAGCCCTCCATGTTTGAGAGCCTGGTTATTTACAATGCAAATATTTGCAGAACTTCATGCCCTTTTCTAATCAAAATGTGTCACAGTTCCCCTAATTAAATCCCAGCCCCTCCTGCATTACCCATTCCATAAACCCAGAAAGATAGTATCTTGTTTCTAGTTAAGTAAATGGAAATCCCTCATTATAAAAGAGAGAAATCAGAAGAACTCTAAAGTAGTGATTGGATCCTTGTCATTGAAAGGTTCACAGGAGCCTGTAGAGAGCTTGTGCTGTCTGAAGGCTCATCGCTGTTATAGGGCTGTCATTAGAGATGCTCTCCTCCCTATGGACCAGTTCTTCCATCCCAGGGTTCTCATTAGTTTGCCCAGTCAGGCTGGGAAGATGACCAAGGGGTCTAGGTGGGGGTGTGAGCTTCGGTGCATGGTGATTGAGCTCCTGAGACAAAGCCTCCTGTTCCTTAGTCCACGCTTGCCCTTGTTTATCTCTAGAATCAACGCTCTAAATTGAAAACAAACACATCAACGGGTTGATGGACCCAGGGGGCGGTGTTCTTTGAGCAGGAGTGCAGGTGGCATGGGTTGTGTGAACCTTCTGTCACCTACATGGTAAACACAGCCTGGTGGGACCCTCGAAGCTTGGAGCTCTGGGTACAAATGTGGCACCCCCAGGGCCCTGAGTTGATGCTGTTCAATGTGAAAGGTATACTAAGCCAACCAGGAGACAGTTGTGACAGAGAGCTTCACTTCTTATCACACTCCCCTTAATCTCCATCAGACGGCATCCCAATTGGAGTATCTTCTTGTGGTGCATGGATTAGGGATTGCCTATCTAGCCCGGAGTCTTATGTGTGCTGACATTCTGTCATATTATTGGTAAATGGAGCACCATACATTTTTGACTCACGCCTTAGGAATTAGGCTTTTTATAGTGAAACATGCATGGTAACTGCTCTACTGTGTCAAGCAGTCTTGATGAGATCAAGTTCGCACAATTTGTTCTGCACCACCAAAGAATCATGCTCCCCACTCACAGATGAAATGGCATGGCAGATAATCTGAAACTGGTTTTCAGGGAGGCACTAGGATCACCGCATGGCATCAGAAGTGCCACTGTGGCAGCTGGAGTGCATTCGTCCAGGCAGCACAGGCGGTGTGCTTTTTGTGTGTGTTTTTTTTAGCGGGAGTAGAGAACAATAGCAATGGAGCGAGCCAGGCAGCCGGGAAGCCAGTTAGATTTGGCACAAGGAGCTTATAGCATTGCTAGTGGGGCAGTTTCTGCAAGCAGTCGGCTCCTGTGCTTAGGGGCACTCTTTCAGCTGGTTTCTCGTTGAGCCCAGACGTATTCCCACTTTGCTCCGTAGCCCAAGCCGCGGTCAGATGTGATGGACGGACCCGCCACATTGGCCAGAATTAAAAGGGAGTGTGGATCGTACATCCTCCCATAATGCCAATGCTAGAGCTTTGAACTTACACTTTGTTTTGTAGAAGAGCCCGCGGAAAATCCCGCTTACCGCTCTCCCCAGTTTCTGTAACAGTTCTTAAGGGTGTGAGCCACCCCTTCAAGGAAGGAGCTACAGGCACTGAGCTGACATGGTAAAAATAGATTTCAGTACAGAGGCAGCCCCACTCCAAAGGAAAGGCTACATAATCCATGCTATGCCATTAACCATGAGTGCAGCTGTTATTTAGTAGCACTTTGACGCATTGTGCTGCAGTAATCAGTGACTAGTTAAGTACACTATGAAAAGTGCACCAACAACGTTATGCAGTGCTCCACCTAAGCTCCTGCTGCGAGCTGGGTGGAGCCCAGCTTCTTGTGGAGCTGCACAGATACGTGTGTTTGCTCAGATATTTTGACACTGTCAAACTGCAAGGAAGGCAATAATACAGTCGGGAAGAGGTCCTGGAAAGAGGATTCATGTCCCACTTGTTTAGGGTAAGGTCTGTCTCTACTGTATATGGTGAAATAGGCCTGGATGCTTTAGCAATTTAGCGCTCAGAGTTACACCTGTCAGGTGGAAAAGAGATCTGCCATACGGGGCTGGCCTACTGTTTTGTTAGCTTCTAGGTTGGGACCTGCATTATTTTGAGTACAGCAGTGTTTAGAAATACTAGTTTTTATGGAAAGGTGCATGTTAGATTAGTGGCATTTTCATTCTACGGTTATTTTTATGCTTCATGAATAACACTAACACTTTCTTATCAACCTGCATGTTGACTCCTCTTTGCGTGCCAAATGTTTGATTTTGAGGAGTGACCAATTCTAGTGTAGTGAATAAACTTGATGTTTGCATCGAAATTGCAATGAAGGACGTGTGCTTTCACAAGGGCTTTGTGTGCTCCACTGTCTTAAAACTTGGATTGAACAAAATGCAGACTTCAGGGGATGCTGGTTGGGAAAAGACAGGACTTTGGGGACTATCAAGGGCACTTGATTCTCATAAGTGTCACATTGGTGATAAAAAGTGATTATCTCGACTGAAACATGTTAGGCCAAGACAACAACCACTGCTTTGTCTCACCACTACTAAGTGGAAGCTAATGAAGTAGATTTTAAAAGACACCTCTGGAGTTGATCTTAGAAGACACTTGTGGGAAAGGAAAGATAATATTAGGTTTTGATGTTGCCACTCATTTGATTTGGACTGAGATGTTGTGATATTTTCTTTGGCTTTAATGTAGCATTTACTGAATGTTTGAGACTTAACTGTAACCTCAGTCAAGCCCCGTTTTGTGTGCAATCCTGGGTGGGACATGTCTGCTAAAATCTCCCTTAAGATAAGCTTTTTTAGATTAGCATTTTGTTTTCCCATGTTGATTAAGATCCCAGTTGACTTGCTTTCCTTTTAATGGCAGGACTCCGTATGGTTAAAATAAATGGTCTACCAACAAGTCAGGCATTAACCTTAACGTCTTCATTCCCGAATATTTTTCTACCCTTTGCACCTGCATGTGATCTTGGCCTTTAGTTTTTGTTTAAACTGACTGTTGCTTGCTTATATTACACACTTATGAGTGAGCTAAGTATATATGTGTTATATGAGTTAGGAGCATTTATAGTCTGTAGCGTATAAATTTCAGTCTTTATTGGAGTTCACATCAGTCCAGCACTCAGAGGTTGTGAATTTCGTGTACCACATACAAGTGGGAGACACGTTTAGCTTGTGCTTGCCTTACTGAGGTTCACTGAAATATTAAAGCTCAATGAGAATGGTCATAGGCAGACCTGTATGAGGGGGATTATGTAAAAATTTTAAACCTCTTCGGCTTATTAAGCATTTTCTAGTTAAGTTTCAGGTTTGTCATGCTTGGAAGCTTCATAACATTGACAATGAATGCAACACTAGCAGTAGGTAATAACAGAGTTTCTCGGTATCAGCCTTTATATACCCAAAACAAGGTGCATGGACACTCACTTTCTGAAATCCCTTTCAAAACTATAGCTTAATGATGCGCAGGCTGCCATTGTGTATGATTGTGTGAAATCACTGCAAAACACGGTGGTATAATGTTAAGGTCATGCGTGCGGGTTTGTGTGAAGGACAGGAGCATAACTGGGTTACAGTTTGGGGCTTTTGCATAAAAGCTGACAGTAGTGTAATAACTAGGACATATCAAATGATGTGTATTGTTTTGTTGATAATATGGAAATATAGTGTTATGTTCTTTACAGCTGCCAGTCAAGAAGACCATTTTTAGGTGGCATTTCACTTTTCATCAAATGAAGGATTCTGGGAATAATAATGCATGCATTTAAAGTAAATATCATGCTTCAAGTTGGTTTGACACACTGAAAACAGAGACAGAGGGCAACCAAAGTACACCCAGTAGATGTTTATAGTCAGATCTTAAAAATTACAGTAGCAGAGTACATATACTCTGCTCTATAGACTTTCAAGACATATCTGAAGATCATTTACTGCTAATGACCTACAGTAAGCAAGTGAATTTTTAAGAAACCAAATTGGAGGTGTGTGTCTGCACCAGAACATGTTCAATGACACAGAAAACCTTGGGGATGGCCATGCTATGACACAATATAAGTATGAAATATGGCCGCCTGTACATTTAAAGAGGAATGACTGGGAGAATGTTTTACAATAGCTCTGTTTTCTGCAGAAAGATTAGATTGTGTAGTTGAACATTAATCTTTTAAAGTAGAAAAGAAAAGTAAAAGAATCTCTTCTGCCTTTCCAGTGCGGGTGGTGCACCATGTTGCAGGGTAGGTCACATTTCTGTCGTTGTGTATTCTGTCTTGTAAGACAAGGTGGAGGGAATAAAGGAGACTGTGAAAAATCAATACATGCTTATTTGTTGTCCAGAACGCTGTGAGATAAGAAACCTGCTTTCACTTTCCCTCCTGAGCTTTGAAGAAAGTAAACTGGGCTTGAATAGTATTTGCTGCTCTACACATTTGTGGGTCAAACATGCAACTCTGTACTGGCCCAACCCTGACACTGATCGAGAGCATGGCTGCCTTTGTGAGGTACCAGAGCTCAGCTTTAAATCGCTCCATCTCTCTTTCACCACAGGCGTGTGAACGAACAGGTTAACTTATGCCATCCGTGCCCTTGTGCTTTGAAATGGATTATGTGTCAAGTAACGCCATAGATGATTCCTCCTGCCAGTCAACACAACTCTTTGTCCTGAGAGTGAATGTATATTTTTTTTTTTGTTTTTTTCAAAACAAAGGTGTGTAGCAAAGCCGATTATCTTCGGTAATTGACTAGCACTAAAGTAGACGGAATATGGACATCTTACCAATGACATAAGGATATATGTTGTGAATTCACAGATTTTCCCACCTGTTGGTTTTAACCTCAGCCTTGGGTAATACAGGCTACATTACTTATTACTTTGACTTTGGCATACAGCACCCCCCTTATGAGGACTGTTGAGTCTACTGTAGTGTAGCAGAATGTTCTTTGAAGTTTGCTTAACCATGGCTTGTGTGTGTGAATGGAAGTATCATTAGTGTCTCATCAGTCAGTGTACTGAGGAGTATCAGTCAGAGTAATAAGGAGTACTAGTCAAAGTAACAAACAGTCCGGTCTGCCCCAGGGAAATCACTCACTGAAACTTGCAGTTTTTTTCCCGCAGTTTCGCTTTTCTCCTTTGTTTGAATGTTTGTGGTCAGACTTTTTTTTGATATGTTTAAATACAATACAGAGAAATCCAGTCAGAAAGGGAAGCTGTTACAGAATCGACCACCCCCTCACTGAGTCAAATGTGGAAGCCATTACCAAGAGATTAGACCGGCCTAATTTGGGCTACGAAAGCATGTGTGACCTTAATAACAGACATTGCACTAAGTTGTCAAGCAAGAGAATCCTGGAGGCATCTTTTTATGGGGGGTGGGGGTGGGGGGGTTGTATGGATCCTGGGAATAATAACATGGATGTTGTCGGGCTTTGACCTGTCTGCTGAATCACCTGAATGTAAAACATCTTCTGTCTCTTTGGCCTAAAATTAGTAATTGATTGTGTTTCGTCACCACTATAGTACCACCCTGCATTCTAATTCCGCATGTCTCATGCCTGGCAGTGAAGGGCTTGTCTTCGTAGGCTCACGAGACAAGCTGGTGCTCTCATCTTGTCAGGAATGCCACAACTGTGCTGCATTTAAGTCTTGATGAATAAGGGCAAATGGAAATGGAAAATGAGTCACAAGGCTGCGTAGTGTAGCGGGATTTACCATAGCATGCATTCCTAAAAGTAGAAGGAGGACTGCCCCCTAGAGATAAATCTGGTGGGGCTGCTCTTGGGTCAGTTTGTTCTGTGGACATGAACTCGCTCCGTCCTGCAGTCTGTTTACACACGTCTGCTAAAGAGAGTACGTTCTCCAGGCCACGCTCAGCCCCTTCCCATCCACACTTCCCCATGGACTGAAACCTGGTCCATGACTGGCGGGATGTGAGAGTGAACTTTTGTCCCACGACCTTTATCCCATAGGGCACACGTAAAAGGGCAGATGCTGTGCCATGAAGAGGCCCATTTTGCTCTTCAAAGAAAGGTCAGGTCTCTGCAGGCCACATCCGCTCAGCCCTCACATGCTTATTTAAAGGATTGCTGCCCCCCCCCCCATATCGCTGGCAGAGCAAGAGTTTCTGTTTTCTATATTTCTCTACAAAAAAGGCCTGATCTGAAGACAGTGGCTCAAAATGCCAGCGTGAGATCAGCGAGACGCTCGTTTACAGATGCTTATGCATAATTCAGAACAAGCTTCTCTCAAGGTGGCTGAAATCGGCTGACACCGATTTTTCATCTTAGCCTCAGTGCTCTCTGGCCAAGGGTAGAAAAGTCATGGCTTGGACCACCGTGGTGCAGACAGTGAAGGAGTAGGCATAGGTGTGCACTGACCTGCACCGTCCTTGGCAACATTTGTGAGCCCTGCTTCGTTCTGTGAATTTTGTGAATTCTCATTATTGCTGTTCTGTGAGGCCTTGCTCCTCCTACACGTGAAGCAGTGGGGTGTGGTTGTTTCTGAATTTAGCTGTGCAGCTAATGATGATGAAATCTTGCTTACTAAGACAGCATCCAATGAGCAAACATGCCTCTTAAACATGTCCTTAAACAGCTCTGTCAAGGGAGTAATCTGATTGGACAGAAATATGTCTTCAACACGTACACTTTTCCTTTGCTTGCTCATTAAAAGTAAGTGTCATGATAGAGCTGAGGAACAGGGAAAGACTATTTGCTTTTCAACTGTCACTCTGCTTGCTTATCTTTTAACCTAGGGGCAAAAATTAAAGGATGGCCTTTTTGGAAGAGTTAGTATTGATTATTACCTCATTTAATCACGTTGGTCTATTGAACATGTACTTATTCTATTTTTGGAGAAAAACAGATGTCCCAGATCAAGTGACCACAAGTCTTACCTTGGGAGATTTTGGTGCCATGAACAAGTAGAAGCACCTTTTTCCGCCATTCATTGAATGACTTGGTTTTCCTGACCCGGCTGCTCCCTGGAATGGATTTGGTAAAGTTGGGTGGATGGCTTCTCTGTTGATCCAGTCTCAAGCTGCCCCACATGAGAGGTGGTCCCTCCCTCGTCTGACAAACTTCCCCCACCACATTCACTAACCGATACAGCTGAGCGGCTGTGTAAATTAGTTGAATTTTTTTGCGGTTTTGAGGTGTGACTCTCACCTGATCCAGGATGTTTGCTCTGCTTGAAGGTCCGTGAGGGTCAGGCTGTTTTCTTTCTGCTGGCAGTGAAATAATTATTTGGATATGGAGTCACCTCAACCTGCGATGGGCTGGCCCCCCATCCTGGGTTGTTCCCCGCCAAGTGCCCATAGCTTCCGGGATGGGCTCGGGACTCCCCGCGACCCAGAAGGATAAGCGGTTTGGAGAATGGATGGATGGATGGAGTCACCTCAACCTTAATTTCAGTGCACTCTTCGCCCTGTCGGACTGGAGTTTTGCATCTATAAGTTTGACATACCTAGAGTAAAGCACTGGTAAGACATGCTTTTTCTAAGAATTTCAGCTGGCAAAGGGAGGCTTTATCTGGCCTCATTGTGGAAGTGTATCGTGCAGTAACTATGCTAATGTGGTCCATTAAATTGTATTCCCACCCTGTGTAAATGCATCTCACAGCGGCTCTTAAGTTTTGGATGACCTTTGTCACACATCAGCCCAGTTTGGTGCAGTAGCTACCTTAGCTATCCATGACAGCTCTCTGAGGTCATTAAAAAGCATGACTGGGTGTTTAGCTAAGCGATACCTGAGCCAGTTAGCCTGTGAACCTCAGTAAGCAATGGTACATTACACTCTTCTTAGTACAGGCACAACATTAAGCTCCATTTAGCAAACGTCTCTCTGCTGTTTCTGCCTTCCAAAGGGCCTGCTGTGTTTCTATAGCACTCAGAGTATTTTAGGACATAGTTCTGCAAGGTGACGTCCCTTGCCATTGGAGTGGACATACTTTTTCTGGGGACTCTTGGGATCATAAACTCCATGTTCCAAGACTCAAAGGCAAGTAGAATCACAATGTACTAAAGCTGACAAACTCGAGAGGATTTTCTCTGTTTTGGCCCATCAATGGACTGCCATGCATCCATTTTTCTAGCTGTGCTTTTGAGACTGGCTGAGGCTTTACTTCTTTATGACAGTGTAGTGTCCTGCTGGGGCTGGACAATATATAAAATATTATACCCTGATTATGAACAATTATGTCGTCATCAATTTGAATATTGTGTTGTGATATAAAGTTGTAATGGATTTTTTTACACAAATTCCATCAAGGTATGAGTCCGTCGTTGGTGTAATTTATCATAATACCCGTCACTCCATAACAATTAGTAAAACAATTTGGCATTATAATTAGAAACACCTAAGCCCATCCATTATATATTTCTGTTTTCTACATATGAATTTTAGAATATTGTGATAAATATCAATATTGTGAAAATCTCAGAAAATATTATGATATGCATATCACCCAGCCCCAGTCACACCCGTTCTCTTGAATGAACAGCGAGGCAGTCAGATTAAAGAATCGGTCTTTCTAATTATTTAAATTGGATTTTAGTTTATAATCCATTAAATTTGTCACCTTTTTCACATTGTGATTCCATTTAACAGAATTTTAAGCAAAAATGTATCAGTGGAGCAAAGAAATGATTTGAATTGTATTGTGATAATTATCGATATTGTTTGGTGTGAAAAAAGTTAGAATGCTAAAATATTTTGCCATATCGTCCAGTTCTATGTCCTCCACAATGGATGCAAAGCAAATAGATAAACACCCCCCTCCCCCAGGTAACATACCAATATGCTGAATGCCACAACACTACCAAGGACCGCTCTAAGTGCCACTTCAATGGTGCACTGGTACACTGCCTTAGGGAGCTTTCCCGCAGCTGAGAGACTTAAGAGCCCATGATGACCCAGCAGGAGGTTGGTCATGTTGACACACATCATACAAACATTGCAGGATAGGAGACAAGAGAACAGAAAGGGCAGTGTTTAAAAGCAAACATCTGAGCAGACCGTAGATGGGGAACACTGCCCAGTCCTGAAGGTCCTTCTGGACCACAGGTCACTCCAGGGAGAGCATCGCCTGTCCTGCTCTCTACCCCATCTTCACAGCGTTTCCCAGAAAGGTGTGAGTGGTGCGGGGAAAGAGGCCCATATTTGTACTGTATTTTTGACACACATACACCACCACGGTTCAGTTACAAACAGCCTCTTATTCCAGTATGAATGATTTTTTTTGTGGTGGACACTTGCATTTGTCTTATATTAAAAGAAACTCAACCTCATGTCTCTTGCCTAAGGATGTTACATTTTTTGCTTTCCTCTGGGGTACCTTTGCATGATGGAAAATCAGATAGAACTATGTATTTTATATGTGTTAAATGCATCATATACTGAAAAAGAGCTGATTCTGTGAGCGGTTTCTGTGAACTGATTCAGAATTATGCCTGTCTTTTCCATGTTACGAGTTTTTTACCCAGAGCTCATTAGCACGGAAGTTGAAAATAGTCAAATCCACCCCAGAGATCCTGTCTCTCTCCACTCAGAAACTACTGAGGCCTGTACTGTGTCAGGGACCTTCAACTGTCAGATGGTCAGCCACAACTTTTTAGTATACTTATGCTGATTATAGCAAAACCTTTGTTTGTGTGTGTGAGTGGGGAGAGGGGGTGGAGTATGTCTGTAGACAGATGCACGCCCCCCCTAGGTTTTAGCCAAGTCCTCCTGAGGCGGGACATGTCCATATCCGGGCTTCGGCTGGTGGGTCTATCCCAGCATTTCTGTGGGCTAATCTCACCCAGCCTTATCTGGTCACTTTGCATCAGTGACATTGCATCAGTAATTCGATCAAGCGGAGGGGGTTACCGCATTCCCATTAATTCTAAACAGTGAATAGTGAAATGTAGTAATGCCTTGTCCATCACTAATTCCCCACAGTCAGCCATGTTTACATAATACTGGAGAGTAGCTTGCTCTATAGCCAGAAGTAAATGGGGGCCAGGCAGGCTGCACAACCAGCTGGAGAATAAACCTTTGTGGCCTTAAATAGTCCCAATCGAGGCTAAGTGCTCAGTGTGCAGCTTCTCAGCCATGTGACAGTGATGGGCTAATTTGCTGTGACCTTGTGAAGGATGGCACCCTTGGCCCAGAGGACAGAGGCGCCTTTGTGTTTGGGGAAGGGAGGGAGTTCTGTGTTTGGCTGTGTAGCACGGGCCTCCATTGAGGTTTCCCACTAGGGAGCTTCTAAAAATACACCATGGGTCTCATTGGTCTGTCTCCCCCTTGGATCTAAACATCTTGAATGGTCAAAAATGCTACGTAACAGCTATGTACGTGACAGCTATGCATGTTGGTCATCTGACAAAACATTTGCTGAGGTCAGGCAAGGGTTAGGGAACAGACGCCCGGCCGTGGTCATGGCGTGACTGTGCTTAAAGCACCATATCCCATCATGTGTTTGAGTTGCGTGGTGCATTTCTCCATTACTCCTCCTCCTCTTTGCCCAGGATGTTCCGTCAACCTAAATGCAGCATGGCTGGCTTTTATTTCACTTTCCAGCTGGGGTGTCTGGCCCGCGGTTCCGTCCCGCGGTTCTATTTGGGGAGGGAGGAGGTGGGAGGGGTGGTAGATCAGCTCAAGCTGAGACCTGGGAAAACAGCTGTCTTTAATTTTCCATGCAGGATCGGAGCCAGGGCCAATCACCACCTGGAGCATCTCACTATTGTGACTGTAAGCTCACAGGCTTTCCAAAATGGAAACACGTAGGACCCTTGTGAATGAAGGAAGTTTTCCTGGGTCTTCAAAATACTGCATGCAAGAATGAGTTGCCTGGCTTAGGGGCTCAAAATGGGTCAGAGACATTTTTCTCATGCTTGTACTTCAATCTTATAGGTTTGTAGCCTTGTTGCAGCGTAGTAACTATGCAGGACAGGGCACTATAGCCTTGACAAGGTCATGAATACTGTAGGTAATCTGGCTAGCTACTAATCATAATGCCGTTTTTGTGGGTTTATCTGCAGCATGCTGAGCCCCATGCCCCCTGAAAGCTCATGGGGTTCTGCCCTCTCAGCACCAGAGATCGGAAGGCTGATGCTTCATGTCTTGTGGCTGGCAGAGTAATTTCATCATTGGGCCCTTGAGCAAGGCCTTTAATCCTAATCACACCAGGAAAACTGTATGGCCCTGCACTCTGCAGAGGGCTCCTCTCATGCCGTTACTCATATATCGATGAAGGCCCCATTCAAACCCCATCCACCCCAACTCTAAGGATGACAAGCAGCCATGATGATGATGACACCTTAGTGGAAATGGGAGGGGCCTAAGGCCCCTATGTTGGCCTGGGGGGGCTTATTAGGGGGTCAGAAGCCAACCTCAGTAAGACGCCTTTTAACCACGTTCACCATCTGAAAGGAATTAGTATGTCTGTCTGAGCATCAGATCAGGGCTCCAGATGGGGAAAGCAACAGCTTCTGGAGTAGCAGACAGGCAATTATAGAGCCTCAGATCCCACAACCATGACTGTGTTTTTATTCTCCATTTTCTGTGTCTTCAAGTATATCTATGGTTAAGAGACTTGTGCTGCTGTCGATCAAACTGTTTATTTCCCAGAAGTTTTTACACCTTGTAGTCATGGAAGGCCATGTAGGACATGTCATAAATGCTGGATGTTACAGGACATTACTCATCATTACGATGAAGGCTATGGGACATTATTTGCCTGTTTTTTTCTAAGTTGAATGTACGTTACAGTGCATTGCCTATTCAATACGCAATCTGGGCCCTGTAGACCTATCTAGGGCTATCACAGTTTGGTTTTGCTTACTGTTCTCTTACTCATTTATCAGATATTAGATGGGTGCTACAGAGGCCCCTGTGTTCTCCCTGCATATCACGATTGAAACAGACACTCAGTCTCGGGGATCTTCTCCGTCTCGGCAGCAGACTGGGTGGCAAAAGCCAGCACCGGCCTGGACGGCAGCCAATCCAAAGCCAGTTCTGCTCCGCCCGATCTCCTTGGTGCCACATGCGGATCAGCACGTCCTGCTTGGTGCCGTTGGTCCAGCTATCTGATGAACCACTAGGGTCGCCTGCAGGAGGTCGTATTGCTACCTACAGCTTGTCACGTTTACTAGTCAGTTCACTTTGAACTACAATTGGAATCAATTGCTTTTCGGCTTAGCTGGGGTTGTGCTACACTATCTGGGGGGGATGAACGAACCAAGCCAGGGCGATGTAGGAAAAGTAAAATGGCGAGTTCACGTCATGCTGAATCTGGGCCATCTGCATGGGAGTGTCTGTGTGGGCCAGTCACAGATTCCAGCAGCTTATCCCGACTTGTGCAGTGACCATTGCCGGCATTCTAATGGCAAATCTGCCAAAAGCAGATTTACATGTATCCCCCCCCCCGCTCTACATGTTGATAATCAGAGTAATGGAGTCTTCTCTTGAGCTGAGGAATGGCTTGATCCCGCGTAATCCAGTGTGACTGGGTGGCGATTCAAGGAGGGCCACTGAGGCTCCAGCTGCCACTCAGACTCCCGCCCATCATCCAACGGCAACCTGGCCCAAAAACCCCTCTGGCTGGCACAGGAGCCTGCCAAAAACCAGCACGCACCGTTAACTGGATCTCATAACCGGGGCAATAAGAGCCGCCCGCACTGTTTCAGACACTGCACTTCACTGCAGCAGAGCCTATTTATAGCTCCTCTCTCTGAAGCGAAATTTCACTTTTAGCATGTCTAAATCCTTCCTGTCCCACATTATTAATGAAGTCGGACTGTTTTTCTAGCCAGGTGGGAATAAAGAGGCTTCCATTCGGCAGCTTGCCATCCGTCTGATCGTGCTGCTGCCTTTGATTGTGATTCAGCGAGGCTGTGACAGCCTCCCCACCTCCGGGGTAACATGTACGTGCCGTCGCAAACTGAAAACTGCTGCATGTGGCCAGAGCAGGTGCTGATTGGATGCCTCGGTGGAAAAAATAGCATGTCTCACAGCCCCTCTATTCATCTCCTGGGGGTTCCCACCCTGCCATGACCCTCCGCCTCCCACCATACTCTCAGCATGCAAATAAAAGCGGTGTGATATTGCTGCAACATTGGCGGAATTTCTTTGCGAGTGCACAAGGGTATCGCCGGGGGGAGGGTTTTCGCTCTGGAGTGAGGAGCATTGATTGGCTAACTGGCACACCTGCTGAGGCAGACGTCGGCTGCCAGGGAGGCAGTGAGGACACGAAGTCAGAAGCCAGGGGCAGCTTGTAGCAGCATGGAAAATGCCTCGTTGCTATTTGATGTCCTGATGCAGGAACAAGGCTGTGATGAGTTGCTCTTCCCTAGAAATCACTACATGGACATTTTCCAACCAATAGAACTGGAGATATTTGTACAGAAGATGGATGGAGGAATCAATGGCAGCAAGGGAAGACGTAGATGAGGGTGTTTCACTACAGTCATTTTTTAATGCTGTGTCAGGGCTCTTGAAAGGAATCTCATGTTGCCTCACACCTCCGTTGCTATTCTGAACTAGCACGTGGTTACCATGGCAACTGCCACATGGCTCGGCATTACCATACGGACCTCCGCGGCTGCACCCCGCGTTGCTTTGAAGAGGCTCTTAAAGGACATGTGCAAAACACGGGTAGTCCGTAACATAACACCCACACACATGCACGCCCGTATATATGTGCCTACACACAAACCATGTCGCCATTAAAAAAAAACAAACTGGGATCCTTTGTAAAGCAGGTTGTAATGAGGTATAATAAGACCCAATTAAAGCCTTTGTAACGGACCTGCAAAGTGGTTTGAAACCAGACTTTTTCATAGCATTATCGAAGAATTTACTCGGAGTTAGTCAATAGTCTAAGGATAGTTTATCAAGAGGATCAAGAGACAATATGATGAAGTAACAGAAACTGCACAAGAGAGACACATCAGGTTAACTTGTATTGTAAGAGATTCCCTTCCCAGTATAAAGATCCCACTTCGCTTCTATACTTGGAATGACCCTTTATGCATTTGTAATCTGGGCCCAAAAAGCACGCTCTAACTTAGGACCAAACTGCAATAATAAATGCTTAATCACACAGCAAGACTGATTAATGAATCCCCAAATTATCATAGATACAAAATTAGAGATGTACGATACATCAGATAACATATTAATTTTGGCAGGTATTTGTTAAAAAAAATCAAGATATGGGCATCAGACCAATGTGTCATTCTTGGTCGATATATTTGGCCGATATTCAGATGTTAGTCAATATTGAATGCTATCAGCACCAGAACTAAAGACACAAGTATTAAAATAATGTAGAGGATTGCATTGAACGATGAGTCATTTTCTGTAGTGGACGACGAAGGATTACGTCAGTTCATTCACCACTTACAAGATGTCTCAAAGTAGCAGGCTGTGGGTGAGATCCAGCCTGCGAGATGGTTTTATGCAGCCCACGACATGTTTTGTAATTCATCATTACATCTGGCCCGCAGATCGATCCTTCATTCTCCACAGACTAAAAAACAATGTAAGGTCATTCAGCTAAGCCCCCACCCCCCGCCCCTGCTCAGCAACAATTTAATGATAATAACTGGTTATTGTATTCGGAATATGGGCATCAAAAATATTATATATATACATACAACATTCCAGAGCACCACAGAGGACACGATATCTGATCATCTGACATCAGTGACCTTGTTGGGGGGAATCGTTAGCTTCTCTTTTCCTTTTTTTGCTTTGTTAAGAACATATAAGTCAACCTTATTCTTTAGGCGTGTCCGTTATGCATAGGCACACAACCAGAGCGTTTTAAGACAGCTGTGAGGAGGCAGTCATGGGCTGGCCTTGTGCTGAACTCACACAGCAATATGAAGGCTCAGCAGCTTCCTTTCCATGTGACTTCAGGCTTCCAGTCTCCTCTTTTAGCAGCCAGCAGTGGGGTCTGGCTGAGGTTACATGCTTTCCATATTGCCTCCTGCTCGGATAGGGAGCCTCTTATTGAGTTTCCTCGGTCAGTGTCGCCTGCCCCATACTGCCTCTTTTTTCAGCTCTCTGGGTCAATCAGAGAGAGGCCCGGATTCCAGGCCTGTGGCCAGGTCACCTTAGGATGTAGGCAGTGGGACTAACTCAGAGGAAGCTGCCATAGCCCACTGATCCATATTTAAAAAATATTTTAAAGTGTTCTGTTTCACTATTATGAAAAATGTTCTAGAAATGACAATATTGCAATGTATGATGCATATCTAAAAATGAATGTCCCCATAAGGATTTAGAAAGTTACAAAATATTTCGTAAAACGTTACAAGATAATTTTAGATATTTTTCTTATGCTGGTGGACAGGGTGTTATAGGTTAGGGGAGGAGGAAGAGTGAACCTAATTTGGGAACGGAAAAAGACACAGTAAAAAAGTATTTTTAAACCCTGCACTACCGGGTATTAGCTTAGCGTCACTGCGTGGTCACTGCATGGTCATCACTGAGAGGCCGGCAGAGGGGAAGCGATTGACTGTCGGGGACCCTCATCACCATGGAGCTCAGTCTCATGTCAACGTCTGAGCTCAGCCTAAATCCCAGCAGTGTCAGTTACAATCGCAGTGTGTCCACTCCAGCACAGAAGTCGCTGCGCTCACAAAAGTCTATCCGGCCATAGCATCTTGTGTTAATAACAAGTGTCTCTCTTCAACAGGAATCGAGCACAGAATGAGAGAAGAGAGCCTGTGCCGACGACGGTTTTCCCTGTGCCCGACGACGAGCACGCCACAGAAGATCGACCCCCGGACACTGACGCGGAACCTGTCGTACGCTGGGGACCACGACATCTACCCCCTGAGCCCAGGTAAAGAGGAGCCACGGAAGCCAGCCGCGGAGAGTCTGTTCAGTCGCACTGTGCACGTTTCGCACAGGTTAAGGAGTAATACGTAGGTGTTGGAGGAGCGCAGCGTGTGGCCGTAAAAAAGGAGTAAAATGAACTGCAAGCACTGCGAGCTTGATGTAGCTTAACAGCTAAGTGAGCATGTGGCTTTGGTTTAGTTATCTGACCGCCGGAGTGATTACCTGAAGGTATGGTACCCTTTGGATGAAACTTTAGTTATGCTTCACACTCTGGTCCTTGCACAGAGCCACAGTTTCATTCGTTTCATTCCAAGCCTGAGGGGCATGTCACGGGACAAGCCGGGGGGGCAGTTGAAGTCAGTGTGAAGCATTTTGTTATGGACCACTCAGAAGCCTCTCCTCTGTGTTGCATCCGCCTACCCCAGTTTGCAAAGGAGTCGTCACTAGGGAAGACGGGCTGACACGGGGTGTAACATCACACCCCAAAGGCCAAACCCCGCCCATAATTTCTGCACACGCATGCGCGCGCACACACGCAGACACACTCGCAGCGCATTAGGCTGTCAGTGCTAGAGTGTTACTCTGATTAAAGGGAGTCTCTAAATACAGACCTTACTGCTTAGTGTATTTCCGTACCCGAGTGTAGGCTGAGGGTTTGTTTGGGCTTTTTGAACCCATTTGCTGGTTTCCGTTTCTTTTCTTTTTTACATTGTGAAGTAAAGTACCATTTTTTCACAGTTTAGACAAGATGTGTCGTGTTCCTAAGACATGCGAAATCTTTAACTGGGATTGTTTTGACGTACTGGTGCAATACTGAGTTGATCATGACGCTCTCATGTGTGTGCACGTGTTCACATGCGCGTGTGTCTCTGAACCCCTGTGGTTGTGTGGTGACAGGCAGCGACATGGAGAGGAATGGACTGGCTATGCTGAGGGACGAAGTCAGCCCTGTCCAGTCGCCAGGCAGCAAGGCAAGTATCTGATGTCACCTCCTCAGCTTGCTCCCAAGTCAGAAGCCGGCTTTCACTAGGCCCGTTTCAGACAGTCGCAGGCTCTGCACTGTTCCCAGTTCATCCAGAAATTGCATTTATGCTACTAGTGCACTAGTTCACAACTGGAGATTTCACTCATCAAGACAGTTATATATTATTGTTATTATTGTTGTTGTTTTTGTTGTTGTTGTGTTGCTGTTCTTGTTGTCATCATAGCCGTGTGAAGCTTTTAGCTACTTGTAGTGATGGGTTGCGCCCGGTTGTGCTGCGTTTTTAAACTCGGGTCCCCCCACATTGGACTCCATGCCCAGTGATCCCACGCATGGAGCCCACGGCAACCTTTTCCTCATTTGTGTTCCAACCAAGACTATTTATATGCAAACCCCACTGCCGCAACATTACAGTGCGTCACGGAAAGCTGCTGCACACTGCAGCCACCAGGCACGGGACACTCTGGCCGGTGTAAGCCAGGACGCAGAGGCTCATAACTGACAGCTGGTGCTGATACTCATGGTTTCTCCGCAGCTGCTGATGTCATAGACAGAGTGCAGTGTCTCCTGCGCCCTTTGACAGACCTGCCAGTATGGCTTTGACATTTCGGGCACAGTCCGCTGATAGGGGGTGAAGGCCAACCATGGCCGTGTCCTCGGGTCTATCACAGCAGTGTGGCATGCCCTCCTCATTCCCAATCGATATCAGCTGGCTTTTCTCTCTGGCTTACTGTCACATCAGACTATGATCTTAGTTTGGATTTAGCTCCATTACAATGCTGCTATTTTTCATTTAAGCCGGGTTAAATTTTTTTTGTTGTTTTTTGCAAGCTCTGTCTGCTTGTAGCATTCATGCAATTCATAGCTGGAAGGGCACTTGCTAAGCACTGTCTGCTCTGATGAGAACAATGTACAGTGAAGATACGTCTGAGTGTGAACGCCGCAAAGTCATGACAAGCGGGCAATATGACAGCCGCTAGCACAACCCCAGTATCCATTACCCCAGCCGGCCTTTCCTCTCGCCTTTGCCACAGCACTGTTAGTGAGACCAGTTTATTTACAGTGTCCAGGCAGTCCTGATTTATGTTCTGCTTCCTTAAGTCCTTCACCTCATGATCACTGCAGGTGGTGGAAGGCATTTAGAGGCTGGACTGTATTCAGAACATCTCACTAAGGATTGTTTCCTCAAGACAGTAACTGAGCAGGGTGGATGACTAGTGAGTTAGCAGCATAGTAGTTAAGGATGTGACCTTGTAAATAAAAGGCGCTGGATTACAGCCCTTCTGTAATAGCCCTCAGCAAGGTTCTTGAACTTGAATAGTTCCCGAAAATTTTCAAGATACATAAATATATTCTGAATTCACAGCATCCTTCATGTAAGGAAATGCATTTCTTGTCCTGAATTAAAATAGCCTCCTAATTTCCTTTTGTTCTTTGAATGCTCCTTGAAGATGACCTTATCAGCCCCACCCACCCCCCCCGGGTTGTTCAGGGTGCTTAAAACCTCTGATCCAAGGTCCATTAGCAAGAACTAGGTCTCTGAAGTGTCCACCAGCCCACGGGCCATGTTCCCAGGGAGGTGATAAGACTGGGAAACCCATAAAAAATTAAGGAACAATTTCAGCTGCAGCTTTTTGGATGACGCAGTAAAGGAACCACCCCCAGTGAAATATTTTCCCCTAGAGGGCAGCGGGCATCTGCTGGCATGGGCTGGTCTCTGCTCAGGGTGACTGAAGAAGGCTTTGTTATGCTGTCTTCTGTCTTCAGCTGGAGGGCAGGATACTCAATGGCCAGGAGAAGGAATGCTCCTCACCCACAGAAAAGCTGGCCAGGAAGGAATCTCTCAAAGTAGGTGGTCATTTTCCTATAGACAACACCTAAAATATTTGTCATTTCTGTCCTTGACATATTTTATCTGTGTATTTTATCAGTTCAACCTAATTTTCAAATGTAAATAATTACAGGAAGTTCCCATGGTGTTACGTCCTGCCCATTATATCCACCTGACCCTCCTGTCTCCCCCCAACGTGACACTCTGATCAGCCATGCCTAATGCGGGTTGCCACTTGTTAGTCTTTGTAAATAAGTCCTTGTTTGTCGGATCATCCCCAGTCTGTTGCTCCTCCTGTCTGCCCATGTCCTTCCCTGTAACAGTCCTACCGTTCTGACTCCTTGTTTTCTAACCCTTTCAGTTCTGTTCAGTTTAGTTCTAATAAAACCCCCCTTTGTTCACCTAAACACCTACCTCTTAGTCCTTCGTCCTGCGGATCATGACAGAATGCCCAGACTTTCAGAGAAACCCTACAGCCCAAACCTCAGCCCCGGATTCCAGGCCTCCCTGCACACTGGATCTCCTGGGTACCCCAGAATTGGAGACCTGAGGAAAGACTTCTTCTCCGTCCTGGACACCCACTGGAGTGGAGGAGTAATCCCGATGTGTGGAGGGTGCCCAAGGCCAGTGCTCGCTTCCTACATGCAGGGGAGATCCTGGCGAGGCTTATACCAGACTCGGATCCCCAAGAAGCAGAGATGGTCCGCTGCTGCATAGGAGAAGTGCGGCGGCTGGTCAGGTGCAAGTCGATCCCCGATCCCAACTCAGCCTGTCACCTCTCCGCTGCGTGAAGCTGCTCTACTCACCTCTTCCCCACTGTGTGAAGTCTCTCCACTTGCCTCTTGTCCACAGCATGAAGCAGACCTGCCCGTCAGCTCCCTGCAGCTTGCTGCAGATCCGCCCGCCAGCTCCCCACGGCTCGCCACAGCTCCACCTGCTGGCTCCTCCCTCCCATTTCCAGTCGCAGGAGGAAGAAGTGAAGGAAGCTAGCTGTGCCCATAGCTACCGGGCCTTTAGAGCACAACCGGATGAGACTACTGCTGTGCCTCTGGAGTCCGTCTTCGCCTCTGCTCTGCTTCCAGAGCCCATCTTCACTTCTACTGCGCCTCTAGAGCCTAGCCTAGGACCGCTGCTTCGACCGAACCTCCAGAGTACAACCCATAGGGTCCCACTCCACCCAATCTTCCAGGGTCCGGCTTCTTCCTCCTTCTTCCTATCCTCCAGAGCTCAAACTGGGAGGGCTCCACAGTCCCAGGTCGCTAGCCCAGGGAGGACTGTTCCCTCCATGCTCCAGGCTTCCAACCCAGAGAGAGTCACTTAGCTCTTGTCCCAAGCTTCCAGCCCACAGAGGGCCTTTCAGCCTGCACCCCAGGCTCCTGGCCCAGACAGAGCCCGTCCGCCTGCTCCCCACGGCTGTGGCCTAGAGTGGGTCACTCCGCCCGAGTTCCTCTCTCCTGGCCCAAGGGGGACTCCTTCTCCCTGCTCACCTCCAGGTGTCTCAGCTTGTCCCCGCTTGCTTCGTTTCCTGATGTCCTGTCGACTCCAGCTTCGTCTTCTGATGTCCCGTTGGCTCCAGCCTCGTCTCCTGCCATCCCATCAGCTCGTCACCCTCTTGCTTCTGCCCTGCAGTCGTCTTGACACCTTCTGGCCCAGCAGTCCCCCCAGAGCCCTAATGTCCTGCTGTCCCCTCAGCACCTTCCAGCTCCGGCCCTGTGGTTCCCTCAGTGCCCTCCTGCTCCGGCCCTGTGGTTCCCTCAGTGCCCTCTAGCTCCGGCCCTGTGGTTCCCTCAGTGCCCTCCTGCCCCCAGGAGGGTTCCCTGCTCCCCGTTTCCCCCAGTCCCACCTTGGTCCCTGTCCTGCTACTGAATCTTGCCTCCATTTTGCCCTGGCCTGTGAACCCTATTGCTCCCTCCAGCATTTCCTGATGAGCCACGCCTAATGCTTGTTGCCCCTCATTTATCTTTATAAATAAGTCCCTGTTTGTCTCGTCATCCCTAGTCCGGTCATTAACATCACTCCTCCCATCTGTCTATGTCCTTCCCTGTACCAGTTTGACCATTGTGACCCCTTACAGTCCTGTTTGTTTTCCTGCCCCTGTTCAGTTCTGTTCAGTTTGGTTCCAATGAAACTCCCCTTTGTTCACCCAAACGCCTGCCTCTTAGTCCTTCATCCCACAGATCATGACACATGGCATCTGTCATCTGCAATTCTTATTTAGAAGGGCTTCAGCCACCCTTTTTTTGTCTTACCCCACCCTGAAAAATTATAATTCTAAATCCATTTAGTGATTTTTCCCATATTTCTTGGGAGCTGAGTCCCCCTAAGGGTCAAATCCTAGAATTGACCCTGGCATCTGGTCACATTTAGCGCGTCGTTTGGGACTGTACATGTCTTGACTATGCTACCCTCTAGTGGCCAACTATCATAGAAGGGTATGCAATGAGGATAGGAGGATATTTCAGAAATGTCCTTTTCTGTCTCTTTCAAAGGTCCAAAAGAAGAATTATCGACAGGAGAAGAAAAGGGCAACCAGAGAACTATTCAGCGCTCTCAAGGACCCTAGTGTGGTCATTATGTCCAACTGGCTAAAGGTGTGCAAGCTACTGTGGAAAAGAAACATTGCTCCAGCCATCAATCCATCTCAAAGAAACTTATCCAGTACAGAGTAGTGGGGGGGCCTGGAGCCTAGCCCAGGCAGCACAGAGCACAAAGGAACACCTTGGATGAGATACCAGTGCATTTTTCATTTCCTGTCAAATTCGTCTTTTTACCGTTTTCCAAAACATTAGCCTTGCTGTGGAAAAAAATCATGCTGGAATGGGCTGAAAATGTCATCAGACATGCCAGAGGAAATCTCTAACTAACAGAGAAGTTTCTTCGCCAGATCCGGGGCACCCTGAAGAGCTGGACCAAGTTGTGGTGTGTCCTAAAGCCTGGGGTTCTCCTCATTTACAAAACCCACAAGGTGGAGCACTGGGTGGGAACTGTCCTGCTCAATGCCTGCAAGCTCATTGAGAGGCCTTCAAAGAAGGATGGCTTCTGCTTCAAACTTTACCACCCACTGGACAAGTCCATATGGGCCATGAAGGTGAGGCCTGTCGTTCTCTTGCTGGTCTCTTTCTTTGTCCCTTCTTTTCCCTGCACCCATCTGCATAACACAGATTATTCTGTCTCCACAACATTAGGGCAGGCTGGCTCTAATTTCCCCCCTTGTTGGTGTTTCAGGGTCCTAAAGGAGAGAATGTGGGATCCATCACACAACCCCTGCCAAGCAGCTACCTAATCTTCAGGGCAGCTTCCGAGTCAGACGGTGAGCTTGTCATGCTGTTGCAAGACCGTAGACCTGAGCTGTTTGTGTGAAGTTCTGGGGTTTGCATGTCTATGAAGTGTGTGTATGACTTAGTCTTTTTGTATTTGCATGTTCTGGTTGTGTGTACATTGCGTGCTGGCTTGTATGTGTATCTGTGTTTTTAGGCCAGATCATTTGTGCAAACATGTGTGCGTGTCTGATTCACATGTGTCTTGGTGCAGGTGTGTGCACACATGCTTATGTGCTCCAATGACCCATGTCTGTCTGTCCAGGCCGCTGCTGGATGGACGCCTTGGAACTGGCTCTCAGCTGCTCCAGTCTCTACAAGCTCACCACCAGGGTCGGGCGAGATGGCGACCTGAACACACCCACTGAGTCATCCCACATTCTCCACCTCCTGCAGTCTTCCCCCCTGACTGACCAAGACCTCCTTCAGTGAGTATTCTCCTCTTCACCTTCTGCTAATTTACCCACAATGCCCACAATGACAAGCAGGTACAATGACCAGCAGTACTTTCATTCCTGGCAGTTTTGATGTACTCGCACCTGTTTGCTGACATGATCACGGCCCAATGGGACGAGGGAGGGCGCAGACATGCCTGAATAATGCATTTAAGTACATGATGATGTGAGGCAACAATGCTAGCCACTGCTCACTATTTAATCATAAATGAATTGCTTTGTATAAGCAAAAGAGGACAAACAAGAGTGACTTTATTCTAGTATGACTTTTCCAGTTTTTGCAGTGATGCAATTGCTGTTATTATTATTAACCCAGAAATTCCCCCTGGGATAAATAAAGTCTATCTTAATCTCAATCTTAATCTTAATCTTAATCTTACATAGTACTAGGTAGGATCCCTTCCAAAACCACTTAAAGGGTTGACAAGTTCTGCATTTGCAGAAAACTTTCTGTACATCATTGTTGTACTGAGCTGGTATTTTTGGCCTTTATAGCTTTAATGAGTCTGGTCATACTCCTCTGACCACTTTCATTAAGGTGTTTTCAGCCGCAGAACTGCTGCTGAATGGATACTTTTTGTTTATCACGCCATCCTCTGCAAACACTGTAGTGTGTGAAAATCCCAGTAAGGTGACTGTTTCTAAGATGCTGGAATCTACACATATGACGCCAATAATCATGGCATGTTCAGAATTGCTTAAATCACACGTTATGTATTGATGAAAAATCATCAGATTACATAAGACAAAAGGTTTTATTCACATAATCTCAGTCCAAAATCTTGTTCCCAAGCAGTATGTTATACAACAGCTAAAGACTGTATTGTGAAAACCAAATCCAATTCTTAATCTCAAAATCAGCAGACTAATCAAAGGCAGTAGGTCATAAATGCAGTCAGTATGATACAGAGAAAGTCACCAAATATTAAATTGGCAGGATGTAGGAATACCAACATGTTGTAGCTTTCCTAATGCTTAGCCACACTGTAAGTGAACCTCCTCACCCTGTCTGCATGCTATTTATATGCTATATATAGCATGCTATATATATATTCAGCTGCAGCTAGATGATTGGCTGTCTGTAGGTGCAGGCTGTCTGCGTTAACAGGCAGGTGTATCTAAGAAAATAGCCACTGCATGTATAATGTTTACGAATAAGTATCAACATTTTTTTGTAAAAATACAAAAATTATCATTATTAATGTTCAATGAAATAGCAGACTCAGCACCAAATAATTATCCATTCTTTCCTGTTAGGCTCGACAAAAACAAATACTTGGCAATAATAATAATTTCACATTAACGTGGGAAATAAAATGTTTACATAATCTGCAACGAATCGAGGCAGTTATGATTAAGAGAGAATTCAGATACGCATATAATTTCCCACAGGCTTTATAAATCCAGACAGCCAGAAAAAATGGGCAAGCTGGGTCAGAGCAGACGTTCATGGCCCCGCAGTAGCTTCCTGTGACGTGTCTTCATTTTCAGTAATGGCCTCTTGTTGAGTGAGATCCTTACCTACCTGAAGCTGCATCAGAGAAAGCACTCCACATTCAGAGTGAGCCCTCAAAGGCTGGAGCTCAGTGTTACATTTCATGAGTAAACTCGAGTGCCTGTCATTCTACATTGTGTGCGTGAGTGTAGGTGTGTGCGCAGGCGCGCGCATTTGAATACTCCAGTCCACGCCTGTTTTTCCAGATGGCACATGATTGTGTTCGTGTGGGTGTGCCGCTGCATGCGTTTGCGCGCATGTGCGCGCTGCTTCCCAAGTGAACAGCGTCTACTGGCTCTCAGTCAGGACTGTGCCGCTCCTCCAGAAATCTCCAGCCAGTCAGCTCGGGCACAGTGGGTCATGTGACATGTAAAGGAGCAGGAAGAGCCATGGAGAATATGAACCTTATACAACCCTGACAGAGTCATCAGTAACAAAGCTTGGTGCACACAGGAAGCAGCCCAGGGTGGGGGAGACAGGGCCAGGAAATCAGATCCGTCTGCTTGTGTCTTCAGCACGTATTGTCTGCAGCACAGGATCTAGCAGTGATTCAGACTGACAGGAGTCTCAGCCTGATCCTGGTTTTATGAAAAGCTTTGTTTTTTTAAAGCGAGGTACAGGGGAGCTGCTATCAAGGTAAGCGTGCAGGAGCATTCAGTGACCGCTTGCCCGTCGCCTCAGACGCAGAGGATGCGAGACGTGTCCATTTATTACCTCCGAAACGAGGCGAGAGAGGTGGAGCGGTGAAGTGAGGCTCATGCTGTTAGGAGAAGCCAGCACGGCAGACACAGAGGGTCACCGCTACAGTGCAGAATTATAGCTTGATCTGCGGAAGGATTACAGCATTCTCCCTATTATTTTATATATTATTTTCTATAAAAAGAATGAATACTTATCAGAGAATTGATCAGAGTACATCTCTGAGGTGTCGCAGGTATTGTATGGGACAGACACTAAGCTTCATGCCCCAGTGACGGCGACCGTGACATTCAGAAGCTTCCAAGGGGAGGATAGTGGCTGTTACCAGGGCAACGGGCCTTGTTTGGTTTTTATCATGCAAACAGATTGTGGTTACTGCTGATACTCCATAGCCATTACTGTAGTGAGACTAATTACAAGTGTTCTGGAACATTAATTACTAAAAACACCAGGTAGGGAAAAGCTGTATATAAGCTCTTGTTTTGTTTACTAGTTAAACTGTTGTTGAGGTTTTTTTTTAAGTCATTGATCTGTGACGGTGTTGTAATTTGATTCTGTTGTCATTCTTGATGTAATCAGTTTTTTAAATAATAATACGATGGTAAGATGACTTGCACTTTTATAACAAAGCAATCGAGTGATATTTTTGGCCTTCATTTATACTCATATGGTTGGTTTGTGTGTGTCTTTTGTGTTTTTTTTTTAAAGGTTGAATGAGTCCATGTTAGAAAACCACCACATGGAGAATGACGGCTATTCTGACAAATCAGAGCGGGAAGCCCACGAGGAGTCAGATACCGGGGCTAATGAAAACGGGGGGCGGCTCACTGAAGAAAGTGATATGGACCAATCCGATGACCTTTCCCCTTGCCTGCTGGCTACTGCCTATGTTGAACAAGGCCAAGAAGAGATGGGGGAGGTAAGTGGAGCTCTTAGAGAGTGCTCTCAGAGGTCAATCCAAGCACTTACTGAAAGAACATTTTATGTAAAAACAGTATAAATGTTTTGTATCATAAATGAAAACAAACTAATCCATGTTTCAAGCCGCATAAACAATGGTCTCTTCTACGGCGCCTCATCATGGTGATTCGGGCTGCATCACGTAGTAAAAACCCTGTCCCTTGCAGGCCGGAGAGGCCTCCCAGGTGGAGACCGTTTCAGAGGAGAACAAAAGTCTGATCTGGACCCTGCTTAAGCAGCTGCGTCCCGGGATGGACTTGTCCAAGGTGGTTCTGCCCACCTTCATCCTAGAGCCACGCTCCTTCTTGGACAAGCTGTCCGACTATTACTACCACGCCGACTTCCTGTCCCAGTAAGCTGGCGGCCTCTTGGCTCTCCTCCTTCCACCACATGTCAGGGCCTCTGTGCCCTGTGACCCGCAGTATGATTTTGAGCCTTACAGCCTCATTCTCCCCCTCCCCCAAACATAGAGCAATAGCTGAGGAGAGTCCTTACTGCCGGATGAAGCAGGTCCTGCGATGGTACCTGTCAGGCTTTTACAAGAAACCCAAGGTAAGAGATGCACCCCCCCCCCCCCATTCCGCCCGCTTTCCGCCTGTAAGTCCACCGGGCCACTGTAGCCCAACAGAATATCAGCACCAAGGAAGATCTGACATTATCTTGTAAACCATGCTATCTTTCTGGGACATTGGCATCAGTTTTTTTTGTATACCGCTGGCCCAGTACGATGCTTTCGGCACTCTGGGATTCTGCCAGGTAATTAGAGCTTCGGAACAGGCCAGGAAAAGCAGCTGACCTGTGGCTTCCAAAGCTGAGCATTTTCCATGGCCGTTCGGGCCGCTCTCACACATGACTGAATGGGCAGGAGGTGCCGTCAGGTGTCAGATGACAGGAACTGTTTGTACAGGTTATGTAGCCTCATGGCTGGGAATGAACGAGTTAAGATGTAACTCGCTGCTGTCCGTCCAACATGTTGTGCGTGGGTTAGTCCCTCCCCCACCCTGAGCGCCATGTACCCTATGTGGCTGCAGGGGCTGAAAAAACCGTACAACCCCATCCTTGGTGAAACCTTTCGGTGCTGCTGGCTTCACCCCCGGACTGATAGCTGTACTTTTTACATAGCAGAACAGGTGAGTCACATCCCTCCTGTATCCCCTTTGTAATCTGTACCCATAATCTCTCAACAGTAATTTTTACCTTATCTGTAATCTGTACCCATAACAATTCATCTCTCAAATGTAACCTGTACCTTATGTAATCTGTACCAATAACCTGTTAGCTATAATTTGTACATTGTCTGTTATTCTGTATAGATAATCTCTCGACTGTAATCTGTAGTGCATCTGTAATCTGTACCCATCATTTCTACTCCCTTAACCATAATCTGTGTCTTGTCTTTAATCTGCATTCATAATCTCTCAGCTGTGATCTGTACCCATACCCCATAATATTTTTGTATCAGCTTTGTATTAATCTTGCTGACTGATGAAATCACTCTTTACATATAGCCTTATATTATTTTTCTTGTTGCAGGTATCACATCACCCACCAATATCTGCCTTTTACGTTTCCAACAAGAAAGATGGCTTTTGCATAAATGGCAGCATCCTTGCCAAATCCAAGTTCTATGGTACACATTTCAGTTCACCTGCCTCCTCTATCCTATAGGCCGATTCTTTTTCCAACAGGACTCACGATTGGTTGTTTCTGTTTCTGTCTGCTCTTTGCAGGAAACTCACTGTCGGCTATTCTGGATGGGAAGGCCAGACTGCTGTTTCTGGCTCGGAATGAGGAGTATGTCATCACGATGCCGTATGCCCACTGTAAAGGTACACTCACCTCGCTATTCACTGAGGAGTCTATTTCCCCCCGTAGTTTTAGATACAATGGAAAATGCATTTTTTTTTCTAATGCTGCTTTTCCCATTCACCTGTAACAATTGAAATACTACTGGTCATCCACAGGCATTCTGTATGGTACGATGACCCTGGAACTTGGAGGGAAGATCACCATCATTTGTGAAAAAACGAAGTTTGCAACTGAGCTGGAGTTTAAACTGAAGGTGCTGTGTTGTCCTTGGCACCAGCATCGATGAACCTTATTGGGCCTGAACAGGCCTCTGGTTTGGCCGACTCTCATTCACCATGGTGCTTCTCCCGTAGCCTTTCCTCGGTAGCTCCTGCAGCGTGAACCAGATTTTTGGAAAGATACGCTTGGGAGATGATGTGCTCGCCACCATCGATGGACACTGGGTGAGTTGGCCCTTCCTATTCATAGTCACATGCCGAGAATGAGGGGAAAGCATCATCTCTCACTGTGTCTCACTGTGGTGAGTGAACTATGAAATATGGAGACTATCCATGAAATATATAGCTACCACTACTGTGATCTTCATCAGCATTTGTATTAAGAGCTGTTGAAAGCTGGAACCGCAGATAAGGAATGGAATTCATGTCACTTTGGCTATTTAGCTCCAGCCCTGGACATGTAGATGCCTGAAGTAACAAAATCCGGACTAAACTGATTGGACAGATCAAGTTAGTTCATTAAAAGTATCTTGCTTGGATTTGCCTGAAGTCTCTCTGCCACCTGTTAGCTTATTTCATTGTGTCACTGAGGTGACATTAACAGAGATTTGATGCCAAGCTGCACAGTGATGACGGGTAGTGGCCGCACCCACAGGATGGTGAGGTGTTCATTCATGAGAAGAAGACGGGTCATCAGGAGATGCTGTGGAACCCGAGTCCGGATGTGCGGCAGCGCAGGTTGAGGAGGCAGGTGGTGCGGCTGGACCAGCAGGGGATGTTTGAGTCTGAAAGGTACAGCCTTTACCCCAGATTAGGGCTCGGCGATATCGCATCAATATTATATCTTGCATACGCAATAATCACCAGGGCTACAGATGACGGGCGGAACATTTGGCCGAACGCCAGCTTTTCAGTACTATACGGATGTTTGCTTACGTCGACAATTTGGTAAGCAGTTAGTAGAATGCCTAAAATATTAATGAGGCATTTTATGATGTCCAAAAGTTGGTACAATTTCAGCATATCCTTATGTTTAATAAACGTGTCAGACTTTAAACTGCAAAAAGTACCGCCACACCACCAACGTCTTTTTACCTTGTTTATCCACAAGATCTCATCTTTTAAATGATGTCATGGGTGCTCAGCTGTTCCTTTCTTCATCGCCACTTCAGTACATATCGCACTGAAGTATACCAAAGCATAGTACACCAAAACAGTATTATGTGGTGTGCCCCACTACAATGCATATTGCACTGAAGTATACCAAAAACGTCCATATAGTACCGAAAAGCTGGCATCTGGCCAAATGTTTCGCCCATCATCTGAAGCCCTAGTGATTACTGTGCATGCGCGATATAATATCGGTGTGATATCGCCCAGCCCTACCCGAGTGCTGCAGGATGAGGCCATTCCTGTGGTCTCACTCAGCTTACAAGCACTCTGCCTCTGAGTGAAACGCTGTCGTTTGTGCATCCAGGCTGTGGCAGCACGTGACCAGTGCCATCATGAGCCAGGATCAGGAGCAAGCCACACAAGAGAAGTTCGTCCTGGAGGAGGCCCAGAGACAGGAGGCCAAGGAACGGGGCGACAAGCTCTGGATCCCCCGCCTCTTCAACCTGGACCCCATGTCCAATGAGTGGCAGTACAAATTTGCAGAGTACGTACCCTGGTAGTGAGGGTGGTGCCAGGTTTCAAGGTGCAGGTGAGCATGGTGCTTAATGCTATAGATGAACAAGGACCCAAAACAACAGCTGGCTTCTTTAAAGTGTTGGTGATACGCTAATAAGGTACATTAGATTATGGTAATATGGTACATTCTGGAGAATAACTCTCTACCCCGGGTATGTCGCCTTGCGTTCATCTCACACCTCCAACTATACACTCTTCTCCTTCAGCACAAAGCCCTGGGACCCCAGCATCTGCCTGGTCCAGTTTGAGAAGGATGGCGTGATCCAGACCAAGGAGAGGTCCCTACGCCGGCACAGTGGGCTCTCCTACAGCCAGAACTGGGCCGTTGAGCAGAAGGTAGGCATTGCTACAACCCTAACCCTTACCCTACTGAATCCAAATCCTATATACTAGGGGAACACAAAGGTCTAATAAGGAAAGGACTATGATGAACTATCGAGAAATCTAATTTGCCTGAAATTCCCCCATGTATTTTATGCCTTCTTCACTATGTACGGCCCTTTTTGGTGTCGAGGAATCTCCAGCTCTGTTTAGTAGTAGTTCTATTATTAGCCTGGTAAACATACCCAGAACGTTCCCATTTCAGGAGTCAGAGGCAGTGAGTGGCTTTACCGCGCAAATATATGCATGTTTCTGTTGCGTGGGTGATTGACAGGCCAAGGTGCAGGGTAAACACAGGAAGTCCAGCAGCCAGCCATCCAGCTGCAGCCAGAACACAGAGAGCAGCAGCACCACACCAGAACCCACGCACGAGTCCTCCGACAATGAAGGTGAGCCGGGCTCTGGGATCAAAGGTCAAAGGATAGTGAATGATGAGTCAATGAAGAGAATTGTACTATAAGGGTAATGTCCTCATCAGTCATGGTAAAATTACATACTTCTTTAATTCATTAATTACAGCCTTTTTTTGGCATATGACGTGTTTTGTTAGAATTGTCATTTTCACCTTGCACAGCATTTATGACCCAGTGCACCAGATGTAACAGGGAGGTGAAGGACATTGCAGATATCGAGGCCTCTATTGCGTCCATCCAGCAGACACAGCAGGACATACAGAGGTGGGTACCTCCCTGTCAGGGAACACATCAGCCGCATTCAGCATCTTGGGTGATGCCAATGACTTGTTTCCCTCCAACCCCCCCCCCCCCCGACAGCAACCTGCACGCGCTGACACAGCAGGTGCTCCAGAGGAGGCGCGCGGAGGAGAGCGCCGTGCTGGGCCGGCGTCACTGGTTCATCCTGTGCGCTTTGCTCCTCCTCCAGCTGGTCATCAACTATGCGTCCACATGAACCAGGGGCTGAGGGCACACTGCACCCACGACAGATGCAGACTCACACTGCTCTCGAATGCCTGTACAACAGCCCAATGCCAGGGGCACCCTGCACTTTGGAGAGAGAGAGAGAGAGAGCGAGAGAGAGAGCGCGAGAAGGATGAACAATTTGAAGAAGGATGACAGGAGAGAAAATGAAAAAATAGCAAATAAATATTTTATTTTTAAAGTGTGTGGCGGGAAAATATTAATGTCAATAGTGGACATGCACTTTTATACTCTTGCAATACTTCCAGTTTTTAGTCTGTGTCAAGGCCTCGAACCCGAAGCACTTTCATTCCTCTTTCCCTCCTGTTTAAACGTTGGGCCTTAATGCTAAAGCCAAAAAAAGTCAATAGTAGTAGAACAAACAAAAAAACAACATGAACTTAAAATAGTGCAATTCTTAGTGTTTGTATAAATGTATGTTAAGAAAAGTAGGGTATTCTCTTTTAGCAATGATGACCAAAACAGTATTTATAATCCTTAAAAAAAAAAGAGTCCATGTTTACAAAGTTCTGTATGTATATACAACATGTGCGGTTCCCTGGAAACCGGGAATAAATCACACGCTGTTACTTAGGTATATCATGAAGCCGTAACGTACAATCAGTGGCAGAGGAGAAGGAAATGAGGTATCTATCTTCGGCCAATCAGAAACTAGAGATGTGGAAGACCAGGAGACCAGAGTGAGCAGGTTTTCAGTGCTGTGGAGTGCTATACAGCTTCCACGGTCTTCAAATAATGTGGTGTAAGCAGTATCAAGAGGGCCCAGGTATGAGCAGGTTATGAAGGTTAATATCCAGCTAAAACTGTTCAGTTTCATATAGATATTCTGTGGCTTACCGTGGTACGGTGTGGGGTTACCACAATCCTATCCTTCCTATAGTTTACGTAATAAGTTACTCCAAATTTGTGAGACTAGTTTTCATCACTAAGATGAACCTGAGTTATTAATAAAATATCATACGATACATGTTTTGATTGAAAAAAAATTCACTCCATTTAAAATTCATATTTCAATCAGACCTGTAGGGCAGTTTTGTTGGTATCATAATTATCCGCAATATTCTCGAGGCTGAAAAGGAGGAATAAAGATTCATGAGTGAGGTTTCCGAGATACAATACCGGCAATTGCGGAACACGGCAGGAAATCTTCGACGTTGAACCACCTGATTGTTGGTGTCTTGCGCCACCTGGTGTCTTTTTCTCAGATTGCAGAGCAGCTGTCCCGTTAAAATGGACCATGCGAAGGATTATAAGGGACGATGACGTCGTTTGATAATGCTTTTCGTTTTCCATTCACTTCTCCTTTCATTTATAATTTTTCTCACGACCACATAAACGGACTTCGTTTTCTGGTTGCAATATCGGCAAGTAAGACGTAATGATTTCTGTGCTCAGTTATTGTACAGCACGAAATTAACAATTCACGTGTTGACTGACTGTTTATAGTAATTCTCATTGTCAGCCTACCCAGGCATGTTTTCCACTAGCCCTGTCACACAGCTAGTAGCCTGTGGTTTGTACTCGAAATAAAGCTTGTCTTGTGAATGGAAATGTATTTATTTGCACTATTCTAACATGTTCTAACATTTAAAATATTGGGTCAGTTGGGACATTACTCAAGCGAGCAATTGTAAATCCCTGACATCTAGTAACAATTATGTTTCATGTGTGATAACATATGTTATCATTACAGTAAATGATATACACTATAAAAATGATTCCTTGTGTCTGTAATATGATACTAATTTATTGCATAGTCTAAAGCTAAAATACGTTCTTAAGTGGAATTGCTAATAATGGGTATATTTCACGCATTTAGGGTAGCCTGCGTAGAATTGCAACACTGGTACAGTTGTAACACGTTCCGAAGATAAGTTGCTGGGAATGCAATATCATCTATTCTAGTCTACTATTTTTGAACATGATACACGGATTTGCTCCGAAGATATTTCATCTTTTGACACTGCTCATCTTATGAATAGAATATGATCTTGCCCGACAGTATTAAACGTGTGTTGTAATAATCCTTGAACTATCTACTTTAAGACGACTTGTTTTGAAAGCGAGTACTACATAGCGTTTTTGAAAAATTCAGACCAATGTGCGTGGTGGTTAGCAGGGGACAGTCGTTATACGGTGTTGCAACTGTATTCAGGTTGAAAACGGATAATATGTCACGCATGCATGAGGAAAGATGTAACAGAATTATACCTTGTCTTTAAACACTTATTGTAAAAAAATATGAATAATGCACAGCAATTGTTCATCCTGATTGTAATACTAGACAGATGAAGGGGCATTAAGTAAAACAAAACCGTCTTTTTACATCTCTGGTTTTTGTGTGGAAATGCAAAATGTAAAAAGTGATACAGTTGTACTTGGTGTAGTGTGCCACAATTGAGTAAGAAACATAATTCAGGAGAAACTCTATTATTGTTCACAATATATAGTTTAAGAATTTATGTAGAAACTCATGAACAAAATCATGTACAAAAGACTAATAAGATTTATTAACATTACACAGATAATTACACAGGTATTGCTTCTCTCCTGTAGCCTCTTATCTGTTCCCTGATCACTAGAGCCCCCTGGGGCCCCATTTAACATACAGCAAGAGTTAACTACCAGGACCCCCACCATCTATACCTTTTATGTGGTATGTGCACTATACCCAAAAGACAGGTGCCCAGGGGACTCAAAGACCCATGATCCAGCCCTGGCCCCCATCACTCTCCACTTTTCTAAGTAAGACCGGTATGTGGTTCTCTTGCCCGAATATTCTATAACCTAATTAATAACTTGGATTTAAACAGTCTTTGATCAAACATATAACTTTAACAACATATTAATATGTATTTCACTTGCATTTCCATATATTATTATTTTATATTTTAATCTGAACCCTAATGTGCGTTGGCTTTTCAAACAAGGTCGCTAATGAGTGTTAAAGACACAAATAACCATGAACTTTTTTTACCGATCACTTCTTCAGGGAACACTGAAAATAATTTGAGCATATTAAGCATTCTTCCACAAATAAGAGTATTTAAAAAGCATAAAAAATTAGTTATAAACATAGCAATGTATTGTAAGAGATAGGACAATACAAATAAAAAATCAAAGAAACACTGAACAATTCCTAGCAAAGTGTTCCATGACTGAGTACAAATAACTATAAAAAGCCCATAATTGAATGTGAAAATAAATATTAGGCTGTTCTGCACGAAAGTCACATACAACACTGACTAGTGTGGATGGTGGTCTATGCAGCATACCCGTTGACTCACATTATGGTGGTCAGCCATCTTGCAGTCCAGTGATGATGGACACATTGGCATGTTCTCCATGCTTTACCTTGAGCAGATTTGGCCCCCTTAACGCCACTGACTTTCAGAGCAGCCAAGGTGATGGTCTAGGTGCTCAAGAAAAATGCACCGCTTATACAGTATGTTGGCTTGGCTTCCCATTCAGGAAATTTTGACATGAATACCTCCATTGAGTTTATGTCTGCAATGTTGAGGCAGTTGAGGACCTCTACCAAAAGCCCACCCTCTCTTCTTTTCTGAACACTATAACTGTGGCACCTTTCGTCTTCTTGTAATCAGTTAACGTTATTGGTTTTCCAGACTCTTGATCAATCTCCTTCTTATTGTGCAAACTAGACAGAAGAATCACTTTTTGGTGGACATACGATGCTATTGCTAGTTTTTGGCAAAAAGCAAACCTGCTAGATCCTGTACCTCTCATTCTACTTCAGTGTTTCCAAACCCAGTCCTCTGGGAACCCCAGACAGTCCATGTTTTTGCTTCCTCTCAGCTCCCAGGGCACCTGTACCAGGTATTCGGTGTCCCTGATTGGCTGGGAGCTGGGAGGGAGCAAAAACGTGCACTGTCCGGGGTTCCCCTAGGACTGGGTTGGGAAACACTGTTCTACTTGGCAGAAACTCCTTAGGAACTTCTGGTTTGTTTCTGAGCACTGGTCCCTATAGTGTTATTCGTTTGCACAGCAAATCTGCTGTAAGCTTAGCAATCGTGAACCAGATGTCTGTTGCCACATTTGTGCCAGAAGAGCATACAGGCTCTACCAGTGTTTTCACTACAGTTTCTAAAAACAAGTTGCTGGTTTCCTGCTGCACTGAATGACTTCTCATGATTATAGTGTTCCTGATGGATAATTATTCTCTGTACTTTGATTTCATTATGTCTCATATCCAACAAAGATTGGATATTTTTAAAATTAAGATTAGATTTTGTATGATTTTGTAATTCTTATGCACACCTGCTTCAGCTTATAAATAGACATATTTTTTATTTTTTGGGTATTATTTTTCTATTCTGGATTTTTTCAGTCCTTTCGGAATGCTGCATTATATAGATGGACATTACTTATAAAATATGCACTGTGCTGTAATTGATGCTATCACTAGATTCTTGGCAGTCTTTTTGTATGTAATTTGTGTGTTCTTGCTTTTTCACATATCCTTAGCTGCTGATAATGTGTGATTACTTCCTTAAATCATTTATACAGCATAGCCTAAAAAATATAAAGTGTAAATATATCAGGTATAACATAATTACAACAGTAATTGTTATACTTTTATTTGACAAATTGTATGATAAAATGTATATCTAACTGCTTGGTACATGGAGTTTGCTCTCACAGTCGAGCACATACACTCTAAAATGTTCAGAATCCTACGATGGACTGCCACTGTCCAGGACGTACCCTAGTCTATCAGGCTTCGACATAAAGCGCCATCAATACCACAGGAGGTCGAGTATGTGCGCAGCGCCCTGTGCTATCCCCACCACTAGGGGCCGCTGCGAGTACACAAAAATCCCAACGTCTTATTTTCAGTGCTCTATTGTAATCAAATTATTAACCGGTAGGCTTATAGTTTAGGGGTCTGTTATGTTATGTTGGTATATGAGTGACTAGAAAAATATGTTAACTGAGATTTTAAGAGTTTTAAACGGTAATTCCTACCGTGTTGCCTTTGCATATCACTTACTGATAAATGCTTGTTGAAATAAGACTTTGAGGTTTGCTGAAGACGAACTTATGGAAACTACGGTTTTAGCACAACTAAAAAACAAAAATAGGTATAAAAAAGGTAAGATTAACGTGTTTGTAAAGGGGCCGCGGCTGCTTCTGAAAGACACATACGGCGGCGGACCCCGGAGAACTTTCTCCTGGTCGGGATTGATGAATTTCCGCGGTAGGTGGAGAAATAAGTTTTAATCGCTCTTTTTATTAATCCAACTTTTATCAGTTTATATAAGGTAACGGCCTTATGAGTGTGACACTGGGCTGCCAACTCTCACTCCCGCTTTCAGACTAAAGCTCACGCAAGAAATCTTACGGCAAACCAATGTTATTCCATTATTGATCTATAATTAGCCACATCAAAATCCTTGGGGGTAGTTTGCAAACCCTACAGACCATTTACAGGATAATAGAACTGTTACATACATGTAAATTCGTGTGCAGAAGTGAAAAACTCACGCCAGCCAGCTGACCAAAGTTTGCAGCCCTGGAAATTAATTGGTAATTAATAATTATAAGTAACTTTATCCTGGTCTTTTCTGCCAGCTTTCTTATGAACCACTTTCTGCTTTCTTCATTCCTTTTCACACCTTTGGAGAAGTTCGTCCCTAAAGCTGCCATAACTAGGCTGGTTCATCATTTCACTGGCATGGAAAGAATGCTGATTTAAGCTGAAGTAAGGCTGTTTAATGGCCTCTGCAGACACCTTCCTCGGGTCTTGGTTAAGAGACACGTTTTTATAAATGAACATTATGTTTAACCAATGAAAAAATACATATACTGATATAATGACTCACTTTTATTAAACATATTGAAAGGAGTTAACCACTTTTGAGTTGGGAGGTGCAGGTACGCTACACGAAAATGTTAAATGAATAAACATACACATGGGCCTCAAAATATTGGCAAAAAAATTAGGCTGTAGTCAAAATGATTAAACAAATGAACGAAAAGAATGAAGAATGCGATAGTCTATTAAAAGAAAGCTTAATTATTAAGTTATGCTAAACTAGAAGCGGTTTATGTCTGATTATTTAACAGCCTAAGATATAAATGAAGTGTGTGGTTGCAGTATACTGTAATTAGGAAAGTCGGCAGTAATACGGGGCTGCCAATTCTCACGCACCTGGCGTGACACTCACGATTTCAGACTCTCACGCTCATGTAAGAAATCTTACAGCAAATATATATTATTCCATTATAAACCCAAAATTAGCAACATCAAAATCCTTGGGGTAGTTTGCAAACCCTACAGACTATTTCAAAGGTAATTAAACCCATACATACAAATAAATGCGTGTGCATGTGCGTGCAGACTTGTCTTGAATTGAAAATCTCACGCCAGTCAGCTGACCAAAGTTGGCAACCCTGGTAATATCACATAAGGCACTGAATCTACAATTAGGATGGGGGGCTTGTTCTAGCAAGCATATCATGACTGTGAGTGTCACCTGTGTGAAGGGCATACTCCTATGGAAATGTAGCGCTCTGTCAGCTTAGTGACAAGCCAGTGGGCGGGTCTGCAGTGTGTCTTACAGGGGTTGCCAAAGGCACTTCCGAATAAGCTACATTATTCTGGGCATTAGTTACATAATGTTCCCGATTGCTTCTTTTTAAAGTATTCTGTGTTCTTTGTCTGTGTGCCCCCTTTGAGATTTTAAAATAAACCCAATTTGTTTGTAAATAGGCCGTTTTGGCCTGATGCCTCGTGGGTGCCGTAGAACCCTGCCTTTCACAGGTAGGGTCATGGTTCTATCTTCAGATGTGTTCTGCTTTCACATATTTTCTTTCAGTTTCCTCTAAATGACTGTATGCTTTTCACTTTTAACTATAGATCTGATACAAGAAACATAATCCTCTTCTCCCTTTTTCAGCCTCTGAATGACATGCATTCGTTGCATGTAATATGGGAAAGATTAGAAAAAAATGAATATTTATGGTGTATTGGACGTTTTGTATTTGCTCATATGCCTTTGTGGTCAGTTCTAGGCCCCCAGTGTAGCATAGTGTGGGATAGCATTGCATTGTGCTTCAGACTGTAGCCAGTTAGCGCTACCTTGCACTTTTATCTGGAGTGAAGAAAGAAGACTGATGTAATAGTGATTTTTTGAATGGTATTTGCGAAAGTTATGGTTGGGAGTGATAAGCAGGGGTGAGGCTCGAATTCCTGGGCCCTTTGACAGAATTCTCTCTGCGCCCCTATTGCCGGCATGTTCCAGGGTCCTTGTCAACATCTGGCCTCCCTGAAACATTCAGGGCTTTATGACAGACAGCCCCAGGAATAAGGCTGCGTGTTTCCTGCACAGCTGCTGTCTGGGGAGGTGGCAGGTCTGTGTGGAGTTCTGGCAGGTCAGCCAAGGTGAGGATCACACATCCTCGGCACCGACGCCACCGACTCAAGTATCGGCTCTTCTCCATGACGACGGCAGGCGTGTTGTGTGTGTGTGTGTGGTGAGGATGTGTCCTGACTTGAAATGCTGTGCGGTTGGGCGCTGTCAGCTCCTGCATTTTTTTTTCTTCTCTAAGGCCTCGCCCTGCTCCAGGGCGTTGGAGTCACTCATGGGGATGGGAAATATCCAACGCCCCTCCTCTCGCAGATGAGACATGTCTGCTTTCGTTCTGGATGTTTCGGAGCCAGCAATCTCGTTCATAAGGTCCCACGAACTGGGCCCGTGTCCAGGAGCCAAAGGTTCTCCGGTAATCTGGGGGAACACTTGGGGAACACTTGGGGAACACTGGCGTAGAGGTCATATCTTACAGCTTTTCTCTCCCACCTTTGAATTTTGTTAACTATCATTTATGCTGAGTACAAGGAGATGCTGACTCTGGTTCCTCCTTCAGATGGTCAGTTAGTAATACCGTAAGAACATAAGAAATTTACAAATGAGAGGAGGCCATTCGGCCCATCAAGCTCGTTTGGGGAGAACCTAACTAATAG
>JAODKC010000021.1:5257406-5269328 GCA_026777985.1 Mormyrops attenuatus
TAGCAGGAAGACTATCCCATACTCCAACTACATGCTGTGTAAAGAAGTGCTTCCTCAAGTTCATTTTAAAATGTTCTTCTATTAATTTCCACTTATGGCCACGAGTTCTAGTAGTTAAACTAATATTGAAATGGCGAAGAACCTCCTATTGTTTTAGTTTACTTATTTGACTTGTGGTTCTGCATATCAGTTCTCACCAGCTTTACTAAAACTCCAACAGAAAGTGATAAATCAAACTTCTGATTTTGTTTATTTTGTGTATGTGTATTTTGGGGGGTGGGGGTGATCCGGAGGGCTGTCTGCTGATATCAGAAGTGGCGTGTGATTGTAAATCAGCATTGAATCACACTGTATGGAGCCTGTTTCCCAGGTGATCGCTCCTCTTTTACTGGTGGCGTGACTGTTCTCCTCACCTGCCTCATGATTCACAGTGTCTCTCCCCTTCCGCCCCCCCAACCCTCTCCACCGTTTTGTTTCACTGTCCTCTCATTTTCCCCCACCCTTCTCACTCCCGCTGCAGGCAGCTGTTTAGGAGATGTCTCATTCTTACATGCCTTTGATTTTTTTTTCTTCACTTAATTTGATTGGTTGCTCATAGTTTTTGGGTCCCTCCCACTTTGTAATAATTGAAGAACCTGTAGCACTCACTGCTTTTGGCTGTAAAGTAGCAGAAGTAAAATGCCCTTCTCTCCTGTTATCATTGCCCTCTCCTGTTTCCCCTTTGCAGTTGCTGCAGACGACAGCTGCTTTCAGGCTCTGGGGTAATTACCGTGGTATGGGAGCACAGCTGATGGGCCGGATGTACATATATATCGCAGTTTCTCCAGTGTGGGAGGTCAAGTGGGCTGCGAATGGGTGTGTGGGGCGGGGGGTTCGGCTTTGGCGCTGCGCAGCTGGCTGGAGCAGCCCTTACCTCCCCGAAAGTCGTGGCGCCGCCCTTCCTTTCGGCCCAAATTGAAAGAAGTCGCTCTCAGCAATGCAGAGTCTGTTCCTACGGGTCGGCCCTGGCCTGGTTGCCATGGAGCCCGGAGCTGTGGAACCACCCAGGAAGATTTTAGCCCACAAAGAGGACAGTCATGGCTATACAAAGCCTCTAGATAAATAAGAGTGTAGTGTGTTCCCTGAGGTAAAATGTTATTTCTGAGTTTCCTCTGGTCTGGAATGTGCTTCTGCTAGAAAGCTGAAAATCCCACCAAGGTGCTTCCAAACCCCCCCATGAATTAGTGCCACATGGTTCGGCTTCCTTTGTGGTAACCTGAGACCAGAGTTTAAACGTGAGCTGAGACATTCCTAGTGGCAAGGTAATAATGATGGCTCAGGAAGGACAGATGCAGTGACCTTTAGCTTCTGCCAGTGGCTGCCTGAAAAGGAGGCGTAAATAAGGAGAATCAAAGACGTCTTTAAGGCTGCCTCTGCCATCTTGGGTGCCTGTTGGACTGCGCATTCAGGTTGACTTATTCATGGTCCTTCAGGGTGTAGGAAGTTGTGTAGGAAGTGGTCACCCTTTGATGAGTGAAGCACAGCAGAACTTCCACAGCCCTAGGAGACGACGGGATGAATGCATCCGTAGGCGCTGAGAGAGCCCTTTGTTCTGCTGCACTCAACACCGATGGCCCAACAAAACCCGCAGGCACTTTCTGTCATCCACAATAGTGCTCACCAGGGTTAGTGGCCTTGAGGAGCAAGCAATCCTGGTTTTCTGGCATTCTGTCCAGTGGGGCACGAGTTCTCCAACTCTCCTTGTTTCTGGGGCCTCTGCTCCTGGCCTCCCGGCCAGCAAGAGTGACATGGTGGCTCCCAATGAACGAGGAACGACCGGGGGACTGTTTAAAATAGCACATCTCACTTGACATTTGTCAGAAACGTCGGCACGGCACGGCAAGTTACAGGAGCTCCGAGACTGACTGAGGGGTAGTATGGATGCCGTGTGTCTGTACACAGAGACGCATGTTCCTGAGCCACACAGCGTCACATAGTCCGCTGTGATGGCCAGAGGTCCCGGCTTGGTAGGGGTGGCCCACGCAGTCCCCTCCACCCCTGGATTCCACTGGACCCATGTGGAGGGGGCCGGTCTGTGAAGGCGGCTCCGATGACTCATCAGTCAGGCATGTCCCTCTCTGGGTTGACGCTCGCGGCCCCCGCTCCCAAGAACGGGGCTCTGTTCCTCAGCACCGGACGCAGGAAGGCCATCTGCTGTGAAAGGCCGGCTTGTGTGCTCCTACGTCTGTCTGTGTCTGTATGTGCGTGTATAAAGTGTTCTATGTTGGCTGTACTGTGCTGTTCCATGTGGTATGAGATATGTACTGTACGTGCTACCCTTTTGTATAGATTTGTGTGTGAGCTTGGGCACATGCACTCTAGATAATGTCTGATAATCTGCTGCTACTCTGGCTTCTGCTCTGTTCATATTGGCCAACAATCCAAAGTCGTGTGTGTGTGTGCGAGTGTGTGCATGAGTTATACTTAATTACATCATGGGGACCAAATGTCCCCACAATGTTATTAAACCTGTTATTTTAACCTTGTGGGGACATTTTTTTTTTCAGTCCCCACAAGGGGAAACTCAGTTATATAAAAATCTGTGACCGCAATCAAAAAAACTATCTACCAAAAGTCTTGTATTTTGTTTGGTTACTTATGATAAAGGTTGGGGCTGGGTAGGGGGTACGGTTGCGGTAGTTGGAATTAGGGTTATGTGTACATTAATGAGAGTCCCCACAATGATATAGATACCTAGCCTGTGTGTTTTTTGCTGGTCTGATTCCCAGGCCTGTCTGAGACAGAAGCAGACAGGTGTGTGTTACTGGGCACATTAAACCATGCGGAGTCTTTGTATCTTTTTATGTCTTTAAGTTTTTGAGGCATAAAATACACTGATTACATACATGTTTGGTTTGCATACAGAGACGTCGATTCCACAGGAAGCGGATGCTGTAAACTGCCTGCGCAAACAGTGAAACATGACCCATGTTTGTCTCGGAGAGGTTACTGTTCTCATTCCCAGTGTCAAACATTCCCTGTGGAGTGGCAGTCTCGTTATAGTCTTGACCCTGAGGTTAATAAATAACAAACAATAATCCTCAGAGCCTGAAATACAGTTTTATCTTTATGTTCATTCTCTCCACACATCTCTTCTGACCGGCTCACGCGGTCTTTCTCCAATTCATTTCAGCAAATAAGGGCACGCTTTGTGGCAAGACTGACATTTCAGAGTTGTAGGAGGATGGGAGAAGCCATATTTAAAATTATTTTTAGAACTTTTACAGCATAAAGGAACCTTTTTTCCCCCCTAATTTGGCTAAGGCACCAGTCAGACTGTGTTTTGACTTGTGAGTGAGTAATTCTGTGTACTGAGGGAACATACACACACTCACACGCAGAGACCCACCCAAAAACCTGGGCTAGCTTTGGGGTGGGTTGAAAGGCCTCTTGGCTCTGCTGAGGGCGATTATGATCCTGACATAGGGATCTGCGTCACGCTTATCTGATGGGGCCCAGCTAATCTGTCCTGAGGAGGCTGAGTGTCTGACTTTTTTCTTTTCAAACCCTAATAACAGGCTTCCTTTCAGTCTGGCCATGTCTGACACACGATACTACACTATATTCGAATAAATGTTGATGTTGGGGTAGCTTTTACACACATTGTGTTGCATCATGTTTACATGAATGTGTGGTGCAGTGTTGACCTTCTCATCAGTCTATGTTCTACCTACGTCAGATGGAGAAAGTTTCTCCACAGTCGTGCTCCAGGTGCCGCTCACTGCGTCATCTCCAGGGAGCCTGCTGTCTGGGACAAAAGCCGTTCTTCCAAGTCTAAGCAGATGGGCTCCCATGAAGGACCAGTATTCGTCTGACAGTGTGTTAAGCTGTCTGGTCTTGAGGAAAGGTAGAAAAAAAATCACAATGACATACAAGAGTCTCAGATCTTTGTGTGCTTATTTTAACACTTCTCCATATTATCTTTTAGTCATAGTTTGTCTGCATCCAGAGAGAGATTCTACGCCAATATTTAATAATTTTTCTATACTTTACTATGTTTTCAATGTTAGTAATTGAGATCAAATAATACCCATTTTGTGATGAAGGATTAATAGCATTTATGACTTCATGAGTAAAATAGGTGTTTATCTGTTTTCTTACAGATTATCCGTCAGATAACTTGACGATTATCCGTGGTATTTTGGTACAGTCCTCACAAACGGGTGCAGCTAGAGATTTTGGACCTTATGAAAGCATATCATATTGGGACCCCAACACAGACCAGTCCAGTTATGTTTAAAAATGTTTAGGGCCCCTGTCACTCTGAGACCCTTGTACTGGTCCTAACTTCCCCTCCATTACGGTGCCCCTGCTCACATAAGCATCTTCATACATTCCCAAGAAATTCCTGGAGAAGCTCTTGGAAACCACTGGGTGAAACCACTAAATCAGAATCAGAAGAGTTTATTAATCCCGGAAGAAATCGCTCACATTACTACTGCACAATCACACATAGACACCAAGACAATAACAATACAGTGTAAGTATAGACATAGGAATGAAGTGTAAGCTAACCAAGTACATTTGTCCAAAAGTTACAGTCGTAAGTATATTGCACAGTAAAGTAATATACTTGTAACTGTAACTTTTGGACAAATGTACTTTTAAATTCTATACAGAGATTTTTAATTTTATTTTTAATTTATTTTATTTTATTTTATTTTATTAGAATGTTTAACAGAGTGCTCTAATTTGTTTGCTTACACTTCATTCCTATTTTTATACTTACATTAATATAAAATAGTGGAATGTTGTTTTGAAATCGGTATCGTATACGAGATTCATGATGACTACTGGTGTCATTTTTTTCTTAAAGCAAAGGGTGTTCTCCATTTAAGATCTCTGTAATATAATTTCCATGATTTATAACAGGAATGGTGGTGGAATTTTTGCTATCATTTCTGTATGGAATTCCCCTCTCGTGCAGAATGTATTACGAAATAATCATCCCATGTTCCCTGATTTCCCAATTACCAGTTCCAAATCCGGTTCCCAACTCAACCGCTAAAGGACATGTGGATGCGTGCGATTAAGCAGAAACGACGGGAAATTATCAAGGGCCGACCTTCACATTCCTTACACAGGGTCCAAGTGCCAGTACTGTGGTGCCTTCAAGTTGAAGGCTCAGGATCACAGAGACCATATTTCCGGTATGTCTGGTTGGTTCCTAATGTAGACTCCATTGTTTTGTTATTAAAATCCTTGAGGCGCAGTCTTGTAGGGATCAGGGGTGTCCCTGCTTCTGAGTATTTTGTTAATGTTGTTGCAGTTTTGTTCCCTAACCCTAAATAAAATGTTATCTTAATGAACTACCTATAAACATTTGAACCACTGTAACTGTTCTTGTTTGTTAACTGCTTGGACTATATGTCTGCATATAGGTTAAAATGTGCATGTATGTTTGTTCGGTAGATGTGGTGTGTAGTATTGGGCAGGCCTGTGCTCAGCCTTGGGCTGCAGTGTTTTTTTTGTTTTTTTTTTACCTTTGGTAAAAAAGACAGAGAGCTGGATCAAAGGTTATAAGCAGAAGGTACTGGTGTGATAACGGAACTCCTTTGAAGGTATGCTGAAGTCAATCCCTTTGATTGTCTGTAACTTCAGCTGCTGTAATGACAGACAGCCTGCTTGTTAATCTTAGATAATGGCAATGGAAGTGAAGAATCGGCTTGACTGAAGTACAGTTTTTGCAGCCCCTGCCCCAGGCTCGATAAAGTCAGGAATATACCTGCAGTTTGAATTGTTAGACATTTTTTTTTTCCTTTGGTGCCCAAGCACCTGGGTGGAAAGTTTGATTCATCAGTGGTCATAGAGGAGCCATAACATGTAGCTGAAGATTTTTCTAACTCCACTGTAAAACAGTTTGCTCCCCCCCCCACCGGTGGACGTTCCCCAGCTGCGTTATCCTTGGCTCTCCCCTCCCTCTGGCCTGAATGTTAATAACTCCAGACCTCCATGTTCCGCTGCCTCTTCCAGCCCACCTACACTCAAACCCCCAGTCGACGCTCAACGGAGGCTGGCTCACAAAAAGGGAGCCTGTGACTAACCGGAAAGTCTTCATCCCCTGCCCATTTCCCTTGCGAGGATGTGGTTTCACACCGTCCGCCGCTCTAGCAAAGGCAGGCCGTGTCTCCACTTAATGTTTGTTGATGCGAAAGCCATGACCGGCGAATGCAATCACTTCCTCTTCATAGTATAATCATGTCGGTCGTCTCTTACTGTACCTTTTGAGGACCAACTGTGTGCCGTTTACCTACAAGAAGCCCATGCTAACCAGTCTCCCTTCCAACCCATAGCCGGTTACCCATGTGACAGTCGTCTTGTTCACTCTGGCTTTGCAGGTTGACTTACTTCCTGCCTGGTTCAAAACAGGCTGGGTCTCTCTTCATTACATTACGCTATGATATTTATTTATGAAAAAATACTGCGGCCAGTTAATACAGAGGAAGCCTCCTACACTGAGCCTACACACTACTGCCTTGATTCACTCAAGTTTACCGGGGTGGAAATTCAAACTTTCAAAGTCCCTAATATAGCAATTTTAATATATTCTGAATCAAATAAATAACATATACAAGTATATGCTATTACTCTGCTAGAGAATGTAATGTGAGTTTAGCTCTTCTGGATAGTATCTCCTTGGTTTTGCATGCGCCTTGACTCTTCTCAGACTATACAGTGTGACCAACGAGCACTGTAGTCATCTACAACCTAATCACTCTGATTGGTATTAGTATTGGTTCTAGATGGATATTGCCATTCTGTGGCTTAGTAAGTAGATTTGTTGTAGTTTTGAGTTGCTGGTTGGGCATTGGTCTACTATGTACTGTAAATTGTGTAATTGACTGGAATCATAAACAGTGTTGTAAACTGGCTGTTCTATTTTGGCTGTGCTATGTGCTATTTCAAGTACAAATCAGCCTGACTTTCTGACTTTATAATTTCTTTGGTAACACTATGACTTGTCTGTAAGAATCAATGAACACATCCATACCACACTATAATGCATTCATAAAGCATTATAAATATGGGTATAAATATTTATAAAAAGACATAACGTATTATAGCTTTATTTATTATGCATTATGAATGCTTTATGAAGCTCTCATCTACAATGAACTAAAGTGACCTCATAATGTAGTACAAAGCATCGTTAATTCTTGTACCAACCATTATAATGCATTATGAAAGTATCTTTAGTGCATTGTAAATGACAGCTTCTTTGGAGCTGATGAAATATTATAATCAACACTATAATGCCTTATGACTGCCTGTAGAAAATGCATTTTGAAGGTATCTATAATGCATTATAGATGACAGCTTTAAGTGTAACATTTCTTTTTAAAGCAGTCTATATATCAGCTTCTTGTGTGTTCCTGGGCTGTTTTTGCAGCTACTTAACAGAAATGTGAATAGCCTCTAGCGGTGTCTGTACTAACCGAGTAATACTAGGTGTGGGAGACTGGCTGTTTCTTTAATACCCACCTCCACGTTCCCTAGGAAAGTTGCCTGTGTTTTAACGATCCTGATCTGTGAGCTCCCAGACGTCTGGTTGAAAGGCGAGACCAAATCCGCTGCGACCAGTCGCGACAGTTCTGGAGCACATAAACGTGCAGCCACTTGCCAGATAGCTCTTGTGGTCAGCTCTCTTGAAGATTCCAGGACTATAAGTGGTTCCATAGAAACAGAACTATGGCGAGAGAGTTTGTCTCCTCACACTGTTCCTGAAACTTAATCTGGGCTGAGAATGTCATTTCCAAAAAGGTTACCTTGTCTGAAAGTAACATTTGATCCCTGCAGCCATACTGGGTAAAACTGGACGATGGATGGTAATAGTTACAAACATGCATACATCTTATAACCAAGATGATTGGTTCCCAAACTTGGCAGCCCACGACCTGTAAATGACTTTTGAGACTCACAACCCCCACTAGGTTTTACATTTAGAAATGTATACATTGGTCAATATTATTTGTATTAGTTTATAACTGGTTTATCTTTTGTAACACTTATGGTTAAAATTGGTTATTTTAAAATGTTAAATTGGTAACACTTTACTTAAGGTCATCTTTTTAGTAATTTATGAACACATTCAAAATGCATTGTAATGCATTCATAAAGCATTATAAACATGGCTATAAATATTTATAAAAAGGCATAACACATTATAGCCATGTTTATAATGCATTATGAATGCATTACAATGCATTATGAATGTGTTCATAAATTACTAAAAACATGGCCTAAAGTTAAGTGCTACTGTTGAATTTTATACACAAATTCTTGATAATGTCTGGCGACCCCCACTTTGGGAACCACTGATCTAGACTGCCAGTGTGTAATGATGCAGATTCTGTACCTGGTGGTATAATTTGCATGAAATTTAGACTGAAATGCTTTTAATGGTCAATGGTTATGACTTCTGGATGAATTGATGGAGAGTGTGAAAATGGAGTCACAGAACGGGCCAAATCGAGACTGGGGAAATGACCTAAAATCCATAATTTGCTAATAAATTAGTGCTTATTCATTTAAGTCCCTCACAAGTCCTCTCAGCATTGTGTAAACATAGTACACCTGTATAGCAAGCAGCAGGCATTTGTCTGACCTCTAAACATCCCTATAGGGTGGGATACAGAGCTGCTTGTCGACTTTTAAATCACGACAAGTGAACATCTCAGTTGTGTGTTAACTCTGTATTCTACAGTAGGTCTAAGGATGCATGTATGCCTGTATTTTGCATAAATAAATTAATTTCACATTTTTTCTGGGTATTTTTTTGGAAAACCATGTTGTTTTTAAGAGCATGTCAGAGTTACATGTGGAACAAATGAACCAGGCTATTAAATTTTCTATAATGAACATGATATGTATTTTAAATTTTTCTAGTTTTATAATTTTTCAAATATTATGTCATTTTATTTATTTTTTTCTTATATCTTTAGCGTATTTTCCTTTTGATAATAAATTCATAATTGTTAATGTAATGATATATAATGTATTGAAAGCTTTTATTTGTTCAAGATTACAAAATGACATGGTGTCAATATAATGTACATGTAAAGCATAAGCACACACCGGTTAATGAACGTAATGAGATCATCTAGTCTGTGGTTGGCCGGAATTTTTTCCTCAGCTGTGTTGGCGGTGAGTGTGCAAAGCTGGGGTCACAATGGCGCAGATGCTGAAAAGGGAAATTTCTCCAGTTAAATTACTAGGTGTCTAAAACCAGCCACACAAAAGTCCAGTTCAATTTCAATCAAACCTCCCACCAGTTAATTCTGGAAAACGCTTTCGCTTGCACCAGTGACTTTTCCCAGCCTGACATATATACTGTGGTCAGAGCACCTGTGTGATTCGCCTTTGTTTTTTTTTAAATATGAAATCCAGTGCAACAGACATCACATGACATCAGCACCTGTTGTCACTAGGGTCCAATTTCACATCCGCTTCTCTCCTTCTCTCAGCCTATCAGTTTCCCCCTTGGAGCCTTGGACATTGGCCATATCCGGTCACCCCTTTGCAAGATTTCCTCTCCTTGATTACTGCCAGATACCTCCGCTCTCCGAAATGCATGAGGAATGCTTTGATTGAATATTTTAAGGCCTGGGAGAGGCGGAGGCCACCTGCACGCTAGCTGGCGTCGTTCCGCTCTGTAACGGTGGCTTTGTTCTTTTCCGCTGAGCTCGCTGCCTCCTCCGCCAGCTTCCCAGCCCTGTTCTTCTGGTTTATGAGTCTCCTACGATCAGTGTGTCTTTTTTGTCCTTCTGCAGGTCTAACCCCTCGTTCTTGTGTAAGTGGGAGGGTAAAGGTGGAAACCTTGTTCTTTGTCTCCTTACAAGCCTCTGGTGAAAATCACCGCCATAGTGGCTTTGACTAACAAACCAGGCATCTGCGCTGCCTCCCTCATCTCTGGTGCTCCAGTATATGGACATTTTGGACAGCTGGGAATTATATAATATCTTTCTCTCTTATTGTCAATTGATGAATGGAGGAGGTTAGGGGAAACATCTGTGCATTGACTTTTACCCTATTAACTACCGGTTGACTGATTTGTATTGGTTTATTTCCTTTCTTTTAAAAGAAGACTGATATTTCCTGTGGTGTATTTTGAGAGATGTTAGTGAATTCATCTTTTGCCAATGGAATATATCAATGCTGACAAGCTTGCCGAAATCATTTTAATGGCTGGATGTGAAACATACATCAAATGTTATATAGAGGCTCTAATGTGATTGGCTATACACATCAGAGAGAAGTTTCCTGTGGAAATTAATTTGAACATGCAAAATCGTTTAGGAACAGCAGGGGGCACAGAGGTGATTTTGGAAGGTTCCTCCCAAATAGTGCAAGTATGAAGGCATATTTTTGCATTTTACAATGAGCGAATTGCTCAGACCAGCAATATGGCAAGAATAGTGTAAGGAGAGTGGGACCCCCCTCAGATGTTTTGTTGCAGGCAAAGTATGTGCAGTGTGTGAAGTGTGTGCAGGTACCGAGATACAGATAAAGTGTGTGAAGGTACTGAGGTGCAGGTGAAGTTTGTATAGGTACTAAGGTACAGGTGAAACGTGCAGGTACTGAGGTACAGGTGAGGTGTTTGTAGATACTGAGGTACTAGTGAAATATGTGCAGGTACTGAGGTACAGGTCAAGTGTGTACAGGTACTGAGGCACAGGTGAAACGTGCAGGTACTTAGGTACAGGTGAAGTGTGTGCAGGTACTGAGATACAGGTGAAGCGTGTGTAGGTACTGCGGTACGGGTGAAGCTTGTGCAGGTACTAAGGTACAGATGACGTGTGTGCGGGTACTGAGGTACAAATGAAGCATGTGCAGGTACTGGGGTACATGTGAAGTGTGTACAGATACTAAGGTACTGGCGAAGTGTGTGCAGATATTAAGCATTATAGGCAGAGATGGGGAAGTGGCACATACTGTATGTGTGTATAATCCTGGTGTAATCCTATACCAGGGAGATGCTGAGAAATATTATTATTAGTATGCAATAATATTTATGCACATTATTTTATAGGTAACCTTACCCTTCCTTAGGCAGATTTGTGGGTAATTCATGTTAAGTCCCAGCTGGGGAGAATGGGAGAAATTCCCTGTGTCCACTGTCCTGTATCAGTGACATGATGAAAGCCCGGAAGTTAACCAACCCTGTCTATTGCTCAGCATTGGCTTACATTGCTGTGGCCCTGTTTACCGTGCCGTAGGTGCTGTTTGTGGTGGGGAGCTTGCTGTCCTCTGGTCTTTGTAAGTGTGGGCATGGTGTGCATCAGGGAGCTTCCTGAGTGGGCCCAGCTTGTATGAAATGGAGTGGCGGACTCCATTTGGAGGCCAGAGGTGAAAAAATCTTATAGTGGGGCACCGTATCTCGTTTTCCTCACTGGAAGGGCATCGATCAGAGAGATTTTAATATCTATTATAAGGGCAATTCGTAACAGCACCCATTTAAATTGGAAGGGTACCCATAGGGCACCCCAAGGGCTTCCCCAACGGGGATATTGGTGCTGCAGGAGGTAGTGCTATTGTTCGGCAACCAGAGAATTTCAGGTTTGATCCCTGGTTCCTCCTGACCCCATCAAAGTGTCCTTGAGCAAGACACTGAACCCCAAATTGAGTCTGGCGTGCCGGTTGCATTTTTTCTATAAATGCAATCCATTCACCTTATAGGACACTGTGTCACATTCTCTTCAGGAGAAGGGCACTCATTAAGACACTTCATCACAATTTCTTGCTCTATGGGGCACATCTCCACACAGGAAGAGGGCTAAATCATGTGACGGACAACCAATAGTGGCATTTTTGCTACTCCAAAGGGCACTCTAGCCATGGGGGGGGCCCCCCCCGCGCCCCCCGGGGGGCGCCCGGGGGGGGGCC
>JAODKC010000021.1:5284545-5320443 GCA_026777985.1 Mormyrops attenuatus
TGTGTCTAATCAATATAACCTTTCGGTTACATTACAAGGAGAAAAGATTGAATAATATGTGACGTTTTTTTGATTTAGCGATGGAAAATTTTAATCCATGAGTCCGGAAGAGTTCTGTAGCTACAAAGGGCAGGTGGTGTTAAGTTTTGGGCAGGGACAGACGACAGGAACAGGATGACAGTGTACCACACAAAAATGAACACGAGAACACGTTTCTCCAGGCCAGAAATGTTCTTTCAACAGATCAGATGGAACTCCCAGGTGCCCATAGGCACACTGCTACAGACCACCAAAGGCATTGGGCTCGTTGTTACATTCCCTCTGCAGCATATGCAACATCAAAACAGGATGAATATTGAGGCATGAATTTCAAGCAGGTCATGCTCGCCAACTTTGAACAGAACGAGTATGAGTTGGGACAGTTAAGCAACACAGAAACCAGGAGCAGTGTGAGAAAAAGACAGGAGAAACACTGTTTCCTACCTTAACCTATAGAATGCTTGGAGTGACAATTACGCCTGTAATAAGGGTTTAAAAAAAAAAAAAAAAAAAAACAATTACAACCAAATTCATGACCATATTCCAAGACTAATCCTCAAAACGCATAAGGACACACAAGCACACAGATGTGTCCATGCACAGCTGCTTAGTCAGTAACAACTCACATACAAAAACAATACTGAAGCAGAATTATCGGGCAACGATCTTAGCTCAGACGAATCAGTCCTGCCATTCAAATGATTGTTCACCGAACTCATTATACGGAAAGCTTAAAAGGTACCCAAAACGAACCTTGGGGTCGTCTCCCTCATCATCTTCATCCTCTTCATGATCCTGCTACGTAGAGAAATGAGTAACATTGTAACAGTCTATTGCCTACCCCCAGCCCCCCCCCCCCCAAAAAAAACAATTCCATCATGCCCAACGTCTGCAAACAAACACCGCTTTCACCTCCTCCTCCCCTTCCTCAAGTTCCTCCTCTTCATACTAGTGAAAGACAGACAGAACAAGCAAGAATGACCCCCGGGTTCACAGGCAGTTAAGTCAAGCTGATTGGTGCAGTGATTGAGGAGGTGGGGCTTACGCTCTCATCATCCTCCAGGGCCTCCCCAGTGAAGTAGAGCACCGCGTGAGGGACTATCCTTTCACGGAAGAAGTGGCCAATCTCAAAGTCTGTCGCTAAAATTAACTCAGAATCCTCATCCTGGGGGAGAAAAATACACATAGAAAAATATCCACCGAACCATCTTCTAATGGCTTATATCTTGGTCGGGGGAGGGGGGGTAAATCTCCTCATTGGATAATACCAATCAATACCAAATTAAAAATACTTTCACAAGTAGAAAATCTGGTGTCAACTGTAAATCTACATTTCTTTGTGCAAAAGTAAACATACAGACGGTATTTCCCAATGCACTAATTTGTCAATATGGCCAGTATCACATCCCTTCATTATTAATCTGGTCCAAGTTTGTGCACACTCACACACTTCTACAGAGAAAAACTGTAAACACCCTTTTTCTAACCATGGCAATTTTTGTATGTGTAAGATTAGGGGAATTACTGCAAACGTGATTTATGTTGACTTGCTTCATCTATACAACTTTGCACACCAAAACTACAATGCAAATATTCAGCAGAGACCCTGGATAGCTAGATACTAGATTTCTGTGTATGTATAATGGGTTCAGAACACTTACCATCTCTCCATCTGATGAAACTGCAAAACAAAAGGCAAAAGAAGTTATTCTGCAACTTTATTAGAGGGTGGTAGTTCATGAACTGCATTTAGCACCCTGATTGGGCATGTTTGTGAGCCCTTCCTGACTACAGTGCTGAAATTCAGGCCTCTGGTTTACAGGCACAAGGTCGCACCCTGATGAAGGGAGTTGCAGCGAGTCACAATCAGCATGAGCATTGGGGTGCTGGCCGCAGTAATGATTAATAAATACCACACAAGAGGTGTGTCTCCAAGTGGACTTTGTCACAGCTAAGAAACTGGCTGGACTACATTCCTTAAGATGCTTGCTTAAAGTCTGATGACATTCATCAAAAGCAGTTTAACTTCCATGAATATGATTTTAATGATACCACTATCAATAAAGAAAATACCGCAAGGAAACAAAACGAGAAAATTCATTCATAACATTAGAAAACTATAACCTTGTTTGCAATATCTTGAACCAAAAATTCATCTTCTGTGAAAAAAGATCTGGTATGCAGGAGCAGTGTTCGCGGGCACGAGGACGAGAGTCACCATCTTCCCACCAATTAGAACCAAGCGCCACATGATGCAGCCTTCAGGTGACTCTTTTTTAAAACAGCCATTTGCAGGCCCTTCAACAAAGAGCCGTGGCCATGTGACCAATGACTGCACAGCTAAAGTGGATTCAAATGATGAAATCACCAGGGAGGAGAGGGAATTTTTTGAATATTTCTGATTTTCAACAAAGACTGTACTGGAAAAACCTCTTCAATAGTTTGTCTGTAAATGAAATGCTTTAAATTGAAGATGGGAGTGAAAATGAGAAAGGGAACCAATCCTGTACTTTTATTGCAATACAGCTGCCTTAAGGCTTAGTAATATAATCCATTAAACCAACAAAACTGGTCCGTCTCTGATGCGTCATCCTTTGTAAGTTGATGGTCAGCCGTTACACCTTCCATTCATCATTCTGGTTTCTTTCAAAAGTCCTGTCTTTAAATCCTTTTTTTTTTGTTTGCCAAATTTTCACATGTATGAACTGACCCCTAAATGCAGACATGCATCCATACATAAAATTGTACCTGTAATTAACAATTTACATGTAAAACATCAAGCAGGTTTATAGCATAGCAGCTGACGGCTAACATGTGCCCTTGGCTCTCACACCCATGCAGAAGAACTCTGTGTAATGTTCATTCAGAAACCGTTTGACATCACAATAAGTTCAATGTGCAAGAATCAAGATACTTGCAACAATATTACCATATAGAACAAGTCAGTCTGGTTATAATCACAGACATGCTTATAAACGATCATTCTGCACGCTGCCATTTTACAGCTTCCGATGGAAACATGCAGCAAGCAGGCAAGAGCTGGTCCCAGTGTGGACAACCAAAGGGATGCAGACCGGCTATAGTAATCCTGGGGGAAATGTGAACCTTGACATTTTTCCAGTCCCCCTCTGGCTAACAGAAAAGGTCACTTCTTTGAAATTCCAGTCACTGCAGAGCAACAGTAGGTGGGGGATGGTAAACGAATAAACCTTAGGTCTTTTGATTTTCGGACTTCAATTGTAACGTTATACCGTATAAGTAATATGCTGTTACATGTACATTCATATTCTTGTGTAAACATTTATAGATTCGTCTCCAGCTGCATTTCACCATATCTTATGTAAAAATGACAACGGCATTCTATTGTATACAACCAGCACTGACTAAACACTTACTTCCAGTGTTGACATGCTGCCACCTGCTGGCTATTACAAACCCACAGTGCCAAACACCTACACCGGCAAGCAGACAGCCTCAGCATCTCTTCATAAAAGTTAGCATGCTCTACCTTTGATGGGGTTGAAGAAGTTGAAGAAGGAGTCGCTGGGCACTTGCTTGGTGATGGTCCTCACGGTGCCCCTCCCCTTGTGTTTCTGTTTCTTCTTTATGGTTTTTACAGTCACGTCTTTGCCTTTATGCCAATCAATATCACAGCTGGACACAGAAGAAAGCTGATAAGGAAATAAAACAACATACTACAGCATAAACCACTAGATAGATCAATTTTCAATATAATAGCTTAGGGGTAATTATAAAATGAGAGGAAAAAAAAAAAATAAAAAAATAAAAAAAAAGAGGCAAGCACTGTGGGTCACTTTATGAAGCCTAGAGCAGCGTTTCCCAACCCAGTCCTCAGGGAACCCCGGACAGTCCATGTTTTTGCTTCCTCTCAGCTCCCAGGGTACCTGTACCAGGTATCCGGTGTTCCTGATTGGTTGGGAGCTGGTAGGGAGCAAAAACATGGACTGTCCGGTGTTCCCCGAGGACTGGGTTGGGAAACACTGGCCTAGAGGAATAAGGATTACCTGCAGGAAATACAAGGAGTGTTTTGAAAACTAAATGCCATTTGCCTCATTTGTATGTCACCGTGGACAGAAGTGTCTGCTAAATAAATGTAATGCAAATGAAATTTCATTGATCAACCATGTATTTTAGTGAGGCAATGAAGAAAAGGTAATGTAATGGGCGCAGTGTGTGACTGTGGGTTGAGTATGTGGAAGGTCGTTGGTTCAAATCCACCACTGGGCCCTTCAGTAATCCCAGTTGCTCCAGGGCCTGGCTGACCCTGCTCTCCCAACAGCACGTCACTTTCGATAAAAAGTGTTTGCTAAATAAATAAATGTAGCATGTAGCACTGGATGGCTCGATTCTGCCGGCTCATCTCACCCCTCACAGTCCACAATCTCTGGACCCTCAAAGGAGAAGGGATCTTCAGGATCTGGTTCAGACTTCATTTTGTAAACCTTTGCGAGGACCTCGTTTTTAAAGAAGCTGTTTGGCTCAAAGTGAAACTCCAATGTGAAGCTCTGTTAGGGGGAAAAAAATAGGCACATGTAATAAATACAAGGGGATCACATGGGTAACAGGTTATATGCAATACATATAGTATATACATGAAACTTACATATCACTTTGCATATAAACGTTTGATGTTTAGTTGTCACACTAACCATAGGCTGGTCAGGGTCAGAAAATTTCACTTTGATGTCTTGTAAGTGTCTCAGGATTGGCTCATCATGTTCCTACAAAAACACAGGGGAGGGCATGAACCCTCCATATAAGGGTAGTTACAACTATTACATAATATTTCCAACAACAACTTGTTAATAAAATGTGGAGAAAGGGCATTATTAAATCTTAAATGGGAAAAGAAATTAAGCATTCAAACTACCTCTCATAAAAAATATCCATTAATTGTTTTTGTCTCAGAATATTAAAATACAGATGAGCTCTAAAATACATACTTACTGTAACAGGCTCAAATAGTTGAAGTCCTCACTATCCATTTAAAATGCTTGGAAAACGGGGGCTAATATTGCAGATAAGAATGAATAAACTATGTGTTAAGATGTGGATTAAAAATATATATATAAAAAAAAAAAAAACGTGTGTGTACAGTGTGAAGTCAAAACGATCACATGACCCCCTAAGAGGACGACAGGCAAATGGCCTGCAAATATATAAATGGGATGTTGGGGATTCTGAGGAGAAATAGCAGTTAAGCACCACCAGGAGGCAGCATTGTTTTGGGCAGCCTAAGCAATCATAAAATGTTTTACGGCAGCATTTAGCTACTAGCAAATCAAAACACAACTGTCAAATTTAAATCCAGCAAATTTCAGCCATAAATTGAGGTTACATTCAACTATAACTTATGAATGTTGCACGACACGGCGGCCATGTTCCATATATACAGCTTTACCTGTAGCATGTCACTAAGCATATCAACGTTCTTGAAGATGGTGAGCCAGAACTCTGGGATGCCTTTGGGGGCCTCCTCTGTGGGCGCCTCCTCTGTGGGCGCCTCCTCTGTGGGCGCCTCCTCTGTGGGCGCCTCCTCTGTGGGCGCCTCCTCCTGTTGCTGAGCCTCCACAGTGGCCTTCTTACTCAGGTCGTCCTGTCAGAGGCAATGACAGGTTTCTTTTTATGCACTTTAATCTAACTAGCTAATTACATTTTGGGACATAATGTCAAACATTTTGTTAAAGGACTGACATGCACGGGTCTGCCACACTGCTATCATGAAAGAGCAAACGTGCATAGAGTGTTTTCCAGTTGGGATAGCTTTGGGTTCTACAAAGTAAATGAACTTCGATATGAGTATGGCTACCTGCTTGGGATGACCGTTTGGTGCGATTTCAGTACAGCAGAATTAGATTAGAAATGATTAAAACTGAACAATGCAGAAACAGTTGTTAACCAAATATAAGGCAAAGTTTCTCAACGTGGCTAATAAAACCTAAGTAAAGAAAATTTCAAAAATAACACATAATGAAAGAAATCCTGTTCTTCACTATTGAGTATGGTCATATACCCATAGTGATAAACACCCTTCGAGCCTTAGTCGTTTTTTTAAACCCAGTCTGAATTTCCTGGCAAAAGAACGAGAAGTGCCACAGAGAGACTTGCAAACTTGCAGAGGTCGTTTCTGCCTTGCTCCGCTCGTGCACACACTTGGCCATCTTCTCAAATGAGTCAGCATGTTGGATGCCTTTCCAGCAACATATCCGAGTTCAGCAGAGCCAGCAGTCTTTGTCTTATCAGCTACTCTCTCTCTGGTGATGGTGTCATTTATTGGGAAACCAAAATGTTCCAAGATTACAGTTTTATGTGACGTGGTAAGGTCTTTGAGCTCCCCTGGACTAGCTGTGACCAGCTCACAGCCACAATTTGCATAATGTTTTCGGTGTTGAACAACTACTTATTGTAGCTTTTGCCCATGTCAAGAAAGGTATTCATTCATTTCACTGTGCATTCCAAACCGAAAATGATGGAACCGAACGGCATGCGACAAATACACGATTTATATGTCAATTTTAAAGTAGTTTTTGCTGAAGACCCTTTCAGTTCCACATTTTAAGGCAAATACAAGGGTTGTAACAGCCCCCGTAAGTCGGACCCCCGTAAAGTTGCAGATTTCAACCAAACCAGCCTCAATCATTTGTTCACTGTGCTGCTTTAGTTTCTGAGGTATAAATGTTTACATGATGATGTCACCACCACGGAGTTGGCAGGCTATTCGCGTCTGATTTGGATTAAACCGGATTAAAGTGTGTGTGCTAGTTAAAAATGTTCATGCCGTTATTTCTCAGTTATAACTCATGGTTTAAGGCCTGGGTGAGCAATCTTATCCAGAAATGACCGTTGTGCATGCAGGTATTTGCCGCGACTTTTGCCTAATTTGAGGACTGATTAGCTGAAGAGTTCTCACACCTGGGTTTGAACAGCTGATCCAAAGGTTACCAAAAACCTGCAAACACATCGGAGGACAAGAATGCCCATCCCTAATTTATGCCATTGCTGTATAATTTTCCATTCACGAGGTGCCCCCCCCCCCCCAAGCAGTACAACTTGCCTCGGGGAGTTACCACCACACACCCTAATCCAGCACACGAGTAACATGGATACATTGTAACTTTTTGTTTTACATGAGTATACTGTGCAGGGGCTGAATATTTATGAAAGGGATAGGCAATGATACCTGCCCTGTTCCAGGTGTGAAGTGAGTGGCACTATGTAAACACACAGCACTGCAGCTAGAATCAGTGAGACGAACGGGGGAGACAGTTAGTGCAGTGAGACTGGCACTGTGTGCTGCGGTCAACTCACAGGCAAAGCCTCTTCATCCTCACGGTCACAGTGCCACTCGCACTCCTCATCTGTAGGTTCCACAGCTCCAGTCACTATGTTGTATCTCTAGGTAAATAAAACGATGACCAGATCAAGGAGATCAAGTACTGCTTCTTTCACAGGGCGCACAGATACCCTAAGCGGTTACTGTAATCACGGCCATCTCTGACCCATTTGTCCCAACGGAAAAACCAAAGTCTTTTACATAGCAGTTGACAATTCACATATATGGCTGCAATACTGCCAGTGTACAAACCCCTTCCCCTAGCGTGAAGGGCTCGCCCCATCACACAATTAGCAGAAGTACATTTACAGACAACCTCCAAGCTAAAGGGGAGCCCCTGAGTCAGTCCTGATTCTGCTTTCACACCCAGGGCAGTGCAGTGAATGTCCCACAGCCAATGTACCTTGTCAAAATGGGCCTGGTAGAGAGCAGCATACTTCCTCTCCAGCTCATGAACCTCCTTGTAGAATTTGGCCTCAAGGTGGGCCCCCTGCACCTGCAGCTGCTTTAGCGCATTGACTCTTCTCTTCACAGACTTGGGCAGCAGGCTGAAGAGGACAGCAAACAGGCAGAGAATAAACAGCAGGTGGAGGTGGTGTGTGGCTCAGTGGGTTTGGCCGAGGAATGGGTACCGAATCCTGGTTGGGAATGGGTACCAAAACCTGGTATTAACCTGGGTACCAAATCCTGGTTGGGAATGGGTACCGAAACCTGGTATTAACCTGGGTTCCAAATCCTGGTTGGGAATGGGTACCGAAACCTGGTATTAAAACAGGCCCCGGGGCTAAATTATTAAAGACCATAGCATCAATAGGCTCCGAAGTTAATCGGTTCCATTTTCGGTACTAGAGAAATTAAGAAAATAGGGAATCTATTATTGCTACATAAAAGTTCTTGCACATTTCATCTCACCAGCTCCATTTCTGATTACATTTTCGCTATTTCTAATGCAGAAGAGAGAGAGGTCTCTCTCAGAGCCTGTGTATGAGGGGCGGGGCACGGGGCAGCTCACTCGCTCCATCTCCCTCTCCCTCTCTCTCACTAGCACTGTGCAGCACGCACACAGATCATACTTTTAGCGATGATGGCGGCGAGATCTTCCAAAAGTGTGGTTACGTTTCACTAGTGTCGATGCCGATAATGCTCGTCGCCACAATTGCGACAAGTCTTTTGCATGCAAGGGTGGAAACACAAGCAATCAATTGAAACATCTAGCAGAACTTCATCACATTCATACAGAGAAATTCACAATTTGACTGTGTAACTCATACTTCTTCTGTTGTTGTTGCACGTATGTTTGCTAGTGGCCCGGAGCCCACACACCGAGTTAACCGAGTTAACCGAATTATGCGAATATGGATTAATGATTAGACAGCTGATTGTTATGGGTGTGTGCAAAACATTGCCGTTTCTTTTGTTTTAAAAATGTATTTTGCATTTCAATAAGCACATAATCATCTATAATAGTGATGCGTTCAAAACAATGTTATTGCAGTTTGCAGCTCAAGAACGTTCATTTATATATAGTACGTATGAGAAAATGCAATGTTAATTCTGTTCTTGTTTCTTTTTTTCCCCCTCAAATAAACAACCGTGACTCATAATATGTCCAAATGGAAAATAAAGCATCAGTAAATTAAGAGATGACCTTCAGGATAACCTCTTACACGGACTCTACAAAGAAAAAGGAATATATGGGCATCTGTATAACAATTTACATAGCAGTTGTTCCCTAGTTGGTCACTAACCTACTACTCACCTCACAATGTCAAGGGGGAGGGCAGGCATCATGCTGCCGGGACAGCGCTGCACTGCGGCCGGGGCCTGAGGATTCGGGGCAATCGGAGCTCCTGCCTTACCTGTCAAAATCAAGCACACGGCTGTGTCGCTCTACTCACGTCTGCCAATCAGCAGCCGCAAAACTGACAAGGACACCATCACAGACGGATGCTCTTTGAATGACATTTTCCCCGTTTGTTTTTCTGCTTCCCCCTGCCATACTCACAAAAAAAGTGAGACGACTTTTGCCAGGCAGCTCCAGCCAGGGAAAGCTTGTTAGTTTTTTAAATTACATTTGCGTGCATAACAAATCTCTCAAATGACTGGCAAACTTGCAAAAGATATTTCTGAACCATAAATGACCGCAGAGGGACAGTACAACTCTCAGTATTAAACAAGTGAAACGATATTCCACACAGAATGGTTTTCAAAGCAGTCTAAAGAAAGCCAGTGACTACAGCCCCTGCTGACTCACATTATTCCATGGGTAAGACTGCCTCCCTAGCAGCAAGCCTCACAAACACACACAATGCTGTTAGGCGGAACACCAGTGTGATGCCTGTGAACACTATTAAAATCCTACCATCCACCCACTAATAGAGGGGCACAACTGTAAATTTCAGGACTTATTGCCTGACTCCCATTTTATAGACAGATTGTGAAAAAAATGCTAAAGTTTTAAGATTTCAAAATTTTAAATGATTGTTGTAAAACAGACAACTGATGTCTGTGGAGTTCAGACACACAGGTTCTGTAGACCACTGGACAAATTATTTCCAGGTTTCTCATCTCTCAGTCCGTAATGAATTGCAGATAATCTGACAATACACATACTGCTGTATGCGGAGTTACAGACGTGGTGTTTACTGCAAAATACCGTCATGCATGAAAACACTTTACCTGTATCTTCATTCTTGTCTTTCTCCATTATCGTAATACAGCTGTGGTCTTCTACAATACAAACGAGTAGACAAAACGAAAATCTAAATCAACCGCTTACTTTCCTATAAAAATATAGCCAGATAGTAATCATTTAGACCAGGGGTCTTCAACCATGTTTGATCGGAGAACCCCAGAATGGGTGGTCACAAGTAACTAAAAATTGGGGGGGGGTATTGTGGATAGTGTTCTGGAGGGGCAAAAGGCAGAGGTACAACCTTGTGGGGATGACAGTCCATTGTAGGATACATACACACTACCAGAATTTTAGGAATACCAAAAGAACTGTGTATATGAAAAACACAATGCATACACAGTAAGCACGTTATCTACCACTGACAGCTCCGAGGAAAAGCATCGTGCAACAGCTGGGCTTTCATCAACACTGCTTATACTCTTCATAAGTCACCCGTGACTTCATCTTTTAAGTGAGACATGTCTTATCCTGTAAGGTATTTTAAGCAGCTAAGGTATTCAGCTGCACAAGCTGGCAAATGCAATACACATACTGTCATGCATGACACCTTGAAATACGTCTGATCAATGCACATTCGGCACGACATAAACTTTGACACGTCCCCCCTAAATTCTTACTGGATGCTAATTAATACTTCAGCTCCGTGAAATGCACCCACCACACCCGCACGCGAAATATACACCGTTGTTAAACGAACCGCTGAGCTCCGCGGTGACGTCAGTCCGCCAGCGAATGTCACGAGCTTCTTTACGTTTCTTCGTGAATTTTGAGATAACGACTGGAGACGTCGCACGCGACGCCGGACAGCATCCAGACTACAGCCGCTACAGACTACAACCTGACTTCAGTCATCGCACCGGTGACTAAACACCGGGGTTAAGGCGCTGCGGAATGACCACGGTCAGTGTCACACAAGTTCGCAGAAAAACACCCGGGCGGCGCCGCAGCCGCGTCGCTGACCAACTCACCAAGTTAGCCGCGAGTCGGCCGAGGAAGCGCGGACACCGAAAGGGCAGCGATACGAGCCGCACCTTAAACCAGCTGCGAGCTACTGGAGTCTACCGTGCCAGTTTGTTCTGTCCCAGCATGTTGGACTAGTTAACCAACTACTGGCCGTTACCAAGTATGACAGCAAGCAAGCTAACCGCGGACGTCTTGTCATTAGTACGCAGCGCTTATAACGACCGCAGACGATCAGTGGTATCCTTCGAAATCTGACATAACGTTTTATCTTAATACTCTTATCAGATACACTTACGGGAACCTAAGACATACAACACGTAACGGACCGTATTTCTCCGTCTTACCGTAAAGCTGTTTTCGTGTTCGCTTTCACGCCTCCCAGATGCAGCGACAGCTGCGCGCTGAATTATCCGTGACTCTGATTGGTCACAGAAGATTCACGTCGCATTATCGCTAACTGTCATAGGACGTAAGGGTTTCGGGATAGTCCTATCAAAGGGCTACGTGGACAGGCGAAATTGTGCATCACTGGTTCCGTATTAGCTCCGAACGACTGTCAATGGGTTCTGCATAACATTTTCACCAATATCCCCAAATGTTTAGGTTAGACTTCTTTTATGAGGCCACGTCATGATCAAACAAAAACACAACCTGATTAAATTTAAAACAGGAGTGGATTTCAACCTGTAACAGAACAGTGACTAGATCATTTGTAATTATGTTTCTTCCTGTACCTTTGTTGTGACCTGGGGGTGCTTTTTGTTGTACAGACAAAATAACCACTTTCCACAGCACGCACCATTTCTTTTTCGGCTACCCAAAAATGCATTTAAGTGAGAAATTTATCAACATAACTGCAGTCCAGGTGTTTTCCTGATGCCTCGACTACACATAGCACAACTTCTTGAGAAGGCATATAAAGCACTAATAAAATCATTGAGTATAGGACAAGTTTATATATATATCTTCTCAAACCTTTGAACACACTTAATTTGACTCATAAACATGAACATTTTGATTGGTATAATCCCAGTAAGAGAAAATGAACATCCCTAATGCTCTCTCATTCACATTTGCAAAATCTCACCAGCAGATATGTTCAACAGCAATAATTACACAAGGCAGGCTTGGGTAATTTGCATTTCTTTAATAATCAACAGTTGCTCACTGATGTTGTTCATTAGACAGTTTTCTTCATAGTAAAATTATACATCAACATATTAAGAATAGGATTACAAAACTGGATGCTGCGCTAAAGGCTAATCCTAAACTCCACAGATGCCCTTAAGATCCCCAGGAATAAGAAAACAATACAGTCTGGGTACTATGGCAATGGCACGGCCCTGCACAGACTCAGCCTGAAGTGGTGCATGCCCTGCCGTCTCCCAGTATTTCCCAGTATTCTTAGTTCCCATTATGAACCATCTCCAGGTACTCCTTGTGCAGCTTCTCCTGGGCTTCATAGAGCTTGCGAAGCTTTTTATTCTGTCCCTTGCTGATTTCCTTTCCCTCAGCATCATGTGTAGGAAAACCCTGCATATGTGGGAGAAATAAAAGAGATTTTGCTTAATGAAATAAAAACACAATTATTGTGCATATTATATTGCAAAGGAAAACATTTTGCTGAAAAATAAACGTAAACTTTGTAGGAATCTTCAGAACTGTGGTTATTGGCTTGAATTCCCTTTCCTTACCGTTTCATCAAAAGCTGAATATTTGTCTTTTTCTAACTGGAATAGCTCACTGGGTGGAATTTTCATCTTAGCCAGTTTTGCATTCTGTTGGGAAAAATGGTGAAATCATTCAGAGGTTATAATTGTCTATCCCTTTACAGCATTTTATAACCAATAAAAAAATCACACAACATTTCTTTTATGTTCTAAGTGATGACATAGCTTTCAATAATGAAAACAAATTAGTATTTACTATGATAACCATACACCTGAACAAATGCCTATGCATTGAGACTGAGTAAACAGCTTAATTGGGTTGGCAGATGTTTATATGTTAACAATCTTTTTATGTAGTAGCAAACAAATGCTACTACTTCCATAGTTTCAGTGTACAGCTGCAAGGTCAGTTGATCTCAGCTAACAGGCTGTCCACAGGAGTGGACAAGTTTACCCACTTCTTGTTCCTGTTTCTTTAGTGCTGCCTCTTCTTTCTTCCTTTTCTTCTCCTCCTCCAGCTACAACACAAGAAAAGAGCATGAGACATTAAAGATGCAGGGAGAATCTCGTGGCATTCCACATCAGAGTTCCGTCATCTTGTTCAGACATGTTCTTGACAGTCCTAGTATCTAACACTGTTCCATGACTGCATAAACAAATTGTTGTTGGCAAGATGGGTAATTGGACAGTGTCTTATTTTCCAAATTCCTTTTAATTCTAAATCAAATGCTTAAAAAGGAAACTCCATTGTCAGCCCAAGCAGTCAGTATAGCACTTCCAACAGGGTGTGCGCAAACGAGATACTCTGGTGACGGTGACTCACTCCAGACAGACTCAGTGGTTTGGGTTAACAGGCAGTTTGAGGCAAGATTTCCATCCCTACATTTGGTAGAGCAATTAGTTTCTTCTGGTACCGCCTTGGAGTGATTTACATGATCGCTCCCACATTGTCAATCTAAACGATTCTGCTTTAGCTGTAACGAGTTAGCGCAGGCACCCCAGCTACCTCGTAATGTCCAGACATAAATATGAAAGAATAGTTTCATAAAGTGTCCCTTAGGTGTATGAAAACAGCACAACTTTTCACCATATAAAAACAGTTATTTAAAAAAAGTTTAATGAATTAAACAGAACCTTTACAGAGGTTTTGTAAGGCTGGAGTGAGGAACAACGGGAGCGTGTGGTAAAACTGTCATCTATAAAGCAGTCAGTTTATAAATATAAATATGTAGGATCCTTGTCTTTTCTACTCTGTCCAGCCATCCCATGTTATTCCCTTTTATTCCCTGTTCTATGCAGATTTTCTTGCTAGACAATGTTACCTTTTTCTTCTCTTCTTTTTCTTTCAGAAGGGTCTCCTTGTCGACCAGTTTCACCACAGTGGGAAGGCCTGGAATCATAGAAAGAAGTCTTACCGCTCCGTTCAGGGTACGGCTGAGCACAGAAGGCACAGAGGGAGTCGAACACTCAAGTGTAAGTGCAACACTATGGCGTTCTCAGCAGGGGGAGGGGGACGCCAGTGGGGATTGTTGAGTTGATGATTAAGGACGGGTCCTATACCTTCATGGTCTTCAAGGCGCACCCCCAGTTCAGGGAGGGTCTCATCACGCACCGTGTCACAGAGGGCCAGCACTTCAGTCACTGTAGAAAAGGAAGAATTGTCTATCAAACTACTTTAAAAATATACATTTCTGGTACCTCCTATCCCATAAGTTATTTTTAATAGAAATATACAAACTTATATATAAGCCTCTACACTTTATATGCTCTCTGCAGTATGCATAACAATTTCTCCCCCAGGATCAATAAAATTTCTTCAATACATCAGGCTTCTTCCATCTTTGGTTAATATGACCAAATAAGCTTTCAATGTAATGTGCATCATTAAGCATGATATCAGAAATAGCTTTAAAAATGCTCACAGGAGTAGCAGCAAAACAGTTCCCAAAACAGTACTGAAATGTCCAGGCATATGCCACTTTTCTCTTAATTCAAGTGTATGATGGAAACACTGCCATCTTGTGGTCCAACCACAAGGTGCATCATATAATTCAACACCAGAAAATGACACTTATGTGACCAGCCTATTAGGTACATCTGCTTGCTAAAGTAAACAGTCTGCTACTCCAAACAGAGAATCATGTGGCTACAACCGATCACATACAGCGTGCAGACAGGGTCAAGAGGTTCACTTTCTGTTTGACTAGGCATTAGAACAGCTAATTAAGCAATTTTGCATCCAGTATGACTGTTAATGCAATATGTTCCAGCATCTCAGAACCAGACAATGGTGTGACAAGCAAAAAACATCTAGTCAATGGCTGAAACCACCTTCTTAAGATCAGAGGTCAGTGGAAAATAGCTAGATCCATTAAATCTAACTGGAAGGCCACAAATGTAAAAATAGCATAAAATGTGTGCTACCTGGCACTAGTTAGATGTACCTAATTTAGCAGCCACTAAATGGAACTTTCAGCTTGAAAAAAGCCCCAAAGTCAGCTCACAAGGTGTTACCTGACGAGTTAAAGGTAACACGAAGGTGGCACTTACCTTTCTGCTCCCTGGCGATTTTGCGAACTCCCTCCCTGAAGTCAGACAGGACTTTCAAGTATGGCATCACTGTGCTTTCCAGCTGGAAAAGCAAGGTAATATGAACACAGCTCTACTGGCAAAAAACAGCCTTACAAATGTACATTCTTACAAAGTAGTAACCTCTGTACAGCAACTCAACGCATACTAACAAGGTTGCTCCACACTTACATCCACGCCAGCACTTCCTCCCACCGGAAATCCAACCGGTTCCGTGCCCTCAATCGCTCCGAAAGTCTGCAGGAGAGAAATGGTGGAGCGGCTCTCTGTAGCATTTTAATTATGCAAGACGGCTAAGTCTCCCATCTAGATCTGGGAGAGCAAAGTAACATTTCTGCTGGCCCTTCTCACCTTCAGCAGGTCTGTAAGATAGAGGGCGATGCTCTGAAGCAGAGAGCGGTTAGGTAGTAGTTTGGCATTCTTCCTGTTGGCCATATAGGTATTGCTTTGGTTGACAAGGGCTCTCATTTCCTCCAGGGCTGTCCTGGTATCAATGTTGTCGCACAGTGCTTCGTGCACCTTGGCCTTCCGCTCGTAGAAGCTGGGAACATTCAACACAGGAATGTTAACCAAAACGGCTCCAGAGTGAAATTACAAACACATCGCTGGCAAGTTATTCTAAACTCAGACAGCAGCTTAAGTATTGGTATAATGAAGTATGGAAATGACTGGCCTATTCTCGGCACACAAGCACAAACCTCACCTCTGATTCAGCTCAATCTCCGCCACCTCCCACTTTTCAAACTGGCCCGTGAGGTCAGTTGGGGCTCTGAGTATGTCCTTGACGTTGAGGAAGAACTCCTGCAAGAAACAAGACGGCTTGTGGTGACTCCACAAATGCACAGATGAAAAGCAATGCAAGCAAGGACAACAGGAGTAACTACTACTCACATTCATAAATTTCTCATACTGGATGGCAGACTCCATGGTGTTCTCAGAGTAGTCCAGCGTGTCCTTCCACGAGTGCATGAGGAAGGCCAAGCGCAGCTGTCTAGCTGAGGACCACAACAATACCATAATTGTACCCATATGTATAGACACAAGGGCACTGATAGATGTGTAGAGCACACATGTGATGTGTATACGGCGTATTTCTCAGCGAGAAAAAAAAGCGCCTAACTGATTACAACAGAAGCGCATGCTAAAAACTAACAAGCCAACTAATGCCTGACCAAGTATTCATGGTGAATTTGCAAAGACTGAGAAATGGATAGTAATGATCATATGAACAGAACATGGTTAATTGGTGTGCCTACCAGTGTGTTTGGCTAGAGCATCTTTGATTGTGATGAAATTCTTCAAGGATTTGGACATCTTGCAGCCCGCGATGGTCAGGTGACCCGTGTGCAGGAAGTAGCGAACCCAGTGGTCATTTTCAAAGTAGGCCTGTGCACAGGAAGGAACACAAGGAAAAGTATCTGTGAGTCCTATCCTAAAGTTGATGCAGTCACCTTTCCTAACATTGCACCTTGCCACAGTAAGATTCATCTCACCTCAGACTGTGCCAACTCATTGTCATGATGGGGGAACCGCAGGTCAAATCCTCCCCCATGGATGTCCATGGACTCTCCCAAAATGGAGCCAGCCATAGCAGAACACTCAATGTGCCAACCAGGTCGCCCCTTTGAAAACAGACAAACATTCTAGCAGTAAATATATGACAAATGTAAGAAAGACATTTTGCATTAACAGCATTGCATTTTTAGCTATAACATCTATGTAATGACTAGGGATGTAACGATTCACGCAATTCACAAAATCAGTTCAATTCACAATATTGGGTCCACAATCTGGTTTTCACAAAAATAAAAAAATAAAGTAAAATTGCATTTTTTTATAATAAAATTATTTTCCCATTCTTTATCAACTCAAATATTCCTTTTGTTAAATTTAGAATACTTTTGTTTTATCTTAATAACCAACAATATGTACATAAAATTGTAGAGGTTGGAGTAAAATATAGGAGCCTATTAACGCAAATATTCCTTCATTTAAAAATGAAAGAAGTTCATAAATAGGCTTTTTCATAATAACAATTTCACTGTTTCATAGTGCTACTTCTGCAGGTTACATTAATTTGTTGCCCGTAGGGGGGCACGTCTAGTTATTGCGCCTTCTGCTGTCTAAACAATCTAGAAAAAACTAAGAGATCATGCAGCCTAATAATAATTTGAGACATTTCACGGCTCATTTTTTATTTCCTCAACCCGAATCATCATAGATTTGAAGCCCGATCTATTGTTACATGATATATCGTTACACGCCTACTAATGACATTACCTTGCCCCATGGGGAGTCCCAAGATGGCTCCCCAGGCTTAGAAGCCTTCCATAAGGCGAAGTCAATCTGAGACCTCTTTTCACTCAACCTGTCTGCAGAGATACTCAGGTCTCCTACAGTATGAAATAAAACAAGTGGGCATTAGTGAGACTTCCAGTTCAGATATATGATATATGCCAACACACCCACAGCCCAGATGCAATAACTGGACATACCCTCTCCTTCCTGTAGGGCTTTCTGATCTCCTACTGCTTCTGGCACAAGTTTAGCATACGAGTGCTTGCTGCTTGCGGCAAACTTGGCCACGTCAAAATACACCGAACCGTTGGACACATACCTGAAGGTGACCACAAACAACTACATTTCACTGGTCTGGCAACAAGGACAAAAGGGTTCATTTAAAGGGTACACCTAGTTCACTCACCCATAACCGTTCTCCACTATCTTCCTTACAAAGTCCACGATCTCAGGCACGTACTCACTGACCCGGGTAAGGACGTCAGGGGGAAGAACCTTTAAATAAACAGGTGTGTGTCAGCGGCTTGTGCTGCAGAAGGGAACAGAATATATTTGTAGAACAAAGAGTTTGCCTTACATTCAGGGCTTCCATGTCTTTGTGGTATTCCTCTTCCCAAAACTTGGGTAAAATAGAAAAAATGCAGTTCTCGCTCACATCACTGCCAAACTGGGAATCCAACCAATCGGACAGCAGATCTCTTGATTCCTCCAGCAGCAACTTTGATAAATAAAGAAAATGTATTTTTGTTTTCTGCACATAAAATGAGTTAATTACATGTAAAGAGACCAGCATAAAGAGATAAGTCAATATTGGGAAAGGCATTTACTAAACTACCTGCGCATGGCCCTGTAAAACCAAGTCTTCAGCTCCACTCTGCACTGCCCCCTGCAGAGGACCCAGAGCAGCACTCACAGCTGCATCCAGTCGCTCCAGCATCTGCTTTTTGTCAGGATCTGTTGTGTCGGCTAACTTGACGAGGAAAGGCTAAAAAGCAGAAGGAACAGCAAATAATTTACAAATGATTGCCAACACATATTTCAAGATGACCATGGTGCGCTTCGGGTACCCACTTCATCGATCATTATGGGTGACCCCCCCTCCCCCCACATGCTTACATTTATTGGGGGGGGGGAACCAAAATCCAGGACAGATTATTAATGCTAGTCCAACCCTTATCTCACGTAGATTACTGAACAGATAACACACTCCACAATTCCCCTGGGTTTTGCTTCCTGTGGTTAATATCTGTAGTATGACGGCTACTCATAGAGTACAATTACTCAATCCCACTCAATCCCAAAGATCAATAAAGACTCACCTTCCTGGCTGTCAAGACATCCTGTAATATCTGGGACGGTGCTGGGTTCTTCTCTTTGTACTGCTCCAATAAATAGTTCTGTCGGGCTCTTTTGATGATCTGTAGATTAACATAGTGGTTAAATACATATCTAGACAACTAAAGCATCAAAGGGCGCTCATTGACTGCAAACTGGAAAAATCTGAAACCAAATAATGTGGTCATTGAGGAATCTGCAATAAAATGTGACACAATGACAGTGAAAGGACAAACTTCACTGTGGGGCCTATGTTAGAGAAGCTCGCACGCAAACCTATTATGCAGATATAAGTTGAGAGTCTAACCAGGTGAGAATATGGAAAAGGTTGACAACAGAAACAGAACGTGTGTTATTCACATCCTTACTTTGTCATCAATATCTGTTATGTTCATGCAGTAGAGTACGTCATATTTGAAATAGTTCATCAAAATTCTTCGAAGAATGTCGAAAGAGATGTAGGACCTGAAACAGAAAAAACAGAATACTACTGTGCAACAGAAAAATACCAGCTACTTATATTTACAGGGTTGGGATTAAACTAATATTGTAGCATTTAGGTTCATACTTAGTTGTGGCCCAAATTCCACTCTTACCTGGCATGGCCCATATGAGAGGCATCATACACAGTAGGTCCACAGCAGTACCACTTCACTTTCCGTCCTTCTTGGGGGATAAACTCATCCTGAAAAGAAGCACTGACAGTCAGGGATCCTGTCTATGTTTCCGTAGAAAGAGGACATTAAGCTCTCTGCCACCACATGGAACGCCAACCAGCACTGAGGAGTTAAAAATGTTCTCACCTTTGTACGTGTAAGGCTGTTGTAGAGATTCAACTTAGGCATGTCTGTCCTTTCTGGTGGAGACCATGACGGTTGGACTCTCTTCCCCTTGGCTATAAAGGAGAAAGCAGACACACTTGATCATTTACACTCTTTGTCACATGATTGAAAGTTGCAGGCACATCTGGAGTCTTGTGGCTTTGCTGACACTGGACAGTCTTTGTTAATGGGAAACAGCCAGACATTAATCACAGACAAAGGCAAAGACAAAAACATGATGCCACAAGCCTTTAAGCAAGAATCACCATTGGCTGTAGACACACACAAAAGACAACTCTGCCAATTGTATGCAACAAGGCCTGTCCAGTAATTATTGAAAGTTCTCGGTGCTTTGCAGTGATCCAAACTACACAGCTGTGTATTAGGCTAAAATATAAAGAAGACCTGAGATTACAGACATCAGTTTGACAGACCTGACTGAATCATCGCTGTGTTTGACAGAGGTGAGTCCTCTACACCAAAAAGATGCATTTATTCATTATAATTACGGACAATAATAAAACTATAAACCATCCAGTTTTAGTCATTTCCAACCCCGGTCTGGGAACCCAAAGTAATCGTTTTGTTCTGAATTCTTCTCTTCAGAAAACCTATAACGTATTTCCTGAGATGTGCTTAAATGTCACTTAGGACTGCAAAAATGTTTAAATTGTCCCTAATGGCAAGGACACCTGTCAAGGGAAATGCATTTCTTAGGGTGTTTTCACACTTGGTCCGTTTCATCCTTTAAAACGAACTCAGATCAATTAGTCAGCATTTTTTGCGTATATGTGAACGTGCCAAACGAACTCAGACCCCTTTGAAACGAACCGAACTGAGACGACATCGGGAGGTAGTCTCAGTCCGGTTCGCTTTTAGTACGTTTCACGGTTCGTTTAACTTGTGCATTATGAACAAAAAGCTTGCTTCTACAATTTTTACCCTTTAGCTTTGCTGTAGGGAGATCACGTGGTACAGTCCCGGGAAACAAGCAAAAATATGGCTTCAAGTACGGGACGCGGAATAGTTTGGTCAGAGGAGACGACCACATTTCTTGACATTTGGAACAAAGAAAACGTAAAACGTCAACTATCTACAACACACAGGAATGCAAAGGTGTTACTGCAGTTTGCAGCTGAAGTGAAGGCTAGAGGATTCCAAAGGACCACATTCCTTTTCAGTCTCCTGAGTTGTTTTTTTGTATCAGAAGTAATTGTTCTATTTTGGTTTTCCCTGTGTCTGTGGGCTATTTTCAAAACCCACCACATGATGACAAGTATTGCAGCAGCTATCTTGTTTGAAGAGAAAACTACCCAGAATCCAAAGCAGTAAAGGTCTGAGAGCTCCATAAGAACTTGAAGTATGAACAAAAAAAGGACTGAGGCCCCATCTGAGCTGAAGTAAACCAGAAAGAACTGAGTCCCCTTTCAAATGAACTCGCATTGTGAAGACAAAAGGAACTGAGTTCCCTTTCTGTTGGTCCACTTTTGGGACCACTTCTAGAGGTCTGAGTTTTGGTTCCTTTAAAGAGGACTATATGTGAAAACACCCTTAGATTAGGAGTGTTTTCACATACTGTATAGTCCTCTTTAAATGAACCAAACTCAGACCTCTCTAAGTGGACCACAAAGTGGGCCAAAAGAGTGAGAACTCAGTTCTCTCTGGATTCACATTGTCCATCACCTCCGAGAAGGACTCAGTTCACTCAACACAGTTCACTTTCTGGTGCACTTGAGCTTTTATGTGGTCTCAGTCTATTTCACGTTCACACCTGACTGGTTCACAATCAATTGGTCATGAGAATCATTTCTTTCTCAACAAAATGTCAACTCATGAGAATGGCCCATATTTTAATATTAGTTTTGTAGTTTCATTTAAACCTGTGATTTACAAATTATTCATTTCCAACCAAAATATTACTTGAAAGCAAGTATAAGCTGAATTTCAGTGTAAATTTGTTTAAACACCTTTGGGATTAATGGTATATACCACATGTACATAATTGCAGGTACCTAGCAGGACGATCAAAACACTAATTTCGGCGGTGTGATTGATCTAAATCTGAAACCTATTTGGGCTCTAAAAATAGATGTGTGACCAACACTGAAAAGTACACTTTATAACATGAAAGATCTTAAGGTCGATAATCCTCCAATAAAATAAATCAAATATTGCAAATTGCAGTATTTGTATCCTATGAATGGCTCCGTCAGGTTTTTTTTTTTTTTTAAATCAAGCAGACTAAGGAAGGAATATTATAGGTCTCTGATACATCTATGTACATATCATTTCCCATTTGGGTAACAAAATATTGCATGCGTTAACGCGATCAATTTCCCACCTCTATAAATTAGTGTAATCTATCTTAAGAATTCATAATAATCTTTGATAGTTGTTTTGATATCAGCAGTGTATAATACCCAAAAACGCCTAGAGAAAAAAATAAGAGACCTCGGCACACTTTTTGCTCAAAGATCGTCAGCAGGCGAACCTGTTAAGTTGACTCGAAATTGGCTGAATCGAGCCAAGTGTGAACACGCACTTACGGGTTCCCAGGAGCAGGTTTCGGGCCCCTGAACTACTAGGGGCCATACAGTGAAGTCCACTGGCTGGGATCGTACTATTTTCCCTGCGGTTTTACTCACTGCAGCACTGATCGGCGGCCGAAGCGGACGCTTGGGGGTCCAGCCGCAGGGCCTGTACGTGTCTGTACCAGCGCAGGGCGTGGGGGTACTGCGGCGGAGGGGGCCCGCGGAGACGCGCCAAGGCCTCCGCGTCAACCTGCGACAGGCCAAAGCCGGCCAGGTAACTGCGGCTGCTCAGGTACTCGTTCAGGGCCCCCAAATTGGGGGGCTCTTCCGTTACACGCAGCAAGAACCCATAATCAAAGGCTGCGAAGACAAGAGGGCACATATATGGAGGCTAATATCTAATACCTCTGTTCGTGAAGCCCGGAATTCGCCAGTGGAAAATCTATTGGCAAGATGCATCAACGCTTAAGTGGTCTAATCTACCACATCCTTTGTGGCGTTACTACTGCCTGAACTAGTTAATGGGGCATTATTGGAGTTTCACTTTCGTTTCTTTTTAATATTTTATCTGACGGGTTTTTTTTTGAGTAAATCGACCGTCCTGTATTAATAGAAATGAATTAATCGCTAGTCATATAGCCGGGGCGAAAAGAATCGCTAGAAAAAAAACTGTAATGCAATTCAATGAACAGCACGAGTGCAGCTAGCAGAATCCCAATCTGATTCATTACTGTTTTGATTATAGTACCTCCGTGCTGCAAATGACAGTAAATGAAAACGGACCTTCTGGAGTAAAGTCTACCGAAAAATACATGCTGCTGATTCGATTACGATCTTTTATATTTACTAGCAGGTCAGCATTTAACACGAGGTAAAGGTATACAGCTATAGCTGTGCTGTAAGCTAACAGCTTTGCCCAAGACATGATATGAATGTGCATGCGTCAGATCAGTCTTTAATGAGAACCATAACCAAAAACCACCACACATCGGCGTATTCAAACGTACTCGGATGACGTGGTGAAAGCTTTAAGATCATTAACTTATTCCTTTCAATGCATAATAAATCCCGGTTTACCTAGCTCTCCCGATGCTGCCATTATTGCCTCCGGATTCTGATGCAACATTGACCGACACGGAAGAGGCGTGATCTTCCACAACCGGCGTCGCTTATGCTTAAACGAAACTCGGGAAAAGATGAAAATCGTGCAATAATCATTTGCTCGTACATCTATAAGAAGTACCCGGCTGCATTGTGCTCATTTTATTTATTTTTTTCGCTGCACTCAATAAGGGATGCTGTTAAAAGTTAACATTTTGCCGGCTAGTTGCACCATGTATCACTCTGTGTATTTTCTGCCGGCATATATATAATAATAATAATAATAATAATAATAATAATATTAATAGTAATAATATTAATACGCCCTTAACGATGAGCACATTACAGTCATAACCTTAAAAGGGTTCTGAGTGGTGAACAAGTTTTTGTTTTGCATAAATTATATATACACAGTGTGACGCTTGACAGGGGCGGTATTAACGTGAATACTGGCTTCTCATTCATACAGCGGGAAGACGCAGTAGGGCAAAGGGGCAGTGTCTACTCGAGCCGGGCATAAACATCACAAAAATATACACGCTCCTTGACGAAAGTGCGTTTATTTTAAGCATCAAGGTAAGTCACACATGACTGCATTTTGTTCCTGATTTTGTTAAATAATAGCGGCGCGACGTTTGAAGTAAAGAAATATGGCTGCTATGCGAGTCCATCCAGTTCAGGGCAGCGGCTGGTGGACAAATGTGACACACCGGCTTACGCACTTGAACTATTCTCTATTTTGACTTTGACTTTTATCTGGTGTTTACAAAAGGGATTCCCAATTAATGATAGTCTTCTAAAATAAGGGTCTAACACGTGATGGTTTATCCTAATATATGCCTTTTTTTTGAAGGAATGCCGTTGCTGGATACCGAAGCAGTTCTGTAAAGTTTTGCATTTAATCAACATAAGTAGTGAGGCTGCAACACATGGGTACCCTATATAGCATTTTTTGACAGGTTTTGCATCCTTCTCCGACAAAGATGGTGATTTTTTGTACGTATTGTAAAAATCAATGTGAAAAGGAAAAAACGAAATGCCTGATTTTCTTCATTAAGGTTTTGAGCAGCAGTGATGCATTTAGCCGGCATCCAGACACTGCGGACACGACTTTGCTTAATACGGCCCAGAGGGTGGTGTCGCAAAGTGATTGTTTGGATCATAATTTCATATCGTCATTCCCAGAAGAGGCCGTTTACTCTAATACTCAGGCACGACAACGGGTGTTATTTAATATGTGAAATGTGATGTATTTAAATCAAAAGATTTACTGTATTTCCCCAATGAATATACAGTGATTATGCGTTAACAACAGACAGTATTAAGTAATAGGTTCGAGTTCATGGGGAGTTTAAATTAGTCAAGGTCAGCAGTGAAAGAATTTGTCGACTGTTTACGTTGTCATCAGACAGGTGTCGCATTCGTGTGGTCGGAAAATAACCCGCCAGCCAGACAATTTTACCTTAATATCTCCTATTGTGAAATCTTACATACTCTTCCAAAGATTCAAGATGTCTTTTTTTTCATTCGAGATCCGTTATTCAGACCCCAATCTCCATACACGTGGTTTGTAAACCACTGGTCATTATTTACGTAACACTGATTAAACGGAATTTAATTATTTTGATACATGACGACACATTTTCCTTGGTTATATCCAGTTTTTTGTTATTGGGAGTGTATGCGTTTCAGTATTCAAAACACGTTTGTTTAAATACACAAACGTAGTTCCGATAAACGTGATTTAGTTTTAATAAAGCTTTGCGGAAACAAGATCATTCTATCTTAACATAATGGGTGTATGTATTTGTTTTGTAACGTGGGTAAAAAAAAAAAAAAAGCCGGCAGCTCCGCTCCCTTTTGCTGCAGCGGCGGCCGCGCGCCGTGACCTTTCCCCTAGTTTTCTGAGGCACGGGGAGTCACGTGACCGCGGGACTCCCGCGGGGGGATGGGCGTCGCTCGTGAAATGTGACTGAATGGAAACGCCGTCGCGCATAGCAATCCCCGTGTCCTTCAGGTGTCATGCCTCGGGACATTTACGACATTTATACAGTTTTATGCCCCAAATAAATACGCATACAAAAACTGCGTGTTTTGCCAAGTCTTCTGGATTTCTGTTCGCCACCGTGTCTTAATCGATTAACTAGTTCGGCTGAACATTTTTATGCAGTATTTTGTAATATGCCACATTTTCCTGTCATAGAGAATATGATCGTCGACGCGTTTTTGTGACAATCCAGCGTGCGTTCGCGCATTTGCGTTTCCATGGTCACGGGGTTCGCGCAGTCTGTGGAATTTCCTTGTGCATCCAAGATTTCCAACCTGGGATTTAAATAGCAGTCGCAGGGAGTCTGCAGGAACTTATCTTAAATTGACAAATGTCGAATTACCCTCACCCTCGGCTCCCAATCCTCAGGGGAACAAATAAAAATATCCATATGAAGTCCGTAGTTCCTTAGTAAAGTGATGTTATGTTATGTGATTACGCCAAGGGAGTCACCTAATAATAGGTCGTCCTGAATCTTTAATTCAGGTCATCCGGAACCTGTTCCTTCGGGAAACCCCCGAATCGTTCGTTAAACAATGGGAGATGTATAAATATCGCAGCGCATTATCAAGTTTAATTATTGGTTGGGCACGGTTTGTTTTCAGTCACCCTAATCTCCGGCATTACTATTTGCAAATGATATTATGAAACACTATTGAACCATGTCATTGTGATTTATTTCAGTTTCCAGACTTGTAGACAAGTGTGTACTTATTTAATGATAGGCTTCGTTGGCTGAAGCACTGTTAGTACAATATAGTAGTTCAGGGGTAGCCAATCTTATCCGCAAAGGGCCAGTGTGTATGCAGGTTTTCGCTGCAACTTCCTAAGTAGATTACTAATTAGAGGACTGATTGGCTGAAAAGTCCTCACACCTGGGTTTGAACAGCTGACCTAAAGGTTATCCCAAAAACCTGGATACACAGCGGCCCTTTGCGGATAAGATTGGCCTGACGTAGCCAATAATAGCTCAGCATTTAAGGAGGACACTTCTTAAAAACGACTATGTAAACATCACATCGCAGTTACTAGCAAAGAAACATGCAGTTCAGATCAGACATGCAATAAAAGTTTCATTCTGATAAACTCCCTAACTTCCCCTCCAGCTGGCACTGCATGCTGCAGCGAGTAAAGCCACGTGGTTGTTTCCAGCCAGTGAGCTTCACTGCGTGACCCATAAAAGTCCATAAAATTTTGCTTCCATATATCTACATTTATTGTATGAAAATGTGAATTGCATTTCTTTCTAAAAGCTTGTAAGCAGGTGTATTGCTAACTCTTTAAACTAGTGCTGTTTTATTACATGTAGTAACATCCCTTGAATGCATGTTTCCAGCAGCCTTTGTAAAATGGTATATTCTTCAGTTGTTCCATAAATTTTATCAGTCAGCATGTTTCAAAGTTTGTTTTTCGTTGGTATTGATTTAGACCTTCTTGCGTCAGCGTGGTATATGATCTCTGTGACTCTGTGTCAATACCCACTTGCAGGTTAGGGATTTACCATAAATCAGTCAGCAGAACTTCTACATTTTTTGTTCCATATGACTCGATGAATATTATTGTTTTCTTGTTGGCAGAGGTTTTCTATGGGGTAAGTGGAATGAAAGTTGTGACATTAAATAACGGTTTACAAGGAACCAAACCAAAGCAAAACACTGTGTTTCTCTCTTAAAGGAACAGGAGTTTATTCGTTTTGGCCAGTTAAAGGGCAGATGTTGTCTCCACAGCAGTCCTGAGTCACCGTCATGGCAGAAGCGCACCAGGCCGTAGCCTTCCAGTTCACGGTCGGCCCCGATGGCATCGACCTCCAGCTCAGCCACGAGGCCCTCCGGCAGATTTACCTCTCTGGCCTCCACTCCTGGAAGAAGAGGTTTATTCGCTTTAAGGTGCACCCCATCGCTCTGCACCTTCACCTATGATACAGAGCAATGTTTCACAATCCGGTCGTCGGGGACCCACAGCTGGTCCACATTTTTGCTCCCTCCCAACTCCCTGCCAGGCAATCCACATTTTTGCTCCCTCCCAGGACTCCAGATGTGGACTGTCTGTGAGTCCCTGAAGACCAGCTTGAGAAACGCTGATTTAGAGGGTAGCTGGAATACCTGATGATTAAAGACAGTCTGTTTCTGTTTCTGTGGACTGTTTATCTAAATGTTCTAAATGATTATACAGGCGCTCCCCGGGTTACGATGGTCCCTGTTACGATATATCGACTCTACGATGGGTATTCCAATTCCATTCCATTTTTCACTTACCGTACGTTATTCAATAAATTGCATGAAATGTTCAACACTTTATTATAAAATAGGCTTTGTGTTAATTATTTTGCCCAACTGTAGGCTAATGTAAGCTTGTTCAAGGTAGGCTAGGCTATGATGTTTGTTAGGTTAGCTGTACTGTATTAAAATACATTTACGGCTTACAATATTTTCACCTTGTGATTGGTTTATCGGAACATAACCCCATCATAACCCGGGGTGGGGCGTCTATATAGCTAAATGTCTATGAACATGAACAGTGTTACTAAGGACGTTTAATTATGACTGAGAAGTATAATGCCTACAGACACCCAGTAAATACCCTCCATGTGTTTTCTTTTTTGTTTTTGTTTTTATTCGTTTTTTTTGCAGAATGGGATAATGACTGGGGTTTACCCTGGAAGTCCTTCAGGGTTCTTGGTGGTAGTGGTGGGGTACATGTCTTCAACCAAGTATGCACGTATGGACCCCACACTAGGGCTGTTTGACAAACTGGGGATGCACCTCCCAGTCAGGTAATGTCACATTTCACGCCAGCTGCCATTCTCTGTTGGCACTTGTTTGCGCAGGAACAGAACCAGGACTTCAAAAGGTTATGTTTTTCAGGTGGAGTGACTTGAATGGAGCAGAGGTCATTTGTAGGATATGTTGATGCAAATATACTAAAGTTATGTCAACACCCAGTGAACTTTCACCTATTTATCTTTGTGTGCCTGGGGAAGTTCTCGTTGGCTTTGTGTGTAACATGGCACTTCCTGGGATAAACCTGAATATTCACAGAATGCTAAGATTCGGTGAACTTCAGTCTTTCCTGTAAAGTGTGTACTATGAAAGAGCAATGCATGTATTTGAAATTAGAGGAATTTTCAACGATAGAAAAATTTAATTACACTTTCCCTTTAAGATATTTTACATTAAGACAGTCAGATTTTATCTGGTTCTTGTGAGAAACATTTTTAGAGGTTATTGTTAATGCTCAATATTGAGAAAGACCTTATGAATGTTTTGGTTTGGCATTACAAGGGCGATCTTTAAGTTGATGTGCTGAAGTGGTGATTTAGGAAGAACAGAAAACTAGCGAGGGCTGCTAACGTACCTTTTTACAGTCGATGATGTTGTGCCCTTGTCGCCGGTCCCGCAGTAGGTACCTGTCGGACAACAGCCAGCGTGTGGTGGGAGGTGTGCTGGTTGGCACGGGGCTGTGGATCACCATTATCTTCATCATGAGGAATGCTCTCAAATGCCTGCTGTCCTGGCATGGTTGGATGTATGCCCGTCATGGGACAATCTCCTGGAAAACACGGATATGGATGGTGAGTTGATGGTCACATGATGGTACTGAGGTGAGCTGATGGTGGAGTAATATACTGCAAATCATATATTTGTGTGTGTTCCTTTGAGTAGGAATTCACTCTAGCTTTGTTTGCATTAACGACGTCAGTGCTAATTACATCTGCCCCGTTCTCGTTCTCTCTGCGTCCCTGCTAGGTGTTAGTTAAGGTGTTCTCTGGCCGAAATCCGATGCTCTACAGTTTTCAGAACTCCCTACCACGGCTGCCTGTGCCCCCAGTGAAGGACACAATGAGGCGGGTAGGTGAATGCCTTCTTCTTGCCCAGTGGCACGTGCTTGAACGTCCTCTCTCATGCCCCCTGAACAAGGGTCAGCCAACAAGTTGACCTTTTGGATTCGATTGGATCCGGTCTGGTTTTTCATTGCTAGAGCACATGTGTGTAATGTAGCTTATCACCATTGATTTTCATTAGGCCTATTTATCTTAGTGTTCTCAGGACATGTGTTTTGACTGAGTCATTGTAAATTTTAATGTGAGAAAAGGTAGCAAGCCAGGTGACTGCTGATGTAGCTCACCATTAATCGCTTTGGACAGCTGATGTGGGATCAATAGTAGGTCACAGATATGCTGTAAAAGTGAGACGATGGTGCGAAAATCCAGCGCTGCTTGAGATTCTGTGGTCCATGACCATTGAGCAAATGCTGAAGTCAGATCATGCTGAGAGGAGGAGTTTTAAGAAATCGCATCATTTTATCAAACGCATTTGCAAAATTCCAGCGTGCGGCCTGAGGTGAAATGGAGAAAAACAATTAAAAATCCTCTTCCAAATCAATTGTGATTTTATTGCTTACTGAGCAACAACACTGTCCATTCTTCCTTACCATCTCGTTTGTAGTATCTTGATTCTGTTCGTCCACTTATGGATGATGAAAAGTACAAAAGGATGGAGGGTTTGGCAAAGGATTTTGAGAAGAACTTGGGCCCAAAACTGCAGTGGTACCTGAAGCTGAAATCCTGGTGGGCCTCAAATTATGTAAGTTACCTGTTCTGTCCATAAATCAGCTTTTCGCTCCATACTCTGTAGAGTCTGCAATGTAGTTCCTCATACACGTTTCCCGCGCTTGTTTCCGTAGGTTAGTGACTGGTGGGAAGAGTACATTTACCTCAGAGGCCGTGGACCCATTATGGTTAACAGCAACTACTATGCGATGGTAAGAAATTTTTACTGCTGTTGACTTTCCACTGGATAAGTAAAGATCATTTATCCCCTGAGGGAAGAGGTTAATCATTTGTTTATATATTTTTTCCACAGTAAGCAAGCTTAACTGGAAACTAGAAGTTTTGGCTAAATCATTTATCTGCATTTGTTTATTTAGGGGACACTTTTGTCCAAAGGACCATACAAGAGAGGCACATAGCACATTGATTTCAAGTGTGCACCATTTTATTTGGGACACAGTGTAGTGAATGTATGCATTATGTGGCTTAAACATCAAGATTAAAGAAGACAAAAAGGGCAAGTGATCCTGTTAGTCTCCATTCTTCCCTCATTTTCATCTGAATAGGGTCCTCAGACTGGACTGTGTCTAAAAAGCCAGTTCTTCTGCAGACTAGTTTAAAGGAAAACTTGTACGACTTGTCTGTCAAGTGAGTCCCGAAACAATCACTAGTGCTAGTGTTGTGTAATGAAGTTTCTTTTAATGCTCTTTAGACACCTGTCAGCCCCACTACTGACAGATAAAATTATTTTCTTTGATTTATTATGGATTACATTGATTAAACTAGGGGGGATAAAGGACATTATACAGGTTGTGCCTGTTCATCAGCCATAGCACTAGAATAGATACTGGCCTCCTATAGTCCACAGCCTCATTAGGAAACTGTCACTCCTCTGTGCCAAGTATGGATGAATCTCACTCCTCTTGGCGCTTCATGGGAATATTTCGAAGTGCACTTATTGATTTTCAAGAGGTTCATGATGCCAACATTGATAATATATAGGCTTTATTTCCAGATTTATCATCAGGACCTTGACATGGCACGACTGTTGTATTTTCCAGGACTTCCTGTATGTCTTCCCTACCAACCTGCAAGCAGCTCGGGCTGGAAATTCCATTCATGCCATCATGCTGTACAGAAGGAAGTTAGACAGAGCACAGATCAAACCGGTAAGACTTCCTGTTCTCTAGTAACACACTTCCCATCTTCTTCAACCAACATGGAAACTAAAGGAATGACAAATTAGCCTGAGGGGTCATCAGGACCTCTCAATGTCTCCAAGGCCCTTTGGCTACCAAGTATCTCTCAAGCTTTGAACCTGCTTGGCTTGTTTAGCTTATAGCTCTTGTCCCCAGAGTCCTATCTGGCCAAAGCATTTTATAGTTAACTCTGGCACAGGGCCATGTGTCCCTCAAGTTAAGTATTTTTATGCAGTAAGATGATCACATGACTAAAGAGCTTTGCTGAGTTCATAAGCATGGTTAGTTACTAGGCTTAGTTTGTAGTTTCATTTTTACTCTGTCTCGAAGCTAGCAATTTCACTAGCATTTCCACTGAATGATGTCATTGTTTGATTGACTTCTGAGTATAATTCTATGCTTGTTTTATTTGGGGAAAATTTAATCTTTTCATTGTTGCCGTTTACAGTTTTTTTTCCCCCCCATCACCTTTAAGTGGTCTTGATGTTTTCTGTGGAACTTCACTGTACTAACATTTAGTGAAACATGTAATCTGAACATCTTACTTTTACGCAGGCTACGGCAAGAACATTCAAGGTGTTGGGGTGGGGGGATGGGTCATGTAGAATTTGCTTTCCTCCTTTTTCAGTCCTGTGCTCCTCTCCTTCGAATTCTTTGCATGTTTCTAAGATTCCCTTCAGGTAGACATTGTTCTGTTTTGTCTTCTGCTCTTGGATGTGGTGTTTTTTACGCTTGTGGTACAGATTTACGCACTGGAAAACAGAGTCCCCCTCTGCTCTGCTCAGTGGGAGCGTATGTTTAATACCTCCCGCATCCCCGGCGTCGAGACAGGTAAGAGGAGGACGTTGAAACTTTGCACCTTATCCCTCGACCTTACAAAGGCATAGGACACCTGTCAGTCCTCTGCTCAGTGTCATCTGTGCAGTAACACTGGTTTGCCTGCCAATCAGCAGTAGATGGGCCTCAGTTCAACTCGGACAACAGCACAAATTTTAAATTGCTCCAGGAGGAGATTGTGACTGAAATGTGGCTAAAATGTCTTCGTTACCATTTTGAGGCCTTGCATTTGCTTATTCATATCTATTTCTTAGTGGACCTTGCACCATATTGGAAACTTTCAGAAAATGAATAGTGTACAGGGAGCTTTTGGTGATTGGCAGAGGCTGGTCATGTGTCTTGTGGAGCTTTTGGTGATTGGCAGAGACAGGTCATGTGTCCTGTGCCTTTGATCCTGGGCTCTGTACTGAAGTTTCTATATGCTCACCATTTCAAGTCCCACAGTCCTTCATTCTTATTTGTTTTTAATTATTCCATTTTTTGTGCATAGTCTTCCCTGCTACTTGGGTCTATTCCAGGCATTCTGAGTCTTCCTAACTCTCCAATCTCCATCGGATCCTCTCGCCTACATCGTCTCCCCTGTGCCCCGCCTTAGGTGTCCTTGTGGCCTCGTCAGGCTTGGCTTCTTGGGTCATCTTCTTTTTTATTTTGTTTTTTAATTTATTTTTTGTTTTTTTTTTTGACTCTTTCCTTTTGCTTTACAGCTTATGCTTCAAAACACTATTCCGATGTGCTCGTCCCAATATGAGCGTATGTTCAACACCAGTCGCATCCCAGGGCTAGAAACAGGTAGAGTTATAGCCCCGCCTCTCATTCGCCCTGCTTCTCAAGCACCTATTCTTTTATTTAAAAAAAAAAAAATTAACCCACGGTGGCCACGGTGCCCGCATACAGTCTTAGCCACACGGCTAAGACTAGGCAGTCTGCTAAACTCTATTGGATCACTGGTGTTTGTGGGCTAGAGGCACAGAGGGCTGTCTGAGCTTTCACTGTTTTTCTCCATGAATTAGCATATTCCCATAATGCCTTTGCTGGCAGCGTAGAGGGTGAGAACCGTCATAGTCCATACATGGGTCACCATATCTAATCATTAATCTTAATCCACCCCCCTCCCCAAAACAAATAAATTGGTTTAAAGGAAATTATAAACTTGAATTTAGAGCTTCCTCAAAAAGTTCAAAGTCGAAAGGAGAGTTGGCTTTATTTACACAGCCCTTGCTCGTGGACTATTTAGACAGTAAGGAGTGTCTACACCCATGTACTAATTTTAAACGCTACTTATTGTTTAAGATAATGCTTTGATTCTACCATAAGCGCTGTGGACTTCATACCCACAAGCAAAAAAAACAAACACCTGCTAGTAGGAAGCAGCTTGCTGTGTTACTAACTGATAACTTAAGGTTGTTTACGTAGTTCAGCATCTAAGAAATGTTTGCAGTGTTTCGCGCAGCAGATAAAGCAGTCCAGCATGCAAAGAATGCTCTTCTGAGTATCCAGTTTGCATGGAAAATCTAGTGTGTGAAGTCCTGTGGGTAGAAATAAATAAATGAATGTGATATTTAGTGACTGTGAAGCTTGGACGTACAAAAGCAAAGTGACTAGAATTTAAAGTGTGCCTGGGTGCGAGGCTTTTTTGTGTTTTTGTTTTTGTTCTCCCTGGACAGCAGCCCAAAGGAAAAGTGTCTTAACTCAAGGTCCCCTTCACCGGTTCCTTTCATGTTGTTGACCCTTGTTTCATGTGAGACATCATTGGCTTATGGGGGTGACCGCAGCTTCCATCAAAAATGAAAGAGTGAGAATGAAAGAAGCTCTTTCCCCCTCATTTGGAGATACGTACATGAACATGAAACAACGGTTTGGCTCCTTGATGGTCATCCTCTCCACATCTCACTCTGTCTTTCCCTATATGTCTACAAACCTAGATGGCTTATGTCTTCCAAGTCAATTGTTTTCTAAAATCTTCGACTTTAGGATGAATGGAAACTAGAATTGCTCTGGAAATTAACATGTCATTTATCTAACTAAGGGTATCAATGCCAGTTTCTTGCATGTTTTTTGCAACTTTTGCTGATTTTCTTTGCAAACTGTATGTCTCTCTACAAATTTAATGAATCTAGTCCCCTTTTTATCTTCATGTTCTTCATTTGGAGAAGGTCTGCCAAAGTTAGATGGGTTTATTTATCCGCAGTGGGACAATACCCTCGTGAAAGATCAGTCTTCCAGTGGTTTCATCTGCAGATCAGAATGTCCAGTGTGTGCTTAATTCCTTGACAGTCATAAACAGTGTAGCCTGTGAACTCTAGAATTTCCCCTTGCGACCAATAAAGTCAATCTTAATCTTACCGTGGTGCGTGTTTAGTGTTACAAGGAAGAGCCAGATGACCAGATGATAACAGCCATCTCTCCCCTGCATGGTTCCCCCTCCCCACTCACCCCGTGAGAGCAGACATCCTGCAGCACATGAACGACAGCAAGCACATCATGGTGTACCACAAGGGGCGCTATTTCAAGGTTCCTATGTTCTACGACGGGCGGCTGCTCCGGCCTAGGGAGATCGAGCAGCAGATGGAACGCATCCTGGGGGACACATCACAGCCGCAGCCAGGAGAGGAAACGCTGGCCGCCCTGACCGCTGGGGACAGGTGCGATGCACAGCCACCATGATGCAGGAATTTATTTTACTCTTTATTGCTTAGAATCTATATCAAACATCAAAGCACCGGTACATTTAGTTTCTTCCCTGTCAAGAAATCATTCTTCTCATTTGTTCCCGAAGTGGTTCATCAACGCACTGGGCTGGGCATTGCAAAAATGTCTTGGCGCCGATACCTGTGTGTATATCTACCGACCTAATTGATTTCCCTCTGCTCCCAGGGTGCCCTGGGCCAAAGCACGCTCAACATACTTTGCCAAAGGCAAGAACAAGCAGTCCCTGGACAGCGTGGAGAAGGCCGCCTTCTTCGTGACCCTGGACGACACAGAACAGCGCTACGAAGCTGACAATCCCGTCCGTTCCCTGGATCGCTATGCCAAGTCTCTTCTACATGGAAAGTGCTACGATAGGTCAGTTCTGTTGTAAATGGCCCATTTGTGTGAAGAAAATGCTAATATGCAATTCAGAATGAACTGAAGGTGGATTCATTCGGAAGTTCACTCACATGGCAACAAGTGTTGCCAACTCTGAACGCGAACCTCCATCCTTTTGGATTCTGTACGACCCAGATTCCAGCTTCTCCTGATTCTGAAGCTGCTGGTGAATCGCTGAGGTTCTGAAGTCCTAATGCAACCCGCATTGCCGCGCTTCATCCCTGGCTTCGTTTTCTCCAGGTGGTTCGACAAGTCGTTCAACCTCATCGTTTACAAGAATGGGACAATGGGACTGAATGCTGAGCACTCCTGGGCAGACGCGCCAATCGTAGGCCACCTATGGGAGGTAAACGAGGAGGCCCAGCTTTAAATTATAAAGACACAAATCCTTGGCACAGATCCAGCTGAATATCTAACCATGGTTATAGAACCACCTAGATTCTCCAGGTTCCCATATCTAGTGATTTTGTCTGCAGAGTTTTAAAGCATGCAGGTGATTTTGAAATGTATGACCTTACTGTGTCATAATGGCTTGTGTTATAGCATGTGCTGTCAATGGACCCTGTGAAGCTGGGTTATACAGAGGACGGGCACTGCAAGGGTGACCCCCATCCCAGCCTGCCAGGCCCCCAGAGGCTGCAGTGGGACATCTCAGCTGAGGTGAGGCACGGCAGTAGTGATGCAAGAATCCGTCTCTGTGGTTCTGTGATGCCAGTCACAGACAGGATTGCCTGCTGTTTATCACTTACTGTGTGAGTTTCCTGAAAATGTTCTCGGGGGGGG
>JAODKC010000021.1:5334077-5378610 GCA_026777985.1 Mormyrops attenuatus
TGATTGGTTGCTTAGATAATTGCATTAATGAGAAATTGAACAGGTGTTCCTAATAATCCTTTAGGTGAGTGTATATCGATGGCCCCACCAGATGATTCTTTGATGAATGATTTTTTAGATAGCCCGAAGTTCCCCACATTAGATGAAATAACCAAAGATAACCTACTGTAGATACCCCTTTACCTCTGGAGGATGTCATGGCCAGTCTTAGTATAATGCAAAGCGGTAGGGCACCAGACCCAGACGGCTTTCCGGTTGACTTCTATAAGAAATTTTCGCAACAATTAACACCCCTCTTGTTGGACATGTTTAATGATTCCAAAGAACATGGTGTCCTTCCAGTATCTTTAACCCAAGCTACAATTTCACTCCTTCCCAAGAAAAATAAGGATCATTGGAATGTAGCGGCTGGAGGCCTATTAGTTTGTTGAATGCTGATATAAAGTTGTTAGCTAAAATTCTGGCTAGCCGCTTGGACACTTGTTTACCACGTCTAATTTCTAATGATCAAACCGGTTTTGTTAAAGGCCGCCAGTTATCCTCTAACATTCGTCGTCTGCTCAATGTGATACTTTCTAAATCAGACTCAGAAAGGGCCGAACTGGTAGTGTCTCTGGATGCGGAAAAGGCCTTTGATCGAGTGGAGTTGGATTACCTATTTTTAGTTCTTAGCAGATTTGGTCTCGGTCATTAATTTATTTCATGGATTAAGCTTTTACCAATCCCCTACTGCTAGTGTAACCACTAACTCCACTCGGTCTGATTTTTTCAGTTTATCACGTGGCTGTCGTCAAGGTTGCCCCTTGTCACCACTTCTTTTTACACTCACAATTGAACCACTCGCCACTGCTCTCAGATATTCAACATTCTTCACTGGAATTTTTCGGGCTGGAGTGGAACGCAAAGTCTCGCTATACGCGGGTGATCTTTTACTTTATATTTCAGATCCAGTTATCGGTATTGACAAAAATTTGAGCATTTACAGTCATTTGGGACCTTCTCTGGCTATAAATTGAATTTAGATAAGAGTGAACGCTTCCCTCTCAACAGCGCGGCTAAGCTGATACCACCTGGGATGTTGCCTTTTCGTACTGCGTCGTCTTGTTTTCATTATTTGGGTATTAATATTTCATATAGTTTTTTTGCTCTTAACAAGCATAATATTTTGAAGCTTTTTAAGGAGATTAACATAGATTTACAGCATTGGACCGTTTTACCCCTGTCCTTTTTAGGGCGAGTCAACACAATTAAGATGAATATTTTATTCCTATTCCAATGTTTACCTATATTTCTCCCCAAATCATTTTTTAGAAAATTGGATAAAGTATTTTCTCGATTTATCTGGGCAGGGAAGAACCCAAGAGTAAAATACTCTACTATACAAAGCACCAAAAATGAGGATGGCATTGCATTACCCAATTTTTTATTCTACTATTGGGCCGCCAACATTCAGACAATCCACACTTGGCATAACTCACCTCATACTCATTGGTGTCAGATGGAGGCCAGTTCTTGCCGCTCTACCTCCTTATCAGCCTTATTATGTGCTCCCTTAAACTTAAACACTTTAAAATATACTTCAAATCCATTAGACCTTTCGTCCATCAGGATATGGATGACAGTTTAGACAACACGTTACATTAGTTTCTCCCTCAGCTCTGATGCCTGTCTGTAATAACCATCTATTCCCACCCTCATCGTTTGATGCTGCCTACACTTTGTGGAAAGATAAAGCTCTGGTGAATGTTGCTCAGTTGTATACAGACAAAACCTTTGGCTCATTTGACAATCTTAAGGCCAAATACGACCTTCCCCTGTCTCATTTATATAGATATTTTCAAACCAGAAAACTTGTTCGTTGTAATTTCAGAAATTTTCCCCATCAACTCACTTATTGATAAAATTCTTTCTATCCCAGTTAATTATAAAATTATGTCAGCCACGATGGACTTAATCCGGTCCTTTTCCTTATCATCTTTAGCTGTTCGAGATGTTCGTATTGTTTTTTCAGACGAGTGGTGGCAGTGTGCTCTCGATAGGGTCAACTCATCTTCTTCCTGCTCTAATTTGATATTAATTCAGTTTAGGGTTCTGCATAGGACACATTTGTCAAAAGTTAAACTCAATAAACTATTTAATACTGGTAATATGTGTGACAGATGTAATCTACAGTATCATTGGCTAACCACACCCATATGTTCTTTTCTTGCCCAAAATTGAGTTCTTTTTGGTCTTCCTTTCACTATCTAACGGTCTCCAGAAACCAGTGGTTCCCAGTCCTCTCACATCTATTTTTGATGTTCCAACTGATTATTCTTGTTTTTCTACAAGAGAACTGATTATAATTGCTTTCACCTGTTTAATCGCTCGTAGACGCATACTGTTGCACTGGAAAGATCGAAAGCCTCCGTCTGCAACATCTTGGTTAAAAGACTTTATGTCCTTTCTTTACTTGGAAAAAATAAATAATATACAGTAAAAAGTACAGTAAAAAGTACAGTATTAGGGGTTGCCTTGATAAATTTAATAAGATCTGGGATCCTGTCGTCTCCTTTGTCAATTCACTTCCATCTTTAGAGACAAGCTAATTATTTTATTTTTATTTTTTTGGGGTGGGGGGGTGAGTTGGGAGGATGGTTGACTTTGGAAATTGTATTATTGTCGTGTATTGAAACTCCTATTGTTATTGTTATCTAATTCTAATTCTAATTGTGAAAACTTAATAAAGATACATGTGAAAAAAAAAGAAATTGACATATTCCAGTCAGAAGTGTCAAAATAAAGACAAAAATAAATTGCGTCTATATCAGTCTTGCATGGATCAAATAAAGCAGCTATGATATGAATGCGTTTCATTCCACTGTGTCTACCACCAAACTTTTTTTTCCCTTTTTATGACATTGCTCTCAAAACAGAAGGTGAATGTTCAGCAAAAAAACATCTAAATATAAAAGCTACTTGGCAAAAGTCTGACAACAACTGAATGTGCACTTAACTGAAAAGTCAAAAATCCTAATTTTTATCCTTCCCCACCACCACACACAAAATAAAATAAATATTGCAAAATACAGCATTTTTATTCTCTAAGCCATCTAGCAATTTTTAAACAAAACAAACTAAATAATGTTTCCTTGCCTCCCCCACCACCAGCTTCATCATGAGATGCTAACTGAATGTTTTGAATTTAGCTGTGAATTCTGGAGCTCAATGTGCAATGTTGTTTACAACCAGGAAGAAATGATATAGGCCTCTATTAATAATCTTTGCTCATAGTATTCTGCTATTTTAGTATCAGAATTCATAAAATCATTTGTTAACGCAATCAAAGAAGCAATAATATGTTCTGACTTGAACACTACACGTTACCTTTCCCGGCCGAATAATTATATAACATACAACCGCGGAAAAAACTAACTTAACAGTTAACTTAACAGTTTCTTATGAATCGGAGGATGACATCAAGTGACTTTCAAAAGGACTGGGGAACATTAAGTGCAGGTGTGAAGTGCACTGCTAGGAGAGTTTGTATCAGGCTCCTAGAAGCAGGACTGAAGTCTCATAAAGCAAGACAGAAGCCCTTCATTAATGAGAAGCAGGGAAGAACCAGGCTGGAGTTTTCAGAAAAAAAAATATATTATTCACAGACGCACACCCATAAATTGAGAAATGAGTGAAACAAAAAATTGTGCAGTGGTCTCTGAAATTTTTCTGCAGTCGTATAATAATAGATGTATTAGTGGGGGTATTTGGGGGGCACCACTTGTCCTTTCACCCTAGGAAGGCAAAGCTGGCTATCAAAAGGCCTTCTAAGCCTGTCCCTTTCCTTTCCCACCCTGGTGTGTGTTGCTTTGCAGTGTCTGTACAGCATATGAATGTTCTTTCATATAAATAAAACTTGATATCATGATATATAAATATGCTGAATGTGGTTTGGTGTTTATTTTTTACACGATGGCATGTATGCATGTTTGCAGTGCACTGTCCTTGCCAGTCAAATGCAGGGTGGGAACCTTGGATAAGATGGTGCAGAAAGCACTGGGTGTGTGATTTCCGATAGAAATCACCTTGCATGTAAAGCTTTATTGGGTTTAATGGGAATTGGTGGAGATATTTGGTGACATACACAGTGACCGGCTGAAGGATGGATACAAATAGATACATAAAATACTGTACAAAAAATTAAAGGCGTTCCAAGAAAATTGTGTTTAAATGATTTTCATATTGCAATAAAACTATGATATTATCATTATACACTTTCAGGAAAAAAATTACCAATTTGTACCTTTGAGGGTACAATTACTTGGCACTTGTACCCTCAAAGGTCTGCCTGTTGTGCTCTAGCTGTAGGTAAATGTACCTTTTAATGAACAGAAATGGACTCTGAAGAGTATTTTTGTACCATTGGGGTACATTACATTGGGTAACGTGTTATTTATATTGTGTTACAGCTCATTTACATTATAATGCTGTACTTTTTTCCAGAGCAAATACACAGTTACTACCCAGATAAATAGCATTCAGCATTTTCTTTGACAGCTGAAGACCTTTGCACAGTAATGCATGTTCAGCTTCGAGCTTGTGAACTTAGAGACGTTAAACTCCGGATGTCCATGAAATAAAAATTCATAGTAACAATGATCAATATATGTTTTCTATTTTCACTTGACATGAGCATTTACAGATTACATCATTGTTGCTCTTACAATGGGAAATGTGCCAAAATGGCAAGTTGGACAGGGTGGACACAACAGTCTGCAATTGTAGAATTTTATTGCATTTTATCAGTTTTATGTCTTCATTATTCAAAAAAAAAAGCCTGAATTGGGCATAGTGAATGGAACCCATAAACTGTGGATGAGAAGGATCAATTTGCCCCCTGGCAACAGAGATTAATCTTCCTCTTGAATTCACCTGGGAACACAAGATTCATTTTGCTACTATGCGCGAAATTACAGGTAAAGGAACCATATGTACATACAAAGCCTTATTTTTTTTTGTTTGTTTTCATTCCCCAGAAAGGGGTTAAGACGCTGAAGTGCAAACAGTGGGATTACGTTGTAAGACATCTGTGTTATTGTTTATATCTACCAGACCTGAGTTCTAGAAATCAAGTAAACATATACACATAAAGTTAAGTCATTGAGTTCAGGTCCCAGGAGGCAAACGTATCAGATAATATTGATCATATTTGCACTTAAAAATCTTGTGACTGAAATTTTGAGTAACTTTTCTTGAGTGACTGAAGGTTAAAAAAAAAAAAAAAACAAAATGGTCACAAATGAGCAGAGGTGGATAGTTGAGGTCCAGAAAGTAAAAATCCAGATCAAGATTTTGTTTCATCCAGTCAGTTGAGTACAAAGAGCCACAGTCAGGTTGGCGCCCCATCCTGGGTTGTTCCCTGCCTTGTGCCTGTAGCCTCCAGGATAGGCTCCGAACCCCCTGCGACCCTGAACAGGACAAGCAGTTAAAGAAAATGGATAGATAGATGGACTGATGGAGTCACAGTCATAGAGTACTCAACTGGTTGGTTGAAACAATCTCTGGGTCTGGATTTTTACTTTCTGGACCTGAACTGTCCACCTCTGCAAATGAGGACACAGCAAGCCTGATATATAGAGACAGGCCTTTGTCCAATCACAGACCAGAGGTGTCTTATAAGAAAAAGGCTTCCAAAGAATGATGATTGTTAGCGATTATCCAGCACATCACATAATTCAAGGTTTCAGTATATAAAAGGTGCTTTTACTTCACGTTTAGTATATTGGGTGATGAAAATGTCAAGCTGTACTCTCAGCAGCTACATTTAAATTGTATATTTCAGTCTGATTACTCAGTGCACCTAACTGTAGAGTTAAGGCGTCATTCCGCAATCTGTCTCGAACCTCCGAACAGCAGAAGCCGATGTGCAAATCATGTAGCCTTGCGAGTCCTTGCTGTGCCAAAAGGCACGCTTTGCGACGGGACGGAAGGAAAACAATCCATTTATACGACACGAACCAGAGCTAGAATAGAACACAACCTGTCCAGTGAATTCCACATCCAACCTCCCTCTTCACATTTGAGAGGCTGTGGCTACCAGTTGTGGCTCCTGCAGTTTTAACGTGATATGGTTCCCCTCAGAGTGGTTCTGGCGTAATCGTGGGTCATAACAGGGCTTTGGTTTCATACTCTGTGGCTCCTATTAAAAACAACTAACAACTGAGACCAAAGCAATATATTATACAGTAATGAAAGTTCTGCTTAAAATTGACGTTATGTTTGTTCTTAGGGGATTTTGTGCCGCCTTTAGGGGTCTGGAAAGTTACGCCATGTAACTCCATTCCTGCATCACATAATCTATAAAAATCCTTATACTCCCCCCCCCCAGCATTCCTTTTAGCATGTTCAGCTCACTGGCAACGCCAGGCTCCCAGTCCTACACCATCCTACTCTGCAGTGGCTTTCTGTTGCTGTGAACAGGAAATAACAAGAGCAGGATGTGGTGGTCCTGGCTGTGGGCAAATGACAGGAACACGTCATAATTAATTCTGCATACCGAGTGGCTGGCGAATTTCACAGCAGCTTAACGACACCTTTGTGTCGGTTTTCATTCCTTCTGCTTTTCCCAAGAACAAAACAGATTAGAGTATAACGCGATAGCGTGTTTTTATGGGCTGTCTCGTGTTATACTCGACTGGTCTTATTAATGGTCCAATTGGCCTTTCTGCGTAATGATCATAAATTGCTCATAAAGTCCTTCAGTTCTCATAAATAAGTGCTTCAAGAGAGTCTAAGTGAGAAATCGTACATTAAGTGTCAATCGAAAAACTGTGTATGGTTCTGTAGGGTGATACTGGAGATGAGGTGCATATTTTCAGTCGTACGCACAGCAGTCCATACAATTCAAGTAAAAGCCTTTGAGCAAAACTGACAAGAGACTTGATTTTCGTACAAAGTCCAAATGCAAGCATTTACAGGCTCCTCTTCCACTTAAACATCATCGATTTCTTCTTTTTGGTCTTTCAGAAAGCTAAAACTCGTACTTTTTTATGCAAATTAAACACAACAGTTTGCTAACACCACTGGACTGGAACTAGAGAGGATTCGACTTTAAAGACTGTAAATGGATCGAGTGTAAACGCTAAAGGTCTCTGCACATTGCGGATGCTTAACAGCAAAGAAAGACGAAAGAGAAAGTTCCAAAAAGAAACAGCAGAGTGTTGAAATGGATCATACCGTTTAAAAAAGGAGAAAAACTGGAGTAAAGAAAAAATCTTGAATTTGTAAAGTGCAAGTATAAAAACATTTTTAAAACTTAATCTCAGGACTGGGTCTTGAGATACTGTTAGTGGTCTTGCCGCAAAGTGCAACAGAACACAAAGAGTGGAAAATATCGCAACACGGCGAGTTGGATCTGTACGTTTCATGAATGTCTTCGCATGAAGACAGCAACTTCTTCAAGACCAACTGGATAGTTTTCTAGAAGCGTCCCTCCGTCAAAAACAAGAGTGTTGTTTTGATCTTTTTTTTGATCTTCCCACTTCAAGCCCTTTCCTGGAAGATAAATGTCTCTATGTAGTGCTCCTTTCTCCGTCACCGGTGCGATGAGTACCTATGAAGAGAACACGCACAGCTCACAGGTTTGAGCTACCACTTCAGTTTTCATAATAATTACTTTTAATTTTAGTAATAATACACAAAGTCATCCATCCGTCCATCATCGCAACCGCTTAATCCCAACTGGGCTCGCGGGGGACCAGAGCCTATCCCGGGAACAATGGACGCAGGCAGGAACCAACCTTGGGCAGTCAACAACACTCCGCAGGGCGCACACACACAAACACACTCACACACACAAAGTCATATTTCTCCATTTTTCAATGTTTTGGTTGCAGCCAGATGCAGGTGCCTGTAAACAGGAAGAAGGCAAGGCCTTAAAATAATTTCTTGTAATTTCATCTGCAATATGTGACCCACATGGTGACAAAAAAGCAAGCAGAGTATGTCTGACCCACAGCAGGGTGCCACCAGGAAACTCCCCTTGGCTACAGGCCACGGTCGCTATGGGCTCCTGCCGGGCCTGAACTCTGAACGCTGAAACCCAAACCGCCATGTTTCTGTTCACGTCTCACAGCGTGAAGTGATGAAACCGTTGCGGAGGCGTCCAGGGCGGCTCTCAGCTTTCGTTGTGAGAACTGAAATGTTTGTGACCCCCCACCCCCCCATGCCTAGCAGGTGAAAGACGAACTCACCTCATCGCCGATGAGGAACTCATCGTCGATGGCGAATGTGATGGGGTCATCGGGGCTGATCCACCAGAGAGGCCTGTATACCGGGATTTGCTGCTCCTTCCACTCTTTGGCGTATTTCACTATGAGAGGCACGACGAAGGCTTGATGCTTGGCTATGTAAGCTCTCGTGAGGTTCAGGACCTACAGCACATGACAGAGGCAGCAAAATTCGACCCGCCGTAAATCTGAAGTTATTTGCTGGGTAGTTTGTCAGGTACAAAAAAAGAACACACTGTTAGCCAAAAACTGATGCTGTCCTTATCTATCATTGTCACTTACAAGGCTGTGTGTTGAGTATTTAAAAATTTTATTTCATTGTAACTGAACTCCATGCAATGTGTTTAATATGACACAGGTGAGTAAAAAGTCTCAAATTTGCAGTAAATCTGTATTTTACACGACTCCCCAGCCAGAAACGAGAGGAGAATGAAAGCATAACATATGTGGTAGGTGACTAAAGACACAAAGTAGGACAGGCCAGGAACTCAGGGACGGCCGGAGGAGGACTTCTAGAGGTCAGCAGCGAACCGACAACAAAGCCACCTAGTGACAAGACTTTGTATATGCAGGCACACAGAGACACACAGGGCCAACCCAACAGGAAGGGAGCAGGTCACACAGTGTCCTTAGATTTAATACCTCACAGCGCGTGACACATGAGCTGCCACAGGAACCATTCACTCATCCACCCTCCAGGCCAATTTCAAAGGTCATGGCTTTGGCATCCGGGCAAAGAAAATTCATGGGGGACACCTCCTTAGCATGCTTTACAGATTCCCGACTTTCAACATCTCCACGCAGCATCACACGTGCTCAAGACCCGGTGCCTAAAATGCAAGCTCCCGGGGTGAGACAGGAAGCCGTAGCATTGTCATGGCATTGGCCGCGTTCCACTTCCTGCCTTATTTGGGGGGTCCGGAGTTGCGCGCGATCTCGGGGGAAACCTGTCCCCCATACCCAGCCGCCTCGGGTTTTGTTCCCTGCACCCCCTTTGGGGGGGGGGGGGCTGCACCGCCAAAAAGCCCTGAATCTAGTATACCCCTGATGCATTACCGGTAGGTGCAAAAAATAGCCCCTCTCTGGCAGACGCTGCAGTTCCAATCGTGCCCGTGCCCCCGGAAATATAAGCTGGGGCCCCGAGCTCCGCTGCACTCTCCCTGGCCACATGACTGGCCTCTCTGGTTAGTTCAGCCGTTCACCGTGACCCGTCGAGAGATGAGGCCCCTCACTCAGGAAGCCAGGCCTGTGCTGCCATTCCGATTTCCACTGGCATTACAGATCATAGAGTAAAAAAAACCAAAGCAGGACATTTTAAGGGGCAAAATACGGGGTTTGTGTGGCTCGTGCAGTTTCAAATATCTTGAAAAGAGTACTCGTTTTAAATTCCTTTAAGTTGTCTTTCTCTTGATATTTATATAATATCTCCATGAAAGCGACGGCTGCTCCCTTTCAAAGAAATAAATTTTCCAGGCTTACAAAAAATATCTTTAAAATCATGGTTTGACACCATTTACATTACTTGTCTTGTCTTCTTGGAATTTCTCTGGCATGCAGAAAGGTTATTTCCCAAAGTTAACATTCACTCCATCCCCTTTTAGAGGAAAATACATTAACCGCATTCATTTAAAAAAAAAAAAAAAAAAGTATTTTAAGAAAAAAAAATTATTTTGAAACCTGAGTTTGACTGATTGGTAATTGAGAAAGCAGGCCTGTGGTTACAGTTCTGGTTCATATTTCTGTTTGGACGCGGTGTGATTTAGCGGTCCCAGAGGGTGTCGCTTGCATGAATTAAGGGTACTCTTGTGTTTCTGGAATAATTAAAGGTCACACGCATTTCATTTTTGCTATGTACTACACAAACTGGGTCCAAATATACCTGTTTCGTGGAAAATGGGCGATCGAGCAATTCTCAAAATATAGCCTACTGAAGAATAAACGCCTTCGACTATACCATTTATCGACCACGTCTAAATGAATCTGTTTTAATCTAGCAAGCAAATATTCGAGTTATGGACATCTGGATATTTGTTTATCTTGTCCTATCAGTTTAATAATGGAAATCTTAATTGTCGTAATGAAATCTTTTTTTTTCCAAGGGATATTCTTAAATTCATTATCATTCCAGCCCAAGTGGCTTTCATTATTCCCAAGATTGACGATCATAAATTTAAAACAAAACCTAATGCAGAACATATGGGGGTTTAACCACAGGTGATACTGGTTGCGAGCCAAGCAATTTCTTTCGAATGGGCTGGAAAAATTGAACCCCAGAAAATACTTTGCTTTACTTAGAAACTTGAGCTGTCTTCCATGAAGTTAAACATATCAATATCTTAAAATAGAATTGTTCTCCTAATTTCTGTTTGCATGCATTTATTTAATTTTTTTTTTAACTCAAAATGTAATGACTGAGCTCACAGTAACACTTTACTTAAGGCCATGTTTTTAGCTATTTATAAACACATTCACAGTGCATTATAATACATTCATACAGCATTATAAACATGCTATATTTATAAAAAGGCATAACACATTATAGCCATGTATATTGTGCATTATGAATGCTCTACGAAGCTCTCATCTATAATGCACTACCTTCATGATGCATTATAATGGTCTGTATTCAGGATGTTTTGTACTGCATTATAAAGGTATCTATAGTGCATTATAAATAAGAGCTTCATAAGGCAGTCATAATGCATAATATACACAGCCGTAATGTGTTATGCCTTTTTATAAATATTTATAGCTGTATTTCTAATGCTTTATGGATGCATTACAATGCATTATGAATGAGTTTATAAATTACTAAAAACATCGGTAAAGTATTACAGATACTTCCTTTTTATTAGGGTAATGGTGCATTTTGAATCTGAACAACAGAACAGCTTGGGCAGTATAGAGTTCTTAAGTGGAATAGCACATGGAGTTTGTGACGTTTGTGAAGTTTCTCCCTCACACGGGACTTTGATAACTAAACTTCTATGCTGTTAATGACAATGAAGTAAGGGCTCCTCACCTGGCTGTCTCCATACACCCATGGCGGAATCTGGAAAGTGATGGTAGGGAGAAATGAGACAATTTCCAGCCAACGGATAAAGAGCTCCTCATCTGTGAAAAGATTTCTTGACAGGGAACCTCCTACAAAAAAATAATGAAAAATTAACTAGGTGGAGACAAGTAGATCACTGAGACTGAACAGAAAGACAGTAAACACTGCCAAAGACAATATGTGCATTCCGAGCATTTCAATTACCAACAGACAGTCATGCTCGTAAATTACGAACATGGAAAAAAATCTTACAAAAATTTACCGATTTATACAATTTATTTGCCGCACCCTGACATCTTTGTGTTTTCTCAACATCAAAGTAAAAGCTCGTCTGGGCGGTGGGAAATATTTAAGGCTTGTCTGTTGTGTTCCATTACTGGAATTCAGAATATTTGAGAACGTCCTCTTTTTTTTCCAGAACTCAAGGATGCTTCACCTGTCATCCAGTTAATATGCAGTGATCCAGAGCCTTTTATACAGTCAAAAGAAAGAATATTCTGTCAATGATATGGTTAGTAGCTACCACGCACATAATAATTTACCCATTCTCCAGTCAATTCAACCCAGCCTGATTCATCAGAATCCCTGCAACCAGGCCTAACAAAACCACACCCACTTCACTGATTACTAAACTGACCAGTAGCACAGGCCCTGTTTAAACTAAACAATAATCATCTTTCTGAAGTAAGACCTATGTGAGCGTATGAGCACTCTCATTTGTGAACCAGTGACTTGCTGCACTCTACTGGTTTCTGAACTCTTACCTGTTTGTTGATGATTCAGACTTCCCATTGTGAATCATTTAACCTGCTAACTCCACACTAGGATCTCTGAACTTTTTCAATGCATGTTTATTGATATCTTTAGAATAAAATTTTTTGCTGCACTTGGATTTGATACAGCCGTATGAAAAAAAAATGGCCATTAAAATGATCAGTAGCTGCTGATTGAAGATCTGCACGCAGGGCTTCCTATGACAGGACTGCTGTAGATTTGTGGTTAAACTAGGGTATTACCTACTGCATCAGGAATGAAGAAGTCATATCCCAGAAGACTATAGTGCAGGACGGATGGAATTAGGCCCTTCAGCCCAGAGTAACTCCAGTCATTATGCAGTGGGTTCATCCGGATAAACAATGGAACATGGCTGGACCTAAAACAAAAAATATGATTTTTGGCGTATTTAGAGATAGATGGATACTTTATTAATCCTGAAGGAAATTTCAGCATCCAGTGGCTCGAAAAATACAATGATAGAGACAATAATATACATGGTTATAGAATAAAACACAAGATGTAGGGGGTGCGTCTATGGGTGCTGTGCTATGGTCAGTACCTTGAAGAAGCTGTACAGGTCAAAGTGACACATTATTAACTATTACCATACATTATATATATGATAAAATAATAAATATATTTTAATAAATTTAATTATATACACTAAAAAAGTATAATATATATATGAAATATGTCATTCATATACTTAAACATAAAACTATATATATATATATATAAATCACTTTAAGGTAATATCTAATATACATAACATAAAAAGTAAATATTTGAAATATAATATATAAATCATATATATAATAAAAAATATTATGTATATTATAATATATAAGTAAAATAGATTCTATTAGATATATTCGATTCTATAATTATTATAGATTAAGAATAATTAATAGAATTAAATTTCCATTCCATTCCATAATTTTACAGATTACTCCTGCCTTACTGAGGCAGCCCATTAAACCTAAATATTCCAGCTATTATAGCACCTGTGTGTAATATTTTATTATATTTACCACACATGTATTACCATGTTAAAGAGTGCAGTTTCAGTGCTTCAGTTGACGGGATGAACTTCGTGACAAAGGCAATGACGTTGTGCTTACGGCAATCTTGATGTGTCTAACTGAAAGCCTGTGTTCTAAACCTTAAGGCAAAGGGATTAAATCCATGGAGGATTTGCTTAAGAGACTTAAAGCTTTGAGGGACTAAGAATATTATGTGAATGCTGACGAAGTGTTTGGATGCTGTCCGAGTGGCTGGTTAAGCCTGTTATGTCATTGTGAGAGCAGGAAGACAGCGAGCTCCAGCAAGCAGAGAAAGCGTGACTAAACTCTACCTCAAAGTCAGGAAACAAGCAGCGAAAAACAAATCAAAAGGAACTCACGGACAGTCATACAAACTACAGGGGACATCTGAACGTACCTTGTGCCTGACGTCACTATTGCCGTGTCTCCAATCTTCGCTGCGACTCCCGCTAACAGCCCGATGTACTCACTGCCGGCAAGAGCTTTCGGTGGCTGCATGGCCTGTTCCTCGAAAGGGTTTCCCTCCCCACCCTCCAAGATGACATATTCCATGCCCAGTCGGGCATACAGACCGCCCACCTTATTCAGAAACCAGTTGACGGCTGCTGGGTTGGTGATATTCAACTTCACGCAGAATTTTCCTTTCCACTGCGTCAATAAGGGGACCTGCGAGTGATGAGAGATTTAGCAGTTGTGGAAGTGGAGATGCCAGAATGTTCTATAAATTCATCGTGCATCAGATTTAATTACCCATTCTACAATCACAGCAATGCACTGGCAGAATTTTCCACTGAGTTGCAAAATCTTTACAGCCCAGAGCCATAAGATATCGCTACTCACTTCTGCTGCCTTGCATCTGATCTCAAGTAAGCTCGAGTGCAAGAGATTATGGACTGAGTACTACGTTTTGCTTCAGTACGGCTTCCCTAATAGTCCTATATGCAATGATTCCCCATATAGATAACTCAATGAAAGTGAACTTTGCCCGTCAAAACCAACATGACAGGGCCCTGGGCTGGTTTTCATGCTCACCAGACGTCCATGTTGGGCCACAGGAAGGGTAAGCCAGTAGGCCTCAGTGCCCTCCTGCAGGGAGTTGTGGAACTGGGGCGTGTCCACGCTCAGGAATGGGGAGAGTGTGACGGAAATGTTCAGAAACTGTACCAGACGAACATTCCTGGTCTGTCTCTTGAACATCATCTTTTCGTCTTGCTCCTGCTGCAAAAGGCATTTGAAGAAGTGAGCGACGGGGGAGGCCGCGGCGTAGGGCATCACATTTCCGACACCCAGCCGCTGAGGGAATGTACATCTCCAATGGAGCTGAGCCGTGTAGTTCATGAGTTTGCAGCATGTGACAGTTTTTCTGGCGGCATGGGGCCTTAAGGGAGCCAGGGGATTTTGTACGTATATCACTGGTTTGCCATCCAGACTGTCTAACCCTGTACTGAATAAGCCTTTATGGAATACAGGCAGCCCCCAGGTTAAGAACGTCCCATTTACAGAAAACTCGTACGTACAAATGAAATGCCACGAAGCCTATATATTGTAGTGTGTTGGTACCAGCGGGCAGCGCAGCAGGTTGGACCGATGCCAGACTTGTAAATAGTTCGCAGTAATTGCTTGTGTCGTTGTAAATGTGCTGTGTGTTATGTGATGTATAGTGGTTAATGTTTATTATTGTACGTAGTGTGTGTGTGATTGTGTGTGCACGCCCACCATGTGCATGGCAAGTAAACGGGGCGGTGGGCAGTGCGAGTGTATGCTTTGCAGAGGTACGGATGTTACAATATTAAACATTTGTGTTAAGTACAATGGTTCATGATAATGAACGCACACACTGTTTATGACACCCATGAAGATCAGCGGTTTATTGGCTCAAGGTGCGGTGCAGTACAGTATGTAGTTACTTTTATTTTTACTGTGCTATTATTATTATTTTGCACTGCATTATTATTTTTTTCATAACCTGGGCACTGCCTGTGATAAAGGCCATAGAACAGTGATACCTTATCCGCTTATCCAATGTCTTTCCATGGAGCTCACACTACTCTCCACGAGACAAACATACAGGCGAGAGCAACTTCGGGCCGTCACAGTGCAGGGTCGGCTGGCATCAAGCGTAGCCAAAGTCAGCTTGCTACCTTCTGATCACGGGCACAGAGTTCTGACCCACAAAGCCACACAACACACCGAAAGCAAAGTGCTGGCCAACGTCAGACGTGAAACCAGGTTCTCTGAGACAACTTCACAATCTCCACTCCATCCAATACTAATACTACTACTAATAATAATAATCTGTTACACGACATTTTTAGTTCAGTCGCGTGACATACTTTAAAAAATGTGCAATAAAACGAGCACAAACTATGTTTTTTGGCCAAAATGCAGAGCATCAAAAGCATAGCCGAAAATGTAAAAATCACTCACACGGAATCGCATATATATTTCATAGAGATTTCACACCTTTCTTAGAAACAGATTTTTTTCTTTAAATATCATTTCAAATATTCTTGCATGCCAGCTATATAGGGAATATTTAAATGAGTGTAGAAATCTGGAAAAACTATTTATAGGCTGACATACTTGATGCCAGGTTATTGTTCCCGCTCATGACTGCAGTATATAAGTTTAATATGGAAACTAGGAAAGTAAATTATTGGCCATGCTATGAGTTTACGGGGAGACTTTTAGTTATTGCAGTGCGTGCTCAGACATCAAACATCTGGTGGCTAGCTTAGAGTTAAACACTGGTTTAAATTTGCTACTTATTACTGTTACTGTCTACTATAAAACTTCGTCAAGCTGAGAAGAATAGATTCCTCTCTCTTCTGAGTCCACCACTAATCTACCCTTTGGTATGCAACCGAGTGGAAAGAAAAGTTACCCCGGATCGTTTGACAGACAGTCCATTTGGACTAATACCCTGTGAACTTCTGACTTCTCTCCACGGTACATGGGGCCGACCACAACATTAAACTGGTGTCAGATTCACCTGAAGTAGTTGGTTTTGGCATGTCCTGTATTCCATCTCTGTTTGAGGTCATCTGACCTTTCTGCCGGGTGCTGCAAAGATGTGAGTCAGTTTTGTATTTTTATTTTTCATTGTTTTGTTGGAGGCACGCTGCCATTGCGGTTTTTGCTGCTGAGATCAGAATACGGTAAAATTTCTTCATAATCAACCTAAGAAACAGCACTGATATTTGGTTACACTATTCGGATGTGCAAATAAACCATACAATCACAAATTGCTAAACCTTATACATCCCCAAACTACAGGATACGTCCCATTTGAAAATAGTTTTACTTCCCAAAGCCAATGCGGCCCCAGAATTTTTGAGGCCCAATGGACCTTCTTACCCCATACTTTCCCTGACATGAATGTATTCTTTCATGGCCATAGTCTGTCACAGCAAAGACTCTCAGACTAAACTGACCAGTCAAGCAAGTGTCAGTTCATTTACAATATTAATCCTTTGATAAAATAGCATCGAACCCCCCAGGCATATCCTTTCTGCTTTGTGATCGAGGAATCAGAACTCATCAGTCTTTTCCGGGCCCCAATTAAAACTCGTGTTAAATAGTGTTGGAACGTGCCAACAAGATGCTGTGAAATGCAATTCAGCATGGAATGTGAAAACTGATGAACAATTTTACCAAGAACGTTGGTTTCTGGGGAAACTCACTCGTGCGACTACAATAATATAAAGTAAAACAATGTTTGTAAGAAGTCAGAATAAGGACTGGTCGCATAAAAGACACCCGCAGGTCATGTCCACATTATTAACTGACTTGAGATGGTAGATGACAGCATGCGGATGTTTGTCACCCGCTGGTGAATGGGTTCATGTCATTGAGGACCTACTGGTGCTGGCATGTTGCTCTTCCTGGAGGGAGTGTTCATATTGCAGAACACGCAGTGACACAGTTCATTTCAGTTCAAAATGCTTGACAGTAGTGTTTACATTTCCAACTGCTTTGAGGTGTTGTACACATCATTACATAAAATGATACACTGTATATACTGTTATAAATGTTTACAGTTACTTTATATTGCAAACACTTTTGTCCAAAATGATGTACAAATTGCACATTACAAAGACAGCTGTCAAGAAGTCAACTGTGCATAAGTGCAGTGAGGCTGACGTTGTAAAGTTGATATATATTTACGAAAGTGTGCACACTGTTAGCGCCGTGCAGCTTGTTCTCATTTCCAGACCTCTGTGCAGCTGACGGCTTTGAGGCTCCCACGACAGGTGTGAGCCACAGACCCGCTGACGGACACAAAATTAATCTGTTTGGAGAGAGAACAGCGACGGGCCTGCACTGAAGGTCAGAAATGGCGATGGGTTCGGAGCTGTCGAAGAAACGAACCCTTAGACGTTCCACCGCCTGACAGGATCCCCACAGAGATCATTCTTTGGTTTTCTCTTAGTTTGACTTGCTCTTCAACATGCTATGCTAATTTTCAGTCTCTCTGCTATCATTTGGGCTCCGAATGTTTTTTCCAGCTATGCTTTCCATGGTCAAAAAACAGCTCAATGGTGTCAATAAATTGTCCTTAGTCTGTAAATTGTGAATATACCCTGCTTTCCAGCATAAGGTTCCAAGGAAGACTGAGACCCAAGGAAGACTGAGACCCAACTAGACAGGCAGTTCATGAAAAGTGATGGCGAGAACAAATTGTTAGAAAAGGCAATGCACATTTATAGGTTTTGTTGTCATTGACTGAATCAAAGTGGGAGATATGACAAGTGGGAGATTTAATTGCCCATGGACCATTGTCCATAGGCCATTTTTCAGTGTATAGTGGACAGTTTCAGTTGTTAGAATTAAATGGTTGATATTTCAAAGTTTCTCATTCTAGCATCACTAAGGTGAACACAGCCAATACTTCCACTTACCATGCTCGAGAGTAGATATGTGGAATGTTCATTGAGAGTAATGATCCCCCCCCCTAAATGGTATCTTTTCAGACGATTGGAGAAGGACCTCAGCTCTCTCTCCAGCTTCCGTCCTGAGTCCACGTTCACAAGCAGCTTCCAGAAGGGAGACCTAAGTGAGGCGTTACAAAAAAACAGAAGCAGGTCACATTCTCCTGCCCAACCTATTCGGAATTCAGTTTCGATATAAATTGCACAAAACTGCATTGCAATGCAAATATGACTTTGTGTAACGAAAGATCGGCTTGCCACGTAAGCAGTGGGCTGCTGCACACCGTGGGGAACGACGATTTACCGCAATATGTCCAGGTTGGGCAGCACCCGTTTATGGTTGGAGAGTTGGCGTACTGCCTCCTGGTGGACAACTTTGACGTTCGGGCCCACGCACACCATGTACTGGAGGGGTAGCTGCTCTGCATTGGGTGGAGTCCTTAGGCAGTATTGGTGCCGGCTGTCAACACCAACATGAAGGGGCACCTCTGGGTCGACCAGCACAGCTACGCCTAGTAGGTGGCGACAGTCATTTAGATCAATATTAGCTTGTGAAAGCTTTAAACCCTACCTTAAGCTTAATAATGGCTAACTTACCTTTAACTGAGATAGTCATCTCTCTACCTCTAATCCAGTAGTTCTCAATAGCCCCACCCCCCCACCCCCCGACCTTACCTTAATCAGACTTATATAATGAATGTGGCAGGTTGAAAGTAGTGTGGGTTGCAATGAAAACATTCTGGTGGGGGCGAGGGGGAGGCACCGGGATTAGGATTGAGAACAACTACTCTAATCTATGAAAATCCAAAGCAAGACTTTCCGCATGAAATGTGAATTTCCAGCTGATCCAAAAAACACCGTTCTGTAATTCCAACATACGTCGTCCCTGAGAGCTAATCTCATATAGAGTCACGGTAAGGCTATCCCAGAAAACACAGGGCATGAGGCAGGAGATGGTCTGGATGGGATATCCCTCCCTCACAGGACACACACTCTCACCAATTCATCTGGCCACATGTTTTTAGACTCTGATAGGAAACCATCAAACACAGGAAGGCTTCACAAGCACCGCCAAAGAAGAATGTGGGGATCAAACCCAATCTACAATCTATCCACTGAGCCACTCTGCTGCTCCCATAGGCCACAAATAATGCAAAAATTGCTGATTCGCGTATATCGGCAAATAGAATTTTTTTGGGCAGGGTTGATACGTTGCAGTGTCTAATAATTAACAAGCAGACTAAGGCTTCCACTGGTCTATTGGCAATCACTGACTGTCCAGTAAAAGAGGTTTTAGCCATATACACACTGCTAAGTAAGTCATGTTACATAAACCAATCCAAGAAGTAAGACTGATTGTCTTGCTTCTTGGGGATAGCCTAAGCAGACTTCATAAAGTTGGAAAGAGAGGCGGGCACATCTATCTTCACAATAATCCAACCACTTGTGATTGACAGTGTTGTTGACCAATGAGTCAGCAATAAGAAGATCGGATATTTAGTTTGACACACAGCAAGTGTTCTAAACTGTCGAATAACAGTAAGTATAACATGACTGAAAACAATCTCTGCCTCCCATAGTCTCCAAGCCCTTTTTGTAACAGATGTGACTCATTCAGTGTCAGCTCTGTTCTGGTGTTAATAGCATCATTTACAGACCATGCCAATGGACAGCAGAGGGAAAGGAAGGGGTATCAGTGGGGAAGTTGCACACTGAGGTGGGAAAAGCATCTCCAGAATGCCAGAGGTGGAAAGTTCAGGTTCAGAAAGTACGAATCCAGGTCAAGATTTTGTTTCAACTAGCCAGCTGAGTGCTCTGTGATTGTGACTCTTTATAATCAACTGGAGAGTTGGTATGGATTTGGATTTTCTGAACCCAAACTTTCCACCTCCACAGAATGTCCCAGTGGATGTGTGTCCACACATGCGATTCCTATATTTATATTCGTGAGCATAAATTTATTGTTTATTTTTGTTCATTGTTTTGGGGGTACCAGGCGGTGAAGTACAGCAGATAATGAATTAGATTTGTGAAAAATAAGCTCTAAGTTAAAGTCTCAGAAAGGAATGTGTCTAACTCTTCTCCAGTGTACCTACAGCGTCTGGAGTCAACTTATCTGATCCTGCTGACCTCTGGAGAACATCTCCAACTGGGGGCTCCCCACTGTAACGAACTCTAGTAAAATTCTTCGATTTGGTTTTCATGACCATTCAGCTTCCTGTCCGGTATGCTCGATCCCATGAGAGAGGTTTGAGCGTGTCTCCTAGGAGAGTGCACACGTGTTTATGGGTGGTGGGGGGGGTTGTGGTGTCCCCTGTCTTTCCAACTTCAGTATTTATGGTGTCCCTGTGGCCATGTGCCATGTGGAGCTATGAGATTATGGGAATCGTGTCATCAGCTGTTCTTGCCCCCCCCATGAATTCCTTCCATCCTCATGTATCTTGGTTATGTCAGATTCTCCAAAGTCGTCTTGTTTACCAGCAGTTCAGTGGCCCCGTGGGTCCTGGGGACCACCTACCTTCCACTCACATGCTCCTGTGTCAATTCTGATTAGTAATATCCTAAAGTAGTACCAGGATCCGGCCAAGACCCTCAATCTGGAAATGATAAAACCTCTGCCTAGTGATCTTCTGTGAGTATGAAACTATGCAACTATCCAAATTCGCCTCTCTTCATTTTACAAGCGTCAAATCAATAAGGGAAACTGTGATTGTTTGGTTCGGAGGAATTACAACTACAGTCATTTTGTCCCATTAATAAAAATTCACCGGATGCCTAAACAAACCAGCCCTCTTATGTAAATCATCTACATTTAATAACGTAACAATTGACAAAGATGATATTAGAGCCCAGAACAAAAATCCTTCAGAACTTCTCTGCATACTGATGGAAAAGTGGAAAAACAGGGGCTTTTTCTTGGTGGAGAATTTTAACCCAAAATCAGCACCATCTTTTTAAAAAATGCAATATCGCAAATCAAGGGCCTTAAACCTGGGGTCTGTGACAAATTGTGCACCAGCAGAACAATTCCAAGGGGTCCACGATTGTTTTCAAAATCAAGGAAACATTATTATCATTTTGGCTCCATGACGCATTTTGTAAAACTGCAAAATTCATACCAAATAATCAGCATGCTATTCTTCTTTACTGATTAATTTCTTTCTTTTGGTTTTTAATGTTTTTTTCAATATTGCTTTATTATTCATCATTACAATGTGGTAAGGGTGTCAGTTTGGTTTCAATAATAGTAGGGACAAAATCAGCACTGAACCGCACCCACCCCCACCCCAAACAAACACGGTACTCCCACAATATCAGTATGGACACGTCCCAACCGTCCATACTTCAATCTTGTACAGTACAGCCGCAGAGAGAAATGTTTTCAAGGGGTCCTTAGGTCTTAGCTATTTATAAACTCATGCTTTGGTGATAGGGGGTGTCTAACTCAGGTCTATTTTCATTCTGTGGTTCCTGGTTTAAGAAAGGCTGGCAACCCCTGACATAAATAACTGCCTACAATACCATTAACCTGCATGCACAAAGCTACATGACACCTAGGACTTCCTTTGTTACAATGTTAATGTAATAATATTATTAGCAATCACAAAGTTGTACACAAAGCAGTGCTTTCTGATATAAAATGACAACACTGAAGAGACTGATGAAAAATTTTTAAAAAGTAGCTGAAAAATGTGTCTCCCTTATGTGGCTGACGCACGGCTCTGATTTTAGTATCAATTCAGGCCTGTCACGGCAAAGTTTAGCGTGCTAATAGCCATCTAAAGCTTGGACAGTGCTCAGAGGGGAACATGTGATATACAGGAATCTGTGCAGGAGTCGATCAATAACTGTCATTTGGTGAAATTTAAGGGAATTTAAGGCTTGTGTTACAGCCAAGGTGAGTTTCTTCGTAGTCTGAAAGACGGCCTCTGCTTCTTATTTTTAGAACAATCCCCCTAAATATTACCAGCTTCCCTGAAATATTTTCCACAAGCCCTTTAAAGAAATGATTAATATCCTCCGTTGTCATCTTATCTTATATAATCAAGTGATAAACATCTGAAACACACAGAAAGATTAATCTTACTTGCCGATCAATCTCACGTGAGCACATGCACCAACAGACGTTTCCCGTTTATGAAAAATATCCCAGAAGATACCCGGGACGGGGGGGGGGGGGGGCAGGTGATGGTGATTGTCAACCAACGGGATAGACCCTTCAGCACACAGGCGGTTTACGATGGCGACTGTGTTCCCCTCTGTAAGAGCTCCTTGTGGAGGTAGGGGGTACAGGGGTTAGGGTGGATGCTTTGCCAATGTGTTTGGGGAAATATTGAGAGCCGTTATCTTAGTGCAGTCCAGATGGAGTCCACTCATCAGAGAAGCACATCTATACATTTACGTCACAGCCCCAGTAGCAGCTTGGAGTAACATCTGATGAATGTTCCAGAATGTTCCAGCGTGCTGTCAGGAAACAGAGGTTTGAGAGAAATTGCTTGTTCTCATTCGCAGAACTGGAGATGGTAGAACACTCTAGTGCTTTGATTGCAAACATCAGGGAGTTTGCTAGAAAATGAGAATTCTAGAAATTTCCAAAATGAACTTAAATCTTTTCCCTGTCACACCCCTAAAGTGACATTGCACTTCTCCAGACATGACATGGTGAAAGACAACGCCAATTGTTTAATTTGTTTGCTGTTATTCTTGCATTCTGTCCTACTGTTATTAACATTTACTCAATCAGTAGTCTTCATTAATGATTCTTTTGCTGGTTGTTCTTGCAGCGCAACAGGGGGAAAACAACTAAAACATGTAAAAAATGAAGAGAAAATACAACGAAGGAACCATAGAAAGAAACAGGGACCTTTCAGACTGGTTCGTCTGGTTCTACTGGTTTTCACAATGTAGTCTTTCCCCTTGCCAATTTTATTACTGAAAGTGAACAATATTACGTTTAATGATGAAAGAGACAGACGACATCCTCCACAGAGAACAGAGAAGTCCTTTAAGGACTCTACTTGTCATTATGAGCTGAGAGCCTTGGAGAGGGCAAATGACCCGGCTAATTCAGCTGTATCAGAAGCCAGGGGTTAGAAGGAAGCTTCAGCCCCAAGGTAAGTATCAACAGAAGATTAATTATACTAGACAAAAATACACTGCTACTGCAGACCCCATAATTTGACTTAATTGTACTCTTTTTTTACAAGTAGATTCAACTTTCACTGTAATGCCTAGATTATATCTAATTTCACCCACCCATCCATCCATCCATCCATCCATCCATCCATCCATCATCTAACCGCTTCTACTGGTCAGGGTCATGGGGGGAAAGGGAGTATCTCTCAAGTAGTACAAGGCACAAGGCTAGAGTGCACCTTGGATGGGGTGTCTGATTTCATTAAACATAAATTAATCCCAAAAAGAAAAATACACATGTATTTCTGAATTTTCAGTTTAACTGAGTGATGCGACCACACACAGTATCGACACAGGACATTCATGAATTTTAATTTACACTGTCTGTTACCTGGACCCCTGCACAATGCAAGTGTCAAAAGGGTGTGGACATACTGATGATGCAATGAGAAAAAACAAAAACAAAAGGTCAGCCAATCACTTCCCTGGAAAATCATTAATGTCATCACTGCAAGTCTCAGCTTCATATACATTATATAGGTTTATTACATTATATTGACTATGCAATAAACTATGCATTATTATTTTGATTACTTAGTGCTTCCTAGGCAACCTAAAGAATAGTCTTTCAACAATAGTCTTTCAACAATAGTTGAGGTCTCAGTGATAAAAGGCTGTCCCTTCTTGGCAGGTTGGAAGCAGACATGCAATTCTGTCAGCTAAACCTGTTGCATAACTCATTACTGCCTGCACAAACAATCGCTTGGCAAACCACAATGTGCCTTTGTTTGTGTCACATGATTGTAATTATGCCCTTTAGTTAATCCCCTATCCTGCCTCTCATAATCCCTCAGTACATCCGCCAGAGGCTTGGCTTCCCAGTGGCTGATGTCCCCCTGTCACACACCCACAGACTGCATATTTTTTTCGCTCTACAAAAATCAGCCATCTACAAAGACATAAATGTCTTCTCTTAGGTGAGCTACCTCAGCGCACTGAGTGTGCACACTTGAGACTGTAACCTCCTCAGACATGTCTGTAATCACAACCAAACACAACACAGTGAACCTATCCCCAGAGGGCGCCTGGGCCATCCAATCAGCGTAGCAGCAATCCTGTCAAATTCACACTTACGTCAGTGCTTACCGCAGTCAACTGAGAATTGAATTTCCACTGCAGATTTATTGTCTTCACTAAAGCACAGAATCGAAACTGCATCTTGCACTCACTGTCGTAATCAAATGTTGTGCAGCGTCTGATTATCTAAAACAAATAACTGGTTCACTGTAAACAAAAAAATTAAAAAAACTAATACAATGCCTGTATCCAATGGTCACTCAGAAAGCAAACATACAGCTCTGGAAAAAATTAAGAGACCACTCTATATTTTTTTAAAAAATCCCGGTGTAATCCTGGTTCTGCTGGCAGAAAGCTACACGGCAGGTTGCTTCCAGGTTTAAAATATCTCAGACAGCAGTACACAAGAACAAGGTGAAGCAGGAGACACTGGGAACGACCAGAAACCAGCCAGGTAGAGGGCAGAAGCGACTTTCTAATGGCAGAGATGACCGTCAACTTATCCGACGGGGCCTCATGAATCGTAAGATGACATCAAGTGACCTTCAAAAGTAATGGGAAACATTAAGTGGTCTGAAGTACACTGCTAAGACGATTTGTGTCAGGCTTCTAGAAGCAGGACTGAAGTCCCAAAAAGCAAGGAAGAAGCCCTTCATTAATGAGAAACAGAGAAGAACCGGGCTGGAATTTGCAAAAAAATATATACAGTGTATGTGTATACATACATGCAAACATTATATTACATATAAATATAAACATATATTTCCTATATATGTTACATATATATACACGTATATATATATGTGTGTGTGTGTGTGTGTATATATATATATAATATATATAATTCCCAGACGCACACCCATAGATTGAGACATGACTCTCTTAATTTTTCTCTTCTAAATTTTCCCAGAGCTGTATATGCACAGTTTTCCTACATGTTTAACGTAGCCAGTGTTCTCACACCTATCTCTTGATGTCCCAGTCAGTGCTATAAGGGCGGTAGAAGCCAAGTCATGGGTGTGTACGTCAATCTGCAGTTCGCCGCAGAGGCTCTAGCTGCGAAAGCGCGCTGCCCCGCCGAGCATGCCTATCATTGCAGGGCCATGGCTCTGAGGTCCGGAGGGCAATTATAACGCCCGCGAAACAACCACTGGCATTCATTTGTGTGCCATCTAGCGAAACAACCAAAATACTGGCATAGGTTATTAAAATAGCAAGCTCTGTAATTTGTTTTGTTTCCACGCTGCCTTTATTAGACATGTAAATGGAAATGACAATGGAACTCCAGACGGGCTTTACGATAAATCGTCTACGGCTTGCTGTCATGTGTCGCTTAATCCCTAATATGCCGAGGCTACTAACACCGTTCAGTTCTATTTATGTACCGGACGTGCTCGCCGAGCTGTTAAGGATTGGAAGAGATCGTGCACCAGCGCACACGTACCGGCACACCTGCAGATACACAGGCAGTGTGATTCCCGATGGGGGAGCCTTACCTGTAGAGCCCAAGAAGTATCGCTCCAGAACCGATCCGTAACCTAAGGGATTGTCTTTCAAATTGCTCACGGTGAAAGGCTGCATGGACACGTTCACCGCATTTATCGGCCAGCTCTGTGCATGTACGCCTGCTCCGCCATACCAGGAGACATTGGCCATGGAGAAGCAGTCCTGAAACATAGGAAATGCAATACCTCTTATGCAACTCGTTATACAGATCTCATAATGTTTCGTACGGTTACTTTGTGTCATGTAGTATACGACTTGAAGTTTTTCAAATTATTTATATTTGATTTTCAGATACACAGAGAGATTGGTAATATAGGGTTTATATGTGTTGTGCCAATAACCACTAAGCCCTTGACAATTAAAAGAGAATATAAATAAAAGAGGTAAGAGTAGCAGAAGTACTTATTTGTCCGCGTTAATTAGTGAGCTAAGCATTTACTTAATTATGCAAACTGGCGAAAAAACAGAGAATTAAATCGCGTTTATCGTGAGAACGACAACGTTTTCAATTTTGTTTTTGAAAAACGAATTGATGGGTGGGTTGTTGTAATTGAAATGAATCTACACCAATATTTCAAAAAGTCCTTGGATACACATATGATGTTTTTAAATATGGGCTCATAAGACTAAAAATACAAGTGAAACACACTCAAGGCGTTGCGTTATATTAATTTCCTGAACCCCGTGCAGCGTCTATGCATAAGCGAATCGTTATTGTAATTCCGACCAATTAACACAAAATTCGCAATTCCTTTATTATAATTGACGCATAATTTACATATGATTTCAAAGCCTAATGCGTTTTTAAAAAGTATAATCATTCTTTCATAAAGTAATCCCGATTTTACGGCTTAGATATTACTTCTGGCTATATATTAGTACGAATTCTTCTTTCTTTCTTTACTGTTACTAAGGAATGGAAACTAAAGCAAAAGTGAAAAAGTAAGTAACACATGACCTATAATCATTTCAGGAATGTACAAAACAGAAGGATTAACTTTCAAAACATCCGAATTACTACTTTTTGGACTGAATGTAAGTTGATTAAGTTAAAACGCTCGTTGTGTCCACGGATCTGCGTACAGGAGCTCTACTTAATTTAAAATGCGCTACAGTAAATGCTTAATTGTTTTTTTTTTATTTTAGTGTCCATTTATCGTAACATTCGTCCTACAGCTCACAGGTACTGTAGTATTAAAACTTATAGTTTTTTAAAGATTTTTCTTTCTGAGAATGTCAGTCGTATTTGGCAAATAAGACATTAAACGCCAACAGATGATACCTTGTGGTTGCCAAGGCATTACCTGTAGTCTGTTACTGATGTAGCAGAACATTTGCTGAATATAAATATATGATACGCCCAGACGGCAAGATGTATTAGTAAAGTCTGCTCGATCATTTAAAAACGTTTCTTCAGTCTATGCCAACACACAAAATACAACTTCGTGCTCGACTGCTTGAGGGCAGATAAGCAACGGGGGCGAATTGTTCAGTTTTTTTTCCAAGTCTACAACTTCAGGAACATTTTAATGACCGAAGCTTTCTGTTGTCTACACTATTCTTGCTTATAGTTCTGTGTAAAACCAAAACAGGTCACGGTCGAGGTGTTTTTAATGACCCTTTGGAGGGATTTTGTTTTGAAAGTCTTGCACTTTTTTCCAGTGGTATGCGTACCTGAATGTGCAGAATTTAAGGGGACTTGTCGGAATAACTGCATTGAATCTACTGACCACTTTAACCACTCTCTTAATGTATTTAAAGTTCACTCGAAGAGCATGTGGCATATTTTAAATCAGTTAAAACTGTGTATATTTAAATCGTGAAATGTTTATATATTTTCATTCTATATCCAACCCATGCACTTTTTTTGACTATTCTTAAGTTACCACAGATAGCGTTTATGTCGTTGGCACCCTAAATAAAATCCGTTTACCTGTTAAATTAGAAGTGGACAATATATTCTCAGGACCAGTCAGTTTGCATAACCAGAGACAACACGGGCAAATGGAAATGGGAAACAAAGGGTCCCCTTTCCCTCCAAACCCAGCTAAAGAAAAATGTTTGGTCTGGGTTTTGGATTACCGAGTTAAAACACAAAGCAAACAGAAACATCAGCTGTTTTATTACGCCGAAAAATACCCTTCATCTCCATCCTGTATCAGCGTACAGAGCAATTAGAATGTACTAAGCCACATATTCTTTAACATACATTAGTCTGTGTTCATTTTTAAAAGGCAGTCTAATGAGGAGGGACCAGCACAACAGCAAAAAAAAGTACGAAATAGGATCTAAAGTACCAGAAATGATTTCCCAGCAAACAGATTCACGTTCTCTTGGTTTCCCTAGTTTTTATTTATATAACCATCTTTTTCATTTGTACCAGTCACGTTAGAAGCAAATCAGTCATATGCATAGCAGAGGAAGCGGTCATCAATAGTACAAACTCAACCAAACCTAAACGATTATGACATAATGGTTTTAGTGGCTTTAGTCCGACTTTTAAATTTAAAAAATGAGACAGAAAGAGAGAGCAGAAGAATTAGCATTAATAGAAGTACACTAAAATGAGACAGCATTAAAGTTGAAAAACAGCTGTGCAAGATCAAGTTAAATTTGGATAATTCAAGTAACCTAACCCACTGGATAACTTATACAACCTAAGGTGCTAGGTTTTAATAACCAAGTGTGGGTTCTGTCCAATATTTATCCAGCGCTGGGTTACAAGTTATTTTTAAACTACAATTTTTCACGTAGTTAATTAAAACAAATGTTTGAACGTGAACTACATACCTGAAGTGATACAACAGTGAAAAACACCGGCGCGTGTTTCAGAACAAACTTTACAATTCAAAGTTTATTTTAAAGTCACTGAGCTTATGTAGTGACATACCTTTAATTCCACATGGCAATGCAGAGGTGTCCAGGTAATTCTGTAGCATTCCATCTCCGACTCCTCGTCCGATTCCACCGATACCTTCAAGTCTGCCACCGATTCCCACGTGTAACAGAACTCGGTCTTGTTATACCAGCACAAATTTCTGACAAACGGAACGTCACTGTCGGGGATACCCATGTCCCCCACGTAGATCTCCACGAAGGTCTTGTCCTCTGACGCTGTTTGTATGACAAGAGAGTTACTCCTTCTCTCCCAGATCATTCCGCTGAAACTCCCCCTTAGGATCCAGTTTTTATTGGGTTGATCCACAACTTGCCAATAAATGATCCCGATAGTCATAACAAAGAAAATCGCTACGCCGAAGCAGGCGATCGCTCCCTTCCAAGTTTCGTTCATTTCCTTCAGTCCCGTGTCCCATGTTACTTCTGGGATGGGACTAGGGTTCCTGTTCCGAGTGTGAGGCATTTTGTTTTGAGATTAGTAAAAATAATTAAATGATTTGTAAAAAATCGGGGAGACGTCTGTGAATTAGAAATATCAGATATTTCACCATGACATGTAATTTAACGGTGAGAGAGTGAGTCGTTTATGAATCCCGTTATTCACGCGCATTTATGACATATACATTGACCTGTCATGTGAAAAAAAGAGAGCCAACATGCCCTCTGCTGAAATTTGCACAAAAGAGATGACTTACCACATTTTGGCATATAAGTTTTGCTTTTAAATGGCATTGATCGTTGAGCAGTCAGCTTTCTTACCCGGGTTTAGCAGAAATGAATACGTATGGCTCCTTAGCGACTCACTTGCTTGCCCTGCACTTTTTGCCTGAGTCTGACGTAACTCCGGAGTACTCTTCAAAAAGGGAGAAGAGAAAGTGATCGGTACAGAGAGCGCTTTGCGCTCAAGTGCTCTCAAGACGCAGGTTATGGGGAACAGGCCAGTGACGCGGGGAGGCAAGATCCCAGAGCCCTACTGCGATCAGATACATAGACATGCCCGATAGACTCTTTAACTGCTGCCCGATCAGTTCTTGCAAGAACTAAACAGTGGACAAGTACACAGTACTTGAAAGAGAACGGGTTTTGTAACTTCATGTACTGCAGAAATACATTATATGCAAACGCGTGGGAATTATAATGCCGCAAAATAATGTTTTGGCGTTCTAATTTCAAAATACATTATTTTCCTCAAAACGTCCAGTTTCATTTATGAAAACAAGTATCTTTTAATAATCAATGGATCTGTTAAACACGTCTTTGTCAAGAAAGACGCAACGGTTTTATCTTGCATGTCCATTTATTATGAAACCGTCTCAATGACGCCATCATTTAGTAAACATGAATCTAGAAAGTATCTCCCATTACGATTATCGCGTGATACAATATCTATATCGTTAATACAAATTTTAGTTTAATAGTGACCGGTTCATTTTACATCGCCTTCGCTAGACGTGAAAGTAAATATAGCTCACCGCTCGTCGCACGTTTATTGTGGACATAATAATAGCTCAGACTTTGTCCTGTATATAATAGCGATGGAGTGCTATTTTCACTGCATTGATTTGAACTAAAATATATTTTCAATGCACAGATGTTTCAGATATGCACATCCAGGGTCCATTTGCAGCTACGATCACCAAATGAATGGGTATACACAGGGCGGGAAAGAATAGCAGAGAGCAAATTTTTAAATGTGTGGTTTGAGTGGGAAAATCAGCAGAAGGTGGTGGTGGTAGGAATTGCCAGCTATTGAGGGTAGGAATGCCGTTTATAGCTGTACTTAAGGTCAGGGGGTCAGGGAAAGGCACATGCTGTCTGTCAACAGCTATTCTGTCTGGTTCTTGTGGTAAACTAATCAGGCATTTGACTTTGGCTGATGCACCAGTACAGAAAAAAAGTTGGGGAGGCTGGAAATGGGTTCTCACATGGACTGCCAATAGGCATACACAGTAACTTCATTCTTGAGGATTCAGTTAAATTACAAATCCCCTTTACCACGTAGTAGTTTCCTTGTAGATGTGCTTTATCGAATTTTAAAAAAAAAACATTATTTGTGCAACCAAAATGAAAACCTGATACACATTTGTCCGATGGAGATTTAATTTATAACACCCACAAAAAGAGGATTGAGTATAAAAAGGAGTCACTTCTCATTCTGATCAAGTTTGAATCATGATGAGAATCAAATCAGTCACATGCAGTTTTGGTAGTTAGTTAATACCAAACAATGTTTGTTCGTCATGTTTTAGATATGTATGACACAACTGTCGCGAATTGTTTCTTGTTTTGCTGAATGGCATTTTTAAAAATTGGTTTTAGTCATGTTAAGGAATGTCAATGTTAAGGAAATTTGAACTAATACATAAACAATTGTCAATTATTTCTAAAGGTGTTTATTAAAGATAAAAATATTTTAGAGTACTGGTTTTGTTCCATGTTTTAGCTTTATTTAGTTTTTAAAATTGACAGTTTCTTTTTCTGTTAGTTGTTTTTCTGATCCCTAATGAGCGTATTTACATTGTGTATTGCTCTTGTGTTTCTGGTTATCTGGAGAAAACCAAAATTGCCAAACATTTCGGCTCAGAACTTGCCCCAAATCACGGTGCCAAACTAATAAAAATTTTTAGATTTCTTTCATCACATCGTCGGTTTCTTAATTTAATTTTAATGCTGCCTCAGCTCAATCGTAATGAGCACAGTCAGGGCATCAGCCCATCATCTCAACCAGTAATAAACTATTTTTCGGAATTTGTTAGAGCAGAAACCAGAGCACGAAACTGTATCTAAACCCCAAGAGTGAAATGAACTCTCCTTGCACACTCTCATGGTGTGATGTTTAGTGGTGTGTGAGCTGAGTCGGCAGCACTTTGGGCTCAATCCTCCGTGGCTGTGGGGTCAGTCCCTGCGACTGGAGTTTCCTGTTCTCCGCTTGACTGCATCCCTTTGCTCCAGCTTTCTTGGTTTCCCCTCTCAGACTAAAATCATTTGGTGACTCTAAACTACATGTGAGTGAATATGAGGGACGGGCATCTTGTCCATGGTGTCCCCTTCTTTGTCCCCCTGTGCCTCCTGGGAAAACTCCTAGGCTGAAAAAAACAGTTATAGAAAAATGGATGAAAGAATTTGTTTGGCTGTCGTTTGAATTGTCGTCTGCATATGACAGAAGTGGTGATTTCCAGTCTGTTTACTCGGTTGGAAAATAAGTATATTACCAAATGGGCAGACATATTTAATATCTGATTATGCATGGATGCTAATTGGCGTGTCGGGTAATGATGATGTGAATCCGGCACTTCCTGTTGTTATGATACCAAGTCACATGAAGTATGAAGTCACCGGTCCTTGGACTGAACCTGTAGTCCTACAACTTCAGCCAGACTTATCAAGAGCTGAATGTAGCCCAGCAGGTGGAGGGTGCAGTGTAGCTGGCAGGGAGCAAAAACGTGGACTGTCTGGGGGTCCCTGAGGGCCGGGTTGGGAAACACTGTCCTACTCCAAGATCACCACTCATTTTACTCAACTGCAGATGCAGTGGGACGGTCAACTCCGGTGCTGATTTACGTGGTGGGGACACAACATATGTTCATGCTGTAGAAAATGTACATTCACCATTTATTTTGGAGAAAATCTCATAACTATAGTATATATTTAAAGAGCATCAAGCAATTAATAAGAATTGGACTCAGATGCTGGTAACTCCAGATTGATAGACCTGCACAGAGCACTGACGCTTACTGTCTTCGTTTATGAGAGCACTGGAGTACCAGCCTCTTTTACCAGGTACTGAATTGTATGATTATGAAATACATTTCCTATGCTTTGGGTCCATATCAAGAAAAGCTCACCATTCTGGTGGCATTTTAACAGCCGTGCATGATGGGATGTGTTTGCACACATGGTTGAGTGTTCGGTCTGCAATCTGCTTTCAACTCCGGCAAGAAATTCAGTGGTGAATTTGTACCAAGTGGAGCTGCAGCCATGAAACCAGAGGCTGACTGTTAATATAGCTCCGGGCCAGTCACCGGCCTGACTGCCGCTCCCTACGTCAAGCCCCTTGATCTCCGGCTTACCCCTGGTGGGAGCTGAGGAATGTGATTGGATAAAGCTGTGTGAATTTGTCCTGTTAAACCTCCTGCCTAATAACCTTCAAAGTAACACCAAAGCTCACCTGATCTACCTCACTGCTTGGGTTACACTCAGGGTTTTGTGTGTGTGTGTGTGTGTGTATGTGTACACAACTATATTGTGGGGACTAAATGTATGCAAATCAAATGTATGCAATCAAAAAACTAAACATGCCAAAAGTATTTTGTTTGCTTATTTATGGTTAAGGTTAGGGCTGGGTAAGGATTAAGGTTGTCATTGTTGGGATTAGGGTTTTGTCCATAGAAATGAATGGACGGTCCCCACAAAGATATGAGCACAGGTCTGTTTGTGTGTGTGTGTGTGTGTGTGTGTGTGTGACTTCAGGCCTGTTTACCTGTGTATAGGAATGTGAGTGTGTGTTATAGTGGATTCTACATAAATTCCGGTAGTGCTCTACTGGTGGGTCAACGGTGTATGGGGATCCCTACGACCAGTGGCGGATTAACATGATCAGAGGCCCCTAGGCTACGCTTTCCGTAGGCCCCTCTTCTGCCCCCGCTCCCCAAAATGATACTATAATTAACTATACAAATCAAAAAGAATGTGACACTGTATCAAATGAGAGCAATCACATCAGGAGACAACCAACTGGCAAGCTTTCACTGTAATGAAAAGACTGACATAGGCTGCAGCCTGGGGGTCCCCTGATCACTTTGGGCCCCTGGGATGCAGGCTGGGAACCCCCTGATCACTCTGGGCCCCTGGGATGTAGCCTTCCCCCCGATCACTCTGGGCCCCTTGGATGCAGGCTGGGAATCCCCCGATCACTCTGGGCCCCTGGGATGCAGGCTGGGAATCCCCTGATCACTCTGAGCTCCTGGGATGCAGGCTGGGAACCCCCTGATCACTCTGGGCCCCTGGGATGCAGAGAGGCCTGAGACTGCAGACCACAGCCAGCTGCAGCGAAACAAAACAGTACAGCATAGGTGTCCTTCAAGGAAGCGTAATTGCCGGCTGACAAATGCAATAAAAACCACAGACCTTCAACAAGCACAACCATTGACTCCCAGCTGACAGCCTTTTCCATTTCACTGCCTGCAAATTCAAAGGATACTCCCGATACTCGACATGCAGCTTTTCAGCGCAGGGAGCCCAGGGGTGTTTCTGCAGCTCCACTAAGGCTCCTTTTTAGGAACAGGACTCCTAATTTAAATTGATCCATTTCCTTCACTCTGTCGTGTCATACGGCTGCCAGCCGCTGAGTCGGTGTACAGTCCTCCAGTCCTCATACCTCTTACTGCTTTCCAGTCCATTCCGCTTAAGAAATGCATAACATTGTAGACTTAGATTTAATCTGAGCCTGGCCCGTACACTCTGTGAATCGACTGTTATTAGAAACACAAGCTGCTGGGCTTTCAAAAATGTGTTTCATAACTTGTGACTGGAAATAAACAACAAACCACAGAGAAAAATCACGGCTTGTCGCGACGGATGTGACTTTCTCCCAAAATGTTTATTGAGTGGCACTGGGTTTATACTTAATTTCCCAAATTCATGATTTTCAGACCCGGTGCCATCCAGACTGAAATGCTAGGTCTTCAGACCAAAGAAGACCTTACCTCCCATGCTTCAATGACGGATGACCTCCCTTGGCTATGTGTGTGGTCTATACTGGTCTGACACCAGTGACTGATTTCCCAAAGGGAGGTACAACAACGAAAGGAATACTATTACTATTCTGTATATATTTCATTCTGGAATAAAGCAAAAAAAAAAACATCCACAAAAACCTGGACTAAAGTGATTTGATTCCAAAGCATAACTGTTGGTTGGCTAAGTTGCACTTATAACTACATGTGCTTATGTACATATATGTAGATATCACCTTCAGCTGCAATCACATTGACTTCAGTGACATTAGGGAGATTGCTGTATTTTTTTCTCAAAAATGTCTTTTTTTACTAGTGTTTTTATGCATTATTTTAGTCGTATATACAGTTGGATATGTGGAGTTTACACAGATGGCAGCAGAAGAGATTTAAGTTAGGTGCTGTGCGGTGTATGTGGTGTTAATTGCCCTCCTGTGTAAATGTTCAGTGCCGGTATATTTCTAGGCATGTTACCGCCCCTTTATAAGAAAGACGTCTCATAGTATAACTGGACTGACCGTTCAAATCTAAAAATGGCAGGAGCTGGACAACAGTGTGTGAGTAGATCCGCTGGCAGGGTCCAGTTTCAACAGAGTTCCCCTCAGACGTTTCGCTGGACGCTGGCGGCTTGCCGCAGGGGTCCCATCCGGGGGCACGGGTCTGAGCTGGTTCTCACCGCAAGCTCATCGCCGCTGTTCCCTCTTATTATCAGCCTGGGGTGAGGGGAAGGGGGATAGGGTGTATTTTGCAGCTGTCCCTTAACCGACCTAAAGAGGAATTAATGCTTCTACCAAGTGGGTGGCAGTGGAACCAGTAGCAGTGTTTATTGCCACCATAAGGACGAGGCTACGAGAATGATTCCTGGTCTTAGAGGAATGTCGTATGAGGAGAGGTTAGCTGAGCTGAATCTGTTTAGCCTTGAGCAAAGGAGACTAAGGGGGGACATGATCCAGGTATATAAGATTCTAACAGGTCTGGATGGTGTTCAGCCAAATGGCTATTTCAATATTAGTTTAAATACTAGAACTCGTGGCCACAAGTGGAAATTAGTGGGAGAACATTTTAAAATTAACTTGAGGAAGCACTTCTTTACACAGCGTGTAGTTAAAGTATGGAATAGTCTTCTTGCTAGTGTAGCGCAAGCCAAATCCCTGGGTTCCTTTAAATCAGAGCTAGATAAAATTTTAACAGGCTGCTTCCCGGCTCAAAATTTGTAAGACAGCAGTGCACAAGAATAAGGTGAAGCAGGGAACGGCCAGAAACCAGCCAGGTAAAGGGCAGAACCAACTTTCTAATGCCAGAGATCACCGCCAACTTATCCAACAGTTTCTCATGAATCGTAGGATGATGACCTCAAGTGACCTTCAAAAGGAATGGGAAACATTAAGCGCAGGTATAAAGTGCACTGCTATGAGAGTTCGTATCAGGCGTCCAGAAGCAGGACTGAAGTCCCATAAAGCAAGGAAGAAGCCCTTCATTAATGAGAAACAGAGAAGAACCAGGCTGCAGTTTGCAAAAAAGTATATTATTCACAGACTCATACCCACAAATTGAGAAATGAATGAAAAAAAAATTGTGCTGTGGTCTCTTAATTTTTTCCGTGGCTATATCCTTGCAATTTCTGATGATTAGTGCGCTGACCTAAAAATCCAGCTGCAGACACCTCCAGATTTCTAAATAATCTGTAAGAAATTGTTCCCCTTTTTGATCACATTTTGTTTCACACAAATATGAGTCAAAACAATGGGCATATGGCGAGTTTGTCATTTATCTCTATAAGTACAATTCTTTTTTTTTTATTATTAAATGACCGCCTTGTAACACTATTAAGATTTCACCAGTGGGGAGTATCTCTGCTCCAGTAGCTCAGCCTCACCTCTACACACCCTGAATGCAGGGAGTGTTTTTCCATTCTGGCTGCTCCTTTTGTAGGACGATGTTGCTCTGGCAGGAGAAGCTGGGAAGGCCCCGCTGTAGATCCCAGCTTTATCTGAGCTAAGCTCTGCTTCCTAAACAGTGTTTCACTTGATCTGGTGTTGCTACTAATAAAATTGCCTCCTAATGTGCAAGTTATTTATGCCCATTTAATACCCAGACTTATATAATTATATGCCGAAGTATATATTTAGTAAAGAATACATGAATACCATCTATGTATATAAATTTAAATAGGTCTCTAAATTTTTCATATCTACTATACATTTTCTCCTAGGTTACCTGTATGTTTTCAGATTTGTAGATTTCAAGTCCTAATCAGGCATAATGAAAAACAAACTGGGTTGTTCGTTTCTAGGAATAATCAAACCCTTTTTCCTGATCTATTCCTCCGGGGTGCTCTTGAATCTCCGAATGAGGTCACGCATGTCTGCAGGAGCATTTGTGCAGCAGGGCCTCTGCATTCGACCTTCTGGAAAATCATTTGAAGATGTTCTGGAAATTTAAACCCTACATGGAAAATCTCTCGTTTGCCTTTCTGTCCGGTGTTCCCCCTTGTGCTACCCGTTTGCCACCTGACCCCCGATCTTCTCCCCCCGGTGTCACCAGGCTCTCGCTGTGACGAGTGTGCCCCTGGTTACTACGGCAACCCCTCAGAACCAGGTGGCCGCTGCCAGATGTGCCAATGCAGCAAAAACATCGATATGACCGACCCGGAGTCATGCGACCGCCGCACAGGGGAGTGCAGGAAGTGCCTTTACAACACAGAGGGGCCTGACTGTGGAATGTGCAAGATTGGATACTACGGGGATGCCAAGCGACGAAACTGCCGGAGTGAGTTGTCCAAGTCACACTCCTGCACGCTCAAGCCTGGTTCTTGGTTCCCATGAATGACTTGATAACTTTGTTTGATTGTTGTTTTGTTGATACGTATATTATATGTATATGTACATTCTGAGGCGCAAATAGAAATTCTGGGCTCCCTGACAAAATGGCACCTCCCCCTCCCGCTTGGGTTGACAGCAGATTTTGGGGCCCCTGTAACATGCTGGGCCCTCTGAATCTGCCAGGGTATACATGCCCCCCCAACACCCCTGTGTGTATTAAGCCTGCTATCATCTTGTATTTCACTCTTTTATGTTGAGTTGGTAAGGAGCATGCTGCAGTATTTCAGCAGCTAGTCATTTTTTTCACTGTTCTTCCATCGACTGGACTTTTCTTAAACCATGTTCTCACATTAAACATTTCCCAGAATGCACTTGTAACTTCCTGGGCACCGAGCACAAACAGTGCTCCTCTCCGGACAAGTGTGTGTGCAACCGCAGGACGGGCCAGTGCCAGTGTCTGCCCAATGTTAGCGGTCAGACCTGCGACCACTGTATTGCCAACTACTGGAATATGGCCAGTGGCCGTGGCTGCGAACCCTGCAACTGTGACCCTATCAACGCTGTTTCAGCATCCTGTAATGAGGTGCGTTCCGCCACCAGCCCTACTGTCTCTTTTCTGCAATTATGAGGACTGGAGGCCTGCAGGGTGACAACCAGCCCTGTCCCAACCAGACAAGTAAACATGATTATAAGCACAGTGTGTTGGACCCTGCCGTTGTGTGTCCCCAGTTTACAGGCCAGTGCCACTGCCGTGACGGGTTTGGGGGAAAGACCTGCACAGAATGCCAAGAGAATTTCTGGGGCAATCCCAAGGTCCAGTGCAGAGGTACGTTGTTACACATGAGCTGTTTGTGACTTCAGCATGTCTTAAATCATTATGGGGGAAATCTGCCTGTTTCAGTCTTTCAGTGACTGATTTACTGTACCAGTCAAAAGTTTGGACCTACCCATAGAAAGGTTTTTTTTGTACTATTTTCTATGTTTCAGAATAATTATAAAGACAACAAACCTATGAAATAACATGTATGCAATTATCCATTAAATATGTATTAAAGAAAAAAATTGATTTGTTGGGAGAGGGCAATTCTGTGGGTTGGGACTCAGAACGTTGCAGGTTCTAATCCCGTGGTCAGCAGAGTGATCCCACCATTGGGCCCTTAACTCCAGGGACTGGCTGACCATACTGTCTCCTTTATGGCAGTTTCATGAGGTGGCCTCCTGGGAAGCTTTTACAGCTGTCCTGAAGGAGATCCCAAATATATGCTGAGCACTCGTTGGCAGCCTTTCTTTCACTCTCGGGTCAAACTCCTCCAAAACCATTTGTACTTTGTTTAGGTCATGTGTTCAGGTCATGTGATGCAACACGATCACTGTCCTTTGTAGGTGACTTGGCATGTTCAAACTTTTGACTGGCACTGTACATTTGATATCTCTGAAATAGTACTGGCTGCACGAGTTGCTCCTGTTTAGTGTGGTCATCTGTTCTGTGCATCACATTTTACATGGTAATTGCAAGTCATGTGATCTGCCTCTGAGCATGTGACCTATCTTCAGCACCTCCCTCTTTCCCCAGCCTGTGACTGTGACCGGCGCGGCATCGAGACACCACAATGTAACCGCCTGAACGGGCACTGCATGTGTCGGCCAGGCGTGTCGGGTGTGCGCTGCGACCAGTGCGCCCGCGGCTTCTCAGGGCACTTCCCGGACTGTCAGCCCTGCCACCAGTGCTTCGGCGACTGGGACCGTGTGGTCCAGGACCTGGTGGCCCGTACCAAAGCCCTGACTGAGCGGGCCCGTGAGATCCAGCTCACTGGCCTGACTGGCGCCTATGAAAAGAGCTTTCGTGAGATGGAGAAGAAGCTGGCCAAGGTCCAGGGCATCGTTAACACCCGCAATGCCACGGCTGAGGCCATCGCCAGCCTCATGACCCTGACTGAGGACCTCAGGTAGTGAAGAGCAGCCATGATGTCCACGGAAAGCTTAAAACACATACACACACACGTGCATTTGTGTTCATATTTTTGTGGGGACTCATTTGATTGGGAAAAACCCTAATCCCAACAATGACAACCTTAACCCCTACTCAGCCCTAACCTTAGCCATAATTAAACAAACAAAATACATTATTATTTTTAGTTTTTTCATTGCATTCACAGACTCTTATAAAAATTACTTTCCCTTTGTGGTCCCCAAAAACTCAAAATAACAGGGTTTTATCACATTGTGGGGACCAAATTATATATATATACAGTCATACCTCGGCTCACGAACTTAATTTGTTCGAGGACTGAATCAATTTTTCCCATTTAAAATTATGTAAATACAATTAATTTGTTCAAACCTCAGAAACACTGAATTCTTTGAATTTTTTATGTTTTCCTGTGACCAAGAATATAGACTTAAATTAAAATAACCTTAATTATACACAAATAATGCTAAATGAAATAAAACAGTACATGTAACAGTACTTTACCTTGGTTGTGCATACTTGCTGGCACAGGTGGATGGCGGAGGAGGAGAGGAGAGGAGGAAGATAGTGCTTTGAAGGGGAATGCCCTTCTATTTGGACCTTTTTAGGTGGTTCCTGATCTGATTTTTGTACAAGAAACCAATCTAAAGAAATTTGTCTTTTCCTTTGCTGCAGAATTTTTCTGAAGTGGGACATGGCATTGTCATTCAAAATATTAATTGCCCTATTGGCCACAACTTTGTTAGGGTGGTGCTTTTCAATAAATTCTTGCACCGCAGTCCATTTAGTACAAACCTCTCTTATCTCAGTGCTTTCAATGGACCCTTTTGGGGAATGTTTGTGTGTTTGCAGCCTGAAACACGGTTCGCGAACCAGTAGAAAAAACGGTTCGTAACCTGATTTGTTCATGAACAGGACTGTTCGTGGGTCGAGGTACCACTGTATATACACTAGGGCTGGGACGATTATTCGATGTAATCGACAATGTCAATTATAAAAATCTTTATAAAAAGGAATTTTAGTGTGAACGCGTAAAACTACGTAAATGTTTTGTATCTACAATGCACTAAGAGATAAGCTAAACGTATTTTAAGGGAAAGTACTTTATCCCCCCGGGAGCACGTTAACGCTGTCCTTTTAAGAATTGTGCAGTAAAACAGTCTGCTAATAACTGAACTTTACTGTCCACCTGATGATCTCTTCGCCACTCAAGAGCTACAATATTTTATTTATTGGACCTGCTGCATGGTTTTAATTTTCAATACAAAGTTTTTCCACAAATAAGCTGGCTAGTTGTTTCACTGCTGGCACCGTTAAAACTATATCAATTATAGACTGAATTCCAATATAGTTTTGTCTAATATCACCGGTGCCAGCAGTGCCGCACTATTTTATAAGGTATGCACTGGCCAATCATGTAGGGCTGCCGCCCGCCCCGCCCCCCACGCACACGAGGCGACATGGCTGCGTCTACCAGCAGAGCTCCGGCATGCAGCAAAAAAAGGCTCGCGGTCTTCCAAAGTTTGGGAATACTTCAGTCATGACACCTTTTCTGTACCTCTACTGACGTTAGCTGACGTTAATGATGCTGTTTCAGCCATTTTCCCTTTACTTATTCTGTCATGTAAGAGTGAGATAAATTATCGCTTACGACTACTCTTACACACTGTAGCCTAAATCGTTCCTTGCTCACTGAAGTAAGCTAACTATAAGCTACCTTTGCTAGTGTTTGTTAAAAACATGTTTCTCTAGTTGTGTAATCATTCCATGTTTTAGCATCTATTTCAACATTAAAGTCAAATTGGTGTACTGAAATAAGTAAAAACTATCACAGTAATTATTAACTTCAGTCTAAAATAGAAATCCTATTGAATCTCTTAAGATTTCCCTTTTTTGTTAATAATGCTGTAATGTTTAAGAAATGTTTTAATAAATTGAAATGTTAATGAGAATTTCAGATTGTGTGGGGGGGAGGGGGTGAATTGTTGTTTTAAATGACTAACTTGAAAATAATTGCTTATCAATAAATTTATCATCAGATCAATCGAAAAATTTGTTGTTAGATTAGTCGAATAATCAAAAAAATAATCACTAGATTAATCGTTCAAAGAATAATCGTTTGGGACAGCACTAGTTTTAATACCTCATTTTCCCACAAAGACATCATTGTGGTTACCCATGACTGCTATTCCACAAATAACCAATATTGTTAGCATAGTAAAAAATCAAAAAGATCTGTCACTAGTCTCTCTTTACGATCTAAACAAACCCCAACATATCACAATTCTCTAGTGTTAACTTACCCTTAACACACTTTAACATTTAGTATATGAACTTGTAACAATTAATATATTTTCAACCACTAACGCCTTAAGTTACTTGCAACTGAAGTTGCAAGTTAGTCATATACTAAATACATTCGTCTGTGCCAGCACCACATAACTACGAAAGCGAATTAGATTTTTCCGGACAACAGTTTTTTTTATTTACTTAAAGGGCAAGCTACTGTATGTGTAGAATCAAAGTTTTAGCACACACGCAAAAAACAAATGCTTGTTAATTCATTACTATTAATTCGATTTTAAAACTTGTATCAAGAGTCTATTTGTAAGGTTCATTAATATAAGCATTAAAGGCATGCATTTAGCGGTCACCTGCATACGGCCCTTTTACAGGCCGGCACTCGGATACGGTACGCCTTCTCGATGTGCTCCTCTGTCACATCCTCCGGCTTCACAGTGTCAGCCCAGCTCCAGGCGGCTCTCTCAAGCTGGATTTGCGGAGCCATGCTACATCACCACCATCCCAATACTGGCTGAGACTCACTGACCTAGCCATCCAAATATTTATGTTGTTAATAATTAGAAGTATAGGAATTAAACTACAAATAGAAGTAATAATCTAAATATGTACATTCTCTCTTATCGATTTAAATGTATTGTTTCACATAAATGTCAGACAATGCAACTTGCCAGCTCACTATACAATTTGGCGCAATTTAGACAATCGCCATTTCGCCTACAACGGTAAATTTATTAACCAATATAAAGGAAAATAAAATAAGTTAATATTATGCCGAGTAACCACGTAACGAATAGTACGATGTTAATTACTGCTAATTATTTGCGAAATTACTTGCTTGTCATTGAAATAAAGCGATACTGAGCGTGAAGTGAGCAGTCAAAATACGATTTCGCTGTTATTAATTTGAATTATATCAATTACAAAGTAACTACACTATAGAAGAATGCACATTTAAAACAGCTAGCTATGTAACCACACAATTACATATACGACGACTTCTGAATTCGAAATTATCTATTTGGTTTTCAGCATCTTGCAGAACAAAAAGAAAGCTAGCAATATTTCTCAGTATAGCCATATTTATGTTGAGGTAGATACAATTTATTGCTATTAACAATATTTACTTCGATTTACCGTTTACACGTCTGTTTTTGAAACAAATGTTTCCTCTTTTCAAACTTGCTCGTACGCCTCGTGTACACGTAATACGTATATTTACGTGTGATGTAATGCGTACGGAACGTGACATTTGAACATAGAAATCGTACGCGAAATAGAACAGTAGCTCAAAGTGCAGCCCTATTTTCTTTATTCTCTTTTAAATGGAGATTATTGTAGTGTACAAGTGTGCCACTTAACTGCCCAAGTAATGACGCAGGTTTAATTCTGACAAAAGAAAACTGCTTAAAACCAAATACTCACCACATAAACTGTAATAATAATTGGAACACATGTAATATTTATCTATATTACTTTGTAATAGTTTTAGGGTGTTTGCTATAACTTTGTTTCTTATGCAGTCCTTATGTAAAGCTTAATAATCTTTCTTGTTTGTATCGATAATAACTATTCATACACTCACACACAACCATGCTTTGCATGTGAACAATTTAAGACAATTTATGCACCTAATCTCATGTCGTTTTTTTCTATGGGGTGAAACCTATGAAATACAGAGAAAAATCCTGAGCATTTCACTACCCGATCTGCAGCATGTACATACACCACATCACGTAGCGTCATTAACCTGTGTCGGTACTGCATGCGCAAACAGGTAATGCTTATTTGCATTTGAATGGCGTAGTCGCATTTTTGGGAATTTAATCAAAAGTTCGGGGTTTAATCGAAAGTGCGTTGTTCGTAGTATATAAGCACATGCATTGCTGAAATAAGAATGCTATGCTCCTTGTTGTAAAATTATCAATGCGACTGCGCAGATTTCTTGTGTATATAGCGCCCCATGCATTTGTAAAAGTATTTATATACCTTTATTGTCATTGTACAGTGTGCAACGAAATTTAGTATGCCACTCAAGTGACAATGCAGAGGAAAAAAAATACTGAATGACGGTTTCCAGTTTCGGTCAGCGCCTTCGGTTTCAACTCCAGACAAATCTGACACGCATTTTCATGTATGTCACAGATTAATCACCTTGAAAATAGGCTGTAGCGTTTGCAAATTACCCCAACGCTTTTGATGTAGTTAATTTTAGGTTTATAATGGAAAAATATAGATTTGCCGTAAGATTTCTTGTCTGAGCGTGACAGTCTGAAACCGTGAGTATCACGCCAGATGCTCTTGACAAGCCGGGGACGCAAGAGGTTCTGGCTGAAGTACAATGCACTTACACGCTCTGCGTCTGACGTCACATGCACGCTCTGTCACAACGGGAAATACATCCGTGGCATCGCTTCCTGATTACAATATGAAATTATATATTCTTAATAATGCTAACAAGTGTACATAGGGTGACCAGATTCCATGTCAGGGAGGACACTTTGAGCTACTTCAGGTTTTACAAACTATTCTCAAACTGAAAGGCTCCTATTCTATGCTAAATAGTTCAGCTCTTCTTGCGCTTTGACTGGTTTGTTTCCTTGACCGAAAGTGTGGTAGTTAAATTATAAATCAGTCTCTCTGATAACTCAGAGAGTCACTTAGAATAAAAGTCCAGACCTCTCAGTTGATGAGTAAAGAAATCTCCTTTTATTTGAGCAATCCAGCAAAGCGCTCTCGTCACACTCTGGCACTCGGTACCAAGCCCCCCTGAGCACAAAGAGTAACCAGTTAATAAACCATAACCCCCAATCCCTCTAAGGACGTTTTAAGTCCTGATTGGTCACAAAACACCAACAAGATAGATAGATATTGGTTATATGACATTGAATCATTGTTGATGTTTGGGTGTTCCATTGATTAATGATTAACATATTGAGGTATTGTCATCGAATCACTGCAAATACAAGGTTAACATATGACTAGTATGATTACTTATGCGAATACATGGTTAACA
>JAODKC010000021.1:5378710-5389204 GCA_026777985.1 Mormyrops attenuatus
TTAGTTAGGTTCTCCCCAAACGAGCTTGATGGGCCGAATGGCCTCCTCTCGTTTGTAAATTTCTTATGTTCTTAAGGATGGCTGGGCAGGTATGATCACGGACGACCCTGATGCCCCCAAGCCAATGACATCCATCCATTCTAATTTCTTTAACACTGCAGACTGTTACTGGCATGTTCTTGGTCTGAGCAGTAAATCAGCCACTTGAACCCCAAGCAGAAAGCGGAGGGCCTGACAACTGCCGCTTTCAGGAGATACTTAGTCTTTTTTATGCCGTCAGTAACAGTACACCCAACGTCTCTCCTTCACGTGTCCACAGCCTCGGAATGTTCCAGTATTTTTAGGGCGTGTACTCGCGGCCGACGCCCGTCCCTGTCCCGCAATCGCGGGCTCCTTTAGAGAAGCTCACAGAAAGACTGAGTTTGGGCCAGCGTATATCGTATTACGCGGGAGGAAGTCCTAGCAGACGTATAGGAAATGTATACCATTGTTGAGATTTTTGAGGTGATTCAAGACGGCCTTTACTAAACCACGGCGAGCAAAAAAAAAAAAAAATTACCCAAATAAAAACTGGCTGCTTTGCGGTGTCTATATATATTCTACACGAATCAACCTGAACTGAAAAACAACATGTGGCAAGTGCATTAAATTTGATCATTTGATTTGGTTTTTTTTTAGTCATCGTGGTCGTATTATTTTCAACTGTTTTGCGGAGCAATCAATAGTAAATTTGGTGGTTAAATTAATTTGAAAGGCAAATGGGGGAAATTAAAAAAAAACCGCTCAATCTTTTCCGTAGTCTAGTCGACGTACCCCAAGTTTAGATTTTAGATGGGGACAGTATCAATAACTTTTTATTTATTTATTATTATTTTTTTAAGAACAGCCGAGAAGATATTGGCTTTAAAATTAAGTCCCGCTGTCCAACAAATTGTGGCCCCAATAACAGCTGTTTGTCAAAATACAAGGAGTACGAGAATGAGGAGCAGAACCGACAAAAATAATTCGGCTTCCTATAACAAAGCAGACATTAAACTTAATTCTATATTACACGCGCACACAAGCCCGTTGTGACGTATTTGCAATGTGTGTTTTTTGGCTGGAACGTAATTTTCTCGTTTTTTTTTTGTTTGATTTGTTTAAATATTTTTATAACGCATTGAGTTATCTGTCGATGAGTTGCGCTAACATTTTCCCTCAGGGAATTCCAATCCGAACTATTAACGCATCGTTAGAATAAACAACCATTTCGTAATTTTGTCCTCAATTCAGGAAATAATAACTTGTAGCCTATATTATATTAATCACTGTACAAAATTTTGTTTTGATAGTTTATAGTAAATCTTAAGATTGCTGTGTTGTAATATACCTCGTCTTATTACAATAACACATCTACGCATAATGAGAGATTACTAACTTTTTGACTTTTGACTGCCATGTACTATTATGATTAAATAATATTGTACTGTCTTGCTTGTCATTGCTGTGCTTTTTTAGGACTCCCTTACATGCTAAAATAAAATAGGCCTAACGAAATATGGTCATTTTTTGCTTGTCAAAAGCAAGTAAAAAGTAAACTGAGTTAGGTCACTAAGTCCCGAAAAATTATTTGACTTTTCTACATTAGATAAACAAAATAACTGGAAATACAGTATTAAGAAAATAATTGGACAAGGTAAATTTGATGCCTCACTTACGATGAGAAGGGGGAAATAAGTAATGCAAAAAGTGACCACAAGATGTCACTCATCAACAGCAAATTCCAACTACGATTCTCAGATATCGTTTTTTTCCGCGCATCTTTATCTATCTATCTATCTATCTATCTATCTATCTATCTTAATTATGCGAAAACGTGCGTTTAGATTAGGTTTTCAGCCCTTCATAGATTCAAATGTCATTAAACTGCCGTCTAATTGATTAATTTAAATGATATTCGCAATCTGCAGAATAATTCTGTCTATGAAGCTATACGTTTTCCGTATTACGTCTCAATTTCATTGACAAAAGTGAGCATATGGCTAACCTGCATGATTAAACACTGATATCGTTCATATTCAAACTGAAAGCGATATATTACAGTAATATTCGGTGTTAAGTCGTATTGGAGCACTGAACTAGTCAGTATGTATCTAAAAACGTGGGCCTGTGTAAAAACAAAAGGGGGGGGAGAAAGAAAGAAAGAAAGTCTGAATAAATGAACGAATGGTCAAAAGAACATGTAATTGGGTTAAATTGGAATTGTTTTAGAAGAAAGACAACGCATCGTTACTTCTCTACTGCAAGCTTGTATCACGATGTACCCAAATCTTTTATACTGTATAATCCTTGCTTGTTTCCTATTCGTGCGTAGATGTCATTTTACCTCTTACACTAGAAATTCACATTCTAAAAACAATCCAGTTAGTTCCCCCATTAACGTTAATTCACTTTCTTTCTTTGAGTTGCACTGGTGGGCGGCTAATTTGTAATTGCACGGCTGAACACTAGGGGCAGCATTTGATTGAGAACGTGCCTGTGCTCAACCCCCGCTATATTAGCAGAGCCATGCTTGTTTGCATAAAAGCAGATGCTGTCACATATATAGGACCATAAACATGATACTAACTCAGTACCCACTCAGGAGTAGCAGTCACCTGATTTACGAGGAGGTTTTGAAAACATTCAGAGGCTTAAACAGAAAAGATGGACAATCTCAGCATCTGCGACTTCGCAAATAGCAGTGTGTGGCTCAGCATATTGAGATGCAGTACCTGTCAGTGGAAGGTTGCTGGTTCAAATCCCCTGGTCAGCTGAGTGATTTCACCATGGGCCCTTATGCAAGGTTTGAGGGATTGCCTGACCACACTATCTTCATTGTATGGTGTTTTGGATAAAAGAATCATCTAAACAAAAAGTTAACGTGCAAGAAAAGCTTCAGACTTACTTCCTATGCAGTGACGAAGTCTAATAATATATAATACGAAGAAAACATGATTAAACAAGTGGATACAGGTGAGATATATTCCAAGAATAGCGTTGCACTTCAAACACACAAGGAACTTTATACGTAATTCAAATCACCTATTCGAAAGCTCTTCTGCCTGCCCAGAGGACAATGGAAGGGGTTGAACAGGAGAGGCCTTGCTCTACCTACAGTGTGTGTAGGGAAAAATCCCATTAATGATCCTCAGAGGTGGAACAGTGGCTTAAGGGTCAAGAAGAGCAAATATATCTTCTTGGGGAACAACGCAGTGTTCTCACAATACAAAATAATTAAATCAATGGGTTACACCTTGTGCGTGACAAAACACAGACTATGAAAAAGTCTCACAGTCAGTGACTGTAACACGGTGTACCTGGAACGGTGAAACTATATTACGATAAGTTGTTACCAGTTTTGTTCACATTGTTAACTGCTTTTCACAAGCTACTTAGAAAGTATGATTTTACATGAAGGAAATGGAGTGAGAGCAACAGAGCTCCTTTGAGGAAACACATGCAATCGTGCTCAGTGCCGATCTTCTACGATGGAGACAAAGACCTCGTTTGAACCAGCAGTGCATCCCCGTGTGATGGTGGAGCAGTCTTCCCACACAGGATGTCTGATAGCTCTGATAGACCCATTGTGTTTGCGTTGAGAGCTTTTAACACAGCTGAAAATAATTAGTCTCAGTTTGATAAAGATGACCTTCCAGTCATCTCGGGACCAAAGAAGTTTCAGAGTTAACTCTATAGTGGGATTTTTATGATCATATCTGACCACTAACCTCTCATTTCACTCTTCCATGAGATAAAAGTTGGTCGCAAATAGCCTCCCTCAGAAATCAAAGATGGTCTAATTGCATATGAATATATGATTGGTCACAAAGCAGACAATATTCACAACAATGTATCCAGGTTGTAGCCAGGATTTTTAAAATAGCAAGGTCAAAAGTGTAATGGATCGATGTAATGGATCATGATTATTCGAGCTGCAGAAGAAATACTGAGAACTTGGCCTGGGTGTCCTCAATGGTCGGTACGGCTATGAATGTATGGTGCTCTTGGCTGACTGCCAATCACGGGGAAGGGAATTCTGTAACTGGGTTGCTCAGATTTCGGCGGGGTGTCTGTGGGGCAAATTATGAAAAGCACAGATGAGGATGTTGTGCTTTCTCAAGTCGGTGAATACCTACAGAAATGTTACCTAGTTTTAATCACATTTTGTACATTACCTGTGTACGACAGCAGCAGGATTTCAATATACCTGATGAATTTATGCTGCTGGCTGCAAGATTTGTTATTTCTGCCAGGTAGAAGAATAATACAAGATCATTGGTCACACTTTGGTATCACTAGAATGATGGGACTCGGTCAATGATCTGGGTTCTAATCACACGCAAATATGGGAGGAAAACAGTGGGAAGAGAGTATATTGATTAGGACCATTAACGGGAAATATATTTCATTCTTCTTGATGCTCAAGTGCAGTGTTTCCCAATCCGGTCCTCGGGGACCCTCAGACAGTGAATATTTTTGCTCCCTCCCAGCTCCCGGGGTAGGGAGCAAAAATGTGAACCATCTGGCATGGGGCTCGGAGGGAGCAAAAACATAAACCGGCTGTGTCTGGGACGGCGCTGTTGGGCAGTGGTGAGTTTGTAGCTGGAAATGTACCTTGCACCTTCTGAGTGACAAGCTGAAATAAGCATGACAGACCTTCGCAGGACTGATGAAAAAAAAAACACATGTGAGAAGAAGTGAAACAAAGAGCCTTGCTTACCTATGAAGATCCCCCTCAGTCAATAACAGAATCGCCAGCAAAGCAGCTCTTGGGCAGCGGATGACATGAGATGTGCAGCTGATCTCATGCATTCAGATATTAAACATCAACCTGAAGGATGTTTCAGAAACAAACCCATGTCCACCATGCCAGAATATAAGGAACGTAGAAGAAGGTGACCCAGTCCGTGCCCAAAGTTTCAGTCTGGGATCTGTTTAGATTGCTGGTTTAGAAAAAAGGAAAACAGGACGTGTGCTGTGGTCAAAAGGAAGAGGTCTGGAATAGGAGAAAGACACTGAGTTCAGTATACATAGACTTCCCATGTCAGGTAGTCATACAGACATCCTATGTGTGAGAAAGTCTCCCATTCTTTATGCATTTATCCGAGACTTTAATCCAGAGCAATTTACAGTAAAGGGAAGGATTAAAATTTACATGCACTCTGTGGGATTTCAACTCATGACCTTTGCATCATTAGTGCCACGTGTTACTGAGGGGAGCTAGAGGCAGGAAACGTTGAAAGGAAACTCTCTAATAGAAAAGATTTGCCTGAGAATTGTGCCTCTTCGTCGTCAGAAACTGCACCCATTCAGCAACACGGAGTGAAATCTACATGGAGGTGGAAACTAGCAGCGCGGTGCTCCGGCACAGGTTAGAAAGCTTCCTGTATCTCACAGGGATAGACTGTAGTTTTCTCTGTGATCCCTGATATGCAACTCAGGAAGGTTTGTCTGGTTTCAGATCAATGAGAATTACTATTGTTAAGTCAGCTGGCCATGATATAATATTGTTTATTATCCCAGCTTGCGAGGGGGGGGAGGGGGGCACCATGATATTGCGCTGAGTGTTATTTAAACCACTAGGTGGTAGCAGTCACCTGCATACATGTTTTCGATGGCCCATAGAAGGCTATAGCTATAGGCGGAATAGGCAGAGGCTTAGGGAAACAGAAATAGCTGTGCTACAGAGAAAGTGAAATGATCATCAATTTTCTTGGTGGGGGGGGGGCTTCCTAGTAGAGTAAAGCTTCACTTAGGGCCACTGAAAGGGAGAGTCAGCCGTGTAGTGTAATGGATTTCTGATCATAACCATCACTCTATCAACCAGGCTTTCAGCACTGAAATAGTCACAACCCATAAAAGCCTTACAGCCAATCTTTATCTTATGCATTTATCTGTTGGTCATCCTGCAAAGGCTAAACATCATGCTGAACACTACGGCGTCAGGGCCCCCTGTGGGGGTGGCCACACACCCTGCTCCTCACTACCATGTGGACGTAACAATTCCAACACCTGTTGGTGAATTCAACCGCATATATTTTTCCAGATTTAAAAGAAACCCTGCAAAGACCAGCTTCTTTACTTACTGCGGGGTCAGTCACCTGACAAGGACGGCCAAGCGGGATGCTACTTTTCAGACTGCCTGCTCCTAACTGTAAGTGCTGTACTTTCCAGTCACTAATATGCAATCATGTCTGTCTCCTCTGGGCTGCAAACACACCTCAAGGTGCCAATTTGACCCCAGAACCTGAGCCCCAGAGTGCGAGTTCCACACGACTCAACAATGATAGGTAACCTATCACATCGCCTTGGCCGCGTCTATTCTTTACATGACAGGCTATCACTTGTTTTGCTTCATGTAAAAATGTCAGACACACGCATAAGTTTTCATAACATGCAATGTACCTGTTCAAAATGGACACTTTGTTCAGATCATGGACAGAATCTTTTGTCCTTTAGCAATTATCAGATTTATTTATTCCTCTTTTTCCTTGTTATCAGTTCTTGTTACACACACACACACACACACACACGCACGCACGCACACACTCACACACACACAGGTTTGTGTGGGGACTCTCCATTCATTTCTGTGGGGAAAACTTTAATCACAATTTGACGACCCTAACCCTCACCCAGCCCTAACCTTAAACATACGCAAACCTTAACCTGAAAAATGGTCCCCACGACGTCAAAAAACAAGTTTTTATTATTTTGTGGGGAACATGTAGTCCCCACAATGTAATATAAACCTAATCCACACACACACACACACACACACACACACACACAGCCACACAGCTGCTCTCTAAAGATAATTTACTTCCTGTCAACGAAGAAGCATTACAACAATCTCGGTGTGTTCCCAGTCCAACACAGTTCCAGATAACACACGCACGCTTGGAAAATGTGCTTTGTCCTGATGCGAAAGAACGCCAGGTACCATACTTTCGGGAAATGATCGACACCTCGCCAACACAGAGATAGGTCTGCGGACCTACAAGTATTTATCGAATAGAGATGCTATATTTTCACATGTCAAGCGAATAACAAGAAAGTCGTGAAATTCGCTGTTTAAAAACACCGGGAGACTCGGATTAAAAACGTATGTTGATACGTGGGGAAATTATTGGTTTTGTCTGAAGGGGTTGCCCCTAAAGACGCGTAATTTTGCTCAGGTGCCTCAAATGAACTTATTAAAGTTCAAGTGTACAGCAGCAGTCCTATTTCAGACCATATGTTGCGAACTTGAGTCCTTAACCACGATTCTTCCTGCTTTAGAACACGTTTTAAATAAGCTTTAAATAAGGACTGCTATTGTGCCGACATGTAGTCTGCCATTACTTGTAGATTGTATAACCGCAACTTGCCAAACCACCGCTTTTTCCATCCCGGTGTCTGGAGAGGAATATTCAGCTTTATATTACTGTATGTTTACGTCAACTAGGAATTAAGACGTTGTTTTAAAACTTCCCCCCGTCCTGTTAAAAAGGGAGCCGTGGTATGTCCAAGGTACTGATTTGCAGTTGTGACCAGAAGGATTCATGTTCAAGTCCGCCGAATGTCCTTTATGAATGAACACCGCCATATAGGATAACTGTATGTGTAGTGGACACTGATAATTATTTGATTATAAAGTTGGAAATAGTCTTGGCCGACCATGGACACTTGCAACATGACTGAACAAGTATTACCGTGGAAAGTGAACGAGTTGGTAAACACCTTTAGGAATCCTGTTTGCAATGCGTATCCCCCCCCTCCCCCCGCCGCACACACCACCACCACTATTGTTTTGTCCAGGAGCAAGAATGCCACATCAATTAAAATTCTTTTGCGTGTCCTTTCGCCAAAGGGGATCTGAGCACTGTTGGCCAGTTCACCCTGAATAGCGCATGGGGGCAAATACAGCAAGACCAGCGCGCTGCTTCCCCCCCCCCCTACAGTCACCATGCTACGGGAATGATACCGTCTATGTTTTCGCTTTTCCAAGTGACACTATCCATGCGACACTGGGACGCGTTTAATCGTGAGAGGCCACAGGTTCGCCTCCGCACTTTACGTCTGCTTCTTGTTAAGTGAATTGGAGCAATGACAAGCAACAAAGTACCCCCCCCCCCCCAATCCCACTCCCCGGGATAACAAGTGTCACCAAAACACGCCACATAAGAGAAAGCGGGAGCATTTTGTAATTAACTTGCTTTAATTTACAGAATGGATCGCGCAAACTGTGCACTTTTATCCTCTTTTAACAATGACAGCGAATGCATCCGACTAGAGTTGAGTCTGTGTGCAGAAGAAAAGACACCAGCGCTTTCGTTCATCACAGGAAAGAAAAACAACTGGAAATGAAGTGGAACAGAAAGCTCAAGGTTAATAACTTGGAAAATGCACGAAAGGACAAATACTGTGCGCCGATTGTTCTGAATCCAGGAATGACTTTTCCAAGTTTGTCCGTCTGTCTGTCTTGCCTTTTCGGTTTTAGACATGCGCGAGGGGTAAGCGGGAGGGGGGAGGTAATGGGCGGGTTTTGGTATAAATTACTTCACACTGAGAAGTTTTGCCTGTCGCCTGAGCTTTAGGACAGCTTCACACAACATTTCTATAGCCGCAGAAATCGGGGAACCTAATTTACCTGCAACTTTCATTACCAAAATACATTAAAGGTACGCAGAAACCACAGATATGGAGGACAAGCAGAGACACGGCTACCACTCATGTCATACCTGCTTAAAAACAAAATACAGAAGAATGAAGGTAATCTGAAAGAGTGATCGGCTGCAAATATGCATGAAAACAGTCAGGCATGCGAGTGTGCTCAAATATTTGACGGCATTCACAGATGGTGTAACTGCTGAAAGAGAAAACGCTCTTCGCCTCCAGTAATGGATTTTACTTTAACGCCGCTGAAAATAGTTGAAATTGAACAGTGTAAATTATGCGCTTGTGTAAAATGAAACAGTTCACCACTGGAATTTAATGGAGGAATAATCTTAAATGCATATGGCAACTCCGGTGTTTTATTTTTATTTTTTAAATTAATAACTTAAGTTGTGTTATCAGCGTGCTCGTCTGTTTAAACTCCCGACAAACACGTCCATCGGGCTCGTACGTGCTCAGCACCAGGGGGCGACGGTACTGCAGCCCCGCCGGGGCTTTGCAGGCGATCCAGGCTGTAACACATGCTGAATACTGGATTTGAGATATGCAACTTGTATCACACTGTGTAAGCGCTGCAAGGCGATGATAAACGCGCGCAGTGCGAGCAATGCAAGAAGAAGGACATCAGAAATTCGTTAATGCGATATATCATTGGTTGGTGTTTACATATTTCTGTCTGGAGTAAGTTGACAGGCAATAGCGTTTGATTTTTGTTACGACTGAAGAGTTGTTTGGTTATCTTTCTTAAATGTCCTCTCTGTCACCGTACTCGAATTTGCGTGATTTGTGTGACATTTGCGCTGTACAGATCTAACCTAGGAGTGTCCTGAAAGGGCTGTCATGAATCATATAATAAAGTGCAGTCGTGAAATGTACTGATCACGCTCCCGGATGACTAAGCTGCAGTGTTAGCAGTCGATTTCCTTAACCGGCATATTTCCCCCTTTCAGATCAGATGGATTCAAATACTGGCGGTCTTTGCGGTATTCGCCGGCTGCACCGTGGAGGAGGCATCGGCCGAGACTCTGTGCGGCGGCGAGCTGGTGGATGCCCTCCAGTTCGTGTGTGAAGACAGAGGTTTCTATTTCAGTACGTATATTTATTTATTCATTCGCGACCACTTCGGTATATCTGTTGCGCTCTTCTAACATCACACTTGCAATTGCCAGTTTTTTCCCTCGTCATTAAACCAAGGCGCTTCTCCAACATCTGTTTTTCTATGAATTTCTATCTGCAAGCTTTCTGTCAGCTGACTTGTAGACGACAAACAAAAAAGCCCCGACCCCCTCCTTTTTGGGTGCCTGTGGGTCATATAGTGGGGGTTGGGGGTTGCTGGAGCGGGAGATTCGGAGTACAGCTGAGAATTGGCATGCAGGTATTCAAGTACACACTTGCAAATGGACAGCTGTTGTGTGTCGCGGTGGGGCTGAGCAGACCGTCCGCTCCCCCGATCTCCCGTACACACGAAGGAAGTGCATAAGGCTACGCTAAACGAGCCACAACGGGCTGTTTGTTTATTTGCAGATTCGGGGGAAAGTGACAGATCCAGCATTCCTGTCACCGCTTCAGAAACCATCCCCAACTACTCCGCGTGTTTGCTGTCGAAATAGAGAACCAGTCGAGCTGGCATAATTCCCAGTAAAATATACAGCAGAAGTATCTTTATGCACCCATTTTGTCTGAGTTTACATACTCACAAAAACGTGATACAGCATCAGACGGCTTGTTAAAGCTGATGGGTAACAATCTGGGGAAATAATTACTTCATTTCGAGGGGATAAGGCCGAGATATCTGTTCAGCTGTTTCTGACTCTT
>JAODKC010000021.1:5415178-5430849 GCA_026777985.1 Mormyrops attenuatus
CCCCCCCCCCCCCCCCCAACCCCCCCCCCCCACACCCCAAACCGCCCCACCCACCGGAGCCCCATTCAGTGCTTTGATTAGTCAGCGATCAGCACACATACAGGACAGCGACTTTGTTCCCTCGAAGAATGTGACCTGTGACATCAGCCTGTCTGCTTCAGTCGGGCCAAAGTCTGCATTAGACCCACTAAATCCACGGCTTTTCCTTTTTTTTTTCACTGCCGGTGGCATGCTTTGAAGACTTTACTGTTTTGAGATTCCTCAATGCGTGACCTCTCACCCCTGCCTATTCACCGGCACACAGGCCGGCCGGCCGAGAAAGGGAAGAAAAACAGGAAAACGTGAGAATGGAACAGTAGAAGAACGAGTGATTAATCCTTCCTTTGGTCTCTGCTCCTTTTCAGGGGCCTTCTGGCGCCTCCAAGGTCGACACGATGCCATTTCTATGGCGTATTCTTCGCCGCCGATTGAACCACGCCATTAATTATGCAAAGAGAAAGTACAGAAATTGGGAGGGGGGAGCAATGACCCCCATGCCAAATTCCTGTACGTTGTTTGCGTCCTGTCAGGAAATGAGTAGATAATCAAGCAGTGCACTTTTGGGGAGCACGCCACTCAGGACAATGCAAGCCTTGCCAAAGTGGTGATCTACCATTAAATGTCCAGAAAAGGCCTTTTTTTGGGGCATCCCAGCTTGTGCGTGATGCGCGGGGCCGGGAACAGAACTCACATGCCGTAATATGGCGCCGTAAATCCAGTCGGAAGGTGACTTATGTAAAAGATGTTTACGTATTTTCAGGAAACAGGTGTTTTTCGTAACGTTTTACAGCTATTTGTTCTGCTTTATTAAGTGTCTGAACTCCCCCCGCAAAGTTGTTTTTCCTGAGTCTGTGAAGAAATGTGCCTTTTAGATGTGACCCGCGTGGGGTCATTACACATCTCTCAGCATGTAATGACACTAATTTGAAGGAGTAAAAAAAAAAAGGCAAAAAAATTACATCACTTTTCTAAAGTATGCTAACCCTCTTCAGCCGCGGTTTGCGAGAGAGCAAGACAGTTAAACGCTTCGATTGTTATTTGTTATTTTTTTCCCCGATTTGTTCCAAAAATCAGTAACAAAGCGGACATTTTGCAGGGGGTCCAACGTCAACATGGGTTCTTGGAAGCCCGGTAAGAGATTACCAAGAAAGCAGACTCCCCTAGTGCCTCTTCTCAGAGAGGTCACCCTGTAACATCCGTTCTGAAGACACTTTTGTTCAGGCTGGAACGCAGGCCTCACATCAGCCCTGAGAGGGCAAACGGAGGCCCGGAGTCCTACTGTTATTTCCGGGATCAATCAGGACACAGAGAGCCATGTTTGTGAGCTCAGGCCTATCCAGTCATCTTTGGAATGTGATTCAGAAAAAAGGTCTAAGATCACCCACAAATATATACTGGTTAAGCAAGAATTCGGCACTGGGCTCATGTTGGCGGGACGTGCCAGTAAGATTAGAACCTGGACGCAGCCCGTCGTCTGTTTTCATTGCTTAGGAATGAATAGTGCTTGTGATCTGCTGCCCGGTCTGCTCTCGGCATCCCCCCCGCCCCCCCACCGCCCAGCCACCTCCCCATGGCCGCAACCCCCCCCCCCCACCCCATACTGCGTGGCCGGAGGTCCAGTCATCGCCTCAAAGCCCGCGGTGGCACGTGCTGTGCGCTTTGCCAAAAGACAGCATCGGTATTGGCGCTCGCCGTCTGTGAGGCGATTCACCTCTGGATTTATTATCTGCAGATGTTCACTCCTAATGAAGCTCATACGGCACTCCCGCTGCTATCGAAACCTCAGATCTCTATATGTGTTGCAAGATTAATAAGTCATTCACTTGGAGTACTGGAGGAGCTTTTTGTGAAATGCTTTCTTCTCCTGCCCTCGAGCTCCTCTAGGCTGGGTGTGCTGGCAGGGGGGGGAAGGCAGAGCAGGTGCACCCACTCACCGGGTCCGAGTCACCTGAAGTTTAGCTCAGGGATGGGGGGGGGCATTCAATGGCTGTGTCTGTTCAGAGGCCACCTGCATGTGGCCTGCGAGTGCAAAAATGAACGAGGTAATAAGTCAGAGAGAAAAAGAAGGGAACAAGCAAAAGGGAGAGAACTCAATATCTCTCCTGTGTGTGGGGCACGTTGAATAAATGTCACCAGACTTTGACAGGCTGGTATCCACCAAGTTCATGTCGAGTAAGTGGCTGCAAATCAAGCGGTCAGAGCTCTGGAGGGGGGGGGGACCAGATTTCGCAGATATAAATACAGGTGCAGATATCAGTGTGGCTTTTGTGCAGGTAAAACAAACTCATAATGATTTCCAGTAAAACTTTACATCATTCATCTGCCTTGCGGACCATCAGTATTTACACAGCAGAGTATAACAAACATCACTGTGGAGAAACTAAATCAAGCTGAAGCAGCGAACTGTATCCCCTGCATCCAGGCATTTTCCAAACCACTCCGGTAAGAGTCTCCATTATATAGTATCAACATTAAAGAATAAAATTAACATTCATATTTTATATTTTCAGAGTTAAAAGCCTTTGTAGTGCTACTTCTTCTACATGCAAATTGCCTTATTTTCTCCCTCAGATTCCAAACAAAATGAGAATTGGAAACATACAGTGTAAACATCACACAGATTTATACAGCAGATTTTTTCTTTGTCAGGAAGTAGCTCAGATTAAGTGCTTCGCTTTGACTCAAAGGATGGATTTTGAGCCCAGCGCGCACCTTCATCAGGCAACACAAGCCTGGGATCTGGGCCCTCTGTTGGCCTGACTGTGGGAATATGTCATCCTCATCTTCATAGTCATTAGGCCGCTGCTCGGTGAGCAGATCTTTGGGCCACACCTTCCCTTCCAGGCAGAAAACTTTATTTTTTTTATTTTATTTAAGGAATTAGCTGAGCTTGGGGTTTGCTGTCTTTACATTTCCGCTATCTAATAGGGAAGCTGTGCGCTGTGCATTCACTGACCTCAAGTAATTTCACTTCTACATTTGTCTGGAAACTCTGAACACAACCCAACTCAGGTTCAAAAAACTAAGTCAACAATGCTAAGAAAAGAACGTCAACAAAGGACATACTCATGCAAGCCTCACAATTTCCTCTGATAGATTCTTGTCGTGCCACTCCACTCCCAACCACAAGACTCCATTTTCAAAAACAACTTTCCTTAATCAATACCTGGGTGATCATATGACTATATCAATTACATTTTCATGGTTTTGATACTGAAGCATTATTAAATTCAGAGTGTCCTATTATTGCAATCTGCAACTGATGTACAGACTGTATAGACAATACAACCTGTCAACTACATCCAAAGTCTTGCTGAGGTCACAACAGGACTGGTGCAGGTCGTCGACTAGTAAATTACGCGAAGCACGAGAAGATAGCAAAGATACACTTTTACCATACAGTGTAACATTAGTTTTCTTTAAAAGCGTTTCAGTATCCTTTGTGGATGGGTAAAAGTTATGGTTAGGCTTAGGGTTATGGTTAGGGTTGGGGTAGGTGTGTAGAGAAGTGTGCAGATTTACAATGGACTTTCTGAAGTCCTGGCACAAGTTCTCCTTACAGCTTTAAACAAACGTTAGATACAGAGTTCAATCCTCCCTTGTTATCTTGTAACAGCTTGTTCCACCTGAACTGGTCAGTTAGATGGCAGCAGTGTGGAAACACAATAAGAGTTCGCCGTAGTTGCAGCCTATTGAGAAGAATACTCTCCTGTTCAGTGTAAATTCAGACCTTCTCTGCCCAACAGAACAGCGGCTGTCCAAAGACGGGGCTTCTCCATCTTTATTTTTAGTCCAGATAGCCTGTAGCATGTAGCAGTTTTCACAATGACAGTGATCATCGGGGAGGGGGCGGGTGAGGCTCATTGCGTTAAGACATTGTGCCTGTGATTGGAAGGTCATTTGGTTCAAATCTTAGGGTCAATAGAGTGGTTTTACCATCGGGCCCCTAAGTGAGGCCCTTAACCACCAAGGACTCCCGGGACTGACCCTTCATTCTCAATTGTATGGTGCTTCAGACAATAGTATCTGCAAAATAAATAAAATGTAATGGCTAAGAGAAGTAGCCATGGTGGTTCATCAGCATAGAAAATCATGAAGAATCCAGACATCATAAATGTCTGTAATTTAGCAAGATGGGCTGAGGACCGCTCCCCCCCTCCCCCACCAGCCTTCGTAAACTCGGATTTCCATGAGCCCAGCAAGCCAAAGCTTATCTCCATTACATTAATCAACAACCTTGCGTTTGCTTTCCACTCGCATATCCGCGCCGGCTATTTACTTATCCAACGTTCACTCAATCTCACGCCAACTTTACTACGAATCTCTTTTAGTTACAGTAATTTCCCAAGTTCACGGCCGTGCTGGAGAAACTCGCTTAAAGATGATATCGTTTCCAGTGAGTAATGCTCAAAAGATAGAGACCCCCCTTCTAATCCCATGTATTTTAGGAATCAAGTCGCTCAGCGGCGGCTGGAGCGGGCAGAGCTCGCAGTGTCCCACGGAGAAGCCGCACGTCGGGCAAATGCCTGCGGCAGCCTGTACTTCTACGCTCAGCTGCTGTTTGGGTTGCTGTCCATGGTCCTGAATGATTCTTCCACAGCGTCCCGCTTCCATCTCTCTCCCATGTCTATGTCCCCCCCCTGGTCGCCTCACTGCCACCTCTGCATGCGCCATTCAAAGGAGGCGTCCAAATAAATACTGCAACCGTGGCACAAACGCTACCACTGAGCTCTGCCTGCTCTTTACATCGATAAACGGAAAATATATTTCAGGAAATATTATATTTCATAACAGAAACTGAAAAAAAATCTCACTTTAGACAGTCCGGATCACTGGTATCCGCAATAACTAGAAGCGTCATAAATACATATCACACAGTAACCTACAAATGAATATTCTTTAAACCTGTGATTTCAGCAGTGAACGAAACTCTAGTCTTCTGCTCTGATCCCTGTAATGTTTCAGTGCGCAAAATAAAGGGCTGGGAAAATGAAATAAAACTGAAGCTGGTAAGTTTTTCTGTGACTTTGACATCGAAGCTGTTGCAAAACTTCCCGTTCCTTCACATCCTCCCTTCTAACGCCATGCCTGGGCGAGAACTGCAGTGAGAGCGCACCCAGTCCAAAGGGGGACGATCTGCAGCAGGAGATGCAAGACTCCCCCACCCCCCACTCAGATGATTACAGTCCAGGTATCTGGCTGTTTTGGACCGGCCTTTGAGAATAGAGTGTGAATGGGCATCGTTGCCCCATCTGTCCAGGGCATCAAGGGTGCAGACAGGAGAAGAATCAGACGCATGATCTTCCAGATTGTGTAGGGCTATGGTACGATGGAATATCGGAATGCACCTGGGCGTGCTCGCCGTTGCCTCCCGCGTTCCAGAAAGCTCCCTTTCCCCATTTTCATGTATGGCCTGCAAAGCCTCTCTAAATATTTACTTGGACTTGTCGAACCAAGCCAGTTCTAGGATCCCCTCCCCGGTGACAGGCTGTATCAATGGGCAATCGCGAGGCAATCCTTTGCTCAATCCAAACTTGGCCTGTCACCTTGGTAACTCTTTAACTGTAGACAGATAAGGGCCACCGAGATAAGATGTGCAGCTCAAACATGGCAGAGAAGCATCGACACTCGAACGGTGTCATGAATCTCAGCCACCACTGCGAGTCGCTCACAGAGCAGCGCAATAATCTTCTGAGAAATCGCTTTGTGGCGCTGTGCTATTGCAACACAGCTATCCTCTGCTGAGAACTCAAAAACCCTGTGTTTTACATAAGCTGGCCAGCATGTGTGTCTTCTCAAAAGGAGGGCTCCAATAATTTTCCTGCCTTCCTATTATTACACCTGTTATGCAGTACAAATGGACTACTACTGTACCAACTCAGAGTTCAGTTATGGGGGGGCGCTGTGCATTTCTCCAGTCTTAATAATGCAGGTGAGAGGGTGTTTCTTCTGGGGTTAATATGTCTTAGGGACATGAATTTTAATACTTTATTAAAAATGAATATGCCCCAAATGAAGGGAATGTATGATGGGGAGATGCTGGAAAGATGAAGGGAAGCTGCAGTTACAAAGTCCCAAATTCTGGTTGATAAAACAAAATAAAAAACTCTCCGGCAACTTTGTCTGCTTCCGATGCATCTTGAATCCAGATCATTCCGGAATGCAATGTCTGTCCTGCAGAAGTAACACACCAAGCGTCACTGAAAGGCTGAGGTGCTGGATTCTAATAACTAACATTTAAACCTGACAGCAGAGTGGCATTATGATGATAGCTAATCTAAAGTATTGTGTGACTGACTGTGTGGGACTTTAAAGGAATGGGCGGTCAAGTTAGCCTCGGCCAGGCCTGTTATCAGCGAAACCCAGATTCACCATAAAACTGGTCCCACACCAGTCACATAATCTGTTAACTGGTCACGGGGCATGGAGGGTGGGAAAGATGCACGGCCACACTGTGGAACATGTGCTTCCCACGTATGCCGATGCAGGTGAGATGTAAACACAGTGCTGATCCGGCAAAGGTCCCGTCCTTTGCTAGCAGGATAATCACATCCGTGTTGGGAATTTGGCCAAAAACTACACGAGCAAGGCTGGGCTGGCATTTCTAAAACGTCCCTCTTTTTACGGATTGTATGATCATCTGATCCTCTCTGGGTGGCTTGCCGGTCATTGGCTATTTGTCAAGTGTGCTTGAAAAGGACTCCTCCCCGTGCGATCCCCCCATGTTATCTATTTTTTTTTAGAATTATAGACTGTTAGCAGGAATTTGGAAGTTACATTTAAATGGTTACTCAATATTACTTCCCAGAAGTCCAATGGTCACTTTGATTAATGGCTACAATGAAAACGTGTTTCTTTTTGCCTTATATTGGCCAAGGATAACTTCTCATTTATGATTATTTCACAGGAAGGGAGGAATTTTTCTTGGTGGGGGGGGGTGGAAGGTGGGGCACACTTTTATGGCAATTTTAGCGAGTTATGCAGCCAAAAGAGTGAAAACCATATCAGATGCTAGAGGTCACATACCATGCTTTGAGCTGGTCTCGTCACCTGATGTTTTCTTGGTTAACCTCCCAAGAAGTACTTAATCTGAAACACCGAAATACCCAGCTGGCTTAACAAGGCAATAATACCATAAGAAAGTACACTGCATAACATTTGTCCTGGAACATTTTTGCCATTTCAATGATCTTCCCCCTTTTCTCAGCCAAACTGTCACCCAGGCGATGTATATGTGGTGCAGTGAAAATGGAGCAGGGTTATGAAACTCAAGACATTTATTTGATTGAAACAGAACCTTTTCACTGTCCAGTCCACAGCGTGACACAGTACAGCAGCCCATGTTGTACGGAGATTAGCTTCCATGCTGTCAGGCTCCAGACAAGAGCTGGAAGTGCTGAATCCTCACTACCAGTTTGATAGATATGAACAGGAACCCAAATCATGCCATCATGTAGCCTTTGGGGTCCATGTCTAAATGAGGATCGTGCTTCTGAGAAGAATGTGGAATCCTTCGCATCGGAGTCACCCTTGAGTGCACAGGACCAAAAAGTGCTTGGACCAGGAGTTCAGTATAGGCCCTTTAAAGAGGAATTACATGGGAAGATGGAAGAGCGATGATGTCATTGCACTCAGCCAGAGGGACCCGCCGCATGCTCGCAGTCTCCACAATCTCGCCTCGCAAGGCTGGCTTCACAAAAACAAGTTTTGCTGGCTTTAAGGCTTCATGCTTGTCACAAAGGTGGCAGCAGACTCTCCTGGAGGCTGCCAACTGAGTCAGCTGTGACCAAATTAGAAAAGCCGCCCCAGTGGGTATTTATACCAGAAGTCTTCATGGACTTATTTAAGGGCAATTAAAAGCAGGAAAAAACAAAGGCCCGGCTTTCCGCTTTTTTTTTTCTGTCTCGTTTTCCACTGGGGATTTTTCGCAAATATAAAAAGATGTGGGATGAATCGCGTGTGCTTTTCAAAGTGCTAGAATGCCCTCAGCCTTTCGGTTTGTGCATTACAGCGACTTGGCAGAGCAACCTGTCAGACCACAGCAAGCAGGAGCGGAGCGAAATTCATCTCCACTGGACCAAAAATCCTCAGCCTCCCTGCAGTATTTCTGATGATTTTCAACACACACACACACACACACACACACACACACACACACACTGCGCTTCAGTCTGCAGAATGATTAAAATCAGACAGTGGGGTCAACTCATTCCAAACCGAAAGAAATATACCAGTCTCTCCATTTAAAAACCACCACCTAGCCACAATTTGTTATCAATGATAAGATGAGCACATCTCACAAGACAAGAGTGCTCAAACAAAGCATGTGCTATCAGATGCTGATAAGCAAAGACTGTCATTGTGCCTTTAATATGCTACATTGGGGGCATCAATCACAGCTTTTATCGCGCTTGAGTAGATAATTTCTGAAAGCGATCCTCTTGAAACGTCACGCAGGCTAATCTGATACTGTAACTGATTACTTTATTGCTTTCCTTACAACAAGTATTCGATATATATTCTGAAGTATATCTTCTTTGGAAGGATTCATCGCACACATTTATCCTGTTCCTTGTTATCAGTTTTTTTTTGCACATCTATCTGATAACATTGCTATTCTAGGTGATTTAAATAGATAAGGGGGTGCAGTAATTCACACATCCCCTGCAAAGGCCTTATCCTGCATGCTGAACCCCCCCCACCACCACCACCACCACCACCACCACCACCATAATGACATGCTCCAAAAATCACAGCACGTTTGCATTTAAACATCAGTCACCATAAATCCCAACTGAACACCGTTGTCCTCCCTGCACGCTGACACGTCGCGCTGCTTCGTAGTACATTTAAAGAGATCCACCCACCCATGGCAGAGGACCAGAGTACCCAGCGGAAACCCCAGAACGACATGGGGAGAACATGCAAGCTCCACACACACAGAGCAACAGTGGAGACTTGAACCCTGATCCCACAGTGGGGCGGTAACAGTGCTAACCACTGCCCCGCCGTGCCAACTCCATTAAAGACATCCGACGCCTTAATGTCATTCGAGCTGGACAACTGTGTGAATCAGGGTGTAATCCGTGTGTAGTCAGTGTGTAATCATGGTGTAGCACTGTACCCTGACAGCTCCAGACCCCCAGCCCTGTGTGGCGCTTGAGAACCTCCACTGGCAAAGTCTCTGTGAGTTCTGCCATCTCTGAACAGCCTATGAACGTGATTGTGCACGTGTGTCGTGTGATAGACTGGCATCCTGTCCAGAGTGTTCACTTGCCGAGATAACTCAGTAAAACAGCTCGTAAACATACGTTTGACTTCAGGTATCAGTTCAATATAAAAACACTAAAAAGGGGGAAAAACTATATTTCTTGGCAAGCAAACATACCATTTGCTTTACACTGGTTTTCCGAAAATCAGAGCTGGAATAAGGTCTTTATTGCAGGAAGTGTTTATTGCCACTGTAATTACCTTTAGTATGACATATATTTAGCAAGCTACTTAGGATATTCAAAGCTGTAAAGTGATTCTTCTGGTTAGATTACTTACATACTGCACAGGCGATAACTAGCCTGAGTAAAAAGACAGTCGTTCAACAACAGCAGAAAGCAGACATGCTTTTTATGAATGGTCTCTGAAGGATGGATTGACCTTCCAGCACAAGCATGAAAAGCCCCTAAGATCTCCAACCTGGTTTGAAGGTCTTTGTTTCTGTTAGCTTACAGTCCAGTAGCAATGCCTGCAGAGCGAATGTGTGACACTGCTTCCCTGCCATGTTACACACCCCACTCGGCCTCTCAGCCTCTCTGTCCAGCCGTTCAGTTGTCTGCTCCCAGAACGGCGGCCCAACGAGCCAAAAAGGAAGTCCGGGCGAGCCGTGACTCAGAAAACCACGAGGCCACACATAGGGCACTGGGGCAGGAGTCAGCACGTCTGCAGCCCTTAACCTTTTGACCTGGGTGTGGGGAAGCAGGCGGCCAAGAGGGGGAAAAACTAGAACCGTCTGTCTGAGTGAACTCCAGGGCATGTCTCTGGCCCACCTTGTGGAGGATGGGTCTGCCAATGACAGGCCGCTGTCTGACACTCAAAACTTCTGCCCCAGACTCTGACTGGCTGAGAAGTCATGGTCCTGTGCACATCTGCCCAGGGTCAAGCTCCCAGAGGATGCTGGAAAATGGCAAATGGGAGCAGAAGCGGGGAGCTGCCTTCTCAACGCTGAACCTGGCCTGAAGGTGTCCCTGGACTTTGATGAGGAAGAACAGAATATCCAACATGCCTTCTGGGATGCCAGAGTAAGCTTGCAGATACATCTCCAAAAGTAAATTTGCAGAAAAGGCAGGAACCTCTGGGATAGGTGTTAATGAAAGGAGCAGAGGTGGAAATTTCAGGTCCAGGAAGTACAAATCCAGACCGAGATTTCATTTCAACCAACCAGTTGTGTACTCTGTGAATGTGACTCCTTATGTTCTACTGGTTGGTTGAAACAAAATCTTGGTCTGGATTTTTACTTTCAGGACTTGAACTTTCCTACCCTGGAAGGGAGTGATAATGTGCATGTATGTACAATGCTGCCATAACCATGGACATTCAGTGGGGGCTCATATTGAATATATGTACCTCCATCTGTCCTCCAGACACTGGAGGGTCAGCGGTCTTGCGGCTCCCCCTGGCAGCAGAGAGCACGTTCTGGATCGAATGCCAGTCCATCTCAAGGCACATATACACAATCAGACATTATATACAGATGCCAATTAGCCTAACTGCATGTCTGTGGCCTGCGGGAGGAAACCAGTACAATACAGGGAGAGCATGCAAACTGCACACAGGCAGAGCGGCGACCGGACTCAATGGCCTAAACCCTAAGGTGTGAGGTGACAGAGCACGGTACACAGTATATACCGCTTACATGGCATGTTAAAGTGCCGACGACCACACAGACCCAGGCGCCGCGTACGCGCGCCTGAGGGTATACATGTGCACAGGCACGACAGCAGTAAGTCAGCCTGTTGCCAACATTTACGATCACGGCCCTGGATGAGGGGGGAGGCAAAGTTCATTTTGTGCAAAGACTGAATCTAAAGTTAAACAAAGGCAGCCATGGTTAAACTCCATGAAATCTGAACAAGGAAGGATTTTGATACGCGAACGCGATGTCCTTGCGAACACACTGTCCCTCTCCTCTATTTTCTCTATCAGCGATTTTAGGCAAAATAGCTGATTTAAGGTCCCTTTGATGGTGGATAGAACATTTTTTTAAGTATCTAGGAGTTCTGATATATTACTCTTAAATGGGACCATAAAAGTCCATCCAATACCTTTTAGTGGATTTATTAACTTAACACATGTATTCTTTTCCATTCCAAGGAATACTACAATGTTTAAAAAGTTAAGATAATTTGATGTATTTCTTCAAGCTTAAAGTAGTAGAATCTGCCTGTGAGTCCAATTTAGGTGCCTCTAAATGATTTTCCAGCCTGGGAAATGTACTCAAAAGAATGAAAGCTAATGAGGCCATGCTACAAGTCTTCACATACATGCGAGAGCCACAGCGAAGCGTAAAAAAACGAATTTGCTGGTTCTTATGCCCAGAGCATTATTAGTGATATAATTTAGAAGTAATTCCTGATGAAGTTGACCCCGTTATGATTTTCATGACATGATCCGCAAGCCATGTTTTCGACATCTCATAATCAACATTTCTATTTTTGTATTCTTTAATGCTTCTCGCTTAGCATGTTTCCTCACACACGTGATTCAAAGATATTTTATTGTCAATTCACATTTTATGTGCAAGACATACCTGAGAACCGAAATGCCGTTTCTCGCTCACTGGTGTGCGTACCCTCAAATTAGAACTAGAAAGTTTAATCTAGATTACAAAATTTTGATTGAATTTGAATAGACATTCTATATAAAAAGACAGATAAGACACAAGACAAACTGACAAGGTAAGAGACATATTGACAAAAATAGGTAGTTCTGCAAATGGTAACAATAGATAAGGCAGTTGTACTTTCGTTCATTATGCTTGTTTTGCCTTGTTTTGTTTTTCATGTGTCATACTTTACTCGTATTGGTTTCGTGCATGGCTGCCTCACACCTCTGGAGACCAGGGTTCGAATCTCTGTCCTGTCTCTATATGCATGGAGTTTGCATGTTCTCCCAGTGTCGTTGTGGGGATTCCTCCAGGTTCTTTAGTCTACCCCAACAGACCAAAGATATTCTGAGGTAAACAGGAGTTGTTAAATTGTCCATAGGTGGGAATGGTCTGTGTGCCTGCAATGCGTTGGCGTCCCATCTTGGGTTGTTCCTTGCCTTGCACCGTAGCTTCTGGGATAGGCTCCGCAACCCTGCACAGGACACACAGGAGTAGAAAACCAATGGTTTTCTGCGTGGATTTTCTCACCTTCTTGCAATTCTTCCCCTCCAGTTATGCACATCACACATGCGTGTGTGGACATATGAGAGTTCTGCTGTCTGCGTTTTGCTATATCTACCTCTTTTGGTGCATTTTGCCTCCTGTTCCCGGTTCATTGCATTTTGTTTTGAGTTTAGCCTTGTTTGTTTTGTTCCACTCATTTAGCTACATGGACTTCATTCGGGGCGTTTTGTTGCCTGGGAAACGTTTGTTCTTACAGCAGGGAGGAGTCCCTGAAGTGAACATATACTGGTAGACATCCTAATTTAGAAGGAGATTATAGATGGACACTGTGGACACTTAACGCACAATCTGGTGGGTGGGTGGGGGTGCCTTCATTATTTATAGTGTCCTGATTGGGGGGGACAGGTGCCATAAAGCTTCCCTTTCTAATCTCTGTTGCAGACCTACTATCACCAGCAGAAGAAATACTTTCTCTTCAAGATGCTGACACTGTGATAACTGTGGCATTTGTTACAGTTGTGATTATGCCTGAAATCGCATGATATCCCTGACTTCCCCCGGCCACCACGCAGCATATAAATATCCTTTTTTTCCGTCACGGCCACTGACTCACCCGCAATAACACGTCCGTTAGCTTGACCCATTTGTTTTTCTCCCCCTTCCTCCCCCCCCTTCTGTAAACCATCATCCTACGAGGTCAACGAATCCACGGGTAAAATGAGATTCCAGAGGAAGTGGCTCGTGGCCTGCCGTCTGCTCTGCTGCTCCTGCATGGTTTTTGCGTGACATCACGGGGCACAGAGTCCCGCCACCGCCGCCAGTACACGCTCTCATCCCGCACCCGCGTCTCCTTCGGATGTGTGTGTCTCCCGGTCTGTGCTGCCCTTTTGTCCGGCCCCTCAGCTGCTCCCATAAGCAGCTGGGGCCTCGGGTTCTGTGGGGACAGGTGTCCATCAGACTGCCGGAGCCTCCCTGAGAGGCTAATCGGGGCTAACGAGCGGCAGCCCACACTCTGAAACCCAATCAGCGCAACCTCTCACCTACTTTGCTCTACACTTCCACCGCTGTCTCGTGCCAGAAAGACTCCCAGACTCTGTCTGCATGTCGCCTCTCAGAGTCTTTCAAGCACATGTCAGAGACAGGGGCGTCTAGGGCAGGTTTAGGGGGGGCTTTAGCCCCTAACAAAAAGCTTAGCCCTCCCCTTTTCATAAATCTCTAGTGACAGTCCTGGTCAGGTCTTCCAGTTCATTCCTTATCTGCAGCTCTGCGATGTGAGCTCCATTTAATGATTCCTTCAGGGACACTAGCTCTTTCAGCCTAACGGATGAACAAGATTTGTGCAATAAACATAAAATAAATAAACAAATAAACATTTGGACCCATATGCCAGGAGGTGTGAGATTTCCAGAGTAACTGCAAATTCACCCTGTATGATGCAGCTACTATCAACAATAATTACTAAAAACAGGTTCTGTCCGGTTCAGTCTGTCCCTTCAGAAACTGCCTGTGTTCTTACATGAAAGCAAACATTTGCTGTGGACCTCGGCTTCTCCTCCAGAGGGTTAAGCCCACACGTCAGGTGATAACAAATCTCTCATATCCTTCCGGTCCCTGGGACATTTTGCTCACATTAATGGTACCAGAATTAAAAGTCTGTAGTTCTCCAATTTGCCAGGACCTCCTTTCTGCAACCAGCTGCTTTTCTATGGTACCAAACAAGCTGGTGAATTTTCCTGCATAACATTTAAAGATGTTCTCTGCCCAAAATCTGTGAGGCTGAGATACTTTTTTACACATTGAAAAAACCTGCACACATATTCTCATGGTTTAATAGATTCCAGTGGAGCAAATCCTGTTATGAAAAGTGCTAGATTTTCCAGCAATGACAATTACCTTCATAAAAACATTAGCTTTTTTTTCCTTCGGTCAAAGCAATTAAAGAACCGATGACCCACTGATTCTTCAAAAAAAACAGACTCCTTCTTTAAGGAATTAAAAAGTAACTAATTAAATTCTATAATGTCAGCAAGAAGCTACTTCAGTTAATTCATTCTTCTTATGCTGGTCTGGGGCACCAGGAGGCCTGGTACCTTTCCTAGGCAGCTTAGGCCTCAAGGCCGCAACTCTACATCCTGATCCGGATGTTTTCTTGGGGAGTGTTTATTTTCTGGCACATTAGCCTGTCAGTTTCTGTAGTGACCTGTTTTTTTGTAGTTTTTTTTTTTTACTGGAAGGCAGAACCAAAATGCAAAATTTGGTTTAGGGGTCAAGCTTAGCAATGAAACTTTTCGACCTATCCCAGAATTCCACTCAACTGCAAGGCATCTTAGGAGTCATGCAGCGTAGAGGAATTTGGAAGCAATGACTCAGATGATGAATTTATGCCAATAAAAATTACAGTTGTCATACAGCCACTCAGTCAGAATACAGAACAATACAACAACGACAACGGCAGATGGAATAAAAGACTAACTAAGAAATATAGCAAACATGCTGTAATCCTATCAGTGGGATAATTCATTCCAGGGCTCTGGCTTCCCAGAACATCTTTGGACAAAACACCACCTTTTCCTTTCTGCTTACGTTTTCATCTTCACTGTCAAAAATCCAGTGAAAGTTTTATCTCCCATATTGCACTTTTTTCCTTTATTCTTACCAATCCTGCACGCCCACACACGTAATTAGAATGGGCGTGCAACTTAAATGCAAGATAACAACAGATTTGAAGGTGTCACAATATGGGAAATTTGTGCTATACTAAACTATACTAAACTATACTATACTAAACTGAGGAATTAGATGTAAGTATGCATACAGGCAGCTGAGTGATAATATTCGACTGTGAAAAGACGTGTGGACGGGCAACAGGGGCCTGACTCATGTGACCTTATGCGTGGTATCTGACCCGAAATTACTGCAGTAAAACAGCAGGCTTGATAAACTGGTGAAAATGTGGCCTACTGGCGTCATTTTGGGATAAATGAATCTGAAATGCATGCCAGTGTACTCACAAACACACACACACACACGCACACACAAATGGCAGCCCACGCACACACATAGTTTATCAGCTTTTTCCATTTTTTTTCTATTGTATGATATTTAAAGCTGATTCACAGGGCAATGAATCGCTAACGACTTTGCAGCATTTCTGAATGTCACCATGGCTTCCATGCCTCTTGGGGGGGGGGGGGGGGGGGGGGGGGGGGGGGGGGGGGGGGGGGGGGGGGGGGGGGGGGGGGGGGGGGGG
>JAODKC010000021.1:5431574-5458358 GCA_026777985.1 Mormyrops attenuatus
CCAACCCCCACCCCGAAGAGTCCCACTGAGACACAAAATGCACGAGAACCGTGTCTGTAATACATGTGTGGCATATCACCATGGAAACCAAAGCCGTGTGCCAACAGCCGATCAGCTGTCAATGTTGCCGCATGACGAATAAGTCAGTTCCTGTATCTGACTTAAATGTCAGCTTCTCCCCCGATTCCCAGCCACTCGGGTGAGCTGCTTTCCCGTACCCTGGCCCTTGATGGCGTGGATAACAAGGTTCTGGCAGCAATCAAATGAACCCCCGTTACATCTGGATCAGAACTCAACATGTAGCTCGAAATGCTCTTGCTCATCTCTGCCTTTAGTGCGCCAGGCCCTTACTGGCTGAGATATTTCCCCTTACAGGTACCCTGGCAGACTTATGGGGCCCAGGGCTTCACAGGGGCCCTTCAGAACTTGAAATTATACATAAAATTGGACGGGGAGGTGCAAAGTGACATTTTGTCAGTGGGCCTAGAATTTCTAGGTATGCCCCCCTGCGCAGAGTTGCTATTTCTCCCTTGACAGCTTCTGCATTTTCGCTAGAATCCGATCGCCATGAAGCTTTATGGAAAGAAGTTATGCTCTTTTGACAGGTGAGGTAGCGGTTAGCAGGGTTAGCGATATATCTGCTGCTTAACTGGTTTATAGAAGACGGCACAGGGAATCCTCAGGCTGATTAGAAGCTAAAAAGGTAAAAACAAGCAATACTTTAGAGGGTACAACATCAGTAACAGTATTTATATATTTATATAAGTCCATGCTAAAGCGAAGGCAACTCTACAGCCTATCTGAGGGGGCTTCACCCCCGTATTTCTCGTGTCTGCCCCCCTGAAAAATAATTATTCTAAAAGCATTTGATGATTTGTCCCAAATTTTGATATACATTTCTTACCTCCTGGCAAATTTAACCATGGGGGAGCCCTTGTGCCCTGGAATTCTTTTGGGACAAATCCTGGAGTTGCCCCTGCTCTAAGGAAGGAAATATTTTTATAACATCAAAAATTTAGATGACAGATAGAGTCTGATCTGGTGTGACTTGTCTGATTCTGTGAGAGGAAGGCAGAACTGTAAGGGAAATGTGGGATTTTTGGCAAAAATATTATCCTTACAGTAAAGCTTTTGGCAAAAGAAAACGGTTAGCTCCGTTTTTGTTTTGTTTTAAGTTGCACTAGCTTCCTAGAAAGCGAACACTGCTCAGTTAATTTCAAGGAAAACAGGCTGATAGGGCTCAATCTAAGCCATGAAACATTTTGCCTGTTTATTGGCCCATATCATACTTGGATGGACAGCTGAATGAAAATTTGTTGTTTAAATGTTTGTCCCACCCCACACCCCACTATTGAATCAGCCTTGCCCCAACTGACATCGAGTATTACTGAAACAAAGTGTTCAAATCCATCTTCTATTCAGCAGCTGATTTCTCGGGGGCGCAATCTGTATTTTAAAGTTTTGTCTTGTTTGTTTCTCAAAGTGTTCTTTAATCTCTTTTCATCTGGTTTCATATAATTTTTTTTTTCTGTAAATGGAGCCAAATGCTTTGACAGCTTGCCAAAAAGCATTTCCAGTAAATCTGATACATGTAAGGAATATTTGAATAAGGACAAATAAATAAACTCGTAACTAACAAGCACTCATAACTTTGGTGTGTAATTATGAACTGCACAGTGACTAACTGCTTTTACCAACGTGTAAAATGCTCCTAGTCTGTATGGAAATGACTTAAAATCCCCTGGAGACAAGTAAACAAGGGCTTTTATTCATATAACTTTTGTTCATCGGACTTGTAAAGTGTTCTCCTGCACCTTTGAACACAAAGCCATAAAAAGGAACTTTCCTTTGTGAGAATCCAAACCTACAGTGCTGAATCACTGTCATTCACTGATTGTTACAAATTGCATTCCGGGAAATTAAATGGCGAGAACCATAATACTTACAGAGCGCTCCTTTAATGTGGCTGACTCAGAGAACATGTGTTAGAACAGCCAAGGGCAGAGGTGAGCTGTCCAGCTTGCTGTTTGGGATTAGGAATGGGGCTCAGTGCTGACCTGGAGGGACAAATGCCTACAGAATAATGCCTGTCATCCCTTTTCTGCCTCCATAGTCTGGTCCAAAAAGATGTGGGTCTCTCACATGTGTCTGTGTACTGGATGATTTGTAGGAACACCAACATCTGGAAACCGCTAGTGTTGTGCATGACACTCATCTGATTTTTATCAAGAGCTGATTAAATTGGTGTGACCTGCAATATATAAGCATGAAAACGCAAAGGTTCCTAAATTCATTATCTCTATTGAAGACAAGCACATCAAACAGACACTAGTGTGGTGCTGACTTTTGCCATGCCAGTTATGGCCTCTGTTGTCTCCTGAAGAAGGATCTCCTGGTCTGGTCCTGGGAGCGGTGCACACTTGCTGGAACTGGCTCCAACCTGACGTACTCTTAAGCTTCAGTGGAGTGTAGCCCTGTTGGTTTATGACTTTGTTCCGAAGGTCGCTGGTTCAAATTCTCTGGTTGACCGTGATTTCACCATTGGGCCCTTGAGCAAGGCCCTTAACCTCACTTACTCCAGGGACTGGCTGAGCCTACTGTCTCAACTGTACATCGCTTTTGGATAAAACATCTGCTAAATAAATAAACGTAAAAGATTGAGCTGTGACACTATGTCTGGTATTCAAACACATACTCACAAATACAGATGTCCCCAGAGGCTGGCAGACTCAGTAGCCAGAAACACTCCTACATCACTCATCCTCAGTGAACTGTCTCACCTAAACATGGCCACTTCACCCCCATCCCTCGGCCATGATGCTTGATCTGTATGACCATGGGTATTCTTTGAAGGCAGCAGGAAACATTCTTTTCCTCAATTTTGGCCAATATGTTTCTGCTAAATCTTCAATAGTTTGCTTGCATAAATTTTATACAATAAATTATTTGTGAGTCATTGATAAAGCACCTGTTACACTCGTGAAACATGGTATTTGATGTAAGTCCTCAACTCTGCACTGATCAGTGAGCTTTGCCCTGGGATCAGCCTCGTACTGATCGGTGACCTTTGCCCTGGGTTCAGCCTCGTACTGATCAGTGAGCTTTGCCCTGGGTTCAGCCTCGTACTGATCAGTGAGCTTTGGCCTGGGATCAGCCTCGTACTGATCAGTGAGCTTTGCTCTGGGTTCAGCCTCGTACTGATCAGTGAGCTTTGGCCTGGGATCAGCCTCGTACTGATCAGTGAGCTTTGCTCTGGGTTCAGCCTCGTACTGATCAGTGAGCTTTGGCCTGGGATCAGCCTCGTACTGATCAGTGAGCTTTGGCCTGGGATCAGCCTCGTACTGATCAGTGACCTTTGCCCTGGGTTCAGCCTTGTTACACCTGGAGCGTAAGCCTTCACACTCTCACCTGCTCTGTTTCCTCTTAGTGTTTGTCGTCTTCGTTTTGTAATCTGTTTGTTTATCTTTTTGTACCGGGTCCTGGCTCTTGTTTCCACTGGCTCCACCAGCCATCAGCGCCTGTGTCTTCCTCCAGCTTGCCTTGTTGTGGAACCTCCCATCCAGTCAGTGGCGATTACTTACTTCCTGTGGTGTCCTGCCTAATGTCAGGCAGTGAACTTCGTAATATGGGTAGGAGGACTCTTTTTGGGGTGCACTGTGTCCTGCTACAATAAACCCAGTTTCTCCAAGTGTATTTGTGATGCCTATATCACCATCTATATTACAGCATAATACTTGCTACTGCTCAATGTTATTGTGATTAACCCCAAAGCACCAATCAGAAGCTTTCATGAGTTCACAGCAACACTCTGGACATTATCTTCCGTTACGGCGCAGCATGGTGAAGGCGGGAAAAAAGGTGACGATCCACAGAGCGGCTGCAAAACAACAGGGGTTTATTAAATACAACTAAAACACACTGGGGAAAAACACTAAAAGAAAAGGACCACGAGGGGTAAGAACAAAATGGGAAAACAAGAATTAACCAAAAGAAACTGCAAAGTAAATACACTGGGGACACTGAACAACACAGGGAACAGGACTAGGAAAAACAGGCAGAGTATACACATATAGTAACATATGCGCAGTGACTGACTCATGGAGGGAATGAGGGAAGGAACTTAAATACACATAGAACACTGGGGCAAACAAGGAACAGGTGTAAATCATAATCAAATTAACCAATCAAGGAAGGCACAGGAACAATGAGCAACAGGTGAAATCAATAACAATAGATGAACAAGGAAACTAAGAAACATAGCAAAACATTGGGATAACAACATTAGGAAGGACTAGGACATTAGGAATACACAGGAATGATAAAACACGATGGGGGGTAAACTGAAAACAGGGAAACAATAATAATAGACAGTAGGAAACAAAAAAACCACAAATGTGGCTAAATGCGTGACCAGAGGGTACAGCCTCCGAGCTGCATGCTCAACCCATTGAGTTACACTGTGGCCCAGGAAATAGGGAGACAATATTAGGGCTAATGGGTTCCAAGACAGAGGAGAGAACAGGATGGCCAGCGACACCTGCTGGCCAAACAGGGATATAACACATAGGACAGGGATGGATGGGCACCGACCCTGACAATCTTCTCTTTCAGACAGAAGGGTCAGGCTACAACAATTTACCTCTGCTGTAGTTTCCATTTGATTTGACTGAAGTCCATTTGTTCTTAAATTTTCATTGAGACTCAGTGGGTAGCACTGTGGCCTCACATCTGCAGGACTGGGGTTTGAATCCCACCTGTGCTCTGGGTGTGTGGAGTTTGCATGTTCTCCCTGAGTAGGTCTCCTCCTGCAGTTCAAAAATGTTTAGTTAGGATAATAAGCAGCTTTAAATTGCTCAAGATGTGAGAATGTAGGTGCCTGGAGATGGACTGACATCCCATCCAGGGTGTGCCCTGCCCTCTGCCCTGTGATGGACTGACATCCCATCCAGGGTGTGCCCTGCCCTCTGCCCTGTGATGGACTGACATCCCATCCAGGGTGTACCCCTGTCTTTTGCCCTGTTCTGCCTGGGATTGGCTCCAGGCCCTTGGTGACCCTGACCAGTATAAGTGGTTAAAAGATGGATGGACGGATTTTTCACATTAGGGGATTTTTCAGAATGGGAAACAACAATGTGAGTTTTATGGTGTGTTTCATCTGGCCAGAAATGTGGTCACACTGTTTTAATGGCTACTGCATAAATCATCTGGTGGTCTCCTGCAGCATGTGGAAAAGCTCTCTTCATGGAAATGTCCAGCGGTCCACAGCGAGACGAGGCGCAGCTCTTAAGATGGCATGTGCAGCGTGGGTATCTCCACATTCATCTGTTCACAGGTATGTGTCATACAGCAGAATTTTACCAAACACAATTTCCAACTTGGTTGAGTAATAAAAGATTCTATTCTATTCTATTTTATTTGAAATTTATTCCCTGAGTGAATCCTCAGCTTACAGCCCATATAACTCTTTAGAAAATGCTAGAAAGCATGAAGAATCAATTAGTGCCAAAATGCTGCTTGCCAATGAACAAACTGGAAAAGCACTACGCCAAACTGTTGACTAAAGACATGAAAAAACTAATAATGACCCTCAATACAGTCTCACGGTGGTTGGGTGAGTAGTGTTGTCACCCCTCGGGCCTTAGGTTCAAATATAATCCTTGCTGCGTGCTGACAGAGTTCTTCTGAGTTTCTGTTTGCCTGGGCTCCCTCTGCGTAATCAGATTCCCTCACACCGCTCAAGCAGGATTTGTGCTCCAGGTGAACTGGAAGGTCTTTCAGTGAGTGCGTATGTGCACGTGTGAGTGCCCTGGTATGCGATTAGGGGTCTTCCTACCCTTCTGAAGGAGGCGCCTGATCATTGTGAACACAAACGAAGGCTGGGCACTTTCCAGACGACCAGGTAGCTTAATCTGCCAGAATTTACCAGTGACATTTAAATGGCTTATAGAGTCATTGAACCACAATATTTGTATCGTTCGTTGACTGAAAAACCCCACCAGAAGAAAGACTATACCTTGCTTTAAGTAAGAACGGGCCTGTGAATAAGGGCAGCAGCGCTAAGGTGCGTGTTAGCGACCGCAAAGCACACATCAAGGCTTTTCAGGACTTTCATCTGACAGGCTTTCACTTTTAAGGGAACCTCGTGTTATGTCTAGAGGGAAAGGATGTACAGATTGGCCATTGTTTGTGTGACATGACTCTGAAGGAAGCTATTTAACATCTTATCTTGCCTAAGAGATACTTTAATGGATCATAAAGTCTGCAATTTTCAAATAAACAAGGCACTTTACTGCAGACGTGTAATCTAGGAAGGAGTCTGAAACGTGTTGATATATCTGTAGAGCCGCACAATTCCAAAGAGTTTACGAAAGTTCACTTTTTCTGATTAGAGGTGAGGACTATGCACGCAAAACTTCAATAATAGCCCCCAGCACCCCCTGCAGACGCACACAGAAGGCAGGGCCTCTAGACAGAAAAGAGGAAAACAAAGGAAGGATTTAAAAAAATGTCTTTTTTTTGATGTGGGGGAACTCAGGACATTCCTGACGGACAGAGTCAACTCAAGATACTACTACAGGGCCCCACAGAGACTGGACTGAGGTTTCAGAAAAAAGAAATGGAGATGGAGAGGAAAAAAAAGAAGGAATTCCCAGACGAGCTGTCAAGACCCAGGACTCACAGTCCTCTCCCATCCTTTATCGCAAACCGTCGCTTCTGCTTTGGTTTTTAATGTCAGTGCAAATCAGCAAGCGGAGGAAAGGCCTGCAAAGGTAGGCCGCAGAGGAAGACAATACCGGACAGGCATAATTGAAAACACACTCCGAGCCCAGAGGACCTGGGCTGCCACACGAGAGGAGGGAGAGAGAGAGAGAGAGAGAGAGAGAGAGAGAGAGAGAGAGAGAGAGAGAGAGAACGGAAAAGAACAAAAAAAGAGGCCTTGGTGAAAAAGGGGGGGGTTTCAGTTGCGAAACAGACAAACTAGACTCTGTGTGACATCTGACTAAACACTCTTATTGTTTTTCTCTCTGAAAACAAGTATCATATAACAAGCAGAGGAGAGGAACAGAGGACAGGCTGGTCTGCAGAGTATAAACCTGGAACTTCCAGGATCTTTAGCAGGCTGCGCACTCAATACGCTCGCTATTACAGAGATGTGTTCCTGAATCTGTTTATCCGTCTAACTTTTTAAAACAATGTAACCCTGTGCACTATAATTTGACATGGCCTGGGCCTTTCTGGGAGACCTGCCGCTTTGGGAAGATAGGAATGGGAGGAACAAAGACAGAGGTTTACTGTACAGACTGAAACATGCCCCAGAATCCCTTCTGAAAGAGGGTAAACAGTGTGTAAATCCAAGTGCCACTTTAAATTCCTGAAATGTGTTTCTAGGAAGCATGAGTGCATCAGAAGACATGAGGAAAACATCTTTGATGGAATGCATGGTTAGGCCTGGCTTTCTGAGGTTAAATTCTCCAATTTATCAGGCAAAACCTAGATTATTTTTTTTGTAACATAAATTGATGACAGATTTGTCAGGGGATGAAAAATTATATTCTGTTCTAAAAAAAAGGACCTTATGATTTCAGGAGTAAATTAAGATTAGTTTTTTTTCTGGATTACCCGTGGGTTTGCTGTGGACCAAAATCACTGACGCACAGGTGCTGCGGCAGCAAAGGAAGGCGACTTCCAAAGCAGAGGCTGTAGTTTAAGTCGGGTGAACGCCATTGGGGGGGGGGGGGGGAGTTAGCAGCTATGAGAAAACCCTGAACATAATACCAGCTGCTGGAGCCAGAGGCCCAAGGAGAGCAGGAGGAGAGATGTCCTTGCTGGTCCACACGCTGACTTCTGCTGTGGCCTCCATGGGCCGAAATGGCTTTTTGGAGAATGAACACAAATGGCGGGCTGTTTCGGATTTTACAGCCACACATCCGGGTGCCTTATCTAACCCTTCTCAAAAAAAGAAAGGTTATTACGGCCAAATTACTGATGTCTGTGCTGATTTGAACCAAGATCAGGATGTTGATATTCTCTATGAGAAAGCACATTGACCACAATCTCCTTCCCATTTAAAAACATATTTCTCTTTTTTTCCTCCAGCCACTTTATCTAATGCCTCTTTTTGGGCTTTCAAGCTGACTGAAACCCTGGTATTTCTCAGTGCACTGCTCCAGTGTACAGCTAGAGTACAGCCAGAATACGGCCAGAATATTACCAAAGTACGGCCAGAGTACAGCCGGAGTACAGCCAAAGTATGGCCAGAATATGGCCAGAGTACAGCTAGAGTACTTTCTCCCACTTAAATTCATGATGAGTCAGGTTTTGAGGACCCTGCCGGCCTATCCGCCTGCTTGTCTCTCGCTGGCGCTGAAACGACGGGAGCTGACAAGTCAACCCAATAGAAAATCGACAAAAAGTTTGGTTGGGGCCTCTTTGGGTGGATGGGTTTAAAGCCGTTTCCATTTTTAATAAGGATTCAGCAGAAGGATCTATTAAGTGGCAAGCAGGAAGACTGTCAGCATCTCATCCAAAGTAAACCTGCCCCCCCACCCCCAGGTCTCAAATGCCATGTGAGCAACTGCAGACTGTGCTGTAAGAACAGTGCCCTCAAATGCCAAGAAATGATTGTGGAGGGTCAATGTGACAACTAGGAAATTTCAAGGGCTCACCTGAACCTACCTGGAAGAGACACCTCCTCGTCATCCTCCCACTCCGGCCCAAGGTCCCAGGTCAACCTGCTTTCCTGTCATAGCCAGGGCGGTGTTTTCTAAAGCAGCAGCTCACAGGGATGTGGCTGAGACCAAAAGCGACGGGGAATGTCAGACAAAGCCGTCGTCTCGTTCTGCCCAGACGGCACATTTCTGTGGCTATGTTAAAGCAAGGCACAACAGCACAGCGGCGGCCGGACCGTGGGCAGGGGGATAGGCCTGGCGCGAGCATGAATATGATGTTGTGCAACACCGTGTGATGTCACGCGTCAAGCGCGGGGTTATGCTAAACACAAAAAAATGATGGGCACTCGCAGCAGAGAGGAGCACAGCTGGCCGACTCTTCACAGGGTTGATGAATCGCTTGCGAAGCAATTCCACAGCTGCCTGATGCAATGGGGAAGGTCTTTAAAGACTCCAGAGGCGCGGACGGGAGCCCCATGGGCGGTGCCGGTGGCAGACCGTCCCGGACGTAAGAAAGCACAGCTGACGTCTTTACCACCCAGGGCGCCTCGAGCGCAGACGCAGCAGAACATGGAGCTGAGCGCTTCGACAGGAAGTACCAATTCACGATTATGCGTAAACATCGTTTATATGAAACACTACATAAGCATAACACAGAAAATAGATCACTGGCACCGAAAGCAAAGGGATGTAGGGATGTAGCAGCCGCTTGGGTGGGTCGGTGGAACATCAAGACGATGATGCCGTTTTGATGTCACCAGCAGGGATTATCTGCACTACGTCGGTCTGCTTGTGGAGGCAGGCATGGACAAAATAGGGCGCTTCAGCTGTCCAGTGACAGGTGGGTACAGTCCCACTGAGCGGGAAGTGAGGCCTGGGGGTCTCCGATGGTGAGGGAGGGAGATTTATTTAGAAACTGATCTGCTTTAAGGGAAGATGATCTCCTGCAAGCTACCCCAAGCAACAGACAGGAGCCCAGAGGCTGGACACCCAAATCACTTTATCTTATTTGCTCTTCTTCACACTGACCACAACATTAAAAATAATACTGCTGAGAAAGGTTTTTTGGTAACACATTACCTAAAGCAGTCATTATAATGTATTATAAACATAATGCGTTATAATGCATTCATTAAGCATTATAAACACGACTATAACTATTTATAAAAAGGCATAACACAGTATAGCAATGTTTATTATACATTTCAAATGCTGTATGAAGCTCTCACCTAAAATACACTATAGATAGCTTCATAATGCATTATAATGGTCAGTATAAGCCTTTATAATGCATAATGAAGGTATGGGCTTTTGGAAAATGGACAGATGAATCTTTACTGTAAGTCCCCTCAATGTGTTGGAATATTTGTTTGTTTTTTGGCCAATACTGTGGCACAACCAGAGGAGTTATAAAGGGCCTTTCAAAGGAAATACAAGCCTTTATCTCAGTCATATACCAATATTTATACACAGAGCATACATTTTTGAATTGCAGTTGATCCTTCTATATGATAAAAGTAAAAATAATGCACCCCAAAATCCTGTGGCAATTATATATATATATATATATATATAAAATAAAAACAGAAATTGAAATTTAAGAATTCCCCAATAGCATAAAAATGGTTTGTTCGTTATCTATAAAGAGTGCCTCACATAGACTCATCTGACTTATTTTCGCTTCAGTGAGCTAAAAAGCATTTTACGGGCGTATCTCCTACCCAACAACATTACATCACAAAGTGGAAACGTGTCATTTGTTCAAAATGTGTTTGTCAAAACAGAATATGTAGTAGCGAGAAAACGGCGAAGGGCGAGAGTTTGTACAAGTGTCTGGCGTCGAGCGTCATGGATAAGAGTTTAAAGATCAAATAAAACCGAATCAACATCTCGAGTAACAAAATATGTTCCTGTCCTTTGAGGAGAAAAAAACAGCAGTATTCTTTTCACTGGCTTCATAAGTGAAGGGTATTATTGGAAAATAACTGTGGTGTGTTTTTTTCCCTAAAGATCAGTATACACAAAAAGGGGTTATTAAAGAAGTTATTTAAAACCAGAAAGAACACATGACACATCTGAGTTCAGAGGGTTGACCTATTCATAGGCTGACTTGTAAAATATCTATAAAACACATAACAGCGGCAGTTGATGCTGGGATCTCTATGGCGCATTTCATGAAGCCCAGGAAAATGTGAAGTAATAATGTTGTGATTTGGCATCACGTGAAACGCGCCCATCCCGTCGCCGAAAGAAACGCCGCGCGGAGCGTCTGCTGGGAGTTTGCGTCTTTCAGCTCTTAGTGACACCCCTCCCAACGTTGGTTTGTCCCAGCCACCTGAAAAAAAACCCTTGCATGACCGGGGCACAGATGGGGCTCCGCTGCCACATCCTGTAGCGACACACTCAAGAAATCAAAACCCATGCTGGTGGTGTGTGTCTGACTGGAAGTTTGTGGGTTCAAGTCCCAGCCTGGGCAAAATGGTTGAGCAACACCCTAAACTGGCCCACCTCCCAAAAACACCCCAGAGGTACCAAATAAAAGGCCCAATTCTACACTTAGACCCCAAGTTTCACTCTTAGTGGTATGTCGCAAAGAAGAGTAACATGGGATGTCTGATAAGAAGCATTTCAAAGTACCTTTATTTCTTCAAATTTCAAAGAAAGCTTCATCATTTGTCATTTTTGAATAAATTTGGTGAATCACAGCATCTGATTTCCACGTCCCTGGGTGACCGTGACTGACAGAGCAGGGGTGTAAAGGTAGAGAACCCACTGCGGGGGCTCCAACACCATCACAGAGGCTGGGCTAAGTGGGAGCCCGGAAAGAGGGCGAGGCGCCCCCCTGCCGTCACCACTGGCATCCCTCAGACTAAACAAAAAAGAACAACACGACGACGCCGCCACGGTTATTCTGACGGACGCTGAGCCGCCAATCTGGGGGAGCGTTTCCCTGCAATACCACTTTAGGGAGTCTGTCAGAGACGGCAACAGTCAGTCTCGGTCACAAATTTATTTACTCTTTTCTCTTTTTTTGACTCTTTTATGTGACTGGAACAAATCTATTTCAGCTTCATGGATCCTCCAAACCCAAACCTGAAGTACATTAGACCGCAAGTATGTTGAAGTTAATCTAGTGCTATTTTTCCTGGTAGTACAGTTTCAAAACAAATAGGAGGAAGGGCCTATTTTTCTGAAGCCAATGACTTTCCAAAAAGAGGAAAACAACAATTACAAAGGGAATTAAGGATATTAAGTGTTCAATCAGATTTATCCCCCAGGCTGATTTTTCAAAGTAAATAAACAGTAAACGATATGAACTAGAGATCTGTGTGACATCAGCGAAAGAGAATAATACGAAGAAAAAAAAACAAATAAACTTTATTTAACTTTGAAATGACCCCTTCTGTTGAAGCGGTACTGCTGGGCTCTTGGTGTTGGATTACAGTAACCTTGACTTCTCAAAATTTTTTGACTTTCTTCTGCCATTACTAGTGTTGTCAGTGCAGGAATTTGTACATAAAGTTACTGCCAGCCGATCTATCTTGAAAAACACACATTGTGTTTTCTGTTACATAAAATTGCCTGTATAAATAATAGAGGGTGAAACCGGAGCATAGTTGTCCGACGGTAGTAAAGGGGTTGAGTTTTGCGAGTTTCTGATGACCCAAGGCCGAGTTTGACAGTCGCAGGGTCTCTCAGTAGCCACTTAGCATCTTGCCCCATCTGATGCTTTTCTGCATGGATGTTGGACAAAGGGTCTGTGTGCTTTACGAGGGTCTGCCCCTTCCCTCCTACACCAAACAAGTTGAGAAACTGATGACATTCTCTGCTTCTTCGCTCCCCACCATGAGACTGGAGGATGGTCTGCTGTAGGTGAAGCTTTATTACATCCCGGTTTCTCCCGGTAAAACAATTATACTCCTGGGCAAAAAAAGTGGGCCAAACCCAAATTGCACAACATTAAGCTTCGACTTATTGTTTTGCCCAGAAGCTTACCAGAAGCAAATAGCTTAACTCTGTGAACAGAAGATAAACTAAATGGATTGAGGCACAAAAAATGGTGGAAAGGGGGCTGAAAATCCATTGAAGATGTTGGGTGGTGGTGAAGGGGCTAATTAACCATGCGTACTGTGCTCCCATTGACGTCGGTTTATGAAGCCATAATAGAACAGAGTTGAAACTGCTAACAGAGTGCTTGAGAGTGCTTTGATTACTGTTTGTTAAGAAGGCACCCCCTCACCCTAAGTCTTTTGTGCCCTCTCACTCTATCCATCCATTACCTCTGATAACTCAAGCGATGCCAGCAATTGTTAGCATTCCAGGAACTGAAAAGATAGAGGCCTATCAGGTCAGTGTGTGGTTCCAGTCTGATGACGGCCAAACTAGTCTGGGATCTGTTGGCCAGGTCTAGTCTGATTCTTAGGGATGCAGGGCTGCTATGTTAGTTCATTCATGCACAACAGCAACCAGAATGGGACATGCATTTGTGCAGTTTATTGGCTATATCATTCAATAATTCATGTTTTATTTTACTGGGAACATTATTATAAGAGAACACAACATTTGGAAAGTGAAAATAATGCCATGGCCCATATATAGAAATCATTCAAGTTATATTCCAAAATGTAGAAAATAAAGAATAATATTGAATACCCAACACTTCCCAGATATATGTTTATACAAACTACATATCCACATATCCATCCATCCATCCATCCATCCATCATCTTCAGTTTCCTATATCTTGCAAGGAGTGGGGAGCCACTACAGGAAATACTGTATATGAATACAGATATTTGTAAAGAACATATGACTCTTTATCATTTTTCATATCAGCCTCAAGGACCCGTTAGCTGTTTAAACAGCCAAAGAGCATTTTCCTCAGAATGGGTCAAATTATCCCATACAGCATACACTGGGAAAAAATATATGTGAAAGTACAAACATTGAAGTGGTGAAATGTGGATCTTTTCTTTTTTTTAAAATGTAGTCTCTAAGAGACACAATTGGTGAAGCCGGAATGCCAGGGGGGTGTCAGTCCAGGCACGGAACAGCTGCCGATGAAGTTTCCCTGCTTTGCATATGGAATGGAAATCTCCCTTTCTCGCACCTCACTGCCAGACAGAATTCCCAATGACTTCCTGCCCTGGACACACACAGGGCCCGCAGGACCCCCGGCCCATAACTGCAGCCCAGCTCCCCATCGAGGCCATTCTCATACTTTTTTGAATTTTTCATGTAGACGTTTCATTCCGTCTCCCAGAGCCGGAGTGGCCCTCCTCATTGATTCTTCATCTCTCTGCATCGTTGGCATGCGCATCTTTAAGCGACAGTGCATGAAGCAAGCTTTCAAAATCTATTCGGATACTTTGCTAAGTAAAAACAGGACATTTCCTTGTACGTTCCGCTGCGGTTTCTCTACCGGTCACTCATGTGTCTGTCCCTGAAATGGACGTTACAGGAAGGCTGGAAGAGGTAGTTTCCTCAGCAGTTGTAAGGGAAGGACTGTGTGGTGATAGAACAATGTAATCTATAAGGTTATACATACTAGAGGAAAGCTGAAAAGACTTTAACAGAGCAAAGCAAGTTTTATTTATATAAAAATAAAACCACCCATCTACCAAATCACACAGGAAGCAAGCATTCCAAAGAGGGTATCAATTCTTTTTGGTCTGTGCTGTTAATGTTTTGGCGTCGGTACTGTTTGACATCATCAGAACAGGACAATAGTCAAAAAAAGTTCATAACCTAAACTGTAGTTTCTGATTTTAGAGGGCAGCCACTCTCTAGCAGTCAGTTATCTTTAAATCGTCACACATATAATTGGGTGTGACAGTCCACTGAGATCATTTTACTTTATTGTGTATGTTTTTGTTTTTTTTTGCTTTATGATCAGTCATCCCACAAGGGGGGGGGGTGGCTCCAATTAGCCCAACAGCAAGTTAGCTGTTTTCAGGCCAGATCCAGATATTTAAAAGGAATTTTACAAAAAATAGACCAGATTGTGGCGAAAATATCAGATTCAGCAGAAACGGTCCCAGCCAAGGTAACCAAGCGTCAAAGACATCAGATTATTCAGAGCTCCTTGGACTTTTAGTGTATTATATGAAGAAAGTTAAAGAAATGTGTCAAAACAAATTAAAATACATTAAAAACCAATTGTATGTACAATGTCTGTATGTACAATTTCCTCACTTTTTGAAGCTGATTGTTGCTGAGAGACATTGAGTCTTAATATGAGCACATAAAACCCCAAAAAATAAATAAATAAAAATGAAAGAAATAAAATAACTACATAATAAAACTCTGGAGAAGGACTCTCACTATGGCAGCTTCACATACATAAGAACAGTGTTTCCCAATCCAGTCCTAGGGGACCTGCAGGCAGTCCATGTTTTAACTCCCTCCGGCAGCTGGCAGGGAGCAAAAATGTGGACTGTCTGGCTGGGAGTTGAGAGGGAGCAAAAATGTGGACTGTCTTGTTGGGAGGGAGTAAAAATGTGGACTGTCTGGCTGGGAGCTGGGAGGGAGCAAAAACATGGACTGTCTGGCTGGGAGGGAGTAAAAATGTGGACTGTCTGCAGGTCCCCGAGGACCGGATTGGGAAACACTGCATTAGAGGAATAACATCTGTGGGGCCACAGTGATATGTAGACTGTTTGGATTTCTTAGACTCTTACACAAGTCAAGGACGTGTTTTTCCACAGTGCAAAGAGAGAATAAAGACTACTAATGAAACCATAAGGTTAACACAACCTGGAAGCCAAATCTGTAATATTTACTGCCTTCAAATCAATACATAGTTGAGGCAATGAGCAGTTTTTGTCTGTTATCTTAAGGGAGAAAAGTGGAATCCATTTTACCGTATTTGTACCCATGGCTACTGCAAAACACACAGAGAGACTGATCCAGCACTGACCGCAAGGAGGTAGCGAGCTACAAATGCTGTACACCAGCAGGCTAAGCTTACAACTGTTAGCTGATTTTCTGACCTGATAAGGCCTCATATTCGTCCTACAGGCAAACATTCAGAATCTGGCAAGACATTCCACAAGGAAAGACTCATTCATCAACTGTGAGTAGAGAGAGGGAGAGAGAGAGAGAGAGAGAGAGAGAGAGAGAGAGAGAATGTGTGTGTGAGAGAGAGACAGAGATAGAGCAAGAGAAAGAGAAAAATAATAAAAAAAAAACGTTATATCAGGAAACCATCAATCATGTAGCAAATCATAACTCAACCTATTGCTGGCCTGCAGGTAATTATGAACCACAGCAAAAACAACTGTAAGACTAGAGGGTTTTTCTCATCTAGGGATATCTAAGGTCATATCTGCTATCATTTCCTGCTACAACAATTTTAATCTTTCAGGACCATCGGTGTCACTTTCTTTCCTTCTCACTCTCGTCTTTAACATTCATATTTCCTTCTCACTCTTTTATATCCGGTTGTGAGCTTCAGTGTTCTCCTTTTGTGTGAGGGCCAGTGTACAGACATATGCCTGGATACCTCTGTAGCCATCCCGGCAGCCTTAAAACCCTCCATTGCCTGGAAAAGAGGGCTGGTGCTGATGGGTCAGCTGATAGTACCGGGGCTGAGACTTGGCACTGGACTGGCCCGACTCTCAGCATGGGCTCCGGTGATGCTGGCGGAAGCTGTCCTTTATGGGCTCGCGTTCTTCCTGCTCGTCTGTGGCCCTCGGTATCTCACAGTGCCTGACCATGGCACTTCCTGCTTTCCCTCCCCAGTCTGCAAACAAAAATACACGGCAGAGCAGGAGCCTCGCTGATTTACTGCCAACTGTAATTCACTCAGCGCTAAGCTGAGCAATGAGCCAAACACCACAGGATCCTGGCTACGACTTGACTATAAATGCAAAAAGATGTGACAAGTACAACAGACCCATTAAATGATTGAGCTTCCTTAATAATCCTTACCTCATGTAAGGCCTAGGTGGTAGTGTGGTTATGGAATATAATTGATGGACACTGAGTTTGAAGGTGGTTTTTCTTGTTTTGAAATAGTTAGTCAGTCTTGGTGGGTAGCCCTGCTGCCTCACACCTCCAGGGCTGGGGGTTTGAATCTCACCTCCACGCCGGGTGTGTGGAATTTGTATGTTCTCCCTCTGTTCTGTGGGTTTGAATCCCACCCTTTCTTGCTGTGTTCTGTGGGTTTGAATCCCACCCGTTTTCCCCGTGTTCAGTAGGTTTGAATCCCACCTGTTCTCACTGTGTTGGGAGCAGTAGGGTGATGGATGGGTGGACTTGTTCTTGGCTATACTGAACGGCCCAGACCTCCGCACTTGTCTTTGGTGGTTCGTACCCAAATACCGCCAGTGTATCTGATGGGTTCACATCTGTGCTGGATGCTTATTGGTGGATAATCTGGGTAAATATGGGTAAATGTGCGGCACTACAAATTCCAGAATGAGCCCTTCTTGTGCCATTCGCTTGACAAGTCAAGGTCATAGAATTAAAAAACCTGTCTTGATATTAAAAAATAATAAATAAAAGAGGCTACAGTGAAGGGTTGTATCCTACGTAAACTCTGACTGGATTCGTTAATACCTGGCATAATAATCTGTAGTACAGTAATGTATCATGCTCATTCTCCAAGATTGAAAAAATCTATCAATCCCACACCCCCCAGCATCAAGATAGACAAAAGGGATCCGTCAGATGGCAGCTCGCAAATCTCCGGCATTTCCAGTTCACCTCAGATGACTTGTTCAGTTCGTACAGTCTGCCGTGTTCTGCGTTTAGTCCTCGAGGAAGGAAGTTCCTTACGGAGTGAGATGTGCAGAAGATAGCCAATCAAGTGGGACGGTTTATTCTCCGTAAACCAGCGTTCTGTGTCGAGCCCCTCTGCTGATTTACATCAGGGAAGGAATCACCTTGGCTTTGCCAGGATTCTGATCAAATCCAGCTTCTTATGACATTTAATTGAAGCAAGCTGGACCTCCATGGAATTTCCAAAGCACTTTAAGCTAACCGGTGGCTTCGGCAAACCCTGCTCCGAGAACAAATACAACATCCATTACGTCCATTCGTCTCCTCAGCTTCACATAAAGGATGCCATTGTTTTCTCCAATGCAAATAATTTCAGTGAATCTTTTCAGATGACTGAAAAATAAAACATGGCACAGAATCAGTCCCGGCGTCAGCCGGCTCTCCGCCGAGAGTTAGTGCTGGTTGTTTTGCGGATGTTTTTCATATGTGGGTGCTACATCTAAAACAGATTTCCTCCAAACAAGCACATCTGACTAGCAGAGAAGGCGGAGACGTGTTACAGGTGAAAACAGAAAAAGCACAGTAGCTGCAACAGGTAACGAGTGACAGCAAGATTTACATTTTATTACGCAGACGCGATTGTCCTAGGCGACGTACATTTGAGAAAGCAGGATCAGACAGTCACTGGAGCGACTGAAGAGCAAGTTTCCAAAACTCAGTCCATTTGCAGTTGTTTTTGAGATGAGGCCGTCAATGACCTAAAGTCAGGCTTCCTCATCATATTACAGGACAGGGAACCAGGTCTCACTAGCCATCATGTAATGTAATGAGGAACCTTCGTCATATTTCCAAAACTCACTATACCCACAGAAATGGTACTTACCCTGTCTGCTGAGTGAGATTTGGAATTTTGCTATTCAACTGCGGTTAATGGGCCAGCGATTAAAAAAAAATAAAATTTTCACTTCACTAACCATAGGACTTGAACCAGTGACTTTTCAATCACAAGCACAGAACCCTAATACACTGAGGTACATAGCGTCCCATGAAGAGCATAATAACGATCTGTCATCCAACATTAGTACTAAATGCACGGCCGGCTAAACCATACTGTAGGTGCATCAGTGTGAGTATGTTTTGGTCATTTTTAAAAAAGTTACTCTTGGAGTACAAGACAGGGCAGCTCGCTTTAGTGGTCAAGACTGAACTGACAATTTACAGGGAAGTTGAATGACAGTAAATCAGACAACAAGAAAAATATTGGTGATAAAACGGGGAATGCAATAAGTGATTTGAGGCAGACCGCAAACACACCCAGAGACTGCGGGTGCTGGAAGCCAAATGAACAAGGAAGCCTTCCCAGAGATGATGATATCTCAGGCTTTGCATAATTCTCTGGGTCACCGCGCCATGAGAACATGAACACCATCCTTCATGGTGAACATGGGAGCGTCAAACAGGACCAGGTCCGGCATCTTTGCCATATTCTACCATGACAATCTCCTACTGCTAGTTAGACAGCAAAAATGCTTCCAGAAGATATTTTTGTCTTTCGCTCCACTTTCATTTTTCAATCAATCTTCTTAAAATATGATAGCAATGACCAGGTTATATGATATATATATGTTACACGAATAACGTTCGGTGACTCTTTACTTGAGGCGGCACAAGTAGTTTAGAATCTCAATTACTACTCAAATACAAATCATAAACAAATACAGTAACTGCATGAAATACATTACCTGTTACGATTGATTGATGATGAACGAACATGGGATCAGTAGGTGACTAACACTTAGTTACTGGTTAATTAATACATTATGAAAGAGTGTATTACTACATTGTGCCCCCTCAGTGTTACCATGGCGTCTTCTTTGTTTAAATGTGTTTTTATCCAGTTTTTTCACACCTGCATTTATTTAGCTTCTGTTACGAGGTCTGCACTCCAAAGACCCAAGATAAAATCACAAAGTAGTTAAGAAGATGACTATATATCCCTCATCTTCTCCAAACCTGAAAATGCTGAGAAATTCTCACTTGCTGATACTGAAAAAAAGCGGCTTCTTGTGAGTCCATAAAGGAAAATCCGTTTGGAGCGTGTACCCTCATAAAGTGGCTACTTTAGAGGTATATATTTAGTTCGACACTCCATTTTAGGAAGGAAAAAACATCTAGGCTGGCTTTGCAGAGGAAATCCCCTGGAAAAACTGGGATCCAGAAGGGCCCAGGGGACCACAGGCAGACTATCTTAAGGGGCCCAGGGGACCACAGGCAGACTAGCTTAAGGGGCCCAGGGGACCACAGGCAGACTAGCTAAAGGGGCCCAGGGGACTACAGGCAGACTAGCTTAAGGGGCCCAGGGGACCACAGGCAGACTAGCTTAAAGGGCCCAGGGAACCACAGGCAGGCTAGCCTAAGGGGCCCAAGGGACCACAGGCAGACTAACTTAAGGGGCCCAGGGGACCACAGGCAGTCTAGCTTAAGGAGCCCAGGGGACCACAGGCAGACATGCAACGTTTTTCTGGACAGACTGAAGCTAAGTACAAGTTAGCAAACACATGTGTACAAAACAAATAAATCATAAAGACTTTGGATTTAGCGGCATGTAGACGAAAGTGAATCTGAAAGTGAATCTCTTTGTTTCCTTCATCATGAATGACAGATACGGGATGAAATTTACATTGTGTGGCTACGAAAACAGTGTATTTTTTGGATACTCTGCTACCAACACCCACTGCCTTCTGGGTAATGTTTGCAGGCCCAGGGGCCCAAGAAAGGCCTTTATTCAGCCAGGATTGGCCGTGTGGAAACAGTTACACTATTCTGCCTAGGAAGTGACTATTTTGACGTTAGTCTTCTGGGTTTCATAAAACATTTCTATCTAATTGTAAAATAAAAAGGGGTGGGGGGTGAAAAAACAGCACTAAGGGCTGGCCCAAGAAAGACAATGAGTCTTGTATAGGCCGATTGCATTTATGTGACTTGCCCTATCCAGTGACTCACGCGTTTTCTCAGCACCTCTGTACCTACATTTATTCGGCACCAGTGTGGCTTTGGATTACGTTCATGCCATTTCCAGACAACACTGTAAACGCTTCTTGCCGTCGTTGTTTTCTCGCTTTTTTTTTTTTAACTTTCTTCAATGGGTTTATGGTTAATGTTTGCTCTCCTAACTTGCCCCCCCTTGTCCTCCCTCCCAACCTTTTTCTTCCAATCTGGTTTCACTTGAAACTAATGAGGCAAAAAAGTAATTTTTTTTTCTCTGTGTTTTTTTTTCTCCAATACATTGTTTGTGGGTTTTTTTAACGCGATTAAATTCAGGAGCGCGTGAACCTCTTTGATTCGGAGCAGCCCATCTATGACTACCTCGACACCGTCAGTTTCCAGTGTGTAGCCCAGCTTATCTGGACAGGAACGTACAGTACTTACCAGCAGATGCTTTTTTCCTAACATAAACCCCTTCAGCTGGTGGTATCGCCCAGCAGACATGATTTACCCAAAGAGACGAAGTTCATGGTCTTGATAACGTTTAGGATTGGGTATTTACAGAAGTAATATGTTTGGGTACTTTTCTCATTCATATAAAAGTAAACCTCGAGGATGGTTTGGTTGCGATGCTAACCAAACCCCTATCCTACCTACTGCACTGCCTCCTACAGGAGGGAAACAAAATTGCTACTCATTGTCATAATCTGTTCTCCTACCTACCATCTTGTACCTCATTGACCTGCTCCCTACCATACAGTCCACATTTTTCGCTCCGTCCCAGCTCCTGAGCAAAAACGGGGACTGTCTGCGGGTCTCCGAGGACCGGATTGGGAAACACTGGTGTAGAGTGTGTGAAGCTTTTATAGATCCTACGCAGATATTTCGAGTTCCTGCTTTCTGCCCACGATGAGAAGCCGCTCCTTGCGATGCGATGCAGTCTCATGTGGGACCCAAAGGAGAAACTATGTCAACCCTGAAATGATTCTTTTTAATTTCTGGTTTTTTTGACCAACTGTCCTACTTTTTGAATAATTACACACTTTTCCAGTCCGACCCGTACAGAGCAACATCTGTATCTAAGAAACATAGATTAACAAGACAAGAACTTGGAACAACATCAGAGGCAAGGAGACGGAGGGATTCAATATGTGTAATGGCATTAAACAGCGACAGTTAGGTCAAAACCCCCAATTTTCTCAGGCACTAAAGTGAGTTTTTACAGCATGTTTTTTTAAACCGCCCCCCCCAATACATCAAGCATTAACTATTTCTAAATAAGAATCAAAATGAGTGATAATATATCCAAAGGGAAGTTTGAGCTAAATTCCTTTTCACTTCTGCATTTAGCAAAGGGTACCATGTATACATGACATCTGGGATCTGAGGAAATTCTCCCTGTGAGTCCTCTCCTCACCCCTGTTTCCTGTTGACAGTAGACAGCAGACAGTATAGAGGCAATCGCAGCCTGTGCAGCTCATTTGAGTCAGAATCTATCCTCAGCTTGTCGCTCTATTTTGAGCATTTTTTTTCAGCTCCAGGACGCGACCCAGTCGCTCACACCATTGACCACACTGGCATGCAGTGAGGCAGTGCGGCACCAACTGGAGGTTAAGCAGGCCGGGGGCCCAGACTCTTAAACTGCCTGCATCCACAGACCCTGACCCAATACACTGCGCCCCCCCCCCCCACACACACGCATTGTCCTCTGCTCCCCAGAAGGACCATTTGGTGACAGCAAAACCATCTTCCTGGATGCAGAATCGGAAATGATGAAGACAGGGGGGCTGACGATGATGAGGAGAGGCCAGGCCAGCCAGACGGGACTCCTCAGAAGGTTAGGCAAAACAAGACCAAGTGGATGATGGACCACACAGACCTCTCCGTCCAATCGGACCAGCCCTGACGAAACACTTAGCCTTGAAAGCAAACAAAACTGGACAGATCCCACAATGAATTTTGTATAATTAAGCAGCACGCCTGGAATCTTTGATCCTGCCTTTTCCAGTGGAGGAGAAGTAATAATTAAAATGGGTGGTGAGTTTAGAATGGGGGGCAGGAAAGGAGGGGGGGTGAGGGGGTGGTGCTACAAGGGGGCAGAAGCGACTGTTTAAGTTCTCAAAGTCCTCTGTTGACATTTGGGGGGTTTTCTAAGAAATAGCCATGGTATCAGCGGGTGTTTACACTGGGTCCCAGCTGGTTACTGTGTCCAAAATGTCAAGTTATTTAGTTACTCACCCTCATGAAAGTGGAAAAAATTAAACAGCGGGTGAAATCTGGACTGGGGTTGCAGCAGGCCTCGGAGCATGTGGGCTGCAGGTCTGTGGGCCTCTCCCTGTCCTGCAGCCAATATGTGAAGGGTCCTACAGGCACAGAGAGGATGGCCTGCCTCTCAGGCCGACACCTGAACAGCCAAAACATAAAGGCACGCACACACACACACACACATACGCTTTGCCCCTACCTTAAAAGCCAAGCTACGATCACATGTAAATGTTTATCCTTTGCATCTTCGGCCATTTAATCCATATTAACGCGGTATGGCCCTTGCGGGACCGAGGCCAGGCACACCAAGGGCCTGAAAGCAAAACGATACGACACGCTACATACTTGGCCATTTAAATGAAAGTGTTTATGTTTCGCAGAAGGGACTCTGTTGCGTAGCAACGATATAATTTACATCCATGTTGCAATCGTGTAAACACTTAATATGACACCTTCTTCATTTGGAAACGCCTCACTGTTGGGTGCTGCCCAAACACAGGCAGACACAGGTGTATACAGACCCTGAGGTCACCGTGACACTTAATTCTGACTCATCGGACCCACAAAAGTTGCCGGTCCCAATAAATGCTGTTAAAGCCAGGAACACGTCGAATCGGTGTTCGGCCGACGGCTTCCGATGAGAGTCGATGAGAGCTGGTGCCTGCCTGTCACGCTGGATTTATGCAGCATGATCAGACATGTCCAGCCCTCGTTGGTACTGCTTTGGCTGATTGAGCATATGCTGAATCAGAGTTAAAGCTAGTCGGTGACACTGAGTTCTCTGACTGGGATGTCCGTCAACCGTCACCTCTATTTGTCTAGGAATGTCACACCACAGATTTTCACAATCGACAGGAAGCTGACCATTCATTGGCCTTGGATGGTGGTAGCTTTTTTGTCGTCAACTTGGCGGTTACCCAACGCAAGATGGGCAGCTTGGGGGCTCTGCTGTCTGCACTGTGGCCTCCAACCGACAGGGTTGTGGGCTTGATTCCCGCTCCTGTCTGAGTGTGGAATGTGCGTGTTCATGCAAACTTCCTGCGGACCCCCAGCTTCCCTCCTGCAGTCCAAGCATATCTGGTTGGTGACTCTTAATGGTGTGTCAGAGTACAGGCTGCTAAAAGTTTGCATCCTGTCTCAGCTGCCCTCCACCTCTTGGGACAGACTTCTGGCTCTCGTTGACCCTCTGCTGGATAAGTGGTTATTATGGCCATAAAATGTTTCTTAAATTCCTGTTGGTTGTTATGCGTTATAATGTTTTCAATCCTGATTACAAACTATTTGGAGGATATTTGCTAATATCTTTCTTTCCTCGTCGTGAATTTATGTTTTAATACTAATAACGCTAATAGCTGCACAAGTTGGACTGTGTTATGACTGCAAAACACTGTGACAGAGCTCGCAATGCAAACATTTAACCCAAGAACCCCCACTTCTAAGCACTTATATTAATGAGGGTTACGAACAGGGCTGGAGTCTCTCACAGGCAGCACAGGACACAAGGCTGAGGGACACCCTGGATGGGATGACTTTCACCAAAAAATTACAATAATTAAATTTTTCTTTATGAAATAAATAATAATAATAAAATGGGCATAAATTATGTCAGAAAATTAAGCTGCAATCTTAAATTTTAAATTCAAAACAGTGATAGTATATATTTCGGTAATTGCAGCCTAGCAAAGGCACCGCGCGCTCTATCATATCTGTGCGACGGTAACCGAGAATTTCTCCCGGACTGTGAAAGTTATATTCCTGGTCTGCGGTTTGCCGGGGAATGTCATAAACCTGGAACAAAATTAGAAGCATGTGATATGAGAATTACAGATACCGCAAATTCAAAAGCAGACATGCTACCTTACAACTGTGCGATGAAGGCGCGCTGATATGTGTCTATGAAGGACATTAGCATCGACCACGGATAAACACTTCTGCTTAATCTCGGAATCTGCTTATCGCCACCAGGAGGGTCTTGGCTTTAGCCAGAGGAAAATCAAACTTTAGCGTTGAAATTGCATGGATTCTCTGATTTATTTTTCTATTCAACTCCTGCCAGGAAGCAGCCAGGACCCAGTAAATATTTGCGGTGCTTTCTGAAGAATGACCACAGCATGGTCAAATGGCTTCCAAACGAGGGGTTCTGTTCTGCCTCTCGGGGTGCTATTCGATGTTCGCTGCTTGCATTAAAAAAAAAAAAACAGCAGAAGTCATCTGGTGGATGGATTTCAAAGCGATTCCCTTTAATAGGCTGGTGTTTAAGAGGAGGACGGCTACGCTGGTTTGATGTGGGGAAACCCTTTCTGTTAATTGAAGGAAAGGGCCTCCTAAGGGCAGCTGGAAAACCCATGACATCACTCCGGGGGGAAAAAACTGAAAACGCTTGCCACTGATTAGCAACCGTTTCCAATTAGAGCAGCAGAGGACTTGCTAGGGGTTCCTTCCAGAGGTACCTCCTGATTTTTTTTCTTTATTTTCCTTTTTTCCTGGGCAGTTCATTTCATGTTCTGATGTCTATTTCCCCCTTGATATGGGCTCACGTCGTTCCCGCACAGAAGGGTCTGTGCGTGTCTGCGTCGTTCTAACAGGGGAGTGAGGAGGCTGTGGCCTCGGGTTCAGATGAAGTCAGAATGCAATTATGCTTCAATGAACCAAAGGGGAAAGTAATTAAGACCAGCTGCTCGATTTGTAATTCCGCAGTTTAGGTAAGGGCACATTTTCACCGTGGGTGAAATATAGAGATTACTTATTTCTGGATGTGTAAAAAAGAAAGGGGGGGGACACACCGAGAAAACAGGAAAACGAAAACCATATGTTTGTGCCTGTAAAGAAGGTAAGAGACTGAACTACCCAGAGCATCTCGGTCTACATTACAGTGCAGGGTTATAAAAATGGCAGAGACCCCCCCGTGCCGCTTTATGCTGTTGTCTTATGAGTTCAGGCCAGGTGGCTCCACTTGGATCATGGGGGGAGGACGTAAGTCTGTAGAGCCTCATCAAAAACATCCCTCTATCTTTGTCAGCGCCTCCTTCTGTCATAATCTCTGCAGCAACCACCCCCCCTCCTCCGCCGCACACCTCACCATATTTTCCAGACCCTGACATCCATAGATACGGTATCCAGCAACAGTAGCTGTGTGTTGTGTGGTGGGGGGAACCATAAGGGATGAGGCTGAACCCAACACCCCCCCCCACCCCCTCCAAGTACAGAGTGACAAGTGAGAAAGAAAACTATCCTTTTTGTTCTTGGAAAAAATATGCCAGCCCCCATTCCAAATATCAAAAATCATAAAAAATAAAAGAAAAGAAAAAGAGCTGATTTATGTGCTAACGAAATACTTTTAGACTCATTTCAGACCTGAAAGGCGACACCTTTTAAAGGATTATGACAGTTTTTAAATAATATCATATAAAACCGTCTGTCCATGAACTATAGACCAAAAATGAGTTCCTACTGATGTCCTCCAGTTGATATAGGTATGTTATATGTAATATACTTCACACTTATCACATATAAAATTACAATTTAGACATGTCCAATGGAAGGAAAATAAAATGATGCAAAAAAAAAAACAGGGAAAGCCAGTAAGGCATAAAAAGGATCATATTCAATTCCAAAACGATTAATTTCAAATTAAAATACGAATATCTTAAGTCAACACTGGAAACACAAAGTTATACATTTATATTCACTGACAACTACTGGAATTTTCCACTTCTAAGATGTTCAGCAGTCTTTCCTTTGACACATGTTTTCTTTAAAAAAAAAAATATATAAAAAAACCTTCTCTAACTCATGAGGGACACTATTTTTCCCCTAAAGGTGTCCTGCTCTGTATCTGGCTTTGATCATCGTTCATGAAAAATATAGTTTATGTGTTGCAGGTAGGAGAGCCTGCTGTATCCTCATTGTAACTTGGTGTACATAACCACTGCACAGTAATATTGTTTTACGTACTAATTTGGCTGCTGGGAGAGCTGTGATGCTTTTAGAGGTGGATAGTTCAGGTCCAGAAAGTACAAATCCAGACCAGGATTTTGTTTCAACCAATCATTTGAGTGTGACATTCTGTGACTGTGACTCTTTATGCTCAACTGGTTGGTTGAAACAAAATCTTGGTCTGGATTTGTACTTTCTGGACCTG
>JAODKC010000021.1:5483735-5505563 GCA_026777985.1 Mormyrops attenuatus
CACATAACCCCCCCCCCCACCACCACCACCACCACACACACTAACACACACACACACGCACGCACACATTTGTATGGATATCTTTATGGGGACTCTCCATTCATCCATTTCTATGGGAAAACCCTAATCCCAACAATGACACCCTTAACCCCCACCCAGCAGTAACCTTAACCATAAGTAACTAAACAAAATATAAGACTTTTGGCATTTTTACTTTTTTGACTGCAGTCACAGATTTTTTAAAAAACTGAGTTTCCTCTTGTGAGAATAAAAACAAATGGTCCCCACAATGTCAAAATAACAAAACGGGAAAACCCAGGACCCCCAACTGGGTGACTGCCATCCATTCCCTGAGCTCCCAGTGCCCCCCCTCCAGCGGGCCCTTTAAGGTTCAGGCCAGGTTTCCATACCAGCAGAGCATGGAAATCTGGGAAGGCCCCGTGGAAGAGCCCCTTTGGCCCAAATGCAGACGGGGTAGTACCCCTTGAGGGCCCCCCCACCCCCGGATTGCCTAGGAAGCCCGTTAGATCAAATTACAGGTCTTGTGTCTACAAAGGGTAGTTATGGAAACTTCCTCCAAAACACCCCTGGCCTCCCCCTCGCTGTGGGGGGGACCAGGACCCGCTTGAGCAGTGAATCCACCCAGCTTCTCCTTCACCTCTACTCTAAGCACCACTGCCCCAGTGGCACCCGCGGTGTGGCGGAGGTAGGGGGTTGTACCAGCCCCTGACGCACCAGGGGATCACCCACCAACGCTGCCGATTTTCACCCCCCCACCCCCACCTTTTTAAAAGAGCTCCCATAAACACAAGCCCTTATGTTAATTGGTTTGCTTAAGTATAACTGCAGGCATGAATTTGACAACTTGGGCATTCTTTATTAGTGTGAACACACGCCTCCTGATGGCTCAGACCCAACTAGAGCTATTAATTGTACGCAAGAAAAGGCCCTCTCCCCCACCCCTTTGTTTATTCTCTCCATTCTATAAAAAAAAACAAGGAAAGCAAAGCTAAGTTTCGCTCAGACGTTTCCTCCCTCGTAAAAGGCACAGGTACTGCCTAGTTAACCGCGCAATGCTTCAGCTTGTTATCATCCTGAACCAAAACGGCCAGGCTATAAAAACCACGCCGTAAAACCAGAGCCCAGGCCGCTCGGAGCGAAGGGGGCACCTCAGGACAGGCGGGCGAGAATGCCAGTGCCGCAGATCCCGGGGGGGGGGGGGGATACGGTGCGGCGAGGAGAGGGGGACACACAAAGGGGGGAGCAGCTCATACAGAGGGGGGAGCGTGTGACACGTGGAAGGGGCTTCCCCGACCGTTATCCGTTATCATCACGAGGGGATCTGTGCTGTACTGTGAAATCCCCCCTGGATGGAAGTCGGTAGTGGATCCCCGCGCCCCCCAACTCTCTCCCCAGCTCTGTATGATCTACCCAACACAAACACAGTCATCAGCCCCCAGACACAGCTTTCGCACAAACAGGTGGGGGTGTAAACATGGAATTTAACACACGGGAGGCGGGCCCCAGGAGAACGCGCAGAACAACTCACAGTACTGTATCCTGGTCCGTACGGCTGCCACCGGCGCGCTGTAGATCTTCTCCAGGTAGTTCTTCACGTCACACTTGGTCATCCTGCAGTGAGGACGGGAGAAAAGCGGCATTATGGGAGCCGTCAAACTCAACCGCGATGGTCCATACTCTTGTCCATGAAGGTATTAAGGCTCTTAGCACCATCTCCGCTCTGCGAGTGTGCGCTACAAGTGCAATCATCCGTCGTCGTTTCCGAAGCCAGACAATCAGAGTTTTCAGCTGAATCTTAAATGGGGGGGGGGCCTTTATAAGGGCAATGGGCAAGATGGCCCATTGCCTTTATAAAGTTGTTTTCCTGTCTTATACACATCCCATGTATAAAGGTGCGACTGAATATACACCATATAAGGGTGTTCCATACCATACCATACCATATACATCTAGCAACACAAAAATCTCATCCAGCATGCATCCCGTCTCTTGTCCTATGCTTTATAAAATACCTTATTTGTAAGTGCATCAAAATAAACTATAAAATACAGCCACCAAGCAAAGTATCAAAATATTGAATGTTAAAAATACAAACATTCCACATGCTTCTATTCTATACCAGCCACCTCCACAAGCACACCGACTCGAATGGCCAGGCACACCGACTCGAATGGCCAGGCACACCAGCAACATTTTTTCACTGCTTAATGAAAATACAAATGTGAAACTGAACAAAAAATCAAATATTCTGAAGCGTCTTAAAATATAACCCAACTACTCACGTGAACACTCAGATTATGGTAAGTCAATCGAATGAAAAGGTGATATTAACAAACTCAGAAAGATGCTTTTTTGTTATTTAATTAACAAAACTGCTCCCTTTCTTGCACCACAGGATATTTACACTTGATCTTAAAATGTGTCTTGGGTGATCGGATCACAAGTAGACAGATGAGACGCGTCACCTTTTACACTTGTGTTTCTCATGCATCTTCAAGGTGCCCAACTGGCCACTTGTGTTGATTTCGTTATTGCCCCATGCACAGTTATTGTGATGTCTTTGTCTGGGATGCATCAGGATTCATTAGCATTTACACTACAAAAGATATGTGGTCAAACGTGTTCTAGACCACCTCAGCGAGTGATTTGAGTGTTCGAACCACAATGCGTCTTGGTGGTTTACACTTGTATTTAGCGCTGTGCACTCGCGGTCCTATTGCCCAAGAAACATTTTAAAACCAAATGTAAACAGGACCACAACTGTAAATGACTGAAAACAACATAATTTAAAATGAAAAATGACAAACAATATCACGCTTCACTCAGCAACATCTTAACTTCAAATACGAACAGGCCTGAATGGAGCCTATAAGCCTTTTGGTTGAACACAAGTGATCAACTATTGGGTCTAATGATCATTCATTAAGATGTCCGCAAAAGTGAACTTCCTCCTTGTCTGTGCACAAACATTCTGCACAAATGATGCCATTAGGCATAGATTATGGCAAAAACATTTCAGGTATTTTCAAAATACGAAAATACTGAACATCAAAGCATTTTGATACAAACTGCATAAACATAAGCAAGGCAAATACAAATTACAAAATACAATTTTGTGTTTGCAATATGTGAAATATTTTAGATATGTGTATCAGAAATACTGCCCACCCCTGGATACGAGGTTAGAATATGGATGCATGGAAATGCATAAAAAAAAACATCCAAATTAGCACCACGGTTACAGAAAAACAAAAAAACACTTCATTGATTTATTTACTTATCCCATCACTCGCTGGGACAAACCTCACATCTTGGGGGGTTGAACACAGACGTCACAACTGTCAGGTGACGTCAGGGCCCACTGCGGTTGACTGTTTTAAGGAAAATAAAAATTTGTTTAACCCAGCCAAGTGCCCCGCCAGCCCCGCAGCCGAATTCTTTGGGCCCCGCGGAGTTTCCGTGACAGAGCGTGCAGCTAGGTCTGTGCCGAGCGGTGGGACCAAGCCAGACATTCACCACCCGAATTACCAGTGCCCCCCCACCCCGGTCGATTTCTCTGCCGAGACCCGATAATGATATTTTCTGTTACCCATCAGTAAAATTAAATTAGCTGAGCTCGCACGCACTTCCCGCCCACCCGCCACTGATAGAAGAGCCCGGCTGATATGACGTTAGCGGCTAATAGCTAATTGCCGGCTCTGGAATGACTTGACAGCGGCCACTGGCAGCAGGCTAGACAGAAACAGCGAAACGTGTTATTGGAGGAAAGCGTCCAGGCCACCCCCCCCCCCCAAATAACCAGGGGCTGGGGGGCCAGTCAGGAGTCACGCGGAGCCCCTGAGTGCCAGCCGGTGAGGTCTGACCCGTCACACCGACCACAGTCATAGCGGCCAACAGTTTACACTCTCGCTACACCAAACAAGATGAGGTCTGGAGAAACCGCTGAAAGCGTCGCTACACAGCCGAAAACCTGCCAGAGAACGGGGGGGGCAGACCATAGGGCAGCGGGAGGATTACGCGAAATCCTCAAGAAAATAATGAGATGCCAAAATTGGGGGGGCACTTAGCTCAGGGGAATGTGATCCATCAAAAGGTCCTTGAAAAAAATAAAATAATAAACAGGAGCCTGGGGGAGGAAAAAAAAAGAAACTGTCCGCTTAGCAACGCAGCAAACAGACACAGATCGGGGCCCCGTTGGTGCGTGGGGGTCCCAGGGCCACGGCTGCGGTGGGAGCCAGCGAGAGAGAGAGAGAGAGAGAGAGAGGGAGAGAGCGAGAGAGAGAGCGATTCCTAGAAAGCGAAAGATTCAGACACAGCGAGCAGGATGGGTCACAGAAAGGAGAGGGCTTTCCAGGGCACTGGAGTGGAAAGAGAGGAGTGTGATTACAGAGCAGAAAACCAAGGAGAGGCACGCCGGCCAAGTGCACGCCGCCAGGCAGCACCTGGGGGAGGGGGCCCACCGGGGGGCGCTCACGTCCTGGAGGCCCGGGCCGTCAGGTGCCCCGGGAGTGAAGGGGGGGGTGGGGGGTAACGCTGTAGCTTCGTGCTGCGCCCACCCCCTGATACAGCCTCTCTTTCCATTGGCGGTTTTTAATTAAGCGTGACGAGTTGAGCGGCTCTCTCTTAAAGGCTCAAGTTTCATCTTAAAAGCCCATTTTTTCATATTACAACTGAAATTAGGATTTTCTCTACGATAATAGCAGGGATATTATTCACAACAGGCGTAACATGAGACCCAATTTGCAAAAAGTGTTTCTTACAACTGCATATTAACACAATTCTACACTGTATAATGTTACAAAGAGACAGAGCGCTCTACGTTCAGGTCTAAATATATACTTTACAAGGAGTGATAACATAATTATATTAAAAGATATATATCGAGGTCACTTTCGGCGAAAGGAAAGCGTGATATAAATTAGCCAAGGCAGCGGCATCCCTAGGCGGTTTTTTTACCCAAAACTACGGCATGGGAGAAAACAGGCGTGTGCAGCTACACGCAAGGCCGAGGAAGCATGAAGACCGGGGGGCTTTGAGAGACACGGGAACATCTGCTGAGGTCTGAACTGGTTGGTCCGCCCCCTAGAGGAAGAAGCATGATATTGCATGGTGCATAAACAGAGACTGGAATCCGAAACACAGCCAAGTGACGGATAGAGTCAGGAAACCCCAGGCTGGGTCCTTGATGTTACATTCAAGCTTATGGTTAGCATCCACCATTGCATTTAATGCAACACATAATGCCAGGGAAAAGACGCAGCCGGTAGGTGTCCGACTGAGGGCTCGGGTTTATCTAGGGTAAGTCTCAAAGACGCAGGGCCCAAGTGCTTCCCTCCCCTCCCTGATATAACCATAGATAACACGCCTGCAGAGCATAAGTAGCGTAACACGCCGATCTGGATGCCCGCAGCGCCGGCTCTATTCCCGCCAACCTTCCTCACACACACAGGGGAGGGGGGAATTGTGCAACAAGGCTGCACCTGTGCTGGCAAGGCTTCCCCCGCTGTAACCCTGGCAGTAACCTCCCCCCCATCGGACTACCAGGGGCGCGTGACTGATGTGGAACCGACCTCATAGCCGCTGAGCTCGCTGGAAGCTGCTCAACTTCCAACGCCAAATCCTAACTCCCACTCAGCCACCTCATCTTCAAACCACACACACACACACAAAGACGTCACACACGGCGTGGCCCAGTTCAAAGGCACCGGCGACACAACACCCCGGACCATGAAAACGAAACCATAGAAGCGGCCGCTTTCAGATGAAGGAGGAGAGGGCGTGGACGCCGACGCCCAGCTCGCTTTGTGACACACTCACGACTCCGACATGATTAAAGGGCAGCGATACGGGGGGGGAGGGCAAAACAAAACAAAACAAAACAAAAGAGCAGTGAGTCAACAGCAGCAGAAAGCCCACAGATGCCCCAGGACGAAACAGCTCAGTACTAGGAGTCCCACACGAACATGGTTATCACAGGGCTCCTGAAGGGAACAGAACAGAGGCAGAAAGAAAGTCTTACCCTTAAAACCCAGGAGATGTGAAAGTGATCTTACCCTTTCACTGGCCAAGGAGGGGGTGGGGGGTTAACTGGAACATGCACCCCCCCCCCCCCCCATTAATAAATCCACCATGGGGGGGTGGGAGGAGTGTACGCCAAGTATTTCCATTGACCGCACTAACAAGCGAAGCCAAGCAAAATGTCCAGAGGACCCGGGAGGAACTCCGACGCGGGAGGTGCGTGCGATTAATTGGACGTGCCGACGCACTCCTGGGCCAAGCGAAATGTCAGGGGGGAAAAGCGCATTTAAAGGGCCGCTCCTGAGGTGAACGCAGGCTGTGAAATCCGATAACGTTGCCGAGGTAAAAGGAAACACCTGACACCACAACAACAACAATTAAAATGCTGCAGGTAAAAAAAATAATAATAATATACGTGCGTTTCTGGCTTTTTAGCAAGAAGACAAAGCTGAGATCCCCGTGATCTCCGGAGCGTCTCGTGAACCGAACAAACGGGACTCGGAGCCGAGCTGTCGACATTTCTCATGTACGCCCCGGGGGCGTCGTGGACAACAAAGCCGACACTGGCCTCTTCCCACGTGAAAAAGTGAGCGGGGGCCGTGTTCGGCAACTCCGCTGCGTGTGTCACGGCCACGCGTGAGAAGGCGTGGGGCGTGAGAACAAAAAAAAAAAAAAGGGGGGGGGGTGAAAGAAACAGAGAGGGAGGTTGGATGGGGGAAGGCAGTAAACATTTGTGGAATTTCAGAACAAGCATATGAATCACCCACCTCTCTCGGCCTTCAGGAAAAAAAAAAAGCAAACTTACATAATCAGAGAAGAAGAAGAGAAGCAAAATAGCAGGAGGAGGAGAGGAAACACGAAGGAACTTTACAAGAAACATGGAGAAGCAGAACAACAGGCAGATGGGGGGGCAGCACCAAGCCTTCCAACGCGCGCTCCAATGGGACATTGGGGGGCGCCGAGGTCAAGGAGACCGCAGGCAGGTTTACAGAGCTGAGCCGTTAATGCCGATCTAGACGCCAGCCCCCGCCCCCCGTGCCACTGAGCTGATGCTAATTTGCAAACCCAGCCTGCAGTGCGAGCCCGGCACAATGGTTACCTCTGCACACACATGTTCTATCAGCCACCTCTTGGGGGCTTCTTGGAGCTTGGTTTCCATCTAGTGGCCATAAAGTGAACTGCAGAGTGTGAGAGCAGTGTACTGATATTCGAGTGCAAGAAACTCTATGGAGTTAACATTTATTAACATTTATTAAAGCAAGGACCCCCAAAAGAACACAGACCAGAGCTGGAGCCCCACAAGGCATCAAGGGGGTGGCTGCCATTGAGCGTTCGGGGGAGATCTCGCACTGAAAACTCATGTATTAGCTACTTTTGAAAGCATACTGCCACTTACTGGCAAATGGCTGTAATAACACGCAATTAATTGGCTAATACATTCCTCAAAAGTCTTCCTGTACAATAATGTAACAAGAACAATCATTTTGCAAGTTGACCATGATTACAATGTAAATAAGCAGGATTTCAGAAAAATAAACGTCGAAGTAGCTGTCAAGCAATAACATGCAACATTTAAGTGGCTGTTAAAACAGATTTAGAAAAATGCTCTTAATGTGCCCTTTGTAAAATACAGTTTCCAAAGGTGGTGTGACGCACCTTTAAGAAGCCTGCCAGAGTTATTTTGATTATTTTATAGTTATTTTGAAAAGTCCAAAAACAACAATAATGAAAAACAGGCTGCTTGTCTTCTGTGGTGTATTTTTACCATAAGCTAAGTTTAGGCACCTCCCCTTAACAACATTTCACAAATAAACCCAAAGTTAATTAGGCATCTGGTTGATTGGTGGTATACAATTTAGGGCTAAAATAGTGGTGAGCCGTAGGAGGTGCGAGGTAGCAGTTCAGCTACGCAGTTGACTGAAATACACACCTCACTCCAGGCATGTTATTAAAATGTAATCATTTCGTAATAACTTTTAAAAAGGCGGCATAAAGGCTAAGCCATGCCGACACGGTATAACATAATCGCTTGGTTATAATGGGGGATCATTTTTCATAACTTTAAACATGTGGATGCATCATCCTGCCTTGGAGAGCCACCAAAAGCAAGTGACACTGTATATGTTAATGGCCATAATGGCCATAATGACAAATACATTTTAGTTCTCATCTTGAAATTTAACCAGCGGCATAATTTTTAAAGCACTAACATACTTAGCAGACATTCTATATCTAGGGTCACCTGCACAAATCACAATGGAAAATTGCTTTCATCACTTTGATGTTAACCAAGGCAATTCATTGTGTGAATCCAGCTCACAGACGTTCCAAGCCCTGGGAACTGACACAACATCCTTGTGCTCCTGTTAAATAACCTTTATTTGATGTTCTCTGATTTATGATACTCGGGTTTTCGCTCTTTAGACACTCTGGGACACTTACTCCATCGGGATCCGAAACTGCACGGTGTCAGGAGGCTGTTCCTTGCCAGGTCTCACAAGGGTAAGAAAGAAGTTGGGCCGGAAGATCCTCAGTTGTGGGTTCCCGAACTGATACAAAGGATATCTGAGCCGGAAAAACAGATAAGTCTTTCAAAACAGGACAAAAAAACTGGCTGCTGATTCGAACGCAGTGCTGTCTCGATGTTTCACAGTTTCGTTTATAACCGAGTTAGTTTTTAATACATGCAATCTTGACTTTGGAACCACGGTCCCTCAGTTATTTTAGAGTTGGACGCTTTGGCTATCATTCCCTTTTAATTCTCGTAGAAAGGACCCACAGCAGCGACCAGGGGAGTTCTGACAGGATCCCGGACTGTTCATTGACAGACCGCCAAGGTTGCGAAAAGACAAATAAGGAAACAGACCGAAATTATAGCACCGCACTAGCTAGCCTGCTAGCTAACACCTACATGACCAGAAAACGCTACTACGGATTTAAAACAGGGAATACGACTAAATGACTACTTACAGAACTCTCCTCGCCATTGTAAAAAGAAATTTTAAAATAAAAAATCCAAGCTATAATATTGTGCCAGGCGCCTTTGCCGTTTTGTTATGAAGACAGTGTTTACGACACTAGCGACGCACGTGGGTTCCTTCCGCTAAAGGTCACGTGAAGAACAGAGTAAAGAGAATTCAGGCGCGTTCCGAAATACTGAAGATTTTTTTACACTGCCCCCTACCGGACACTGCAAGAACGCAGTGCGCGCTGTTCTTTGCATTTATGTGCGTTATAATTTATAATTTTCACCGGAAAGTTTCTTGGCAGGCAGGATACTCTCTTTCTTTCCTTTTTTTATTATTTACCCATATTCTTCACCAGCGACCTTGAGAATTGTGAAGGAAAATACTGGCAAATTACAGCTTTTCAAACCTTGTGCTGTGATGGGTGCGTGACAACGATATCAAGCAAATCACAGTGTTAAAAACTATTACTATCAGACTCAGACATGGGTCTAATTCAATCGCTTGCTTTTGCCTCCCGTTTCGAGTGCCGCTGCGAAAAGTACAGCACATTTATTGTGTGCAAAGCTGTTAAAGTTTCGTTCTTAGAAGTTAACAGAATAACCTGGATCGTGTTGTTTGAATTGTGCTTTCAATTCAGCGAATACTAACTATCCTGCGACGTGTCGTATATACTGCATAATAATAAGGATCTTAGACTTATAAGTACATGGGTCCAATGCTGTCGAAAGTCATTGAATGAAATACAAAATACTAATAGTTAACAAGCTCCTTTCTTTGGTTTTATATTTAACACAAACTCCATGCCGCACAATATGCTTTTTATTCAGTTAATACATAGCAAGTGGCATACAGCTTACAATTATAATTGCAAATCAGACCTACTTTATGTTATTTTGTATCTAATATATAACTTTTAACACAGAAATTTTTTGTGTACCAGATTAAAATACATATTTTAATGTACTATAGAACTGCACATAGTTTAACACATTACATGTCCACCTCTGGAAAACATAAATACATCCATTATTTGAACTGTCTGACATATTACAGCCTGTTTGAATTTGGTACGTGCTTAACTTTTAAGTAGCAATGTATCCCTTGGTTCACAATGTACTTTCTCCCCAAAAAATATTTGACATTATGGAATCAACAAATCACTCCTGTCTGATCATTATTAAACATATTCAGCACCTCGTTTCCAGAAGGTCACTGAGCTGCTTCTAAACAAACCCAGTAGCAGAAATAATAATAATTATAATAATAATAATAATTGATACTTTATTGTTCCCTGTGGGGAAATTCTTTTTTAAGTACATAGAAACACATAGCAATCTATATAGCATCAGACCTCAAGCAAACAAGAAGTGCAGTGGATGTAGGACAAGCAAAAAACTATTCCAGAACATTAAGAGCATCTGTCAGCATCTTCAGCTCGTCCTTCATGCACTCCAAGCCCCCTCGGATCTTCAGCGGACTGTCCAGTACCTCTACGCTGCAGGTAAACGGGTCAAACCGCACCGAAAACGGTCTCTTGATTCTTGCAACGTAAGCCCTGTTCCAGACAAGGGAGAAAGATCAGCAAGTGAACCAGGTTTGCCAGCCGACATCCCAGAAGCCTGCAAACTACCACATGAAATCCTCTACCTGCTTAGCTTCAATAACTTCACACAGAATGGCAGACAAAGCTTAATTAGGACACTACCAGTAACTTACAGGGACCAATGAATTGCTCAGGCATACAACAAGAATCCCCTCCCAAGTTTTCCGCTCTCCCTTCTTCCTATCAGTTCCTTACTCACATCTCAAGACCAAAGGCGACTGAACTTTTTCTGCAGCAGCCCCCAACTTTGGAATGGTCTCCCGTCCAACATCAAGTCCCGCTCTACTATTGCTGAGTTCAAATCAAAATAAAACATCCACCTTTTTTCTCTTGCTCTGAACTCAGTTTGAGGTTTTCCTAGGCGGTTTTGTCCTCTTAATTTTATCTAATTACCCTCTTACTTCTCTTTTCTGTTGCTTATTGTATTACATTTCCTTTAATTTTAATGATTTTCTTATTTCTTGTATGCACGTTTTCATGTTTTATTTATATATTTAATATTTTACTATATTATGCATGCTCATTTATTTATATTTTTTACTATGCATGTAGTATTTGTTAATTACGTCTTTCTAAACTGGAAAGCACTTTGGGCCAACTCCTGTTGTTTTTAAAAGTGCTGTATAAATAAATGACTTGACTTGATTTCATGAAGAGTCACCTCCACTGGGTAATGCATATAGGGCAGGAAAATGAGCACACGGTACGCTGCAGAGATTTCCCAGGGAAAGAGACGCCGAGGTTATTTCGGGCCGATAGCCCTTCTGCCATCCGTGCCCCCCTGCCACTCCAACATCTTCCACTTTCCCAGCTACCTGAGCTTCTCTTTGGCATCTGCGAAGCTCTCTGACACGAAGTAGACGGGCTGGTAGTTCTGGTCCTGGTAGGGTTGCACGGCCGCTTCCTCTGGGTCAAAGTCCCTCCTCTCAGGCTCATCTGACAGGGAGTGCTGGCGAAGACAAAGACACACAAAGCACATGGAGGTGAATGTTTTATTTTGCACGTCACTTTTTCGAGAACTCTTTGCACTATATGTCTTGCACTATAACCGATACAGTGATGTACACTGGTTTCTTTTTTGCTGCTATACTACGGTTAATATATTGTATGTTAGTTCCACTTATATTCTGTTTTCTATTTTATATATTTTTTTTTGTTTTTACACACCCTGATGATGGTGAGCAAAAATGCAACGAAATTTCGTTTGATGTGCACTAACCGGTGTATTTCTGAATGACAATAAAAGTGGCTATTCTATTCTATTCTATTTTTTTTCTTCATCTGGATTATGATCCTTCAGTTCATTTCACTGTCATCCTTCTCTCCACTGGATAGAAAGGAAAGGCAGTCATCCTACCTCTCCCAGAAGTTCCAGGAGTGTCCTGCAAATTGACAGCAGCTTCTGACACCCACAAATGATGCACAATGTCCCAGAAATCTGTCGTTCCGCTATTCAGTGGTGATAAAATTGGCCAGCAAGAAGTTTTACCGCTGCAAACTCGCCTCAAATTTTACCACCACTCTCTTGCACTCTTTGCGTCAGCAAATTTTGCCTGCCCACCTGCCCCCACCCCAGTTCGCAATATACTTATGGTATTACCGTAATACCAGCCAAGCACTGGTCAGCCGCCCCGCCCTCCTGGATGGCCCTCATCTGCCTCCCTGAAATCAATATCCCTAAGGTAGGATGTCTGGAAAGGTGACATGGTTAATACTCACCACAAGCTCTCCGTAGGAGGACAGGAGACCAGCCCCATAGGCTTTGATGACACCCCCCTGTTTGCAGAGGCCAAACTCCACTGTGAACCAGTACAGCTGAATGTTTCACAGCAGATAAGAAAACAGGTATTAGTCCTTTATAATGTTTCAGGAGGCAAAGTTACAGGCATCGTTTAGGCTTTAAATTCTACACAGCTGAAGACTATGTGAACAAAGGACCTCGACGTGGGAACAGGGAGCTGGGACACTCACAGTGGCAAGCTTCTCTATGTCTTCTTCAGAAGCACCCAAGGAAGCCAGGCCAATGGTCTAGAAGCGGGAAAGGCATCTACGTCTAAAATGGTCTATGAGGCTGTGGTCTATGTTCGTGCACAGCACAACTGTGTGCCATTGTGAAAACGAAGTTTATGTACAGTACTGTGCAAAAGTCTTAGGCACTCAAAAGAAATGTTTGACGCTATTTATCAAGGTAGTAAGTGCACATTTGCTCAGAACAAAAACTAGAATTTAGCAGCAGAACATATGCAAATTAAGAGTAACACAACAAAAACTAGTAAGAATTTCTTCTGCTGTCCAAAAGGTTATTGATCATTTAAAACATCATTTTGGCTGCCTAAGACTTTTGCACAGTACTGTAGAACAATGATATTCTGGCCTTACCTGGGAAAACTGGGCAAATGTATGATCAGCCAGCATAGGAACATGACCTAGAAGCTCATGGATGCAATCCCTACAATGAATCATACAGAAAACATATTTAATCACTGCGATGGACTGGCATCTGAGGCTCCCCCTGCTTCATGCCCCATACACTCTGAAATGGGCTGCTGCTTCTCCTTACTGGATTTGTGGTTGGAAGGACGGACATAGCTAAACATGATCATAAATGGGATTTGAAAAAAAAGGCATGTGCAGACCCACAGTCATATGAAAACTAGGCACAGAAAAGCATTTCATTAATCACTGCCGTAAAAGACTACAGCTGTTAAATTACTTAGCGATGGTGCACAGAGCTCCATCTCTTTGCATTGGAGAGATTTAGGTGTAGATGAAGCTGGGAATTGGGATAAAACAAAAATGTGGATCTGTGCAGTGTGCCCCGAGGACAGGTTTGAGAAATACTGCTCTAATTAATTGCATGTTCTATTTCTTTACCTCTGTAGGCTATGGTTCCCGGTCATTGCAAGAAATGTAATTAAATCAGTGATTTTTCAGTAAATGTTTGATGGGGGTGACGGCACTTACGGCTCAGGTGAGTGCATAGGCGAGGAGGCATGGCGTATGTACTGAGTGCACTGGAACACGCGAAAGGCCAGGCTGGCCAGGAAGTCTCTAGCAGAGAGGAGACCCGCCACCGGCCGCAGCTGGTACCCCGTGCGCTCTGCCGGCACCGGAAGCACAAGAGAAGCTCGGCAAGGTGGGAAGAATCCCTTCACTTCCGTGCAAGAAGCCGTCGGCTCTTTTGAAATCTACCCTCCCCTCTGTACCACAGCAGCCAATCACCTTTAAGGAAGCGGGAAACATCTTCCAGTTGGGGGACGTTGTCGGGGCTGTAGCCACACTGCCTCTCCAGCAGGCAAAATGCCTCTAGGTGCTCACTGCACGCGTGGGTGGTGTAGAGCCCCCGCAGAGTGGTGTAGACCTCCCTCCTACGCACGCATACACACACAAACATGTCAGAAAGATGGATCCAGGCACACGAATCCCCAGCCAGCACCAGATTCGGAAAAGGGAAACAGACACCTTTCAGCAGGACATGTTAATAACACCCAAAGGGGAGACCAAAGGTTCAGGTCACAAACACTTCCTACGAGGCGAGTGAATCAGGTTCTCACTGAAATAGCATGATACACGGAAATGTGTTTTTCTGAGACAATAAACAGGATATTTCTGCACTAACTACTCCCCAAAGTGCGCTGACGCTTGTTCTGCTGTGCCTTGATTGAGTTATTGTGGCACGTTGCTAGGGCTTAGGGACCCGAGTCGTAAATCCCGCAAAAAAAGCACACAAATTATTCCCAACTAATGTCATTAAAGCTGGAGGCAGATAATGGCTATTTTACAAGGTAGGATGTGGAGGAAATAGGTCACATCATCATCTTCCTCAGCCTCAATCCTTTTGGTGATGGGAATCATCCTTCCTGTCTATATGTGTGAATAGCAACATTAGCAGTGGCCATCTAATCATTTCTGCTGTTATGTGGATTTGAGGTTCCAGCTTCACCAACCATGTGCCGATCTCTTCCTCGGTATATTCAACTCTGGGGATAGGTTCGCCACTAGAGGAAGAATAAAACAAAAAAAATTAGAGTGAAACGACTTTTATGGAGGATCTGGTATGTCTCTGGTGATTGAGAATGAGTACGATAAATGCAATTTACATACTGTTTGTATCTGAAGGCGATTTCTCCAATCGCTTTCCTCCGTTGCCTGTAGATGGGGTCAGTAAATCCCTATGTAATTCAATTGAAAAAAATCAGACCACATGGCTCTTTTGCTTACATTTTATTCTTAGTACAATGTCTTTTTGGCAAGGAATGCAATATTGAGGGTATGCAATAACTGAGGAGAATGCGACGGTCTTTACGGTGTTTACTAACCGGGTGATCCTGGTCTAAATCCGGGTCGAATTTGGTTACCAAGTGGTGGCACTTGTCCAATTCTGAGATTTTTTTCGGGAACCAGTGAACTGGGCGCACAGGAAATAAAAAGGAAATGAAACAGAACCATTACATCCACTACATTTCTTGTAATTTCTGACATCACTCTGACGTACAGTACAGGAACACGTTGACTGAATCAAGGGCGTAACTTTGCCTGGAACATTGGGGGGGGGGTTGGGGTCTCCACCCATTATGCGGGAAACATGATTATTGGTGGGGCTACAACCCCCCCCATCCCCCCATAATTTATGCCCATGCACAGAACACTCGTACCTCTAATTTCTTTGGTTGTACCGACATCTTCTGCGACCCTCTTCATGGAGCTTATCAGCGTGCCCACATCCGACAGGTGCACCTCACACCTCACAAAATATTCAAGCTCCTCCAGACTCTCTCTGGGCTTCCTGCTAGGTCGAGTTTCCAGGTGGTGGATCTTTGCTTCAAACGTCTGCATCCATAATGCAAAATATGCAGGATCCAAGTCTCAGCAGTTATTCTCTAGTAATTATTCTCAATTTAAGAAACTTACAAACACGTTGGAAATTTATCTGTAATGACCAGTGCTTGAAGCGTAAAAGTAACGGGTGCTGGTTACTCAACTTGTTATTCATTACTACTATTTTACAAGAAGAGCCAGTTCCTGATACTCCGACAGCGCTGCCAACTCTGACGCTTCTGGCGTGACACTCATGCTTTCAGACTCTCATCCTCACGCAACCGATCTAATGGCAAATCTGTATTATTCCATTATTAACCTAAAAAAAGTGTTTGGGTAGTTTGCAAACCCTACAGACTATTTACAAGGTAATAAAACTCCTACATACAAGTAAATGCGTGTGCATGTGTGTGCAGACTTGCCTCGAATTGGAAATGTCACACCAGCCAGCTGACCAAAGTTGGCAACCCTGCTCTAAAGAGAAAAACAAAGAGGTACTGGTACCATGTACCGGTGAGTACCGGCCCTCTTCAAGCACTGGTAATGACCTGGTTTAAGGCTGTGTCTCATTGCTGCTAAATCAGGACACTTCTGTGAGCAGTAACCTCAGAACATTCCCATCCCAAAGCTAATCCCCTTAGCCACTCTGCTATCGTCGTCTGGGTTTGGTCCTGTATCGCACTCCCGGCTATCGATAAATCTCACGCAGCCATATTCTTGTTACACCTCCATTACATTTCTATAAAAGCAGACATCTTTTCCTAGGAAACACATTACTTTGTGTAGCTATTTAATCTTTATTTTAAGGAAGGCCTCGGCCTAGCTTTAAGACAAGCCTTATCATCAAATTGTTTTTGAAAACAAGCACAGAATAACAGCTGACATATAAAAATATTAATTTGGTCAAAATACCTTTAGGAATATTTTGAAATCCATCAATACATAAAATTTATTTTTACTTCAGATTCCTTGCCAATAACAATCTACATTCCAGCCATTGCAACTTAGGCTGTATCACAGCCCAGCACTGCGCCAGTGAAAATCGGCTCGACTGATTTTTGTTCGCAAGTTGTTCCTACTACTGTCTACTGTAACTGATAGAAAACTTTAAAAACTTACACATAAAGCCTTATCTATTCAAGCAAATACGGAAACAAATGTTTTTTAATGCATTACATAGCCCATCGCGTGCTAAAAAGAGACTATATTTATTTTAATCTATAGAATTTCTAAGTATATAAGTGAACATAAACAGCACAATAAATTTAGGCCTATTTAATTTCACGGTGGTCATTTGCCTTGTCGAAGGATGAGTTAATGCCCCCAAAAGCTCTCCCTTTCTATTTCCTAAAATTCAATTATTTCAACGCTTGTAATGCGTTTACACGTAATTTATAAAACCTTTCCTGCTACGCGCTCCAAACACAATCTATTTGTCCTGCCTAATCTGACAGAATATTGAATTAGAGTAAGCACGTCTGAAGTCTACCGTTTCCCTGAAGTGATTCTATTATTTCCGTCTTGGGCTACACATCTGTAAGACGAAAATTAAACACGTGTTTGTACACTTCCAGTTCTATGAAGACAATCGTGATTCACTTTCCGAAGTGTGTGCGTGTGTATGAGGAAATACAGTTTAGGATTTTTACAATGTTTGCATATACATACCTCAAAGACCTTCAGTGCCCGAGACAGCACTTGTCCCTTTGAGCTCTTGAAAGTGAAAAAGAGATTAAGCAAAGCTTTTCCATCCTCCTCCTCGAAAACGATCTGATCTGCAGCCTCCGACGTCTCCGCGGCCGCAGCCTCACGCTCCTTCCTCGCATCTTCAATTAAACTCTGTCGCCTGCCCAGGAACCGTGGGGACTGTAGGGCAAGCGAGGCGCAAAATAAATTAGTTCACGGAAAACGCTGGGACACAATGGTTTTATCTGTTAATTTGCTTTTTTTTTTTTTTTTTTTTTTTACATCGCATGCATTTGTTTCCTCTACACTTGCGTCTGTGTGTTGAGGTGGGACTTTACCTCGCGTGAATCCATGTAGGTAGCCTTACATATCCAAAAACGCATGAAAACATGAATGCATGCCTTGTTAAGGTTGCGCGCTGCGGACATCAGACCCCGCATTTTATCCCTATCACATAAGCACGCACTTCAGCATCCCTTACCGGCGCTTATCCGCACTTATATACACCCTCCATCCCGTGCGTAATGCTGGCCCTGCACGCCAAAGAACGTAATGACAATAAGACCCCAAATTCGCCCGGCAGCCAGCGCAGACTTAAACTAATTTTTGCGCATCCAGCACTGATAGAAGTACAGACGTGACTTCTATCTTAGCGAGTGTTTCTTTTCTTACCGTAATCGAATCGGATCTGTCAAGTTCAGATCCTGCCCTGCCAATAGTCTTTGTGGAAGAAGTGGAGCTGTTCGAGATAGGCATTTTTTTTGTATTTTTATATATTTATTTTTAATTTCTAGCTGTGTCGTCAGTCCTTTGGGACTGTTTTCGGCTGCAGTGATGAGTGTACACAGATTTCTTTTTCAACCGACGCCTGTCCACTCCCGTATTTATAGAAGTCATTTCTCTTTCCTGACGTCAAGCCCCGCCAATTTCCTTATCTACAAACAAGCAGCCCCTAACACTTTTATTCTGTTCAACTTAATTTCACCAATATTGCGGATCAGGATACGTATTGCGTTCAGCCTATCAGTACCGGTTGCTGGATTTGTAACACAAAGTTTAAAAGCCTTTTGTCAGTTATATTGGATCACTCATTCTTTTTGTTTCCACGTAGATCAATGGGAGGTAAAATGATCATTGACTCCATAATACGGTATATGCACCTGCCATCAACAGTAAAATTCACACCATTTACTGATAAAGAGTTGACTGATTTGTTTTTGCTTTGAACTCCTCAAAAATGCCAAATATTTCATGCTATGTAACCTTTAATCACTGACAGTTTGCTATCCGTATTCAGCACGCTTCTACGTGCATAAATGATATACTATTATAATTTGTATTATTATATAAGTAAATATATTGTAAATTATTGTAAAATTAAAACAACTATAAACATTGTTTTAGTGCGATACAAAGACTGCGATAAAAACAGACTTTCAAGGTAATTTTTCTTTGCTCGGTTTTTCTTCCTGTTTCCAACATAATTGTACTCAGTAAATCGTTTGTTAAATGGTTGGGGTAAACAACTGCAGGACTTTCATTAGCTTACTACTCATTAGTTCTGCTTAATCTCTATTTGGAGGGGGGGAGACCAACACGCGTGTATCTCTGACAGAATAGAGTCACTGTATCAGCCTTTCACCTGTTGCTGCTTTGGAAATGCGATTCACATGGAGACCTGCGCACGGCTAGGCGCCTTTAAGTGGCGTTTTACCTCTAGCTGAAAACCACTTGATGGTTAACACGATTGGAGATGTGATGCACGCAGCCCTGCGGCACGAAGACTAAAGTGATTATCCGTAGTCTTTGCCCTGAGTGCTGCTACAGCTGGGCGCCTCGGCCAAACACAAGGGTTATAACTCCAGAACACAGACTGAAAATGTTAAAGAGCACCGATGTAGCCCGCAGCGGTGAAGCAAAAAGGGCCCCCTTTATTTGAAAGGACAGGCGAACAGAAGGAGGTAAAACACACTTGCATCAAAGGTGTACCAAACACCCCGCGTTTTTTCAGTAATTTTCTGCATGAGATCAGTACAAATGATATTTTTCTAGAGTTCACGATTCTCTATGATACAGGTGAGTCAAGCTGTTAAGGATTTTTAGTGATCTTAACATTTATTTAATGTATTTTATATTTGCATGTAATGGAATTGCGCATTCAAATCCTGCTTTTAGAATTGCTTACGTAATAAGACTACGATCTTACACCTACGATAACCAGAGAGGTTGCCGAAGCAGGGGGCTCATCGCCTCCCCCTGGGGGCACTGGCAAGAAAGCTGGCCTCCAAGTACTTTTTGCTCCAGGTCTGAGCGATAGGTTCGGGTCCCAACCTTCTGGCCAGCTGACTCACCAGTGGCTCGGACTCCCCAGGTAGTGTGCCTTTGTTTTAAATGTCGTTCCTGATGAGGTGACGTCCCACTGCCTTTTGAAACCTGCCAATTGTTCCTTATTTTTTCCCCGATCTGTGGGTTATGGAGAAACCCAAAACGGCAAAATTACAATTATTGCAATTACGCATTGATTTCCCCTACAGCCTCCGCATATTGAACGCAGCAGCATCTCCTGTGTAATTGTTAGATTTCAGACAGGGTAATTGCAGTGTGCCCAGCTGGCTAATTAGTCATCATCTTTTGCTTTTCTTCTGGCTATTAAATGTTGTCCGTTGTCATGGGGGTGTCATTGCCCTCCACCAGATGCAGCACAATAAATAGAAATCCTCTGTACAGCTGTTTGATAACATGCAAATGCAGGAACGGCCAGCGGAGCCCAGCCGGTCGTTGCCCATTCCTCCCTTAAACGTTGACCCTAAATAGATCACTCAACGAGCTCTGCACGATTCCATTTTCGCCCGGGATGGGCAGGTAATTTGCAGTGTGGTGGAGATTTTCAGAGCTGCGCTTTCATTCTTCTGTCAGGGTCAACTGACTACGTGGGAGGCATCGCACTGGATGCAGGGCAATTGCCCTATTTCCACCACTGGATCTTTACTGCCCCTTTTATCCTCATCTGGATTTGGAAGGAACGTTGGAAACTAAATAGGTCTTGTGTTTCTGGACATTTTTATACACATTTTTGTCTGAGGTATTTATCTATGAGTCATAGTGAGTTACGGCATGAAATTTCTGTCAAAGTTCAGTTATGAAGTGCTACCTGGCTTCTGATGAGCCACACCTGTTCCTGTTAATTACCACCCAGGCAAGATAGAAAACCTACTGGGTTGTAGCTCTCCAGGACCAGAGATGGAGACCCCTGTTTTGCAGTCTTCACTGTCCTCACCTGTGTTTGATCCTCACTTCCACTGTCAGCCCAGGAATCCTCAGAGAATGCCTCCACACAGAGCACTGGATACACAGCCTAGTGTTCAGTGTGGTTCTCCTTTGTGTCCTTTTCTTATGCTCGAGCCCCCAGTGTGTTTCAACCTTTTTTGAGCCATGGCACATTTGTTACATTGAAAAAAATCCCACAGCAAACCAAAAATGTTACAAAATGACATTCTGTTGCCTAGTACTGACAAAATAGTCTCTCAACTTATTTATACTCAGTGTGAAACCTGAGCCTGTTTGTATGAACACAAAGCTGATATTCTGGCAGGAATTGAAGACAGACACACACCAAGCTCTTCAACTGCTCTCAGTCTCTCTCTGTGTTTAGTTTTTTTATGAGTCAGACTTGAAAAGCTCAGCTCACACAGATATATCGTAATGTTGAAATAGCTTTGTTTGTTTAGAATACATCCCTATCACAGCACAGACACTCGACGATGGCATATTATTTGCAAATAATAATTAATTTTCAAAAACGTTTTTTAGACCAATTAAGTGAAATTGGATAATTTCCCACGGTACGCCTTACAATCTCTCACGGCACACTAGTGTGCGGCGGCACAGTGGTTGAAAATCACTGCTCTAGGGCAACGTTTCTCAGTCCGGTCCTCAGGTACCCACAGTCGCTCCACTTTTTTGCTCCCTCTAAGTTCCTTGGCAGGCAGTCCACATTTTTGCTCCATCCCAGCTCCTGGTAGAGAGCTGGGAGGGGGCAAATATGTGGAATGTCTGGGGGTCCCTGAGGACTGGAATTATAAACACTGCTCTAATGCCAACAATGTCAGAAATAACCTCATTGATGAATTCATTCTATGTTATCTACAAATTTCTGTCTGCAAACATTTCAACATTAGAACAGCTATTGCTTTGGAAACAAATGAATTCAGGTGCTCATTTACACAAACAGGCATTAACAGACACATACAGCACATATATTATGTAGTATTTCTTAATAAATAGCCCCTTTGCCATAAAAACGTTTCCTGTCCACTGTGTCCTTTAAAGCTCCTCATAAACAACTCTAACATTATTGTGTCATTACGTGCTAGGTCAGGAGCTTAACACCATTTCTTGTCATTTTTAGCCACTCTGTAATTACTGGTAATCGTGATTGCTTTCGTACATGTCAAAATACAGCTGCCAATTGGAATGACTAATCATGTAGAGTGCCGTGTTATTGCTTTTTACACGTGCAATTTGTCAAAAGTGGCAGAGCGCCGGAGAGGGCGCGAAGGGCGAGGTATCTGGCAACGGGAAATGACAGCTTAGAGCTCGGCAAGGCGCTGACGGGGGACCGCTTCCCCAGCGCGGTTCCGGTGTTATGCCGAAAAAGGCATCCCTGCCGTAGAATGCATGCCAGTGTTCTGACGAGTTGAGCTTTTAGGGGTT
>JAODKC010000021.1:5520503-5545227 GCA_026777985.1 Mormyrops attenuatus
AAGAAAGACCTGGAGAATGCGGGCATCGATCCCGCTACCTCTCGCATGCTAAGCGAGCGCTCTACCATTTGAGCTAAATCCCCACTTCGTCAAGGGGCTTCCCTTCTGCTGGGGAAAACTATTCCTTACAGTAGTTGGCGATTTTATTTTCAAGCAACGTGGAAGAAGGATGGTGAGCTGATTGGTTAGGAATCGAAGGAGGACCGTGAGCTGATTGGTAAGACAGAGAAGCAAAAAAATTAGATATGAAGCTATTTCATAGGCTTCACGGTGCTTCCATTTCTTACCAATCAACAGCTTCATTTCCATTTTTTTGCTTCCATTTCTTACCGTGCCAATAAAATTGCTTGATCGCTTACTGTTTCGAGGTGATTGGTTGGTTAACGATCTTTAATTTACGTGATTTGGCTGACCTAGCTAATATTAATGCTTTCTGATGTTTATAATATATAATTAAACATTTACTACGCGACGTTACTTAACGGAAGTTTAAAGACAACTACTGTAAATAGCTAGCTAGGCTAACTTGAACAAATTTTCGGTTGTTAGATCACTTCTGTATTAACGAATGTTAATAAAGTTAACAAAAATAACATCCATTAAACATATACAACTTACTAACTTAACACTTAAGGTAAGATAAGATAACATCAAGCAAAATTATCTCCGTTAGCTGAACAACTGTTCTGATCAATTTTATTATGACGCGTTTGTCTTAAATTGAGGTAGTGTATATCGTTTAAATAATAATAAAAAAAATCGACAAATAACTATCCTAATACAGAGACTGTGTGCAGAGTGCAGTGGCCGGTTGAAATGAAGAAATAATCAGGGAAATATAGGATTTCTGACACAATCAGTTTTATTATTTTTTATTTGTTCATTTATTTTTCATACTTTTATTTTATATTGTATTGTATTTGATTTATTTTATTTATAGCTGAATTAATTTCTTTTGTACATCTTTTCTTTAAATTCGTTTTATGTAAAACGGTTTCTTAAATGCTGTTCCAAGTTTGTTGATGTACCTTGTCCTTTAACCGCCTATTAAAGTTCCTTTTCATAATAAACATTAATAGTAATGTTGATTGCAATTTGTTTTGTAGTAATGTTGCATTCTAATGTAGCTAATAATAACAATTTAAGCTAGTAAAATAATTCTGTTTCCAAGCTCGGGCGAAATGTTCTGCGGGAGCGTTGGGAAGGGGGGAGTCTACGCCGCCCCCCGAGCGGCGCTTCTGCTGCGCCTGCCCAGATGGGAGGCCGCGGGGACGCGCTCCGGAGCCCCTCTCTCTCCCCATCACGGCCGGTGCCGCTGTGTCCGCGTCCCACCAGGGCTCGGCGCTGTCATCGCAAGACGCGGCGGCTCGGTTCGGTGACAGCTCCGCCACATCTAGCGACGGAAGAATGAAAAGAGGGCGGCTTTTTCCCGCCCGGACCGTGCAGGAAAGTCACCGTTACGGACGGTAAAAATCAGCATTAATACGTTTTGTACCTAGTGCCAATGGCAAGGCGCTGTATTACATATTCCTTTAGGTACTACTAGCAGCATGTCTGCATGATCGTCTTCTTTGTCCACATTATCAAGGTTCACGTTGTTCATCGTAGAAAAAAATCCTGCATTTTATACTTCTACTTTAGATAACTAGCTACTGGCTCCAGCTGTTGGTTAAGAAGAACTTAACCGGTTACCTAGCTGGCTAAAGATCATGCTTTGCAGCAGCATGCAGATGACATGGTGGAGTTTAACAAAGCGGGGCGATCGGTAATGCATTGATCGCGTATGTTTTTGAGTGGAGGACTTTATTGAATAATGGAAAATGTATGGTTGGGGGTCGCTGAATTTGTTCTTCTTTTATGAAACCTAATGGAAGAAAACGAGGAACCGGGCAAAATACTCTTAAGTCATTCGTGGAATGATAGACTTATTTATAAAGCGTACATTTTGACTCGTTTATCAAACGCAGCTTGTATTTCACGGACAAAATATAGGGCGAACATGTGCATGTAAATATAGGGATTTGTAAATAATAGACGCAAATGTCTTTTTAATGATGTTGGTGAATCGAACGATTGTATCTTTGTTTGTAAGTGGAAGTTTGACTCCCACCAAATGTAGTAGATGGTGTAGCGGGCTTGAGCACCGGTGGGAGAGCATCTTTCTTAGGGTTAGGTCTCACTGATGTAGCAGCTCCCTAAGGGAGTGTTTTTAAAACGTGGAGCCGCTCCAGCTGCAAGAAAATACTTCATCAGATCTCAAGACTTGCTGGCATACGCATTTATAGTAGAATGTAAAGGATACTTTACACGAGTTTGTATTCCCGTCCGTGCTTCGAGACATGTTGGCAAACGATGCTTGCTACAGTTTTATTACTAAAAATGTTACATAAAGGATAACACGGGGCGGGCTTTACACAGAGCGAGTCTAAGCGTTAAAGCATAAATGTTAAGGTTAGCCTGCTGCTGGCTGGCACATCTGGAGCAAAATCTGCAGGGATTTTATTTAACAAAGTGACTCAATTACAACTTAATTACAACATTCTGATGTTATTTTATGATATAACGGTTTTGGCTGCGAGATCGAGGCAACTTGAGTGCATCAGACATGTGATGTAGTATATATATATTTGAGGTTGGTACAGAAAATGAATGGATCGTTGATAGGACATTAATTCATTTAATCCTTTATTTAATTCTTAATCCTAAGCCTCAAACACTCGTGTCCCACTTCCTTTCTATTACCAAAGCACAACACGTCTTCATACAGTCAGTTCTTCCTTATTCATTTATGTACATCAAGTAGCATTTCCATAGCTGAAAATAAATTCTACTTCATGCTCCTGTGTGATGCATTTAACTCAGGGGCTCAATTGTCTCACACCTCCCAGGTTGGGGGTTCCAATGTGTCCCACATATTCAGTAGCGGTTCTATACCATTTCACCTGCGGGGCCCAACTGGGGCTAATTGTTCTGTTGGGGGGGGCAGATACATTTGACCTTATTGTCCTCCATCTATTACTTACACTAGATTGCCAGCATTAAGAAGCAGAAGACAATTAAAAAAACGTTATTTAGTTATTTATGCAGTGCTTTGTGGTAATAATTTGCAGTTTTTACAAATATGTAACTCACTCTGATTTCATGTTTGGCCTGTCTTGCTTCCACAAGCTTGATTGTTTTTTCTGCTACTAACTTATCACCAACTGAAGCAACTTTAACACCCACATTAAGAGTCTGTTAAGGAAATGTTATTACATTTGTTTTTTTGCCTGTTCCCAGTGCACAAAATTTTAGCCCACATATATAAATGTAAAAAAAATAAAATAAATAATAATAACAATACATTTATTTCAGACCCAGTTAAGGGGGGCCATGGGGGGGGGGGGGATGCATGTTGTCACTAGGGTATTGTCCCCCCCCCCGTGGACCACCCCGGCCCATATTGAACAGGTTTCTGCGGGGGGACAGGCATGCTGTTCAGGTATTTGGCATCTGCAAATCCCCCATTGAATGTGCTGCATGCGATTGGCTTCACTCAACACTGATAAGTTAGTGTGTGGATGAATGGCTATCTGACTGTTGATACGGCTCGCTGTGTGTTGTTATGGTGACAAGGAAGTAACATTGGGGTTCAGTGCTTTCACAGCTGAGTACTCACTTCACGCCTACCCCTTTTGTTCTGCAGCGCAGTGTGGCTTAAATCGCTATGTGGCGCCGGTCTCACACTCCATGGGCTGGGTCATGTAATGGCCTCACGAGGTTGGCATTTGAATGATTTTTCCTGGGCGGACACTCTCTATGTGTGGGGGGGTTCTGTATAGCGTTTCTTATCCATCCCACTCCATTGATAACCAAGTGAGCACAAGCGTCTGCTTCATTAGGAAAGATCAGGAGTGTCACAAGCAGAGGCTGATGGGTAACCTAATTGTTATTTTTTTCCCTTAGACACAGATGTTCTCTATCCAGAACTGGGCCACTGGCATCCTTAAATATCACACATAGCCCTGTAACTATGACTGCGTTCAAAGACTCCTACATTTCACAAGTGCTGTGTCGCACTGTTCGGCTTCTTCTGTGACGTTGAAGAATAGGAAGGCATCATCTGCCTCATTGTTGGCCTGTCTCGTAAAACAGCCAGTCACAGACTGTGAGGCGGTTTGCTGAATACATACAAAAATGTTCCTACTGACAGTTTAAAGAAGACTTTGTATGTCATGGTGTAAATAAATGAGTTCTTCAGCTCAAGATGATGCAATAGGCAGGGAACTTGGCTCCGGGATTATGGTCTGTGTATGGTCTAATGTGTGGTGCTGCTTTTCAGCCCTGTCTGTTAATGTTTCTTGGTTTAACTGTCTTTCTGTAGTGCAGCGTGCTTGCTTTCTGAGAATGTCCAGGTAGTGTTGGAAACTCTTTTCTTGGTTGGTTTTTCGGGAATATTTCTCACTCTCGTTCCCGTAGGATGAATCATTTCGGCTTTTGAGAAGATTGTGGGGTTGGCATGGAGATATGGAGATGCACACTTGGGGGGAAATTTCTCTCGTGGCATCAAGGCTTTATTTCCTTGTGGAAGGAAAACTTCAGTGCGAAGCGATGAAACCCCTGTGAATAATGAAGAAAAACCTGTTTCCAAGGCCTGTGTGGTTTGTTGGTGGAGGAAATGTATGTAATATAAGTATGTGGCTCTGATCCTGCGTTTATATTCACCAGGTCTTTTATCAGTGAAATGAAATAATGCTTTATGTCATATTTGCACAAGTGCAGGTACTTTGGAACGCTTCTGTTCACATAACCCGTCTTGCTCTGCTCACACACATGCAGTGCTCACAGAAAGTCTTGGGACACTTGCTTAATTAGTGAAAATATAACAAATGTATTGGTTCTATAAGAAAAATCATTATTTATTTGCTATACATTACTATATGTATCACAATACACACACACACATACACACACACACATATATATATATATATATATATATAATATTAGATGCAATCAGTTACATTTCAAGTAGTAATAAATTCAAACCCAAATTACGGTTCTAAATGAGCTGTTCTGAGTTCATTGACTAGCAGACCCATTGGGAGCTTTTTGATCAATAACGTCTTTGCAGTAACATAAAATACCAAACATTTGCGCTTAGTATCACTTTAGGAGCCAGTGACTATGACTGCAATAAATAACAAAACGGCAAGAAGAGAAGTGAATGAGTCAGTCAAACAAATGATGACACTTAATAAAAAGAAAATCTCTGAGCGGAAGTTATGTGCAGGTATGTTAAACATTGCTTGTGAATGGACTTTTGTTATGAAACCAATACATTTGCAACATTTTTACAGAATTAAGCAAGCGTCTCAAGATTTTCTGTGAATGCTGTATGTACGGCAAAGAGCAGAGCTTGGGGTTTGAGCTCAGGGTCAGCTATTTATCCAGCAGTCCTGGAACTATTTGGGTTTTTAAGAACCCAGGATAAATGAGAGTGTTCTGCTGAAGGCAGGACTCGAACCAGCGACCTTCCAATCACAAGCCCCGGGTTTCTAACCTGCTGCGGCACACACCACAATAAGAAGGGCCTTCAGGGTCTTCCTCACATCTGGGGGTAGCGTTAGGAAAACAAACCAACTTCTTTCCCAGGGGAACGTTTTGGATGGTCCACACATTAACGCTTCTAGGGAAAGTGTGGCTACGGCCTACTTTGGCGTTACTGGGGTAGCTGCGAGCTTCCTCACATATGCGCTGCCCAGGACGGGCTCAGGAAAACAGGGTCTTTCACGTCGGCAGCCGTTCTATGGTTGTTTGACTCGCGGTGTCAGCGGTGTCATGTTCAGATGGACAGGGTTAGTTGAAAAATGATTCACTGCAATAGGCTTCCGGCTATTTCAGCTGGGCTGTGGCCGCAGCCTGGAAACCACATCCTGTCTTGCATCCGTACTGCAGTCATGCAAAGGCAGGCTTGCGTCTTTAATGTTGTGCACCTGTGTTCAAATGTGAGCTGTTCCCTACGTTTGTCAGTACGTACAACTGAAGCAAATCCAGAAATATGTTGCCATACAGTTTTTTTTCCACGTAATATATTGTTTGTACTTTTAAAAATTAGAATGTGGTCATTGCTCCTGTGAAATGACCACATTCACGTACTATGTTCTGCAGGAATTCACTGACACATAAACAAATTTCTGTCTTTTGTGTGTCACAAAATGACCCTTAACATGTACATCTGTGCCTGATAATGGCAATAATTTCGACTTGTTTTGATTTGGCCTTATGAGTCCTGCTCAGATGTTCCACTTCATATGCTGTGTTGTAAGCTGGTGGTCACCAGATGTAACAATAATTACTATGTTCTTGACCTCAGAAGAAGTCATGATAACTTTGTGCTCGTTGCCGTGTCTCAGATGGGCTATGTTGACCTTTTTCGCTGTATTTATCCATACCCAGGGGCATGTGTCCCTGACAAGTCAAAGATCATTTTGAGCCATGTGCTCAAGCCTCTACCCTGGAATCTAGGTGGTCCTGTTTCCTGGCACAGCAAGCACGATCCCATTGGTTATTTTCCCCCCATTTTAAAAAATTTCTGCTCCTTTTGTTTTTTTTTGTGTTTTTTTTTCTTGTTTCTTCAGTGAATAGACTTTGAGGAGAGTAAAGTAATGATATCCTAGGGAAGTATTGATATCCTGTGTCTTCCCCATTTGCTCAGACAAATATCTCCAGAGGCTGGGAGGTAAATTGCAGAGGGTTCAGGTTTTTTTGTAGATATGCTAAGATGTGCTTTATTGATCCCAAGGAGAAATTCATTTGCATACAACAGCAAAGAGACAAAATGTGCACATGTACAATCATATAGTGCAAGAACTTGACAGCGCAAAAAGAATGTGCAAATACGCAAAAAGAATGTGCAAATACGCAAAAACAATGTACAAATACAATGTGCAAACATTATTGCACAGGATTAATAAATAAATGGAGAAATGTAATATATTATATATATATATGATTTATGTATATGTATTCTTTTCATAGTAAAAGGCTGGTGCTCTCTGTTTTGAAAAAGAAAGGCTGTCCTGCCGGGTGTTATGGCATCCCCAGTAGTGATTATTAGCACATCATGGTGGAATGAGCCGGCGGCTAAAGCTGTTCCAGGAGTTTTCCAGTTTTGCCGTGGTCCTAGAGCTGGGCGGTATGACCAAAAATTAATATTACGGTATTTTTCAAAGTTATATCGGTTTCACGGTATACGATGATATTTTTTTTTAAGTATGACTGAGCGTGTACCGCATTTTACAGGGCACATTTTTGTTTTACGTTTTTGCATCGTTCCCACATTAACTGCATTATTTTATTATTAGCCATTGCGCCGATCTGCTACCTTAATGATAACATATGGCTAACGTGTTTGTTGGCTAACTGCTTATAGATAAACAGCTAATGTTAAGTTGTGTGCTGGCCAAGTTGACATTTTTGATAAGTGTTTAATAGTTCTGTGTTGCTGTAACCTCGCAAAATTTCTCATAAAGCCCGGGATGTCGGTCTTTAAGATGCTTCGCCAAGTTTGACGTGCTACTTGACTTCGTCGCCACAGCTTTGTAGCGCTGTTTGCATACAGGCTTATCGACATCCTTAGCCTTTCCATGCTCGTCCGCAAAATACTTCCAAACAGCAGTTTCGTGTTTTTTTTTTTACTAAAGCAGCTTGTGAAGTGCCTTCAACTGCAGCATGTGCCATGTATAGCCAGCTCGGTGTGTGTGTTAACCAGCGCAAATGTGTTCCGCGGCTATTAAGATGAGGGGTGAGCGCGCGCGTGTGTGTGTGCGTGCACGCGCCCTTGTGCTGTAGCGGTGGTATGTGAAGTGTGGCGAATGAGGCGAAAATGAGGTATCAATAATGGTGAAAATGAGTATCTAGTCAGATACTCATTTTTAATATTGATTAGTATCTGAGAATCGATTTTTTGACAACCCCAGCGTCTCATTATTTTCAACTCCAGCGTCAGCTATATCTTCCGTTTCTGATCTTTCGCGGTACATTTTTAGCAGTGCAGCAGTGAGAAAGGTCCCCCCCTTAAACAGTTTCCTGTGCCACTTTCTGAACGCTGTGTAGGCTATTTAAACCGGTATTGCGGTATAAGGAAAATTCATATCATAACAATAATAAAAAATGGTTTTCGGTATGTACCGGTATACCGCCCAACACTACGTGGCCCGGGGTCAGCCCTGTGATGGAGCTGGTACAGACTTTATGCACTTCCCTGGCAGTCCACAGTGTACAGAAAGGCGCAGACCACTTTGGACTGCTAACATGTTCTTGCCCCTGCATTTTGATCATGTCATCTGCTTGCATCAAACCTGTATGTTAACCCTGTAAGCAGCGGGGATCAACAATGTTGCACGTGCAAAGAATTTGACCTCGCTGACATGCCTCATGCCACCATTCTAGCAAGCTTTCCCCTCAGTCTAGTCCAGGATGGCTGAACTGAGGTCCTGAGTTGTGCACTTCCAGATCACTATTTATATGTACTTCAAGGTCAGCATGTCACTGTACCTCCTGGTCATACAAAACAGTTCTTCCTAATCATTATATAGCTGTGTTAGCGTACTTCATATTAGGAGCCATTTTTTTCCCTTACATCTGTCCCTCGTCACATGTAGTGAATCGTTCATGGAGACGCCACAGTGCTGACAGTGGTTAGGGTTAGCCTGATCACTGGACGGAAGCAGGGCTGTCCGGGCAGGATGAAAGTCTCTTACTGTGGCGCCGCTTCCACGGGCCTGTCAAGGGGCTGGTACGAGGCAGAGACGGCTCTCGCAGATGGCAGCGGGCCTGACGCCAGTGCGGCTCCCTGGGCGCCCCGGATGTCGCCTCCAAGTAAACACGTCCCCCCACCCCCCACCCCATACTGCTGGCCACGTGCATGGCAGACCTGCCGTGGGCCAAGCATGGCTCACGCACAGTGGGGGACGGTGTCCTATGCGCCGGGGGGATGTAACTTTAAATCGCGGCCGCTCCCAGTTTCACAGCGTCCCGGCTAATCCAGCAGAAGCTGCCACCAATGGGAAGCAGAGATGACGCTCTGCAGGTCACATGACTCTCCGGGTTCCACTCCCTCTCTGGGATCATGGGAGATGCTCTGTGGCATTTTCTGTGGCTTTCATCCTGAGCTGTGAGAAATTTAACTCATTTATACCACTAGATATTTTCACAGAAACACCAGGCACTCTTGGAACTACACCTGGCATATACCTAAAATATGAAGTTATTATCGTAATGCAGAAGGTACTGTTAGAAAACTTCATTTAATAATCAAATAGAGGTGATTTGGTGTGAAGCTCTTCACTCTCTAATCGCGTATTAGGGCATATTCAGTAATTCTTATAACCACCCCCGACGGTTCCCGGAAGAATTGATTGTGTGAGTGTCTGGGATCCTGGGAGTAAAGAAAAAAAAATCACTACAAAGACAACAGCAAAGAGCATGAGGGAAACAGAGGTGGAACTGAAATTACACGATTTGGAAGAGCCCCTAATGACAGTGGAAATAGGGCGGATTATCATGGTGAAGGAACTTGTGTATTCCGGACCCAGTTACCCTCCTGTCAGTCCTGATTTATGATCTCTATCGTGCAAGAGCTGACAGTGTGTCCATTTAACGCATTGATAAGATTATTCTGATGGGGTTGGAGTGAAACAGCTGTCTGTGTTAAACCAGGAAGTGTATACATGGTAGAGATTTATGTCTCGTGTAGGAAAAAGAATCAGTCTGTATGATGAAGACACACAGCAAACTACTGTTCTTTAAGTCAGGGAATTCACATTGCCTTTGCATATTTCTTTGGTTCTTTTACCGTCAAGTAAAAATGTTCTCCATCTGATTGGTAACAAATGAAGGCTTTACCTTGGAACCTACTGTATTGTTTACAGTTTCCACAAATCCTTCCTGTAGCTCATTAAATGGTGTAAACCAGTTGCTCATGAATCCAGTCCTCTGAGGACCTTTCCTGTGAGAGAAGCGCCGCTCAAATGCGAATAAGTATAGAGGTGTGGCCATGATAGAAGACTGCAGACTTGCTGTAAACAATAAACATTTCTGCTTTGTGGTTCCTGCGTACCGTCTTTTTAGAGACGAGTTGGGTCTTGTGTCGATTGTTTTCCGTCCCCCTTGCAGTTTCTTCTCCCGTCTCCTTTCTGGTTTTGGAGAGCAGTCCTGAATCCGTGTTTCGTTCACCCAAACCTGCGTCTCAGCCAACGCGGGAATAAAAGTTCAAATGAAAGCGTCACTGTTGGCTATATTGAGCGTCTCAAGTGGCCGGGGGGGTTGTTATTAATACGCAGGACATTCTGAGCAACCCCAAAGCCCCCCCTCCCAAAAGAAAAAAATCATGGAAAAATAGCAGCTCTCCGCAGTGTTTCTTTCTTGTTCTCAAATTCCTTTAAAGAGCAGTGCTCAGCAATTCCCAAACTTTATGACGCTTCCGCTCACTCCGTTTGGATTATGTTGCCTTTTTTCCATCGTAGCTATGATGTCATAGGGGATCAGAGTGGCCCCCATACAAGCTCACTGAGGACACGCCGCCATCGTCCCCTGTCCCTCTCTACCTGTTCTCACAGGTCAGATGATTCGTCACCTATTTCTGGGCGTCTGTTGCTTGTCCCATCAAGAAGAAGGTGCGCAGTGCTAAACGTGTACGAAAGGTTTATATTTCATGGGTCTGGCGTAGTTTGCAAGCCACAGCAATATTGCTAAACCTGTGCGTTGGACGCTAGCCCTCGGAGGACTAAAACTGAATCCTGGTGATTATTATCGAGTTCCGGATTGTGACACTGCTCTCTGCAGTAAATAAATCCAGAGGGTCATATCAGTTATTCCTCATTAATTTGTTCACTGTTCATCATTCTTCAGGATCTCCGAAACACTGATGTGCCCTGGTCCACATGGTACAGTGCTTAGCGATAGCATAAATAAAAATGTCCTGCATGACTCAGGCCATCCCTGTTTTGATAGAAACCGTCCGTAAAATCGCAGCTTAAGCGGAATCAATGCAGCTTGCAGGAAAATCTGACACTTGTGCACACGCTTGCATCAGGCCACAGAGAGCAGGTTCTCGGGTTTCCCAGGGTGCCGAGACACAGCGCCACATGGCCGGCATTAATCACCCGTGACGAGTGATACGGACTCAAGACGCTGCTCCGCGTGACGTTGTCTCATGGGGTCTTGGGATCCCCCACGTCTCGTACTGGTGTTTCCCGTGTCCCGGCGGACGTTACAGTTGGTGCTGTTTTCAGGTGACTACAGAGCCCTTTTCTTGTTAGGGGACAAGTGGGGGGCAGCTTTTGTGTGATGGAGGAGGTGCTTTTAGAGAATAGCCGCTTTGTTGTCGCAGCTTGTTCTGTCCAGCCGTAGCTTGACGGTTCTCGTTGTGTCTGCTCCGGCTTCCTGCTCAGCTTTGTATTACCGACCAGCACAAGAAACGTACAGTACCTTTTTTTTTTTTTAACCTAACGGCGTTCTGTCATGTCGGATGGAGATGTGGGGGGCTCTGCTTCAAAGGGGGTGTTCTGTAATTTGGCATGGACTGGGGGACAAGTCCCCATACTGTTCCCATGGTCAGCGACTCTCTGCCATGGCTTGCTGAATGAGACCCCAGTCTCTCAGTTGCTTTTAAGTGAGGCCTGACACAGACCGGGGGGGGATTCTCACCCAGTGGGGAGAATCAAAGTCTGGAGTCTTGGTCCTCTGTCCAGCACCACGGAAGGAGCCCCATGTTTCTGAAGCCGGTCCTGGACAAAGGCAGTGCACTACTAAGGTCACGTCAGCCAGTTTTCATGGAAAACCTCCAAGCGGGTTACTCAAGCATTATTGAAAACGTTACTCAAGTGTTACTCGACTGTCTGTTCTGTTGTCTGTTTGGCTGTTTGTGTGGGAAACACTTTGAGGAATGCCCAGTTTCTCATTTGTTCTGTTCCCATGGTGGGCTGTTTGTTTTCCTGCAGAAAGTGCCACCATCTCAGATGAGAATACAAATGAGAAAGTAAACTGACTGTTAAAAGTACATAATATCAGCCATGCCACAAAAGGAGGTTTTTCTTATGAGATAGGCAGACTTCAGTTTGATTAACAGGGCAGATTAAACACTCAGACGATGGGGTGAATGGGCAGATTACAGCTCGCACTGCCGGCGGTGTATGCCCAACTCTGTGGCATCACCACACAGAGACGGAGAGGAGAGAAGGTGCCCAGGGGCCAGGAACGTGGAACTGACTGGGGCTCTTCTGGGTGACGTGGTTCCGTTCGGCTAGGGGGGAAGACTGGGTCCGCCCAGTTGAGACTCTGCGGCCTCTGGCATGTTGCCCCTGTGTTCATCATCTGTTTTTGTTTAAGGAGAACTTAACTCCGGCCTCCAGCGGCGTCAGGTCTGCAGCGTGTAACCAGTGTAAAATGAGTTAAAGATGTGTGCAGTGGCCGCGTCCCTCTGCTCGGCGCTAAGTGGGTGTAGTGCCGCCTTTGCTGGCTTTGGTTCTGTACCCGCCTTGGTTCGTAGCGGTTTGTCTCGGGCCAGCGTGTCTACAGTTGTAACCTCACAGAGGCCACGCCTCTGAATGTTTTCAATACGTCCAGCCTCCAGGTTTTGCACTCGACCCCCTGTCGTCTTGTCTGTCTCCAGACTCTTACTTGCAGCCCACTTGTTTACATGTTGCGGTTAAACATAACAGAGTCTCTCCCCAAAGAACTTCGATCATCGATTCCATATGTTCCCACAGGACAGGAGAAATGCCTCTCACCTCGCGTACCAGACGCCCTGCCCGCACTGACATTCCCTCCTCGCCGTCACCTTTCTTATTAACCCCACCTTGTGAGATCCCAGCTGCAGTGTGAGGATCATTTTCTCATCACCGTCTGAGAATCCTGAGACATGGGAGGGCTGGATTTATTTTTTCCTCTCTGACTCAAGTAGACTTTGTGAGGCAGGATTTGCTGTTGAGGCTGTGGCCGAGGCCTGAACCCTGATTGGCTGGTGTGGGGGGATGATTGACAGCTGACAGGTCTTGTGTGATTGGGCGGCCGAACTGTGGTTACGGCTGCATGCTGGGTCACGCCACTTCAATGCCAGTCTGATGAGGTTAGGGCTTGGTCTTGTGGCATTTGCTTTATCAGTGGTCATACATGTGGCTCGCTGTAAATCTTGAAGGGTAACTTTAAGCATATAAAAAACTTAAGTCTGCACAGAGCCATCACTCTGCCAGGGGAATCCTATGTATGAGTTTAGGATCTGTGCTTATTTTGATGTCCAGGCTAATGCTACGCTGATGATTCCCCAGACAGCTAGTCCTGAAGGTGCCTGCCACTCTGCTGCATGAGCACACAGATCTGCTAGTCTGTGTGTTCTTACCGAAAATGTCCCACAAATCCTCCATATTTAGCACTGGTTCATGGAAAAAATTAGCTAGTTTAACCAAAATACACACCAGTGAATAATGAAGTTTGGGAGGAAAATGTGATCTTGCTTGAGGATCTGTCAAGCACTTGGGTGTTGGACAACGACGGCGAACCTAGAAATTCGAGGACCCCTGAGAAAATGTCACCTCAGGCTCCTCAGCCCAATTGTACTTATAATTTTACATATTCAAGTGTCAAGTACTGGGCCCCTAGAACCGCACAAGGGATCAATGCTGCTCTGATGCCCCTGATGATGACCTCATCCCTAAACTGCAGAAATAGTGCTTGAATCCACAGTGTCACTGCTAGCAATCCGTTTTTTAATCCAGGCTACTAAAACAGATAATAAAGGCTCAGAATACGCAACTATCTCCTTCTGTCTCAAGGCACAATTTTAGCATGAATTAGCATGGATTAGTATGGATTTTTTTAGCATGGATTAACGAGAAGACTTTTGGAGGGGCCTCGCTTTATGAAGACATGGAAATAGCACACCTGTGTGAGACATCCACATGTGGCTGAGATGGGACCTGCGGAACAGAGGACCTTTGCTGTTATTTAAAGTTTTCATTGGCTCCTAATCTAATTGGCCGTGACATCGGCAGCATGTGTGTGATGATGGTCCTGCAGAAGTCCCGTCAGGAACACTCATGGCGGTATATGTCTCAGGGAGCCAGGGTTGCGGTGAGGATGGTGCATGCTGTAGTGTCATTAACGCTGGGCACACAGGGTAAGTCGTAGTGGCATTCGTGCCTTGCTCCCATTTCTGGCCAGTGACTGATTGCCATGATGGGGTATATTTAGATGTTCTCGGGATGTGCAGGAAGACACAGCCAGCAGATAGGGACAGAGAGGAAGTAAACAGCCCAGGCTTCTTGTAGGGGGCACCGTCACTATGGTCTAAGGCCATTTGACTGTGTACGGGTTACAGAACTTAGAGCGTCAACTAGCCCAACCTAGCCCTTAGACAGAGTGGGTAAGTGTGTCTCTTTGTGCTTTTGGGGGTGGGGGCTCCTCGGAGATGTTATCCTTCAGTGGACATGGGGGACTTGGTGAGGGTGTGATGAAAGCAGGCTGGGTGGAGGTGTGGCAGGGGCAGCCTGGGCCTGACTCACAGCCACTCTCTGTCTTACTCTTTGCAAGAGGCAAAGACATCTCCAGCTGCCAGAGAGACTTCTGGGAAATGTGGTTACCAGAGAAATGTATTCAGCCTTATGAAACAAAACACATGCTGATAAAATTTTGGGCTTGGTGTCAAGTGGCCGCTGCCAGCTATTGAGGACAGGCAGACAAAGAGGAGGGCTTGGCCATTGGTTAGTCACAATAAACATTAAGCTGAGTGAATGTGTGCACTACCTCGTCTGGCCTTTCAGTTAATCTTGATTGTTACCCACTTTCAAGAGGAACAATTATAAATAGGATATGTGTGGTGGGGGGGGGGGGGGGGTAATGCTTGGATGGGAACATAGTTTTCATTTAGTCATTGCGTGTGGGGTAGCTGGGGGGGGTCAAAAAGCCCCCCAGGCTGACACCTACTTAACAAGGTTGTTATTGCCACTTACTAGTCATGCCCTTTGACGCACTTTTGCCGAATTCATTAAGTTTATTATTTTAGTGAGCAACGTCCAGCCTCTGTTGTGCTTCAGTGACTGCATACAGAAACCTTTTATTAAAGGAGTACCGGGGCTCTCATATTTTTTTCCAGACCAGGAACAAACGGTGGCGCAGCACAGGAAGTTCGCTGGCGCTCCAGATGATCGTCACGATTAAATGGCCTTTTCAGTAACAACGGCCGGGCGCCAAAACTTTCAGTAAACTTAACAAGCAGGAGAAGTTCCGTTTAAACTGCCCTGCTGGTTGTTCCCCTTATTTCTGTTTTCTGTTTTGTGTCCTTTTGTGTGCTGACAGTGAAGATGATGTTTGTCCAGCGAATTGCTCTCCTTCGGGGAAGTTGGGTGTGTCGTTTCACTCAACCGTCTTTGTTCTGCCTTAATGCGCTTTCTCCTGATTGGCTGACAGCCCACCCTAACAATTATCCCTCTTTGGAAGAAAGGACAGAGTTCACGCATAGAAGATTTGCTCCACCCCAGTGCCCACTCGCAGCTGACCCCGGAGTGCCTCGTCGTCTAATGGAAAAATTGGATCTAGGATGGGAGGATGTGTCACGGGGGAAATCCCAGTAAACTGCCGGCCACGGAGACGAGGAAAGGCTGTGAGATGAGGCAGGGGAACAAATAGCCTGTTTCTCACAAGCTCCCGGTTAAGTGCGAGGTCCTCCATGAAAGATTCCCGTTGGGCTGGGGAGCGGGGATCATGACTCCCCATCAGGCACCAGGCTTGGGAACACTGGGCTGTTGTTGGCGGGAGCCGGCACCTGACGGAGCTCTGAATGGAGAGCAGTGTGCGATGTGCCTTACATTCAAGCCCCTCCTTTGCCCCCCGTGGCCGCTTGGAGAGAAACCGCTTGGTTTACGAGTCTGCAGTGTCCCCTTGTGATGTCTGGGCCATACATAAATGTTTGGAGATTGCTGTGATTGGCTGTGACTTCAACGCAGTGAAGAATGTTAGCTTTGAGGTTTCTTTTTAGATTTGTAAAACGGGGTGGGACCTTCCACACAGACAATGGGGGAGGGGGGGTTCACTGCTGGTGACACCGGTGGTCTATTTTGGTGGGCTCAGCAGGTGCCCTTGGAGGACCAGAAAGGGTCGAGAAGACGTGGCCAGGAGATAAGGTTCCTCTTCCGCTTAGCCGGAAGTTCTCAGCTCTTTAACAGGCACACTCCACCCTCCCCAACTCAGCGTACACCCAGAGGTAGATACTTCAGGTCCAGAAAGTAAAAATCCAGACCAAGATTTTGTTTCAACCGACCATTTCAGTATAAAGAATCACAATCACTGAGGACCCCACTGGTTGGTTGAAATAAAATCTTGGTCTGGATTTTTACTTTCTGGACCTGAACTATCCACCTCTGTCTACACCTTTCTTTGGGAGTTTTGTAATTTTAATGTGCTAAGGGTAACAGGTCCTGAATAAGACAGTGCCAGTCCATACTTTGTAATCATGAACAGTCAGGAGAAGGAATGCAACTAGACAGATGGACCCTTGAAATGGTGCGCAGCCCTCAGCCCATTGGGCCAGATGGACGGGACAGGGCTTTTGCCAGCTCTCCCAGGACCATGCTGACTGCTGGTGTCGGATTCCTCTGTCTGCCTTTGAGTATTTTTATACTCTGGGTGGGAAGTAAATTAAGTTTTTTTTTGCAGAGACGTGCCGCAATGAAGAGGTCACAAATGACTTTTCACTGATGGCCTAGATGGCATCTGTCCCCAGCACCACATAGTTGGACTTGAAAAGGTTTTCTGATTGGTTCCCCTTTAGGCCCCTCCCCCTGCTGTGTTGGCGGCGACTCTCTGCAGATGCTGCGTTTGATGCGCTCGGCCGGCGAGCCCAAGGTGTGACTTTTCGGGTCGGGCAAAGATGTTTCACCTTGAAACCAAAAGAAGCCCCTTCTGCATGAAACTGAGACAGCGGAGAATGTTTGTGTGATAGTGAAAGCGTGGTGATCGCTCCCTGCAAATACGACCGCTAGATCACTCAGAGCTCAGTGCACTCAAGTCGCCCCTCTTTCTTTATTTTGTAACTGTTGGTCAAGCCACTTCCCTTGTCAGATTGATTACTCATTAAATTCTTTATATTACAATTTTTTCATTTAGATGCTGGCATTTGTGATATTCTGTCTCATAGGTTTACAGAAATAGCTATGGTTATGTACCTTAAACCAACAAACTTCTGTTAGGGACAGTAGGCCCTGAATCGGTTCTGCAGCAAGTCCTGCGCCACTGAAGATAATGTGGGTTTATGAGGTGTGTGTGTGTGTGTGTGGTCCAGGTATACATTACATTGTGGGGACCAAGTGTTCCCGCAATATGATAAAAACCTGTTGTTTTGACATTGTGGGGACCCCATTTTTTTGAGAAATTTAATTTTATGAAAATCTGTGAATGCAATCAAAAAAGCCAAAATTGACAAGTCTTGTGTTTAGTTTGGTTTCTTATGTGTGTGTGTGTGTGTGTGTGTGTGTGTGTGTGTGTGAGTGTGTGTGTGGTTAGGTTTGCACTCTGAGGATATATCGAGGATGTGTTAGAGACGCACTCTCGTGTGGTGATATATCGAGGACGTGTTAGAGACGCACTCTCGTGTGGTGAGGTCTCACTGCCAGCCGAATCTGAGATGTACCTGCTTCTCTGCAATCCTCTAGTCATACCAGGTGAACGAGGAGGGTACAGAAGTCAACATGCCTCTTCTAATGTAGACTAACGAGAGCTTATTTTTATTTTGGCCTTTTTTTTCAGATTTTGACATGAAGAAAGACATCGAGCAGTTAATAGCAGAAGAACGGGCTGACATCCTCACTAAATATGATAAGGTTGGTAAGCCGGCAGCTACATCTGAGGACAGCGCTTCCCTCTCCCATGATTAAAAGTGCAGCGATTGCTAATATCAAGGCAGCATGTCTGCATCGGTTTTTTAATGTCCTTCAGATGGTAAAAAGACCTCACCGTCAATCAAGAGCACCAGTGCAATTTCTGCTGGTTTTGTGTATGAACTTTATGTGGAGGTAACATCGCAGACTTCCTTAGCAGATTATCTAACCTTTGCATTTATGAAAGGTGACTTTCTAACGAGAGCTAAAGTAGCATTTCAGTGCTTAAAAGCTAAGCCTCTTCAGTGCCAGCTCTCTGAGACACCACGTTCCCGTGTCGCCCGCTGGGACGCGATGGCCCTGCGTGTTTACTGAGCATGAGGCACGTCAGCCTGCATGCTGCGCGGTCACATGGGAGTGAAGGGGTGGGGCTGCCTTCAGCTGGCTTTGCAAGTGCATCCTCTGCCACATACTCACAGAAATTGGGGTGGGGGGGAGGTCCTGCATCATCAGGTCGTCTGGAAGTGTATTATCTGGCAGGCATGGGCAACTCCCAACTAAAGAAAAGATGCATGAGGATCCTGGCTGTGAAAGGATACCATGTCCGAGTGTGTGCTACGTATAGATTTTAATTAAATCATTAAACATTTTTAATTAATGTTCCCAAATACAGCATAACTTTGGATATGACGTATAGGTAGTAAATAAGCCATTGATTGTTCATAACCACATATGCATATTATTATTATTATTATTATTATTATATTTTATTTTATTATTGCATCCATATATTGTTATTATGTTACTGTTTTTCCATCTATTACAAGTCTAATACAAAAATTTAGTGGATTTATCAGGATAAACCTCAAGGCCTTTCTGTGTGCACTTATTTTTATTTTAAGGAACTTAATAAATAGATCTTTCTGAGTGCCGACCTCGATCTGACATCTCCTGACAGTTCCCTGCATTTTGCCCATCCTGAGAAGCGAATGTCAGCCATGTCTGTCACTCAGCGGCGCCACTTATGGGATATTGTTGGAACTGTCCAACTGGTGTCCAGATTCTAGTTTCAGATGAGCCCCGGCCCCAAACTCCCAGTGTACTGCAGCCCAGCGGAACACTAGTTCCAGTTCATGGGCTGGCGGTTTGGAATCCCAGGTGCTTTTTGGGATGCGTGAGATGCACCGTGGCTACACGTGTCCTCCTAAGCATGTCACGGCAAGAGGGGGCTGCAGAGCCATGGACAGTAGGTGACCCCCCCTCCAGCGAAGGGTGGCCTCACGCTTGACATGCAGACTGCCCCTGTAACTGAGATGGGATAAGGCTGTATGAAGAGGATCTGAGGCAGGAGGTAGGGGGTAAATTTACACAGAACAGGCAGAGAGAAAGAGAGAGGCCATATCTTGCTGGGCATTCAGAAGTGGCAGCTGACTGTAGTACATCTGAGTAGTACATCCCCCCCCCTCAGCTCACACAGACATGGGATACCGAGACCCTCCTTTTTTCTCTCCCCCCCCCCCAGTAGCTCAGTGGGTGTGTGGGTCATACCAAGAAAGTTCTGCTTTTCCTAACCTGCCCCTAGTTGGCAGATGAGATACAGAGAAGGGAACTTGAAACCCATTATGAACTTTGGGTTGATGTTTCCAACTTGTGTCACATGACATTTAACATTTCTTTACTCTTGTCTGTCTCATAAAGGTTAATTGTCCCCCCCCCCCACAATGTTTCATCCCCTGGACTTCTATTTCCTGTAATTACTTCCGAAATGATGGTGTCTGTGGGTCATTGTGGGCCACTCAGCTCTGCTTCTGCTTCTGTCTAAATTCCTTCTATACCGCGGGTTACCTGCTTGTACACGGAACGCATGTCCATCGTACACCCTTGACTTTGACAGCCTGTTTGGGAAACTGCACATTATAATTAAAATACAGTGACACTATGGACCTGCCTACTGCATCCCAGGGCCAATAAGAATTTAAAGATCAGAAACAGATACTGTTCGGTGTTCGGCCTGCTCTTTACTGATTTGTTACCCCAAATTGGCAGGAGTGCAGGAGTTCGGAATGGCACGCGTGCCCATGTGTGCAACTGCTGTCACGACCTGCTTGTGGGAGTTTTACTTACACAAAAATGTTGAGAACGAAAAATGATTGGTTCAGAGAAGTAACCAATCAGATTGTAGAGGTGGTGGGTTTAAGCAACTAGAGGAGGCAGGATCAAGACATCTGATTGGTTGGTCCCACTTCCTCTAGTTTTTTGGACCCACCTCCTCTATGATCTGATTGATTATCTCTCAAATCCTTTGTCATTCTGTCCCTAAACTTTTTTGTGTAAGTAAATTTTTGTGTAAATTTTGTGTAACCTTGATATGCTGTGTAACCTTGATATGCTGAGCGGTCACATCTTGATAGAGATGGAGGCCATGAGGAGCTGGCTGTTCTGGCTGAGACTCCATCGTGCCAGTAGCGGAGCAGGGTCACATGCATGTCTTTCTTTTTTGATGATACAGGGTCCTGACAGCATCGCTGTTATCTCTAATGCACAAGCATGGTTCCATGAGACCGTTTTTAGAAGTACTAGTTGTCATGGAACAGGGGCCAAAACTAAACAAAACTAAAAAAAAATCTTTCAAAACAAGCAGTGATGTTATCATGCTGTACTATAAAAACACAGTGTTGGGGATCAGAGGTTTCTGTGTGACGCTCCTGTGGATTTCGCCGTCTGAGCCAGCAGAATGGGATTGTCCGCAATCACGCATGCTGCCCAGCTGCATGGCCCCACCCCCATTATACCAAACCTGGATGCTGCAGTGTTCTGAATGTCTCCATGCTTCTCAGGGCAGGGAGCAAGGTGTGCAGATTGACCCGTGGGAGGATGCTGACTACAGCATCTACAAGTTCACAGATCGCTTCGGCTTCCTGCAGTAAGTAGACCGGGAGCTAACCTGGGAGAGAGGGCGGGTTGACAACAGGGAGGGTGGGGCCAACCAGGGAGGTTGTGGCCAACCAGGGAGAGAGGGTGGGGTGAACGGAGAGGGAGGGTGTGGCCAACCAGGGAGGAAAGTTGGAGTCAACCAGGGAGAGAGGGCGGAGCCAACCAGGGAACGAGGGTGGGGTGAACTGAGGGAGGGTGTGGACAACCAAGGTGGAAAGGTGGAGTCAACCAGTGAGAGGGTGGAGACAACAAGGGAGAGAGGGCAAGAATGACTGGCTAGTGAGGTTGGAGCTTACTAGGGCAGTGAGGCCAGAGCCAACCAGGAAGGGGGCGAGACTGACCAATGAGGGAGGGTGGGGCGTGGGAACAGTGTGGAGATATGGTGGGTGGAGCCCTGGACACCGGAATGAGTCGCCGGTTAGGGTTAGCGTTGGATGCTGTGCTAGTTCCATTTATAATGAATGAGCAGATTCCGGTTGCTAAGACGACATGATTGCGGCCTGTTTTATCTGGTGCTTTTCAGCAAGGGCAGTGAGACCGTTATTGTTAAGAAATGGTGGGGTGGGTCTGCGAAAGCGTGCTCTGGCCTAACTGTGCCCTCGTCTCTCCTGCAGCGAGAACGAACTCCCGACCCCGAGTGCGGACGAGGCGAAGGTATGCGGGGCCACGTCCATGTCATCAGCGTGTACGATATCACGGTGACGACACTTATACATGCACTAATGCTCAGACACACAGAAAGTAGTGAGGTAACCAAGAACAGTAGGAGACTAAAAAACACTCCTTCTGGAAATGTGGTCAGTTGCCTGTTTGCAGGCACCTGGAATTCACCAGAATCAGCATTTGACACTGTGCTTTATCGCCTTTGTCGTCGTCATCTTTCATTGCTGTGAAATGATCATTTCAGCCCAGAAACTGTGAACTTTGTTATATTCTATATGACATAAATGTGTTCCTCTGTAATGTGTGTGCTGCTGTCCAGTTTATTCCACGCCTTCTTACCCTCTTATCCCTCTGCAGCAAAAACAACAAGAAGTTGAAAGGGTGGAGAAATGGCTAAAAATGGTGAAAAAATGGGACAAGTACAGGAACAGCGAGAAGGTGCGGGTCACGTGGGGGGGAGGGAAACAGGTTCCAGCTGGAGGCGGCCTAGCCGAGGCCCTAATCCTCTGCCCCCCTCCCCCGCAGATGATTCGCAGGGTCTACAAGGGGATCCCTCTGCAGCTGCGGGGCCAGGCCTGGTCCCTCCTCCTGGACGTCGAGAAGGTGAAGAATGACAACGTCGGGAAGTATGAGGTAGGTGGCTGCCGGGGGGGTGGCCAAACGTCCCTCTCGGGGGCTTCCCCGCTCGACCATAGGCCCCACCCGCAGGCCAGGCGGGTTCCCAATAATGGTGACGTTTTTACAACCGTTGCTGGCGCATGTCCTGCCATTACTGCATCAGCAATTTTCTCATAACCTTGTCTGGGACAGAGTGGCAGCAGGAGTGTGTACCCCCCACCAGTTACCGTATTATTGGATGTTTAGTGTGGGCAACGAGGCGGAGATCGGATGCTGAGATAAAAAGATTTGGAGGTATGAGCCAGTCGTGTCAGGAAGATGGCGCTCCCGCCTTATCGCAAGAATTTTTGTTCCCTCATTCGTTGACGCCGAACAAATTGTACCTCATTCCACCCGATCCGTGCCCTTTTGCTTACATTAGCCCTGACCTTCTTAATAAACGGCCGTGAGTCGAGAGCGTCAATTCCGTTTTAAGCATGAGGAAACGAGAGCAAATTTAAGGTGGCTCTGCGGTGGAGCTGGGAAACAGGACAGGGCTATATTTCACAGATTATTATGAGCGTGTCTGGATCCCATTGGAAACAACGGCTTAGCATAGCTGACTGCCTATTCTGAGCACAGGGCCTCACAGCTGGGGGCTTGAAGCAGCCTGTCGATGGTGCTGGCGGAGGACTCCCCCTGGGGGAGCTGATACTGGGCCAACTGTGACATTGGTGTGAAATTTAGGACCTGCCCTGTTCTCGCTGTGAAGAGATGCAAACGCAGGCCATGGTGGAAAAATCTATATATCCTGCATGGGGCTGGGGAAGAAATAGCATGCAGCGCTTAGGTGCGATTGGACATGGAGGGACGCCATATGATTGCATCATAAACCGAGAGCCTCAGATCACAAACACTGATCCTGTCGCAAACTCATTATCAGACCGATTGGGGGTTAAGAGACAAAAATGTGAAAAACAAAAAACAGTAGCTACTGTTCTCTTTGAGCGTGTGCTGACATCAGCCCTGTGTCTGCTGTGAAAGTCATTCTCAGGTTGTACTTCAGTTCTTTTGGAGTTCTAGTGTTTAATGTGTTTTGTAAATTCTCTCTGGTGCTATGCTGCCTCACTCGTGCTTGGGGGGGCAAGCTTGTCGCTGTTTGATGTAAGATGTTTGTTAGCACAGGGTTTGCGCAGCCAAGGACGACCGAAGCTCACCTGCGTTTTTCAGGGAGGGGGCCGGGGCAGATCCATGACGGTGCAGGAGAACCGGCTAAAGAACCCGTTTCTTAATAATTCATGCATGAGAGGGGTGGTAGCAGAACGACGGCCTGAACAGAACGACGGAGGAGCCGGGTCAGTTAATGTGGGGGGGTACAGGCCTGTGCTTTTTTTCTGTTTACAGAAAATGAAGAAACAAGCCAGAACCCACTCCACAGAGATCAAACAGATTGACCTTGATGTCAACCGGACCTTTCGGAACCACATTATGTTCATGGACCGCTTTGGAGTCAAGTATGTTCCCTCCGGCACCCCTGTGGAAGCACACACACACACACACACACACACACACACACAGACCTGTAATCATACCTTTGTGGGGACCACCCATTCATTTCTACGAAAAAATACCAATGCTACCTATGACACCCTTAACCCCCACCCAGCCCTAACCTTAACCATAAGTAACCAAACAGAATACGTACCAGAGTTTTTGCATTTTTAGGTTTTTGATTGTAGTTACAGATTTTTAGAAAATTGAGTTTTCCCTTATGAGGACCAGGAAATTATACCCACACACACAGACACACACACACACATATACGCACATACACACCTCATAAACCCATATTATCTTTAGTGGTGCAGCACTTGCTGCAGAACAGTGATTTGGAGCCTACAATCCCAGTTGGTCCACACACACTCTGACTCTCAACGCTGTAAAGTAAAGGTGCAGTTGACAGATCAGCCTAACAGCAAACTCTGGTGTGATCACCTAAAAGAATGCCCCCTGCTGGCGGGGTATATTTTTAAGAGTGTCAGTCATCCTTGCAGATAAAAGTCTTCTGGCATTTAGTTTCTGCCAGACTACGAATACAGAGGAACCATGGAACAAACTGGTCTGACCAGTTAGGACCCTAAAGCCTCAGGACTGGTGTCTTTGTAAGAGATGTCAGGAATCAAAACACAAAAAATCCTTTTTTTATTATGTTCAAAAAGGGAACGAGTGGGTGTGTATTTCTACCAGGCAGCACACGCAATCATTTCTAACACAGTATATTCAGCAGAATATTTTATGTCTATAAGCTACGTAAGCTGCTTTGGACATACGTGTAATAATATCAGATGTCATTTCTGATGCCAGCCTCGGTGATTCTCACCAGGAAGTTCCGTCTTAGCAGGCAGGCGGCTCACAAATTGTCCTCTCAGTAGCTAATTTTAAGTTTGCCTTATTATTAGCTTCCTTTTCCTGGCCTCGCCTGTTTTTTTTTTTTATAATTTCTTTTTTATGCGTTTTGTTTACTGGTCTCTGCTATTTAAATGCTTTTCTCTAAATATCCCCGAAAGAGGTCTGAGTCCTTTTATGCTGTGTACAAGTTTGGCTGGGGGGGGGGGCGGGGGGGGGGGGGGGGGGGGGGGGGGGGGGGGGGGGGGGGGGGGGGGGGGGGGGGGGGGGGG
>JAODKC010000021.1:5557404-5586611 GCA_026777985.1 Mormyrops attenuatus
TATATATATATATATGTACAAATATGCTAAATGCACAAATATGTGAAAATACCCTTAGTGTGATAAATGTAAATGTGCATTGTCTATTGCCTCATAGGCGGAGACTTCCCTTCCAGATGTGCTTTAAATGGTTATTGCCATGGGCAGGAATGACCTCCGGTAACGATCTTTATTGCAGCAGAACAGATGTGTCTGCATACGCGAAGTAAGCTTACCTTTATTGTCAGATAGCTCTCCGATAACAAAGGCCAGTTTCCCCACGCTTTGGGCCATCAGCTCCACATTGAGGATGTAGTTGAGCCTCTCGGAGTCCAGATTGCAACCGGCGCCAATAACTCGGGAAGGAGGGAGGCCACTCTGTTTCCATGCCACGTAGGTCATGATGTCCACTGGAAGGAAAAGTTCCAAAAGTGAGGGATAGGAGGGAAAGCAGCAAAAAAGAGAAAGCTACAATAGATACCGAGTCGCAGAAGGGCAATCAGGAGACGACCATAAGAAGTGGGAAGGCCGATACTATTACCAGAATATGGGGGAAGAGGACTGACACAATGGAAGATATATTATTACAACAGAAAAAGACAGGGAGTGTTAAACTATACTACTGTTGAGAACAATGATGAATGCTCCACTATGCCCTAAAAGAAACTTAAAACAGGCATTTTACCAACCTAGGTAAACGCTATAGACTCATCTCTGATGTCCATATGGTGCAAAATGGTCGCCTTAACGGAGATTACAGTGAGTCATGAGAGAGGTAGAACAAACAGGTGTCACACCTGGCTGTGAGGCAATGAGCATCACTGCGTTGGGGCTTAAACGAGCCAGGCTGGGGATCACGCCTCGGTACAGGTCTACGTTGGTCTGGACAACACTGACGTAGGACTGCTCATTGCTCCACGCGTTCGCAGTTATCACCACGATCCTTGATCCCGCCGATGATGCCAAATCTGGTCCGGGAATACAGAGAAGGGCGTCGCCTGGTGTCCTGACATCAGCGATACCTCTCCTATCATTTTTGAGCAGATCGATTCAGTTCCTGGGCGTACCTTTTGACACCTCTAGGTCTGGCAGATGGAACATCTCCAAGTCCATCGTCCCACCTTTAGCAGAGCCCTCGCTGAGGTCGACAAGAACCAGCTTGCCTATGCCACCCTTTGACTTAGATGTTGACAGGTGAGAAATCAATGTTAAGCCATGATGAACGGCAAAGGTCAGAAAAGGCATTGGTATCTTTTACACATAGTAGGAGATAAAATATTACCTTAGCCAAAATACTCAGCACAGAGGCCATACCAAGGTCACCACCACCAACAACAGTTACTTTGTTGACCTGCCGTTCCAGCTTGACTCCCCCTGTAACGTCGAGTAAATGGAGGTTTGTCTCACATAATACCAGATATTATCCAAGTTAAAAACAGACTATTGCTTCTTCCCATTTCAAAATAAAACGTATGTTTAACAGTCAAATGACAGCGTCTGCTGGTAAACGGACCGAAAGTGAACAGGTTCGGAAGCCAGACTTCTGGCGTGAAACCTAGATTAATATGCAAGCGTATTTGCAGAGAATTGCAGAGACGCCATTCAAGGTACAACAAATATAGAACAATAATAACTCAGCTGTTGTTAGAAACATGCCAAGATCACTGAGGAAGCAAATGGGTACAAAAGACAGTAACAGGCAGTTCAAGGTAAACCAACAACATGCTGGTGCATGGATTGATGGGGTGGGGGTATAGGCCCCTGGGCCCCCCACACAGTGCTGATTGGTGATGCTCTACAAGCTCCGCGTGCTGAGTGGGTGGGGGTGGCCCCCTCAGAAGATGGCATCCTAGGCTCCCATCTATGTCGCCTAATGGGTTGATAGGCACCACAACTGCACTACTAGGTATGCAGTGAATTACTGAAAATCCTGCATAAAGGATGTAGCAGCCCTGCAGTCCCACCCGAATCCAAAAGCAGGTGACAGGGAAGTGCTGCATCTTCTGTAGATCCCCCTTGAATTATTACATTCCAGAAATGGCTCTAGCTAGCAAACATTCCATTGCGTTTCCTGCATCTATTGCGCTTGAAATTTATTACATTTTATGTACATTGACTTACTTAGTAGACTGTTCATCCAAAGCAATATATAACAGAGGCAGCAGGGCACTGGCTCAAGGGCCAAACAGCAAAACCACTGTACTAACCACGAGATTTGAACTGGCGACCATCTGATGACAAGCACAAGCCACCGATCCACACACTGTCCCATAAATAGCACACCCGTCCTTTTCATGACTAATAATAATCATGGGTTTGAATAACTAATGACTAGTGTCTATCTCTACATTACCAAATAGTTTCAAGCTGTAAGAACGTCACATGAATACACAGGAAGGTTCCTGAAATGAGACCAGTACTGGCGATGCTTCAACGGACCAAGCCGACAGAGATCTTTCAAAGTTCTGTCAAAGATGCAATTGGTCGAGAGCTTAAATTCGGGGAGCTGGACGCTCACCCTCTGTGATCTTCAAGTTTGACACGAAGGCTAGGAGCTCCATTGGGTCTTCGGTATCTGCTGATGTCTTTGAGGCGAGAGGGGGGTCCTCCTCAAATTTGGCGATCATTTCCTTAAGCAGGCTGTTCACAGAGGACTTAGGCTGTAAGACATCCCAGTCACAAAAACACAACCTTGGTAAACAAGCTGCACAAAACAAACTGCTCTGAAATCATGGACAGCCACAGGACAGCACTTACATAGTCCCAGTTGTGGAGAGCAGGTAGGTATATCCTTCCCCGCGCATCTACATGCCTCCCCTCCCGGATCACCATGTTGGGGGTTGGTCGCAGTTGGCAGATGGGCGGAGTAAACGGGAAAGAGTCTAGCAGCCACACGAGAATGGGCAAGTTGTAGGAGCGGCCTATGTGAGATATTGGTAGAGAGAATATTTGATGGATTAACCACGATGCTGGTTTTGTCTATTAAATATCGACTCTCGAAATCCCAAGATCGATCTAATTTACGCTTTTTCTCCATGACTTTAAAAATATTTTTTATTGACTTTTACCTAAAAACAACCTTTTTTGGTTAATTGTTGGTGGATGGGTGATTATGTGATAACTACACCACAATATTTAGTTTGTTGGTTAAATTTCAAAAATTATTCTTAAACATTGACCTTTGTCGATGTTTGACATTAATCTATATGGTGAATTGATTCTCCAAAAAATGTTCTAAAAAGACGTTTCAGCAGAATTAAATCAAAACTGAATCAAATCAGGAATTGAAATCAAATTGTGAGGTCAGGGCTGATTCCCAGCCCCAGCGTGAGAGGAGACTGCGGGCTTTTAACATTTACAAACTAGTTTCCCAGTTGTGCTTCTAATGAAACATTTCTTCTGACAAAAGTGACCATAACATAACATGCAAACTGCAGCCATATCCATGGAATGCAACTAAATGTTACAAATTAAAACATGAATGGCTTTGTGAGTGCATTATGGTTGTAATACCTGTTACTTTTTTTAACCATGTTCATTAAGGGGGAAACCAGTGGAGTGACAAAAGACCAAACATATTTTAAGGACATCGGTACCTATATTTCTCACACAAGTTTGAGTCGAGCTCACCATGATATCGGACCGGAATGTTTCCAACAAGCTTCAGAAGATCTTTTTGGGAGCTGTCTGTAAAAGCTGCACATACAGGACATACATTAAACTGACGACTGATGTATTGACCGCTGTTTTCCAAAAGCCTCAATAATATTTAAAGAGTTGAACAGGACAGGGCAATGTTAATGCGAACTGGCAGAAGCCTGAATGTACATTACAGGAAACGGACAGCGTTGTATTTCTAGATAACGCATGTAAAGACGGGGCAACAATTAGCTTGTGTAGGGGTATCTTAAAGACTAATAATATCCCAACAAATTTTGGCAAATACTGTCAGAAAACACAGCTTTGGTCTGCGACAAACTACAGAAATGTGGCAGCGGGTGGATCGGCGCAACATTGACGCTGGGGGTATTCTGCTGCATCAAATCACCAACAATTTACAGGATTGTACTGCATTCTGAAAAGTATTATGGAGTCCGGTCACTTACTGTACGTGTCCACATTAGGCATCATCCCATTGTGGACCTTTTGCAGTTTCTGTAGCTCCTCAATGGCCAAATCGCGAAACTTGTACTAATAAATAATTTAAAAACACATAGATGTAGCGCCTCGTCATTGTGCAACAGAACCGTAATTCCTTTGATGACGTCAGCATAACTTTCGCTTCTTAAACAAGCCGAACCGCCTAGTGACAGTGAGCGATACTGACAAATCTGGTTTTACGAATACCTGGAAGTAGTTCAGATAGAGAATGTAGTGCAGCTAATTTCCCCTCTAAATTTCACCTTAACCAGCTAGATACCCACCTTAAGAAGCACTTTCTTTATTGGTTCCGAGGATAAATCCATAGCTGTCCTACAACTCACAAACCAACCTCCAAAACGCGTCGGCTGAAATATCCCGGTTTGTGATTCCGATTAGAGCTCAGCCCACAGCACAAATACCTTGGCAAACACATGCAAACTTCCGCGAAGGCACGACCGACTACGGCAAGCTGGAAGGACATACCGTCCAATAAGCTACCGCCTTCTACCCAGCGCGAACGCCCTCATTACGTGCATTTAAGTCTACATGCAAACTGCCTGACTATTATACAAAACGGCATGTAACATCATGTAGCATTTTAGAGTTAAGAATAAAAAAAGTTATCAAATTTGTTTAGCATAGCTGTCAGTATAAAAACAAAAAATATATAAAGCCTATATATATATATATATATATATATATACGCGCACACACACACATCATGTATAGCTACGCGCTTTGTTCATTATTTTTTTGTTGCGACTCCAATACATCTTTATTCGTATACACCAATGAGATAAACTGACTTTTCCCAGTAATGTATTTGAGTCAACATATTTCAAGTTAGACTTCCACTCATCCATCAACATGGGCAACTTGGACAGAGGACTACAAATATGTCCTCAAAATGTATGTATTTTCATGAAATCTGACCCAGAGAGTTTAACAGCTGAATGAGCCAAGTAGCAAAAGCTTCAGCCTTTTCCAACAGAATGCCTAAGCACGGCTTTTAAAGTTTAAGGACCGTTATTTGATAAACTGCATGGATCGCCTTCCTCCCAGCTAGCAAGTGAATCATCGGCTGAATCACGAATCCCGAAACCTTTTGTTGCGTCAGTGCAGATCATGAAAATCTATTAAATGCACTGAATATAATTTTACCAGAAAAAAAATGAGTGATTTCAAAACACCACACTTGGCTCCGGTGAGAACTTTTCAGAAAAGTGTTTAAGTGCTGTGCAGTCTTCACATCAGTAACACCCATCACACAAAAATGTCTCCACAAATGAGAAAAATGCATTGTATTGTACGTTGGCCGGTTAGAGGAAGGCGTGGGAGGGTACACAAAGCAAGAAACACCAATAAAAAGTGAAATGTCATTTTTTTAGAAACAAGAAATAATAGATGTTAACAGAATGGCAAAACCGTCTCATGAAATTAACTGCATTAATAAAACTATTAGTCTACAGGTAACGGCCATGGTTCTTCTGTTCTGCTCCGAAGGATAACCTGAAAACAGATGCCGTTCTCCAAGAAGCAAAGCAACTGAACGTACAGAAATTCCATAATTTTTATATAGATATAAAAACAATTCTCAGGCCTTTATTCTTATATTATATTTTCTTCCCTCATTGGGTGTAGATCCATTTTGAAAGTGCGGCTCTGATAGTGCAAACCAGCTCCTTCCTCAGGAAATAAACGCACTACAGCAGAATCAAAAGCAGGTATGTCAGCCGCATTCCACTTCTTTAACAATCTCACATTCTCTTTCGTTTCGCCTTCACTGCCAGTTGTCTTTTTCTCTCCTCTTCCTCCATCCGAATGTCCTCTTCATCCTCCTTGATGCCCATTCGTAAACTAAAAAAAGAGAAATGAGCACTAAGGCAAATAATGGCTTCCGGACCTTCATTTTCATCCCCCACTCCAATTTTTTTCCTCTAGTGATTTCTCAGAACTAACTTATCCCATTCATGACTATTTTCCTCCTTATCTTTAAGCACTCAAGACAGCTCTTCAGCAGGACTCCAGGTACTGCCCCCCCTATAGCTCGGAAGGCTAAGAGACCCGCACCGTCAGCAATCCCACAATACCCCCCCCCCCATTTAAAGACACAGGGCATCCCATTTTGTTCACCTCCTAGCTTCCTCCTTTTGCTGCTCCTTCCAGCTGCTTTCCATGAACTTCAGTGCATAGTCGCTCTCCTCTTGGTATCTGACAAAAGACGTACATAAACCACATGTTTGCCTCTTAAGGCAAAGTATTTCCTTATACAAAACGAACCACTATGTCATCTAACACCACAAGAAGCAAGAGGAATAACAAAGACATAATCGAGTATATAAACAACACTTGTCGTACTTGTTGCGATCGTAACCGAAAATCTCCCTGATGTGCTTGGAGATTTCGTCTTGATCTACACCTCCATCATCAATGAAATCATCCATTTCAGGGTCATACTCCTCCTCTTCATATTTTCGTTTGTAACTGGATGTAATTGGAGGTAGCATTGTACCTAGATAAAAAAAAAAGATTATATTAACATCACAAAATCAATTTTAACATCTTTCCCAACCTTACAGAAATAATGTAGTTTTTAAAAGGTTACAAAAAACGGAGCAAAATAAAAAGCATGAGATCCAGTGGCAATGGCAAACCCAGCACTGCTGACTCATCAATCTAAGGAGAGAATGCTCACTCTCTCTCAGCAGTGTTTTGTCTGGAGATTAAACAGTGATTTGGCAATGAGGGTGCAGAAAACCACCTCTGGAAAAAAAGGTAACCACCTCTCACCCAATATCATAAAACAAGAGCATTAACAAAAGGGAAATTCATTCTGAAACAAGGGGAAGCCATACCTGGAGGTCTCATCACCGGTCTGTGACCTGGAGGAAGTCTCGATGGCATCCCAGGTCTGGGCGCTACGTTTTTAGACGAGATAGTTTCCGCTACCACGGTACATTTGGGCCTTCCAGGGCCGGAACCCATGTTGTTCGCAGGCCCAGCCGCGCCACTCCATGGCCGCCCAGGTCCGTTTGCTGGAGGGCAAATTCCACCATTGCTAGGGCGAACCTGTGAACTCCCCCCGGGACGTGCCTGTGGTTGAATCCCCAACCTAGGAGGGCCGCCTGCACCAGACCGCATTTGTCCATTGTCACTGGACCGGGCTGACTGACCAGAGGCTGACTTTATTGGTTCCGCCATTCCCGACCTAGCAGATGTGGCGGACACCATCTTCCCTGAGTTGCCTTGGCCGGGCCTGACTTGTTTGCTGATGGCGCTTACGACACTAGACCTGTTGTGTTCACTGCCTGGACTCGGTCTGACTGGGCCGCCCGTTCCGGGTCGCATCTGGCCCACGGCCGGCGTTCGGGTCGGTGCGGGGCCGGAGGCGACACCCGGCCAGATCCCCGATCCAGACGACTTTCCCGGTGGGGCAGGGGGGTTGCCCCGCTTTTGCATGAGGTTACTGCTGGAGACGGGCTTCTGCCCTGGAAAAGGCCGTGGGCCTGGGGGTTTATTGGAGGCCTGAGAACTAGCTTTGGCTGTAGTTTTACTGTTTAAGGCACTGGAGGTGCTGGACACATGCTTGTCTCCCTGAGACGGCTTGGCAATCCCATGCGGCTGCTCGCCAGAGGCGGCTGCTTTGGGCTTCTTCCCTGAACCCCGGTGCGGGAGCTTCTCGGAGGAGCTCCTGTGAGACTTGCCGTTCCGTGCGTCCTTTTCCTGTAAACACTTCTTTGAGGTACTGGGGTTGCCATGGGGTTTGTGCTCTCTCTCTGGCTTGGCCTCCCGCGCCCTATCCTTCGCCTTCCTCTCCAGCTCCAGCTCTCGCAATTCCTCGGCCGTCCGGAGTCGCTCCTCACTTTTCTTTTTTGGTTTCAGCTCAACTGGCTCAAACTGCTTCTTATGGGCCAGTTTCAAGAGATCTTCAAAGTTCATGGGCGGCGGGACGGGCCTGCCTGGGCCAGAGGGCCTCCCGGAAGATTTAGCGAGGAACTTATCATTCCGAGGCTCAGGCTCAGGCTCAGGTTCAGGTTCAGAGTCTGTCTGTGAATATTCATAGTTATCCTCATCGTCCATAAAGTCGTCTTTGCTCTGCTGGCCTGGATGCCCCTTCAGATGCCTCTTCTTAGGCTGGTCCACCACAGGGACGCCATTGTAGCCCCTGAAGTTATCCTTGGTCCGCGACGCCATCGCCCGAGCTTTCCGGTCAGACTTAAGTTCCACCCTCTTTGCCAACAACTCCTCTTTTAGTTTCTTGCTTTCCATCTCTAAAACACATCAAGTTGCGCTAATTAAAATACAGATAAAATCATGTACCTTTAAGTTTAACCTGAAATGCTTCTGTAAAGCATGCAACTGTAGAATCAGATAAAATGGTAACACTTAACTTGATGGGGCACAAATAATATAGTATTATACAATTACAGATACTCCTCACTTAATGACTTACCTGTTTAACGACCGCGCGGAACTACAACTAGCTCTCCAGCCGTTATTGGATGCTGTACAGTACGCAAACCTCAGTAATATATATTAGGTTGATTTCCTCTGTTTATTACAGTGTACTACTGTTATAAGATTTTTTGTATATTTAAAAAAGTTTATAATGGTGCACAGCAACATTAAAACAATATCTAAAGATGCCTGACACAATCCCACTTCCAGTACAGTATGCGTGATATATCGGTAAGGGGCGGCTCCTCTCTAATCGACCAATTCGCTTAACGACCTAGTCATAGGAACGGAACTCGGTCATTAAGTGAGGAGTGTCTGTACTTGTGTATTAATTATCCACAAACTAAGTTTTAGTTACATACTGATCTCATGTTAATTCATCATTAATGACCTGTGACATGTTTTATCTCAAGCAGTTATTATACTTGTCACTGTATGTTAATTCTGTAAATCTTTGCAAACTACTGAAGGAACAAGTAATGAACAAGTGAAATACTGATCTCATGTTTGTTCATCATTAAATGAATCAATGCACCCTTTATCTCAAGTAGCAACTATATTAATCCATGATTTGTTCAGAATTTGTACTACGGTAGTAACTGAGTTAATAAATATTTGTGCCCCGTTAAGTAAAGAGTTACCGATAAAACCAACGTTAATAACAACACAGCACGAGCAATAGCAGTAACATGAAGGTGGATGACAGACTTTGCGAGCTGCATATTCTGTGTACCTTTCTTTTTTTGCTCCATCTCTTTCTTCTTCAGGAAGGCCTGCACTGCAGCTGATTCCACACCTTTAACCCTGGGGTGCTTTTTCGCAGGGCCCGCTTGCAGACTATACCGCTTCTGTGGAGAAGCCAGGCAACAGCACGCAGAGTGAACAAACAGGGTTACCGGAACACGGCTAAGCACGGAAAGATACCCAGCATCTTAAAACCAGAGAGACGTTCTAGGTGATTTTCTTTCCGATACATTTATGGCATTCGCCTTTCTGAGCAAATGAATAGTTTCTATGGAAACTAGCAGGGGACAAATCTGGATGTGATGTAAAAAAAAAAAATCAGTTGCCATGACAGCAGAAGTTGAGGAGAAAAACAGTTTTTGGTGGTTTAAGATTTACCATTTGCATATTTGACATTATGGGAGGAGAAAAATATATACTGAGGGAAGGCAACAGGTGGCATGGGTTAAACTATCGTTTTGCAAACCTCAGTTTACACACAGGGTAATGTAATCCAAAGGCCATTGTGATTTTGCAAACATTTTGCAAAACATTACAGCCAGTGGAGGAACTGACTTTTGTGTTACAACTATTATTCTGCCACAGATGAACTTATGCAGTTAAACAGGAAAATACGTACATTGAAAATAATCTGAGTCAAATAATTATGCAGGGGATGTGGGCGACATGTAATCTGATTTGGTCATTTAAAATAGACACCCTGAAGGATGAACGGAGACGGTTAATTTTACAGCAGTTACAGTTGCACTTAATACCGATCAGAAAAACAGAAGACGCAGCGGATCTCCCGTACTGGGAAACGCCTCACAGCAACCTGTAGACGATGAAGACGGTATCAGTTTACGAGAACAGATCAAGGTGGCATTTACTTTCTACCATAATTCCCATTTCAATTCATTCATAAAGATCCTGATTCATCGTTTAAGATCTGCGAGAAGACATCCATGTCTAAAACATAAAAAATCCTACGGTATTCGTAAAAGATGCTTAGAACAGTTTGTCCTTTAATCTCATGCAGACATTAATACAATCCTACACTGGTACTGGGATACCTTCGTGACCATTAAACGCCCAGACTGATACTAACAGCTGCTTCGACGGAATGAGACAGCACATCTAAGCTTCGGATCCCCTGCGGACAGCCGGATCGCTGCTTTATTAACAGGAACAAAAACGGTTTCGGGCTCTCTTTAACTTCTGGCGTGGTCCTGATTAGCGGAGTGAAGCATTCCACTGACACTGCAAAATGTACCGGGCCATTGCTGGACGGATCTTTCAGCCGCGGGACATAAGCGTCCATGCGGGGCGTAAAGCGCCCACCGCTCTAAATCAGCTACATTGGACAATCACACTGCAGAAAGTGCATGACATGAAAAACATACTCCATACACAAACCCCCAAAGGGAGACGTGTCTCGATCAAACAGACTTCAGCGAATATGAAGTTGGTAATTTAACTTGATGGATCGCGCAGTGAACTACCTGGGCATCTACACAATCAGCGCCTTAGAGAATAACGCCGCTCTTCATTCATACTTAAATTTATCTATACCCACCGTCGGCAAATCGTTGAGGCCCTGGTTTTGGGAGGCAAGCGTTAATATATTTTCGAAATCCATTTTAGTAGCTCCGAAAAAAGTAGGTGTTCTCCAGGTCCTCGCTCGTTAGCTTGCTTGCTAGCTAGAGTCCCCCCCCCTCCCGTACCAACACCGGAATTGCAAAGCAACCGCTTATCGGGTATTTAAAACGCCATCATAGCTCCGCACAGCCAATACGAGCTTTAACGTTTAGCTAGCCATCCAGCTAATTATCTAGCGATTCAACTCGCTAGCCTAACCAATTAAAAACAGCCAAAAAGAACAGACATTAAAGGTATGACATGAAAACGAGGCCCAAGAAAGACAGCCCACATGAAACCCGCACAGGGGTTTTCAGCCACACCAATAATTAACCCAGCTTCGCGTATAACGTGACAAATTTAGCCGGATAGCTTCTAGTGGCAATTTGGTTAAGACTCGGCCGTGTTTTCCAGTGGACGTTCGTCTGACGTCACCCGCCCGATTACGTCACTTCCGCCCTGAATCATTTCATGAGCTGGCATTCTGTGAACGCGTGCGTTCCGCGCGAGTCGCGCGATGTTTCGCGCAATGTGCTGCGTGTCTGAGTGAGTTGTGTTACGTAAGAGGATCTTTACCGGGTGTCTCCTGAACTTTCTACTTTTTAAAATAAAAGTGTTGTATTAGAAATCGAGTAAAATGGCTGCTTTTAAATGATTTTTACAAGAAAAGTAAATCAATAATTTAGTGAGTAATGCAGTTGTATTGGGAGCGGCACTGGACGCCTCTCTGTACCAGTATACACTGGTGAGTAATTCAGACCGGTTCAGTTTCATTCAGGTATCCAAAATGCCACGTAATATAAATCCCGTTGACATTAACAGTATGTTCGAAATGGATACTCGCAGTCTCGAATTTTGTGCGGTTGCATGACCATTTTGTACCAGGAGATGTCATCAGTACTCAACAGTTGGTGTAACGAACATCTACGTCCTGCATTTCAAAGGGGTGAAGGATTCATGAGCTTTATTGTTATTTATATACGCACAAGTACAAAGAAATATTTGCTTGCGTACGTCCCTGCAGAATTAAGCAACATATAACGATGAAGAACAATAAATAGCTTCAACTTCATGGTGGACAGTAACATACAATATACATGAAATATACAGTAACAGGACAAAGTGCTGAGGGTTAAAGTGGCACTGATGAATAAATGATTATGGTGATTGGGATTACACACATCAGTGTGTATTTATCGGTCTTGCAATACTGATGGACCTGTAGCGTCTTCTGGAGGGGAGGAGGGAGTAAAAATACTGTGCTGGATTATCTATCCATTCTCTACGGCATGTCCGAGTCGTGGGACAGCAGTCTGAGCAGAGATGTGCTAGATCATTCATTTTAATTCATTAATGGAAGAGCTAGGATTGGAGAGGCAATATAACGGTCGAGTTAAAGTTAAGAATTTATGCTATTTTGTATGTAGGCCTTCTTATGTATAGTATGTGTAATATACGCCAGATTTCAGTGTTAAGGCTGTCAAATTGATGTTAAGATTATATCCGCGCGTACTTTCAATTTATGTCTGTGCAATAAAACTAATTTCATCCATTTGTCTTTTATGGAATAATATCGTTTACTTGGATAATGTCTTTTTTGAAGGCAAAGCGCTGTATACGAAACGATTAGAGTTCATTTGTAAACACTGGTGTATTACCCTCCTCTATATGGGCGTCACGTTGTCTAAACTCCTCCCCATTTAGAATACTAGCCGCGTCGATCATAGCAACAACCTATGAATTCACCGATATATCTCCTCCCACAATTATAACAAAGTTGTTCCCGCCCCTTGATGTCAGCCCAATCCAAAAAAAAAAGACAACAACAATCGCTTATACAAGAAAGCTCTTGCATTATTTCTAGCGGAATCAAGGCGGAAACGTCGCTGTCGTGTATTTTGGTTATAATTTTCTCACGGTGGCATCGAACCAGAAATGGTGTCTCCTGTCACAGTGGTAAGTATTTCTAATCTTTCATGGATACGTTGAATAAATGCAATGGTAGCTCACTAGACCGATGCATTGTTTAAATTTTACTCTGCATTTCTCACATTTCTATAATTTAATATCTAAACTCCACCGTACACCAGTCGAATGTTTTACATCTATGGGATTAATAAACAGATGACATCAGGTAGACAGAGGGACATCATTTCTTTAAAAGGATAAAAAGAATATGAAAATATCAGGAATATTTTTGAATCCGGATAATGTAAGCGACTTAAAATTTAAACGTTTAAATGGTTTATGCTTCAACATGGTAAAAATACCATCGATGTCCGTTTTTAAATACACTGGCATTCGCATGTGTTGTGCTATCTGCTCTTCTCTTTGAAAAACATTAAGCACGTGATCAATAAAAGCATGTCCGTGTTTATGTTGCGACACAATGAAGCCGGTTAGAGACGATTAGTAATCATCACAAAAATACATCACGTGAATTTATTCACCTTTTTATTCACCATAGGAATGCAGTATTTTGCATAGGTACAATTACACTCGTATTATTTTCCATAAAAAAGGACAGCCATCCAACTGAGCTTCAAGCCTGCTTGATGTGCGTTATTAAAACTTGCATTTCCTGCATTTTGCTAGTGTGTTCCGAATCTCATCATACGTTTATTCCCGGACCGTTGTCCAGTTAGAGCGAATAAGTCGAAAGTATCTCCTTGAAAAAAGCTCTATAGTCCTGTTTTTAAAAACTCAAAACGCCGACCAGGGTTCACGGTTAGACTTGTCGTTTTTCCTAGTACGCTTTGCAGTCCAATTTTCTAATACAATTCAGCAGTCACCGTTTCCTTTTTATGAATTTCCCTTTGTTTCTCTTTTCCTCAACAACCCGTTTCAAAATCATGTGACGACTATTCTGTCTTTTTCCTGTAGCGTCCAAGCAACGCATGCGCTCGTTCGCAGCCTGCGGTAACATAAGATGATGCTCATTACCTTGGCTGTCTGAGCCCGTCTCTGTATTTGCTATAGTTTTCTTCCACTTCCTATGATTATCAGTTCCAGTTTTTTGTACACTTTCTATGTAGACTTGTTAGAAAAAGACTCGAATAAGACACTGCCGTTCTGCAAAGGGAATTCTTTTATTATTGTTATGAGAATAATCATAACGTCAACGATAAGACAACAACGGCATATCTGTCGCCGCATATTCTATTGTTATTTGCCTAATCCCCGATTGCAGTATGCGAGGAAAAGGACGGTCGTGATACACTTGCTAAACTGAGTGACTTTAGCATGTTTCCCCTACTGGAAATTCTACCTGATACCATTTGGTGTGTATTACAAACCAGCTGCTATACTGGTACAGGTACTGCGAACAGTTAAGCTTCTATTTCTAACCCAAACAAGATACTTAATCAACTGTATGGAAACCCATTAAAAATTGAAAAATATTTAACACATAACCACATTAATTATTATTACTGTGATAAATATTCTGCAGTTGTGCAACATAATTAAACTAGAACTGAACCAAGGGCTATTAAAATTAAGTAAAATTAGTAACAAAGTAAAATTGTATGATTCTTTAATACTAGAAAAGTAGATTTTTGAATATGAATTCAGCAGAGATCATAGTCCTGAACAAGGTATAATTTTTATTTTTTATTTTTTTACTCTGGGCAAAAAATATAAAGATGACACCCGTACAAGTTTGTAATTTTTTAAGTACCAAGGTCAGGCTAGCTGGGCAGTGCCTCTCCTGAAGCAGGACAGGCCCTCACACAGCAGCATGGCTGTTCTCTCAATTTGCTCTTGCCGTGGCCAAAGATCATCCTTGGTTACATTTCCCTCTGCTGCCAGCCTTTGCCGGAAACAAGAACCCAGCGTTGTCCAGTCAAAGCGAAATGGGAAACGTAAACCGACCGCTCATCTCACACATATGGGCACAATTAGAACCGAGAGACATCAAGCTTGTGTGGTGGTTAAATCATTAAACCTCAGAATAGCCAGGGCGATGCATTTGTAGTGATGGGGATTTTACACCGTCGGCAGGAGCCGGTCAGCACCTGGAGCTGTGTGAACGGGCTACTTTTCACACCTGCTCCTTCGATTCGGTGACAGTGAATGTAACACAGTTCATTTCCCTGAGCTAATCTGCATATCTGTTGGATGGTTTGGTCACCCTCCCTGAGACATATCCTAGGGTAGGCGCCCTTTTTCTGTCAGGGGACCTTGCATGGCTATTAAGGCTCTTGGTTTTGGGAGTTTACAAATCTGTATTTACTCTGGCTCAGCGTAGACTGCCTCCTTTGTGAATTTTGAGAAGCTTGGTACCCTGGTTTTGTGAAGGAGATAAAACCTCTCAGTCACAATTATTACAGCCCTTCTTCAGAAGCTTGGCAATTTGGTCGGGCCTCCGGGCCACCTGCTGTCAAGCAACATGAGAAAACAACATCAGATTAGCTGTCGCCGTGTATTTTAATATTCTGTGTGTAGATAGTTTTTTGACAAATGTAGGAAAGTAACAGGGATGTATTACAGACTTTTAAACGGTCCTTCTAATGGTCACCATTTTACCTCTGTCATTTATATAATAACCCTCTAAATATGTTGGTAATAGAATTAATTATAAGTTTAATGAGGGAGTCATGGAGGTACTCTGATGATAAACTGGAATCTTACTAAGGCCCTGTAGACACAAGTGTGAGTCCATGAGTATTAGATTTCATTGTTGGGGATCTACGAAGACTCTTTAGGCTTGCAGTCTAAGTCCCCTCTCCCTAACTCTCTGGCATCAGGTTAGTGCTGTAATCAGCATGCTTCCACTGTCGCCCCTCTTCGGCCTGCTAGGCCGGATGTGTTTCCGCAGCACCTCATTGGGGGGGGGAGGGAGGGATGTTCCTTGCGATAAATTTCTTCCAAAACCTGTTAAAGAAACATTGAAGATTCCCTGGAAACCACTGTCACAGGGTCCAGTATGTGTACGTTTCTGTAAACAATTGTATATTTCTTTTGTATACTACTTTCCCATCTAGAGAATGATCTTAATGCAAGCCTAATGTGGAAATTTTTTGTAATCCTGTTTGTTATGTTCCATGAAAAGGCGGCATCTGTTCCACCAATGGATCTACCCAGGAGGCAAGCAGGTGTTGAGGGATACGGTGTTCCACAGTGTTGTGGTTTCGTCTTTCAACTGGGTCATGCTTCCTGTCCTAAGCAGGAGATGTTTAGTGGTGTGACATGATCTTACCTGAAAGTACAGGGGATGCCTTTTCAGCCAGACGTTTGTGCTCACAGCAAAACATGTAGCGCCTTTTACTGTGGCGTGAAGCACGGTTATAGGTCACATTCACATGGCTCTTGAAGCAGTTTATCCATTTCGCTAGCGCTCGGAACGGTACATTTGTTGCCCCGTGAGATGAGCGTGGTTTACGTCATCTGACTGTGCTGTGGCTTGGAGAAAGGGGTCATACAGACTTTATGGTCAGCACTCGGCATCATCCCTGTTAGATCATGCTGAAAGATCTGCATTTCTTAAAGGACGCATGTGTGTTAGCACCATAAATGATTTATCTGGAGGACAGTCTGAGCTGCAGTGATATTTGTGGGGAAACAATAAATACTGAAACAATAGAATAGAACAACCTGAATGAAAGCATATGGCCACAGACCCTGTTTGTACACATTGTGTGTATATAAAATATTCTGTTTTGCACTGGAACTTTACAATGACAGTATTGCAGAAGCATGAAACCAATTAAAATATTTTCAGTAACACTTTACTTGAAACCGTCATCTATTATGCATTAAAGTTTATAGATACTTTCATAATGCTTTATAAGAGTCGGTATAAGAATTAATAAATCATTACAGTCATGACTATTGACAGTCAAAAAAGGCATTATGGTGCTGAGTGTAATACTTTAGAACCTTTAATGAAGTATTCATAATACTTAATAAACATGGCTAAACTGTGTTATGCCTTTTTATAAATATTTATGAATTATAATGTGTAACGAATGTGTTCATGAATTTTTATTGCCAGGGCATTCATAGAAGGTCTTACTAAATGTTTTACGTTGTCAATTCTCACCTTTCTAGGTGTTTGACATTCTGACAGTGGTCATGGCTTTGCACTATCTGTATATGTGGGCCTAAGGTGAGATGTTTTGCAGCCTAGAAGGATGCACATTTGCCATGGAGTTCTAATGTGGCCCCTTTGATCATGTTGAGAAACCCGTGGTGCCCTCACTTTCCACCAGCAGCACGTTAGGAGAAATGCAAATTGTAATGTAGAGCTTTCCGTTCACAAGCCAGGTCATGCACAGAAATTAAAATCCTTCAACTGCAACACAGCAATTCTGCCGAAGAACCTCACTTAATACTCACTTCTGTTTCCTTAAGGTCTCTGTCGGCCTGAAAACAAACCAAGTGAACTTCGTCGTTCTGTTCCCACATGGCTGTCCTTGTCATGCCTCTGTATTTTGCTTTTCTGAGCTCACAGAAGACATTCAGGGCAACTGAGACAACAATGAACATTTACAGTGGACAACTTCAATGATCAATGAGATTTAATCTGTATATATTCACCTTTCTAACTGATGTGTCAATGCCGCACCAGGGACATGTTTTCAGAAGCAAGTGTTTGTGTTTTATTCCCTTAGTTTCCTGCAGGATATCCTTGCAATAGTCTTTGTATGCTGTCTGATGTTAGTCAACTAAGAATGGGTTTCACAGCATGGTTTTCAGGGAGACGTGACCTTCCTATAGAAATTATTTTGAGCCTAGTAACTGGGCTTCCATCACAGCCAAAACAGACTTGTCTTAGAGATGTCCTACAGAAAATTAAATACATTTCCTCTCTTCTGGAGATTCATAAGTTGCTAGCACAAAGCTAAATTAAAACTGACTGTTTTGGTTGCATCAGCTGATGTATAGTTTTCTGCCACGACTTTTAAAATCTGTTTTACTTTGGATGTGATGGTGCCATTGAGGTGGAATAGTCTTCTCAGATCACTCTCCTACTTGCTGTTTGCTCTCTTTGCCAAACCAGCTCTGCTGGCTCTGAGGATATGATTCTTTAAAGAAAGACGTAACGTGGCTTGTGAAAGAATTCCGTTTGCCTGAAGGATCACCAGGGGCACCAGTGATGATCTAGTGAGATGTTTCTTAGAAGATGTTTGGACAGGGCTGGGGCCTGCTGGGAATGTGAGAAAAATCGCTGTGTGTCTCTTTTTGTTAATCTCCTTGGGTGAGTTTTCAGTTTTAACCTGTACGCTCCTCTTACAAATTTACTGAGCTCAGTTGGGTTTGCACACGTTTTCAAACTATTGAATGTCGGATTCAACCAGTCACCCGTCTCATTTCCTGTATGCATATCGCTGGGGGACTGACTGGTATCAATTCCCATTCTAACATCCTTTTTTCCTGACAGCATTTGACCTCTGAAATGAATGCAGCCTTCTCTTTGAAATGAGTGTCTCTCCAAACAAATTCATAAACTAATTTGTAAATGAATTCAATAATTTTAACACTGTTGAAACTAAATAAACATCGCGGTGATTGGTGTAAGATACAGTTTCTTCCCTTGGTACCATAGTGAGGCATCAAAAGTTTTATACGTCCCAGCTGCAAAGCATTTTATGTGAAAGACGAATTATGTATTTTTTTTTGTTTATGCTTATGTACGTAATGACGTTCTGGGAGGTGTGTGGTAAATGTGGCAGATACCTTGCAGAACACAGTCTTGTGTTCTGAAGTGTCATAAACCAGTGTTTCTCAACCCGGTCCTCAGGGACCCCACGTTTTTGCTCCCTCCCAGCTCCCTGCCAGACGGTCTACATTTTTGCTCCCTTCCAGCTCCCTGTCATAATTTTGGTTAATAAAGTGTACTTAATCTGATACTTGGAACCAGAGGGCTAAAAGGAGTTGAAGAGGGTTGGGCCGCAGACTTAAAATACCTCACCATCTTCTCATTTCAGGTGAAGAGCGAAGGACCCAAGCTAGTTCCCTTCTTCAAGGCGACCTGTGTGTACTTTGTCCTCTGGCTGCCTACCTCCAGCCCCTCCTGGTTCAGTGCACTAATCAAGTGTCTGCCTATCTTCTGCCTCTGGGTCTTCCTTCTTGCCCATGGCATCGGTTTTTTGGGTGCCCACTCCAGTGCCCGAAAGATCCTGGCCGGCCTCATATTCTCCGCCCTGGGAGATGCCTTCCTGATTTGGCAGGAGCAGGGTTACTTCAGTCACGGTGAAATGATCCCATTTCTGTATTTAACTTGTCGTTGATCATAATACTTCATATGCTCCAATGATGTTCTCTTCTATAATGCACTATATCTATGTACTATATGGACAAAAGTATTAGGACACATTACCACGGGTGTATAAAATCAAGCACCTTGCCATGCAGTCAAGTTTACAAATATTTGTGAAAGAATGGGTCATTCTGAAGATCCCAGTGAATTCAAGCGTGGTACTGTCATAGGATGCCACCTTTGCAATAAGTAAGTTCATAATTTCTTCCCTGCTGGATATTCCCCGGTCAACTGTAAGTGGTGGTATTGCAAAGTGGAAGCATTTAGGAACAAAAGAAACTTGTAAAGTAACAACGGGGTCGCCGATTGCTGAGTTAGCAATAGCAGTAGTCAGTAGTCAGCAACCGCAATAGTCATCAAACTCTGTTGACTCAATAGCTGCACAGTTCCGAACTTCCTCTGGAACAAATCCCAGCACAAAAATGTGCGCTGGGAGCTTCATGCAATGGGGTTCCATGGCCGAGTAGCTGCATGCAAGCCTCACATCACCCTGTGCAATGCGGAAATGTGTTCTGTGGAGTGATGAATCACACTTGTCTGTCTGGCAGTCTGATGGATGAGTCTGAGTTTGGCAGATGCCAGGAGAACGTTACCTGCCTGACTGCATTCTGCCAACTATAAAGTGTGGTGGAGGAGGGATAAAGGTATGGGGTTGTTTCTCAGGGGTTGGGCTAGGCCCCTTAGTTTCAGTGAAGGGAACTATTAAGGCTTCAGATAACCAAGACATTTTGGACAATTCTCTGCTTCCAACTTTGCATTAACAGTTTGGGGAAGGCTCTTTTCTGTTCCAGTATGACTGTGCCCCAGTGCACAAAGCAAGGTCCATAAAGACATGGTTGGGAGAGTTTGGTGTGGAAGAACTTGACTGGTCTCCACAGAGCCCTGACCCTAACCCCATCAAACACCTTTGGGTATGAACTGGAGTTGAGCCAGGCCTTCACATCTAACATCAGTGCCTGACCTCACAAATGCTCTTCTGGACGAATGAGCAAAATTACCACAGACACGTTCCAAAATATTGTGGAAAGCCTTCCCAGAAGAGTGGCAGCTGTTTTAGCTGTGAAGGGGGGACCAACTCCATATTAATGCCTATGGATTTAGAATGGGACGTCATAAAAGTTCCAGTAGGTGTGATGGCCAGGTGTCCCAGTACTTTTGTCCATATAGTGTATCTATAGTGCATTATAGACGAGCGCTTCATAAAGCACTCATAAAACATAATAGACACGGCTATAATATGTTATGCCCTTTTATGAATATTTATAGCCATTTTTATTGTGCTTTATGAATGCAGTATTATGTGTTATGAATGTGTGAGTAGATTCTTGTAGACACAGCATTCAGGGAAAGTGTTACCAGATGTTAATCTAATGCTGAATGCATCCCTTTCATATTGGTTGGTAAATGCCAACCTTTGTTGTTCACGTAATCATGGTGACCTGTCAAGCTTAGTGTTTGTCTTTGGACTTATTGTCACGGAAGAGCTGGATCTGTGAGTCGATCTTCTCCATTTGTGCTGACCCATATCATGCCCTTTTGGTTCCAGGGTTGCTCATGTTTGCCATCACCCACATCCTGTATTCCTCAGCCTTCGGGATGAAGCCGATCAACTTGCCGGCGGGTTTGGTCATCGCCACCGCGTCTGGTCTTAGCTATACCCTGCTCTACCCCTATCTGTCAGGCCCTTTCACCTACCTGGTGGCTGTCTACATCGCCCTGATCGGGTTTATGGGCTGGCGGGCCATCGCTGGGGTGCAGCTGGCCAATGACCTGTGGACCTGGACGAAGCTGTCGGCCTGCTTGGGGGCTGTGCTCTTCATGGTGTCCGACCTGACCATCGCCGTAAACAAGTTCTGCTTTCCCGTCCCACACTCGCGCGCCATCATCATGGCTACTTACTACGCTGCCCAGATGCTGATCGCCCTGTCTGCTGTCGAGTGCCAGGATGCTGAAGTATCTCGAAAGCGGATGTGATGCTGTCTTGGCCCCCCCTGGGCCCCCCCTCTCAGGCCTTCCTCAGCATCGTCTCCCTTGTGTAGCTCTTTCCGTTCAGCTTAGTGGGGAATAAACGCAGGCGGTTGCTATGGGAGTGGCTTACAGTAGGAAATGCATATCGACGGAGGACTCTGTAGACCCAATACCTTCTATCTCTTCGATAGTGCGCCACGCCCCCTCAGAGGTCCCGCCCCCTCCCCCCTACCTACCTGAATTGAAGTCTGTGGTCCAACACTAAAATTTCAACTTGGTGCTGTTTCATACAGTGTGGTACCTTTTATACCTTTGCTAAAAGGAATCGTTTAGGTGACCGGCTGCGTGCCCTTCACACATGCGGCTGACAGCTTTCCAGCTGTCATTGTGCTTTTTTTGTGTGGCATTGCTTTGCCTCCCCCACCCCCGCCGATCCTCCACCTCCCCCTGCAGGCTTTTTGTCTTCCTGTTTCTAAACCCGAGCACGACGGCCCCGGCTGTGCCCTCTCTGTGGATTCCGATTTCCTGCGGCTATTGGGTCTTCCGCTGAGGTTCGCCATGCTGCTGCCGTTCGGGTCCGGGGAGTGGAAGCTGATTGGTCACCTGAGGGTCTATTTTGTTGGGAGCTGGTTTTCTCCTGCCTTTAGTGTTACAGACCCTGTCACTGACGTGAATTAAACACCGTTGGTACTGTCAGCACATTATATAAACCACCCAGTATCAGTTTAATGGCAGCAAATGCTTTCTTTGGTAGCTGTAAGCACGATTCGGTGCAATTTTGCATGGAATTTTAGTTATGTTTAGTCCAGCATTTCAAACGGTTTGATTTTCTCTGTCTCACTACGCCAACCAGACTTCCGCTCCCGGGAATTGGTTAATTACCGGAAACTTTTCCTTGCGCTTTTATCAGCGCGTAAGTTCAATGAGGCGTTATCCCTTGAGAAAAAATGAGCTGGCACCCCTTTCGTTGTGCTTTCAGCTTGCGGTTATATCTACAGTCCTACAGACGCCGGTCCGCCCAGGGTGTAGCACTATGCAGGTGAGTCCCTGCGTCTGAGCCTTTATCAAAGGGGAAGGGGGCTAGCCGTGAACTCTCTGCCCTTTTTCAGTTCCCTCTAAGGACAGCCATAAGTCCCATTCTGTACAGCGGAGAAAGGGCTGCAGAAGGGCTTGTCTTGTAATACTGGATGACCGTAAGTCTCTCTCAGAATGGGAGCTATGGCACCTGGCAATCAAACCCCAGTCCGTGCCAGTACATGATTTTGTTTATTGAGTGTCTGTATTATTTATTGCACATGTGATTTGCAGGTTTCATTTTGTGGAAAATACAGAAGATCAAGTCGCAAGCAGATGTTTTTAAGGACATTCCTGGAATATTGCTGTGAAATATTTCTAGAAATGTAGAGTAAATGGGATTTAAATATAGCGCTCTTTAAAATATTTTTTGTTTGTATTTCACACTGTATCCTCATGGAAAATGCCCCAGATTTCACTTGGGAGTTTAAGGCAAACCTGTATGTCAGTCCCTCTGTTCAGCTAGGAGATGGACAGAACTGGACACACGTTACTAGTACATCAGTCACTCATTAAGGGGAAAAGATGCTGGAATGGGAGAATGAGGGCCCCTGTTTCCTGGGCTGGAAGAGGGGGTGATCACGCACATAGTACCTTGTCTACCTACTCCACTGAATGGTACCCAGCTTTGGGATACTGAAACTTCCCTGTCCTCCTCTTCCTGGTGAGGAAACATTAGGGCCCCCCTGCACCTTGACACTGTAGGGTTGCCGGGCAAATTTAGCTTTGCCTTTGACATCTACACACAGCAGAAGGGCTACTTGGACCCAAGCTCCATTGTTTTTTAAGTATTCTGAGCTGCTCTGTCCTGTTTTCTTCCCCCTGTATATTTTTCTTCCTTTCAGAACTAACTGGCGTAATCCGTAAGTGAATACTGTGGTTATAAATTATTTCGTGTTATCGATAGTGATATGGGTTTATTAATTATCATCAGTTTTATTACCAGTAATTTTAAATGGTATTCCGAAAAAGAAGCAGATTCAAATGAGAATGCTTCAAACGACAAGAGGAATTCAAACGCAGAATTCTGTACGGAATGTTTCAGGTGCGGTTCCTGTTTCGGTCTGGTGTTTTTTAAGTAGTGTATGTCATTTCTGTTCTGGATGAATATGGAGAATTCTTAGGCGGCGAGTAATGGACGAGTAATGGCTGTGCTCGCTGGGAAGTGGTGTTAAATGAAGACTTCTGACCATTTTTCAACCGCGACGCGTGTGTGAGTCTCGTGACAAATGCCGCAAGGGGGAACTTGGCACTGGAAATGACTGGTACTGAGATGTGGAGGCAGTGTTTGTTTTGGGGGGGTCAGCTGTGTATTTCTATGGCGGCATTTTTTGTATTATTTCTGGAAATTGCTTCGTGTGCGCTCATTTTTTTTTTTCTTACTAGGGTCAGTGTGTCAGCAAAATGTTTATGCCTAGTCAGTAATAACTGCCCTTCTGTCCAGTGTCCTGACTTTATCAGATGGCTTATTTTGGCTGAAATGCCTGGTCAGTCTTCAATTTAACAGAGCAGGGAGATTTTAGATGGCCCTGCTTTCACCCTGGTAATTTGAGGCCTCAGAAATGACCTACTGGCGTGACTTATTTACTGGTGTTTAAAGAGGTAACAGTGAAGGAGAAGCCTGGAATCAGGCCTTTGAGTTACTCTGTAATCCAATGAGCTGAGATTAAAAAGCAGTTTCATTTTCCGGGTGTGACAAAAGTGTTACATTTACAAAAGAAAACAAAGAAAAATGAGGGCACGTTATGGTCTGCTGTGGTCTGATTATTATGTTTGCTCTGCGTTCTTTATCAGATCAAAGTTTCTGGCCGAGAAAGTGATCTGCTTGTATACTCCTTTAGGGACGCCTCTTTTGAGGGCTGATTTCAGGCCGACGTTAGAAAACAGAGAGGTCTATATTTCCCCCATTCCCTCTATCAGTCACAGGGGACTTGGAATAATCCAGGGATCGCTTTACCCTCCGTCAAAGGCTTCGTTGTTTTTTCTGTCTTTTTGTGAAGACCAGGAATGCTGTCCATACGAGGTCCTTTGGGTTTTCAGTGTTGCTAGTCACCTGTTGTGATCGGAGGGTGAACGCACTAGTAAAGCTGCACAGATGACTCAGTGTATTTCGTTTTTTGTTAGTTTTACTGTGGTTCCTCATATCCATTCTGTCCATTCAGTGTAAGCACACAGGGCTCTGGGGTACCTGACAGCTAATATACCAGATCATTCTGTCCCTTTTGGTTTTGCATGTACATTCTTCCACTCATCCATATTTGTGCTTCTGTTTAGTGTCACTGTTACAATCTGTACGACAATTTCTGTAATATCAGTAATGCAGTGTTTCCCAACCCAGTCCTCAGGGACCCACAGACGGTCCACGTTTTTGTTCCCTCCCAGCTCCTGGGTGGGAGCAAATATGTAGACTGTCTGCTAGTCCTTGAGGACCGGATTGAGAAACACTGCAGTAATGTGATGGCATGACGTGCGAGGGCCCCACTGCCATCGATGGCAGACAGAAGCGTCTGATTCAGGTGAACCACCGGACCTTCATAAGCGAGAAGCCGACGGGCTAGTTGTAATTTTACCAGTCAACCTAAAAGAGGCTGTTTACATGCAGGCTTTACACCTGTTTTTTTCCACTGTGGTCTCTTCCCTCGAATCACTGAACCGTGTGGCTGTATACCGTGACCCAAGGATCATGTGGTATATTGTGAGCGTAAACGTTAGTGCTGTGTTGTATTTCCAAGTCAGCAGATGACTCTTTCACCCCCCAAAAAAGATGTGTTATGGGAAGCACTTTAGTGATACACCTCCTTTATTTCCTGTCAGTTTAATATTGCAGGGAAAGGAGTCCTTTATAAGCCATGGCTGTGATATCTGGAGCTGTCACTAATGTGTGTTTCCCATAAAAGAGATGGAACTGGCGTGAGATCCCAGTATATTCTGACATAGTATCCTAGATACTAGTATCCATAGAGACTATCCAAGCATACAATAACCAATATCTCTAAAGAAGTGCTATTTTATTGGATTTGTTTTTACTTAATTGGTTCTAAAATAAGTATAATGGTTATCAAGTGATGATGACTTTCTTTTTTAGTGATATTTATATATAAGTATATCACGTTATTTTTTGCCTTATCATCCTGAATTTTCACCTGCGTGTTTTCCTTTGTTACTTCAATGGGGAAAAATAATTATACAGGACCACACCGTTTGTTACCTGTAGAAAACTGCTATGAATGTGAATTAAATACGTGATAAATAAATGCAAGTACAATGCAAACTCTAACCATTTGTTATTATGTTGTTTTTGTGGCCAAATTAAAGATTCTTGTATACTAATCAGTTCTATTGTTTCATACATCTGCATTTATCCACCTCTCATAAATATTAACTTTAAAAATTAATGTACAGCATTAAAATAATACATCGCCAGACAGCAGCGGACACAAAAAGCTGCAGTCTTAACCAATTCGTCGTTATGTGTGATTATATTCAGTAGAAAATTGATGTTTTAAGTATGCCCTGTAGGCATAGGGTAAGCCTGACCTCTGGTGGACGTAAAAATAACGTCTCTCAGTTGTATAATTTTGTGTCTAAAGTCATTTAAATAAATTTATTTATTTTTAATTTTATTATCAGACACATTAAAACTATCACATATATATATAAAAAGATGTGTATATATATGTAAAGAATGTTGGATACTTGATCTCCAAATATTGGGTGCATATTTTGGCATTAGAATCATAGTTGGGATTAAGAAAACCTCCAGAGAATTTGTCTCTAGTTGTCAGGGATCACATACTTGGCCATTAGCTAGGATCACCTAATAGTAAAGTGAATATTTAATCCAGCGCCATGTGGCCTACATTTCAGTTTCCCTAGCCGGGAGTGTGTCTTGAGACGGTAAGGTATGTTTTCAAAAGTAGTGTGAGAAACAGCTCCCCCATATCTTTGAGCTTGTCAGCCATCACATGATGTGCTTGCCTTTCCTAGAAGGCTCAGTCAGGCTCTCCAGCAGGCTCTTGTCATCCTTATCTGTCAAAAATAAAAGTACCAGAATCATGAAAGTCACACAGTTCTCAGCAAACATTCCTTAATATTGAATTTTGAATCTCTGTCTGTCTGTCTGTCTCTGTGTCTCCCTGTGACCTGAGCTGTCACGCATACCGAAGATGACCAGGTTGCACTTGGACTTGACCTTTCCCAGGTCGTTCTCCACAATCAGGGTGTACTCGCCGCTGTCGTTAACGCCGCAGTTGGGGATGGTGAGAGTGCAGACGCCGTCGGCGGTGGTCTGCCAGTAGCGTGGGCTCTCCAGGATTTGGACATCACCCTTGTGCCAGGACACCCGGACTGGCGGGGAGGCCACGAAGGCACAGCTCATGGTGCAATCGTGCCCACGTCGCACGGCGTGGTCCTTCAGGGGAACCAGGAACTGTGGTGCAGCCAAACGCTCCTGAGGTGTGTACTCCTTCAGGTTAGGGGTGAAGTGTTCTGGGGGGAGGCAGAGTGTGAGAAGGTCAGCACTAATCACATGGTCTTAAGACAGAAGCACCCTTTTGTATTTACCAGATGTAGTAATGGCAAAAACACACACAATATCCATTCTAGTTCATCCCAATACCATACAAAGACATTTTGGACAATTCTATGCTTCAAACTTTGTGGGAACAGGTTGGGGAAGGCCATTTTCTGTTCCAGCAAGATGGTGCCCCAGTGCACAAAGTAAGGTTTATAAAGACATGGTTGGGTGAGTTTGGTGTGGAAGAACTTGACTGGCCTGCACAGAGTCCTGACCTCAACCCCATCAGTCACCTTTGGGATGAACTAAAACGAAGATTGCGAGCCAGGCCTTCACGTCCAACATCAGTGCCTGACCTTACAAATGCTCTTCTGGATGAAAGGGCAAAATTTCCCACAGACCCACTGCAAAATCTTGTGGAACGCTTTCCCAGAAGAGTGGCAGCTGTTATAGTTGCAAATGAGGGCCAACTCCATAATGAAAAATTCTTGTATGTGTAATGGCCAGGTGTCCCAATACTTTTGTTCATATAGTGTATCTCATAAAGAGGTTAGAAAATTTCAGGGAATTTGTGGTTAGGCTATGCTGAGGACCCATCCTTCACCCCTGCTCCCTGTGCACCTTTCTCCTTAGCAATGCTGAAGGGCTCCTTGGAATCCAGGGGGTCACTGTCCCCGATGTGGTTGCGGGCGATGACCCGGAAGTGGTACTTGCGACCAGGCAGCAGGCCGCCGATGGTGTACTTGCTGCTGAAGACACGCTCAGTGGCTGTGAACCAGGTAGCCGTGCTGCTGTCCCGTTTCAAGACGATGTAGTGGGTGTGCTCGTCATCTGCCAGGTCAGGTGTGTGATCCCAGTGCAGCGTCATCATGCCGGGAACCTCCTCCACGAGACGCAGGTTCATGGGGGGGCGCGGGACGTCTGGGCATGGGGGGTAACAGAGTCTCAGAGTACGGGAGTGACAGTAGTGGTGCCGATTATACAAACAGCCCCCGGGTGAAGAACATCCGACTTACGGACAAATCATACGTACAGATGGACTGCCATAAAGCCTATTCTACAAAAAATTGACTTAAATGCAATGGCACTACTTGGTAACGCTCGTGAAACAATTGCACGGCTGCAGTGGTTCGTCAGCTTGAGGTACAGTACAGTACCATATTTAGTTACTTTCATTATTACAGTATAATAATTATTGTAAGTATTATGTACTGTGTTTTTTTACCTACAAATTTGACTTGGAGACAGACTTAGCGAAGCGATCTTGTTCGCAACCTGAACTGGTGTGAACCTGCTACACCAGTGACTGCTTATTATTTCCTGTTTTTAAGCTGGTGTGATACATGGCTACTGCAACGGCAACATCTGTTTGTGAAATGGGCCTCTCAGTCCAAACGTCGATGGTCCTAAATAGAACCTGGCTCCTTCTGGGTGGTTGGTTGTGTCTGGACTTGCCTGTGACCTGAACGCTGACATCGTAGTGCAGCTCTCCATAGTCGTTGCGGAGGCCGATGCGGTACACCCCGGAGTCGGAGCGCTGGGACGAGCTGATGAGGAACTGGGAATGCTCCTTCCCTTTGGTGATGGTCTCTCTGCCGGTGGTGGGGATGCCGTTCTTCAGCCAGGTCACCATTGGGGGAGGAGACCCCTGGGGGGTGGGTGGGTGGATGGGGTACAGAAATATTGATCCCTCAGCCACCAACCCACCACATCCCCCACTCAAACCTCCCTGGGCAACATTTCAAATTACTCTTTCATTACCTACCTTGTGCTATTATGCAAATTACCTATAATCTGGCCCATTTATACATCTGGATATTATATTGAAGCAGTTCAGATGAATATGAGGTGACATAGAGGCTCAATGTATAATGAAAGGGTTCGGAGATCCAGCCACAGAGCTAGGAGGTTTATTATGCACAACCTGGAATGGCCGGTACCTAGTGAGGACAAAATGAGACTTTGTAAACCATTTGCTGAATTTTTTGATCACACTAGATCAGAGGTCACTAACAGGCGGACCGCGGTCCAGGTCCGGACCCAGAAGTTGTCCCATATGGGCCCGGACCGGTAGCCAAAACAGAAATTTATGATTTAAAACTTGACGGGGCGCTTCTGTTTTAACCGGCGCAGCTTCTGTAGTCTTTTCGGTAGTGGTTTAGCACTAGAACCGCTGTTTCCCACGCCAATGAACATCAAACGCCTTTGACCGCCAAACAAGACGTAGGTTGGCGTTTGCAGCCCTTTGCGCTAATGTGCCATTAGTGTTCATAGCAGCAGCAAAGCTAAGACCCGCAACCAAAACCGTAATGTTCCTAACAGAGTGGCTGCTTAATAACAGCAGTGAAGCTAAGACCCGCAACCAAAACCGTAATGTTCCTAACAGAGTGGCTGCTTAATAACAGCAGTGAAGCTAAGACCCGCAACCAAAAAGCCGTAATGTTC
>JAODKC010000021.1:5586711-5599494 GCA_026777985.1 Mormyrops attenuatus
GCCAGCTGGCCGAAGTTCTATGTCACGTGACAATAAATATTGTCAAAAAGTTTTTGAATTGTACTGAATTAATTTGACTTGACAGTCAGGTACTGATTACATGCAATGTTGATACAACTAATAGGCTACTTAAAAATATATCACACTAAATAGTTAGACATTATGATCTTTTGGACCTTTGCTTCAAGAATTTTTCTCTAACTGGACCCCTTTAAATTTTAGTTGAATACCCCTGCACCAGATGGTGGTCTTGGTTTCCTTCGTGGCATGCTTTGTGCCCTTTTTTGAACGTAGAGCACCATCTAGTGGGGTCAAAAAATACAGCAAATGGTTCATGAAGCGTGATTTTGTCCATTGCTAGTTTTTGCCATCACTACAGTCATCAAAACATAATTGTGGTCAAAACACAAGGCAAGTTCAGAATCCACTGAAGGGCAATATGGATGCCAATACCAGATTCAAATCATGTTTAGTACAGAGGGTACAAAAACAGGTTAAAGTTTAGAAACCAGTCCAAGTGAGTCGGAAGAGCTGAGAGCCAAGGGTTTAGAAAGGAGCACGTTTGACACCTGCTAAGGAGTGTAATTCAGAGAAGGTGCTCATACCATACTTGGTATAATCAGGGGATATGCTGCAGGTGTGCTCAGCATTCAGTCAATGAGGGGTGTAACCTGCATGGGAGTGGTGACTGGAGGCAGGCGTGACGCGTGGAGAAGCACATTCACCTCACACCTCCAGGGGGGTGCTCCACAGAGCAGGATTAATCACTTAGCCGGATAACTTGTTGGATATTAAGGTAGTGTGGGCTAAATTGACTTAATCTTCATTCACATACATTTAGCTCATACTACCTTAAATCTGACAAGTGCGTGTGAATGTTACATGGCAGTCTGGCTCACAGTGAAAGTTGCATGGATGCACAGAGCTGTCCCAGCGCGCACCAACAGCTGGTTGTTCACTTTTCCACGGAGGTCAAACCTAGGGGGCGCTAGAGGGGAGGGACACAGAAAATATCGGTAAACATAGGCATGTATCTGCAACAATAAAGTGGCTGCTTACATGACTGGATAAGTCTGGTATTTCCTAACCTTGTCTTGTAATCCTACTGTTTTGTTCACCAGGTAGTTTTAGAATTGCTTTACCATTATAAAACAGTTTATGGCTGTAACGTAAAACATTTAGAAATGTTAGATAAGGGTTAGAGTAGAAACATGCAGTTTCTATTTTCACCCCGCCTGTTCTGTGTTCATGTGCTTTGCATGTTCTTGCTGTGTTGCACAGTTTTACTCCGAACAATCCAAGGATATGCAGTCAGGTTAACTGCTGTCCCTAAATTGCTCACAGAGTACTTATGTGTGAGTGTATATGTGCCCTGTGATGTGATGGTGTACCCTAGTCGTGGTCATCACACATCACACAGTCCATGTATTCATTCAAATGGGAAAAACCCTAATCCAACAATGACAACCTTAACCCCTACCGAGCCCCAACCTTAACCATAACCATAACCTTAACCCCTACCGAGCCCCAACCTTAACCACAAGTAACCAAACAAAATACGAGGCTTTTGGCATTTTAATTTTTTTGATTGCATTCGCAGATCTTTGTGGGGACCTGAAAAATGGTCCCTACAACGTCAAAATAACAGGGTTTTATTACATCGTGGGGAACATTTTGTCCTCACAATGTAATATAAACCTAATCCACACACAGACACACACGCACACACACACACACACACACATACACTCATACATTACCAGTAGTTTACAGATCCTACACCATAGGCAGCACATGCAAAATATCACGCTCTGGAAGGTTATGATGCTACCAGGTCTGACATCACTGCATCTGAAAGTGTGCCCGCTATCTCCAGCCTATGCTCACCAGGGGGCGGTATGGCCAGCACCCCCCGCTCGAGTGAGACGGGCTCCCCTACGCCACTTTCGTTAACGGCGCGGATACGGAAGAAGTACTTCATGCGGTCCTGCAGGCCCCCCACTGTGTAGTTGGTGCCAGCGATGGGGATCTTGGTGCACTTTGACCACTCCTTGGCGTCGTCAGGGCGCATCTCCAGGATATAGCCTGATGGCTCATCACCCTGCTGTGGGGGGCACCAGCCCAGAGAGATGGAGGAACTGGACGAGTCGGTCACATGCAAGTCCTTTACCAAGCCAGGAGCACCTTTGCAGAGAATGAGAACTCATTATATTATATTATATTATATTATATTATATTATATTATATTTATTTCAATAATACATCTATAATAGTAATTATGTAACCAAAATATCACCAAAGGATGTATAGTACAGTACTGTGCAAAAGACTTGGGCAGCCAGAGAAAATGACGTGTAGATGATCTTCATGTTGGTGTAAAACTATGATATTATGCCTGTCAAAGTGTGTCAGTTTAGCCAAAACCTGTCCTCAAGCTACCGACTTGCAGTAACCATCTAACACACCAAAGTATTTCCTAATTCGACCACTAGCACACCGTGTTTGGCTAATCAATGCCTCATTGAGCTATTTAATTAAATTCATTAATTAATTGAGCAGGGGGTAAAATTTAACCTATACATGGAATGGTGGGAGTGCCCTTCAGGAGAGATTTTACGTTTCATTACATTTACCTTAACCCCATACTGGACAAGCGGTTTACAGGATGGATGGATGGATGGGTTTTTGTCCCCTGGCTACTCACGGACGGGGTCTTTTGCGAGCACGGAGTTGGAGCTGCTGCTGGGGACACCCGGTCCAGCTCTGTTCACGCTGACTACCCTGAACTCGTACTCCATGTCTTCCACCAACCCACCCACTGTGTACTTGGTGTCTAATGGTAGAAGACAGGAACAATTGATGAAATGGCTGTTTAGACTGTACAGAAATGCAGCAATGAAATGCCCTGCGCCTCAGTACACAACTGTAGGCCAGCATTCTATATCATGTGCTGAGGCTTCAAAGGTCCTGGCTGCTGTATAAAACAATAATGAAGAACAGCATGGTCCCAGGGGAAATGAAGTTTGAACAAAGGCACACAAACCTTGGATGAGCTCCTTACTGACCGAGACCCACATATTGCTGCTTTTCTTTCTCCTCTCGATGATGTAACCCAGCACAGGGGCGCCCCCATCCTGGGCAGGTGGGGTCCAGGTCACCGTGACTGCGTCCTTGGTCACGTCTGTAATCTGAGGCTGAGAGGTCATGCCTGGGGGCTCTGTCCAAAGGTGGGGCACCAGTTAAATCCAGCAGTTAGTGACTTTGAATTATTGGGTATTGACTCGAATCACACTGTACAGAATTTCACCCCCGGAACCAATAAAGTTAATCTTAATCTTAATCTGAATTAACCATATTGTAAAACTTTCCACAAGATCTCCATGCAGATTCTGACAATAATAAGTATGATTTTTGTGAGACCTGGATTTACGAAATTGCTATCTGCATTATTTATCAAGTAATACAGCTGGCAGAATATCTGTTATGCTAGAACTTGTCAGCAGAATGTTTAGCACTCATCCAGCCTGGATCCCTCTCTGTTAGCCCCATAACCTCATAGTGCCACACATATCTCACCAATGGGCTCCCCAGCGCAGACTTGCTCCGTCTCCAATGGGTCACTCACACCCTCCGAGTTGACGGCCCGGATGCGGTACTGATAGGCTTTCCCCTCCTCCACCTTGTCGTTGCTGAAGAAGGTGGTGCTGGAGTCGACCTCCCCCACCTTGATCCAGGACCTCTTCCCCGCCATACACCTCTCGATGACAAAGCTGGTCACTTGCTTGCCCCCATTGTCCCGTGGTGCCTTCCACTTCATTTTGATGCACCTTCCTGTCCGCTCCAGGAACTCCACCTTACCTTGGGGGGGCTTGGGGCGGTCTGTGGGGGCAAAATAAGCAACACATCACTTCCTACTCTGCCACCCAACGATGGGTAGGGTAAGGTATCTGGAAAACTAACTGCTCAACTAACCAACAGTAATAAACTGGAATAAATTGTTTTTGAGATGCTAAGTGAAGAGCTTGTCATACAATCATTGGGCTGTGTTGACGTTGGCCACTCACCCAAGACGTTGAGGTGCATGTTAGCAATGGCGGTTCCACAGTCGCTCTTAAGCCGCAGCATGATGGCGCCACTGTCCTCGCGCACGCATTTGGCAAGCACCAGCGTGGTGGAGTCCTGCTCCCGTTCTAGGGTGATGCGTGCATCCCCCGTCACCTCAATGCCATCCTTGTACCATGTCACTCTGGGAATGGGCTTGCCCTTGAAAGGGATCTTGATGATGGCTGTCTGCCCGGCCTTCACAGTCACAGGGTTGTTGGCTAATAACTCCAGCATGGAGGGATCAATGGCTGGAGGGTCTAAGGGACACAAGTAAAGGGTAAAGAGAGCTGTATTGTGGACCAAGTGGTCATGGCAACCATACCTATGTTGCTGTTGTGTTTCAGGAGGTACTTCACCTGCAATTGACAGCACAGCTTCACTCTCCACTCCTTTGGCCCTGAAGGTATACCTGCCCTCATGTTCCTCGCCCACCTTGTTGAAGATCAGCTTGTGCACAGCACCCTGTTTGACCACTTGAATCCCACTCATATCTGACACCTGCAGATCAGGTGAAGCCGAAAGCATGATGTGACCAACCAGGGTCACGATGTAAGCCAAAGAATAAGCCAATGAAACTGAATTTCACGTACCTCCTTGCCATCTTTTAGCCACACCCCATCCACTTTCTCATCATTCAGGACCACGCACAGTTCTGAACTGGAGTCAGTGGGACACTGGATGTCAGACATCCCACTCTTGACAGTAGCAAAGCGTTCTGAGAACACAAAAAGCCAGCTATCAAACATACAATTCTTCCACATGTAGATGAGAAATTCTTGAGGACCTCCAGAGGCATGACAAAACAGTTCCAGAATTCCGATTCGCTAACAAGGCTGCAAGGAAATTAATGCACAACTTCATGTGGGTGCAATGGAATAATGTATAACTATGTAAATTATCAGCTATGATAATTATTCCATTAACGATTCCATTATCCATTCATCAAATTCATTAATTGAAATGTATGATTCTAAGGTTGTCCAGCAACTTCCATGGTGGAAAGTCATTTAGAGGTCACAGATCAGAGCTATTGTGTAATGAGTTATTGACTAAGTAGGACAATGTGACTGTATCCTTCAGTAAAACACCACATTACTATGGCTGTCAGAGACTCTATTTTAACTGTAAATTGCATATTTTGGGTAGAACTAGGAGAGCGGTACCATTTAAGTTCCATGATGGTTAAGTTTAATTCCACTGGTTCATTGATGGAGAATCTACTGATTTTCGTACCATCCACAGTCAGGTTGGCGGAGCTGACGTACTCCTGGGCATCATTATCCTGCGTGCAGATGATCGTGTACTCGCCGCTGTCCGCCAGGTCGCAGTCGTCGATGATGATCTCCGCCCGCTTGCCCTCACGCATGAAGCTGTAGCGGGGGTTGTTGGAGATGTCCTTTCCGTCCTTCAGCCACTTGATGTGCACGTCCTTGGAGGTCATCTCACACTCCAGCCGTGCCTTGCCCTTCTCCTTCACACGCACATTCTTCAGGTGGCTCACAAATTTGATAGGTATCCCTGAGATGGGGGAGAAAAAGGGTGCCCAAGGCAGCTGGTAGCTTGGAGGTATGACAATCTGCCATATGGATGACTTCAAGAGCCATAACAATCCATCTTGATTGTATGCCTGAAACCAAACCATGTAATTATGTGCCTACTCTACAGGTGTTACTCAATACCTTGAAATTAGGAGCCTCTCCTATTCAAGTTTCTTTTGAACATTATCTTATATTGTGATCAGACTCTTTACAAGACGCTACTGAACAAGACCTGCCAGGTGTAGTGAGAAGACTATCAAGGGAAACAATAATTGCTATTGGAACCGGAAGATATACAGCCCAAAGGGATCATTACTGTGTATCTTCTGAGAGTAAGAGTCCGAGCCTTTTGTGTTGCAGCTCTACTTACTGTCGATGAAGAGAGGGGACGTGCTGGTCAGGTCGCCCAGGCTCAAGGTGTACTCGCCCATCTCGCTTGGCCTCACGTCCTTGATCTTCAGCGTGTGGGTGAGCCCGTCCTCAGACACGACCACGTCAAATTTCTCATCACGCTTCAGCTCCTTCCCACCAAACTTCCACACGGGCGGCTTGTTGGTCTTCTTGGACAGACGCACCTCGAAGACGGCCGTCTGCCGCTCGGTCACACGAATGGGCTTCAGGTCCAACGTGAACTTCAGAGGTTCGTCTGAGAGATTAGCAGCCAGGTTGGAGAGGAAATGAAAACGGTGAGGGTAGCTTACGTGTGCTCCTTCAAATTACTCTTCAGGAGGTGAACTCTTTTTTTTTTTAACATTGCAGATCAATCGGAGAGACGGGAGAGGACTAAACACAGCGACATGACCTTCACCTCTGCTGAAGAACATCTCGCAGGCATCTGAGCCACATGCCAGCTAATAAATCCTAGATGATTTATTGTGTTCAGTGGAATAAAACCTTCTAAGGGCTTGGGGTGACTGAAATGGCCCAAATTTGAATAACTCTGTGCTGGTCTGCATCTAAAAAACATATGTTCACTGAGTTAATAAGTAGACATTGTGGAATGTAGCAAATTTTGGAATGTGTGTATATTTTGAAGTAGGAAAATATATCATATGGCGAACCCATGTAGACACCAGTATAGGGGAGAGTTTGATATTGCGGTGGCATAAATTAATCACTTAAATACAAAGGTCTATTTTCAAGGGGGATGAATGAAGCCAAATTAAATACTAGGGGACCACGACCCCCCCTGTCCTCCCTGGTTATTAAGCCCGTGCCTGTTGAAATACATAAAAGCACCCCAGTAAGACATTAGAGTATGTGTGGGTTCATGCTTCAATGAGCACGCAAGCCTGCAGCACGTCGATGGCTCTGCAGGTGCCACACTGTGATGCGACTGCTGGCAAACTTGCCTATGACATTGAGCCTTGCAGAGAGGGTCTTCTCTCCAACCTTCAGTGAGTAGCTGCCAGAGTCCTTCAGGCTAACGCTGGAGATACACAGCATGAACTTAGTGCCCATCTGTTTCACCTCATACTTCCCCAAGGAGTACTGGATCCGTAGCAGCTCTGTGTCCTGAAAGGAAAAACAGGCATGTATATAGGTCACAAGCATGTCCGCTACACAGACCTTCTGCCCTGTTTAGCACCTTGTGTTTGGAACTATACCTTGAACCACAACATTTTGATGTTAGGGTCTTTCAATCCCAGAATGGTCTCAAAAACCACATTGGAATCTGCCTTGGCTGTAATGTCTTCCAAGGGTTTCAGGACCTTCACCATCTGTGGAGCAGAGAAACGATGACCCACACTGTCTGGCAGATCAGACCCTGCTACAAAGACCTTGCACCTTCATAACAGTGGACCTTCGCAATGAATTTATGATGCATTCACAGAGCATTCATAAGCACCTTGTAAGTATACCTTAACATCCCAACATATACAGCTTTAATATACATTATTATATACAATAATAATATTTGTTATTATCATATAATGTGTCATGTAATTATAATCATACAATCATTATAAAGGCATTATGAAGGTGCGGTCAATGTAAAGTGTAACTGGATAAAACCAGTCTGCAGAGAATACTGAGGAATGTTTCATGTAACAGCGAAATGCCTTAAAGCAGTGATATTAGACACCAAGACCTCTTCATCTCCCTTCTTTTTCATCTCCTTGAGCTTCTTCAGAATTCCTCTGAAATCGGTGAAGCCGTATTCAGCGCAGATGCGCTCATAGTCCTTCTTGTCTGCCCCAGATAAAATCTTCAACATCTCCTCCTCTGTGATTGGCTTCTTCTCCTCCTTGGGAGCTGGTGTGCTCCTGGACATGAGATTTTACAGGGCAACTAAACTGGCTGAACACAGTACACACAAAAACATCTGGAAGACAAAACTTTGCTAGTTTCTTCCTGTATTTATTTCAACACTGAATAAAATCATTTGAAAATGCTGTAGAGAATGTTAGAATGTAATTAAAAATATGTAGTATTGTGGAAATAAACAGTGACACCTTAGAAGAAACAAGTCCCAAGTCTTTGTAATAGAATAAGGTAGAAGACATTGCACAGGGTAATTGGGCTCCGGAGCACTTTAGCTGCCCTGGGTGGATGGTGCTAGTGGGTTAGGTAGAGTTGGAAGGACAAGGTGGTGTTGGGAAAGAAGGGACTTGGGTTTGGTGCTAGGGATGGCCAAAACTATGCTTCATGAACCATTTGCTGTATTTTGTGACCCCACTAGATGGTGCTCTTAGTTTTGTTTCGGGCAAGTATTGAGCTCTTTTTTGAAGAGAGAGCACCATCTGGTGGGGTCAAAAATACAGCAAATGTTTCATGAAGCGTCCTTTTGGCCATCACTGCTTAGTGTGGATGGAAGAATGACTGTAGACTGGAGATGGGTGTGGTAGCAGAGGACTGCAGGAAATTGTGGAGATGTGGAGGCTAGGAGGTATAGAAAGGGAAAAAGTAGTACAGTCCTATGTTTTCAACACAATAACCATAGCACCGACGTTGGGGAACACAGGCGTACCGTTTCTTCAGCATCTTCTTGAAATCCATCGCCGGATCTTGGAGACAAATCAGATGTTCAAAATATTAATAGCGAAACTTCGACAAATCAGTAATCAGTTTACGAACACAGAGAAATGTAAATGTAGACGACATACTTTCCGTCACAATGAGTGACATGGAGTAGACAGCCTCTCCATGATCATTGGAGACAATGCACTTGTAGACATCTGCGTCTTCCATGGTTAGAGATTTAATCTGTGTGGGAGGGAGGAGTGGGAGGGAAAAGCTAATTAAGAGGCTTTAAAACATGGCTCTAAAAAGCAGTGAGAGGGAGTGGGCAGACTGACCTGATTTCCCGGCAATACCATAAACAAACAGTAGATGTCTCTATTATACTCCGGAGACAGTTAGCACTTTACCTAAACAAGCACTTCTCACCCATGAAACAGATGGCACTCACAGATACATATGTCAGCACCCACTTGTTAATTGCTTAATAATGGCAACATAAGCTTGATTAAAGGTTTCCTGGCAGAGTGGGAGGCAGCACTAAATCTCCCCTGAAAGACTAAAAGGATTCAAGTGTGTTTTTCTGCTCCCTTTTTCACAAGACGCATGGCTTCCTGTCAGAGCTGACAGCCAAGAGGCACAGGAGCCTGTGGCTAATGAGGTCCCATACGTCGTTCAATGCCGAGTGCAAATTCAATTACAGCTCACGATTCTGCTTTGACTCTCTCTGCATCTAGATGTCACCAGATCAGAGAATGTTTCTCAGAACAGAGGCTGAAGAAAGCCCACTACTTACTGGGTTAGTTTCCCTTGGTTTTGTGCACATAGATGGAAAGCTTAATCTCTCTAATGCTACACTTCTTGTTCCATCTCAAAGCATCAAATAGGTAGAGTTGATACCTTCAGAACATACAGCTTGTTGATGTTGTCATAGTAGGTCATGACTCCTTCAGTCAGGGGCTTCCCACTTTCTCTCTTCCACGTCACAATGGGCTTGGGATTCCCCATCACCTTTGCCTTAAATGAGGCTTTGTCCCCTGCCAAGAATGAGGCGCCATATTTACTTTCGCTCAAGCCGTGGAGAGGAAAGCAGATCACTTCAGTTTATCAGCCCCTCCTCAGCTCGAGTCTCTCCCATGAATGTCTGATTACACAGTGACACGTTTGCCTACAGGCAGCCTCAGGGGACATCGGAATCCTGTCTGAAGCACAATGTGAATTATTTAGCCAAGGGATCACAAGCTTATTTGCAGTGCGTGATGCTGGGGTTCAATCTCAGGTCAAGGTCTGCCCATCAAGTAGTTTCCATGCAAAACACGACAACACACTTCAGTGCAGCATGACTGTTCGTGACAAGTTAGGTTGGGTGTTTCCTAACCATCAATTCACAAGCACTTTTACTTCGTGCACCTAGGTATCATAGCGGACAGTAGTATCACAGCCGTTATAGTTGACATCCATAAATAATCTATAACACTTGTTTCATAGAGTTGCTTAGAGAAACTGACAGAGTTGGCCAGGATAGTGAGATGCAAAATATCTGGGCAGGGACACACCCTCCTGTGCCGTAATAGGGTGGGGCTTCTCCTCAAAATCTGGGATGGACTCTCCTGCAGGGATCTCGAAGGACTTCTGGACCTGGCTGAATGACTCCACCACAGTTGAGATCTTTCGCTGCCCAGACTGTTCTGTAAGAAATACACACACACACACACACACACACACTGAGAAGAGGCTTTTCCCTTATCTGAATCCTTTGATATGAAACATAATCTTGAATATGTGTGTAAAATACACAATTTCTTTTAAAGTTATTTGAACAGTTGCCATTGTTTGCTCAGGGCTTATACAGATTGACCTGACTTTTTACAAAACTGCAGTCATAATCTTATTGTTATTACCCTCATATCCAAGTTTATTTTAAATATAACAGTAAAGCTGAACATGGGATAAAGGAGAATGTTATAAAAGCAGCCAAAGCCGCAAAACGGGGCTCCCAGCCAGAGGTAGAAAGTTCTGCTCTAGAAAGTACAGATCTAGCCCAATATTTTGTTTCAACCAACCAGTTAAGTATAAAGAGTCACAGTCACAGAGTACTCAACTGGTTGGTTGAAACAAAATCTTGGTCTGGAGTTGTACTTTCTGGACCTGAATTTCCCACCTCTTCTCCTTGTGAGCACCCGCCCAGGTCCCCCCTCAGCAGGGCTGCCATACCACCTGATTTCTTAACCTTACCATCGAACACCTTGGAAGTCTGAGAGACTTTGCGCAGTTTGGTGCTGCTTGTGGTGACAGACGCAGAGGAGGAGGACATCTGGACTTCTGAGTGGTGCTCGACCCTTCCTCTGGAAGTCTGGAGGAACTTTGTTTCCATACTGGTGACAAAGCTCTGTTATCCCTAAGGATGGGCGGTAACTGACCAGATGGTGGGGCAATGATCTGGAGAATCAAACGGTCTTCAGCTTGCAGTGTTTGTTTCATTACATCTCCCCTCTGCATCTTATCATTTAAGTACTATTTTTGGAAGCCATTGCATTTGCGGTGAGTTTAGCTTCACCAAATTTTACATATTATAATGAACACTTTATAGTGTGGCTCAGCCATAATGAGAACTACGGCAGACATAAAATCCAGCATCAGCCACGGAAAGGATTGCGGGTCTAAGATATACTTCGAATTATTCCCGATAAACATTCATCAAATGACATTGCCGTCACTATATTGCAGCGATTGCAAAATAATATTCTAATGTTCTTGAGCCATACCAATCAGAGGACATCTTCAGGAGCACAATCAAGCAGCTCTGTCCAAACTCTGCCTGTAACCGCGCGAGCACAGCACACAGCTCGAAAACAGCAGATTTCATCTCATAATGATAGTTGAACAAAGAGTCTGTCAGACCCGTCTTAAAGTCTGCCATCGCAGAGTCTGCTCACATCAAAGGACGAGGGAAAATAAGAAATGCAGAGGATTCAAGCTAATTAAATATCTTACAGTATCTGATAGATAGCCTGGGTTTACCAAAATAAATAAGTAAAAATAAAATCAGTTTCAAAAGCCCAACAGCGATATTTTGAAAAATAGAGTAATCATACTCAAGCTAAACTCAACTTTGATCTTGATGTTTACTCCTGAACGTATAATATTTATATTTGAGTGTTGGTGGAGATACCTGTAGCTGAGAGAGTGATGACGGTACACTGCCCTGGAGGAAGGTCTGCTTCAGGGGTCGGTTGGATTCCTGTGCTGCTCCGTCTGTGAACCGTCCTGCCCCTGCACCTCAGCAATGTCCTCAGCTACCACCTGCTTGGTTCGAGTTCTGGACAAATAAGGTCCTGACCAGGACTCCACCAGCCACCCAGGCTCCCCCGAGTCAGATTGCCTTACTGCAGCCTGTCTGAACTCAGAATCTCACATACTCAGAGGTCCTCCAGGGAAAAGTCTGAAGGAACATATTTCAGGAGCAGAACTCATATGCGATTAGCCTTGGGGGGGCATGGGGGGATATGCGTGTGATGGCATAAGTGACCCAGTCGGATCTGCTTGGATCTTTTAACAGCCTGCTTTTATCCAGCATAAATTCCTTGCATAGTCCCTACACTCTCAGAAAAAACAGCAAAAATTTGTACCTTTGCCTGTCACTGGAGCTGTACCCTCAAGGGTCTGCCAATAGTACCCTTAGCTGTAGGTAGTTGTACCTTTTAAGGTACAAAAATGGACTCCGAGGAACATTTTTGTCAAATATGGGGGTTACTTGAATGCTGTTTGTCACTTTGGGATGTCCATTTCTGTACCTTAAAAGGTACAATTACAAGGGTGTACCCGCAGTGACAACAAAGGTACAAATTTTTACCCATTTTTCTGAGAGTGTACTGTAGTCCCTGTACTTCTGAGAACTTCAATATCAGCTGAAAGTGTCTTAAATAAACTTTAGTTACATTAAGAATGCTTCATCTTCTTGGTGAGATTTATTTAATTAAGTGCATTTTTTTCACAGCCTTTGACAATAATATAATGTGAAAAGCTATGCGATGTGTTTCTCTGTGCCACTGAAAACAAGTACTGAAGGGACGTCTGATTTTCAAAGCGAGTACATGTCCTACTTCATCAGAACATGGTGTACCTGCTTGTCTTGGTTGGGTGGGGGGGGGGGTTGATTGGAGCATAACACTGGCGGCAT